>LR738711.1:544679572-544789783 GCA_902687465.1 Secale cereale
AATGATATATATGTTGTTATTAATTACCAAAACCACCCGGGGATTAGTTGCACTTTCAATCTCCCCCTTTTTGGTAATTGATGACAACATATAGATCAAAGCTTCGACAAAAGATATAATCAATGAATAATATCGTCGCTTTGAGAAGTATGTGATAAACAAGAGCTCCCCCTAAATTTGTGCATTATTTAAAATTTGCGTTTGAATGCAAATGCACAATCGATTAGGATTATGGGTCACTCTTCCATGTCACATACATCTTGGTGGAGCGCACAAAATGATAAGAATGAATAACATGCACTTAATCACCAAGACAAAAGTAAATAGCCATACAATAAGGAATAGCACATGATAAGCAATAAGCACACATTAAAGCATAGTATGACTAAGCACTCATTAAGGTAGCATCAAACGTAGTAGCAAGCACACTTAAAGTATCTGGAACCAAAAGAAACCAATGTATCTCAAGGAAAACCGGCAAAAGAACGAAAAAAGACAAAAGAGCACTCTCTCTCTCGAAGCCCTATGATCTATAACAATTTCTCCCCCTTTGGCAACAAGTTACCAAAAAGTTCGAAAAGGTATAGAGCTAAACGTCACTGCGGGCTCGGCTGGCGGCTCCCGTCTGGGTCGATGTCGGTGTAGAGATGGCTGCATCTGCCAAGACTTCTGCTGATGTCTGCGCTGGAGGAGTGGATGCTGGAGCTGAAGGAACTGCTGGAGCTGTAGCTGGTGCTGAAGTGGTAGCCCTGGAGTCTGTCACTGGGATAGCTGCAGACCTGGATCCTCTGGGAACCAGAGCAGTCTGGCGATGAGAGTCCTGGACTAGATCATCCTGCATAAGCTCTGCTCTCTCCTGCCTAGTCTCCTCCATGTCTGCCTCAAGCTTGTTGACAGACACCTGAATCTCAGTCAGCTTCACGTCCAGAGCGTGGATCTTGTCCTCGACAATCCTCTCAAGGCTCTCCTGAGATTGCTCAATGCTGGCCAGGCGTTGTTCAATTCTCCGGGTTGCTTCAAGAATCTGATCTCCGAAGCTCTTTGGCTTAGCTGCTGCTGCTGCTGCCTCTTTGTCAGCTTTGGCTTTCTTCGCAGCTTCAATCTTGGCTTGCCCTTCAACTGAGGTAGGATCCTCTTCATCCATCACAACTACGTTGTCCTCATGCTCTGGCTGCAGTGGCAAGTGCTTCCTATCCAACATGAATTTGCCCGTGCCAAACTTGGCGTTGATAAGCATCTGTATCTGTGGTGCAAACCCACACGACCTCTTCTGGTCAGCTGCAGTCCTCTTGATGGTCTCTACCATCAAGTCCATCACCTTAAAAGGTGCCTTCTCATCGAGTATGTGCAGCATGTTGATAGAATAGCCTCGTATCATCCGGTGGTCACCTGACTTAGGCATCAAAGTATGCCTCAGGATAGTGTTAGTAGTGGTCAGACCTGCCTGGAGATAATACACTGAGCCGAGTTTCCATCCCTCCAAATCAGCAGCTGGGATCTCCTTGTACATATTCTTCATGGAATCATGACTCTTCTTAGGAATCCCATAGACATCAATGTCGTCCTCTCTCTGCACTAGAGCGTTCAGAAGTTCTGCCCATTCTGCAACAGTTGAAGAAAACCTTTGACCTTCAGTCATCCAGGTGATCTTGCCATCAGGGTAGAAGTGGGCTGTGGCATAGAACTGCATGATCATCTCGTCATTCCATGCTGTCAGTTCTTGACCCACAAAGTCAGCAACTCCACATGCAGTAAAGCTCTCATGCACATGGGGAAAGAAGTCCCGATGCTCTCTGCTGTCAATATACTTCCAGTCGACATACCTGGTGTCAGCAACAATGGGCTTCTTATCCATTAGCACGGTCTCATAGAAATCCTGCTGCTCTCTGGTGTGGAATCTGGGGTCCACGGCAGTCCTTCTTCTTACGGCATATGGATCAGATTGTCTCCATAGCCTGAGACCTTTGTCCTTCCTTGCCTTCATATCCTCAGCTTGAGGATGAGCATCATTGTGGAGTGGCAACTTGGGACGGAGCTTGAGCAACACATGCTCTTCATCTGACTCAGAAGGTGGCATCTCACCTTTGTTCTTCTCAGAAGCTGGAATGCTTCTGGTTGTTCTCTTGGGCTTGGCTGGAGCTGCCTTAGCTTGAGCAGGCTTCTTGGGCTTGGAGGAGGCTTGAGCCCGAATAGCATCACCCATGAACTTAGCTTTCTGAGGAGGAGGCTGGGGTGCATCATCTTCTTCTTCTTCTTCAGCAGCCTCTTGAGGTTCAGCATATACAACTCTCTTCCTTTTGGAAGTCTTCTTCACCTTGCTTGGAGCTGGCTCTTCCAAGTTGAGCTTCTTAGCAACTGCAGACTGCTTCACTTTGCTTGTGCCTTTCTTTGGCTGCTGCCCTTGGAGCTCTTTGGCAACCACTTGCCTCTTTGGCTTGGAGGTAACTTCCTCAGCAACAAAGTCGGAATCCTCATCATCAGACGTTCTCTTCTTCCTGGTTCTCGTAGCAGCAGGAGGCAGACCACTGGGGGTACTCCTCTCACCATCATCACTAGAGCTGCTAGCCTCAGGACTTGTACCTGCCTCTGGAATCTCAGCAAACGGTGATTCGGACCTGTTCTGGCTGTCACTGACATCTGACATGGCTGAAAGACCTGTGAATAGATAAGGTGTAGGCAGAGTAGAAGAGTTATCACAACTGCAGAAGTTTTTGCAAAAAAAATGAGTTCAAAAACTTAGTTTTGAGTTTTCACAGAATGTATTTCGGTCAAACCAATTTCAAGTTTCGGTGTAACCGAAGTGTTCAACAGAACCTACACACCACTTTCGGTCAGACCGAAATGGGTTTCGGTCCTACCGAAAACTTAGGGTTTCACAGAAACTTTAATTCGTACATTCCGATTTTCACAACTCGGTCAGACCGAACTATGTAGTGCAATGGTCAGAGACCAAATCGGTCAGTCCGAGTTTCAGGAATCGGCTTCACCGAGATGCATTCCGTGGAAACCTAAACCTAAGAATTTTCCTCGAAACTAAACGATCTGAACAATGTATTGGGATCATATCAAACGTGGATTGAATCAGGGCAGTCCTATCATGCAAGAATCAGAAGTGGAGCATGAAAGGGATCGGGACACACCCTAACTTGGTGGTGTCCCTCTACGGCGGCAACGGCGGAGAAGATTACCGTTGACGGCGGCGGAGACCTGCGGCGAGGGCGCACAGGCGACGAAGACGACGATCCTTAGATCAGGGCGACGGCAGCAGGGGTCTTGGAGGGCGAACGGTTTGAAAGGAATAGATCGCGCGCAGCCCTCAGTATATATAACCCCGTGCTGTCGGTGGGACCGAGTTGAAAAACTCGGTGTCACCGAGATGCATAATTGCAGTGCAGTTACACATGTCGGTCAGACCGAGATGTTGAACTCGGTTTCACCGAGATGAAACCTAGATCAATCTAAGTGTTTCGGTTGGACCGAGATTGAGAAACCGGTCAGACCGAAATGGACTTAGAAGGTTTTGGAAGTCAGCCTTAGACGAATCGGTGGTTCCGAGTGCTCCTCACTCGGACTGTCCGAAAAAGACTTGTTCAAAGTTGTGATGTGAGCATGAAAAGAATTTTTGAGACAAGAAAGCATAGATAGCTAGGGAAGGTGCTTAGGCATTCTTGTCCATCCATTTGGCCAGAAGAAGAAACCAAAACAATCAAAACCACAAATGGATGTCCTTGAATGGATAAAATCATGCATTCAACATGCTCACACAATAAGATAGCAAATGAAATATGTGTCAAACATGCACAACCAATCACTCTAGCTACTAGCACACAATTTGTCGATGACTAGGTCATCTATATATGAGTATGTTGACTTAGGAGTCAAATGAGAACATTTGATCATAGGTCATACTCATCGTTTAAGCACAAGTGGGGTTACCACTTTTACATAAAGCATTTATTTGTTCACATCATTAGAAGATGCTTTAGCTCAATTTTTAGAGCAAAGCTCCCCCTAGATGTGAGAACCCCTTTTAAAGGGTCAAACTAACCTTGGGTTGTCGTAGAAGACTTCATGTAGATGTTGAAGATGTGGATGCTCAATGTTGATGTAGATCATCATGAGTTAGGAGCAATCCTTTGAATTAGGGCACTTTCAATACCTACATGGGTTAGTCCCACAAGGAACAAACAAGAATATCCATGGACATAGAGTGAAGTACACAAAAGATGATGTCCATGAAAGCAATGATTACCTTGTCCCTTGACTTACCAACAAGAGGGTTTGTGACTCCATGAACAAGTGCATGATGTGGAAGTTGATTGCACAAGTTCTTGCCAAAATGAATATGAGTGAAGTTTGTTGGCGGAGTCACCCTCAAGAACCTACTAGTTCTTCTTCTTTGGGATCCACATCATCTTGATGGGAATCCTTGGTGTTGTAGTTGAGCTTGACGAAGTAGAACTTGATGTGTCCTTGGGAACCCACTTGACCATGGCTTGAGGTGCTTCAATGAATGCATCAATCTCCTCTTGAAGCTTGTCCTTGGCCTTTAGCTTGTGGTCTTGTGGTGGAAGGTCATCTTGAGCTTGTTCCACATTGGAAGAAGTAGGATCATACTTGTCCTTTTGTGAGACAAACTGTGGAGTAGGGTATTGACCTTCTTCCCACTCAACACCTTTGGCGTTGAACTTTCGCTCAAAACCAATCCCTTGATTCTTCCGGTGTCTTCCTTGTTTGCGAACAATCTCCTCAAAGTTCTTGCTTCCGGCAAGACTCTTGTAGACACCTTTCTCTATGATTTCCTTCAATAAGCTATTTTCTTGCTCAAGTGTAACTTGGCTTGAAACATTGTTAGTGGAATCAAGAGAACTACTAGAAGCAACAATATTGGATTTAACATTGTTATTGTTACTACTAGAGGAAGAATTTTTCTTATGCTTGTCATGCTTAGTCTTAATAGGTGGCAAGAAATTAGACAAGAGAAGTCGTTTGGCAAGATATGAAGAACTCTTCTTTCGAAGATCATCATTGATCGCTTTTAGAAACTCATGTTCTTGCTCTAGAGTGAGCTTCTCGAAGCGTAGCTTCTCATGAGATCTTAGGAGCTCTCTATGATCTTCTTGAGTTGTTTCATGAGCTAACTTAAGAGTGTTTAGTTCTTTAGTTAGACACTCAATCTCCTTCATAGCATTGTCATTCGACTCTTCTCGACTATAAAGACTACTAGCATTTTCATCATTACTAAGCTCACTAGATTTATCATGCAAGAGCTCATCTTCACCAAGTAAGTCATCCTCATCACTATCAAAGTCAATGAATTCAGGGTGTGTTACCTTGGGGCCTTTAGCCATGAAGCATCTTCCAATTCCCTCATTTGGTGAATCAAATAAGTCGTAGGAGTTGGAGTTGGAGGATACGAGTGCAAGTCCGGCAACACCTTCATCTTGACTATAGTCGGAGTCGGAGTGATAGCTTCCATCGGATTGACTGTCAGAGTCGGAGCCGGAGACCCATTCACCAACATGAGCTTGATGTCTTCTTCTTATGTAGCTCCTTGATGACTTGTCTTTCCTCTCCGAATCCTTGCTTCTCCGAGAAAATCTTCGTTCATAACGATCATCTCTACTCCTTCTCTCTCTCCGAGGTGACTCATCTCTTGCTCTTCTTCTTGGAGATTCTTCTCTTCTCTTGTGGGGAGCCGTACACTCATTTGAGAAGTGTCCGGGTCGTCCACAATTGTAGCAGTTTCGATCACGACTAGAAGATCTCTTTCCATCATATGATCTAGACTTTGAGCTTCTTTCTTTGCCTCTATTCTTGTAGAACTTGTTGAAGTTCTTGACCATTAGGCTTATGTCTTCATTGGAAATTTGCTTGTCACTTGAGGTAGTAGGAGCATCACTTGTAGCTTTGTAAGCACCACTTGACTTGTTGTGAAGCTCTTCCTTATCCTTAAGTGTCATCTCATGAGCAACAATCCTTCCAATGACTTCAGTTGGCTTGAGAGTCTTGTAGTTTGGCATCATTTGGATCAAAGTGCACACGGTGTCATACTTTCCATCCAAAGCTCTGAGAATCTTCTTAATGATGAATCGGTCGGTCATTTCTTCGCTTCCTAAGCCTGCAATCTCATTTGTGATGAGAGCAAGCCTAGAGTACATTTCAGCGACTCCTTCACCGTCCTTCATCTTGAACTTGTCAAGTTGACCTTGAAGAATATCTAGCTTTGATTCCTTAACAGATTCAGTTCCCTCGTGCATTTCAACCAAAGTATCCCAAATCTCCTTAGCATTCTCAAGACGACTGATTTTGTTGAACTCTTCGGGACACAAAGCATTGAAGAGAATGTCACAAGCTTGAGCATTGTTTTGCAACATCTTCAATTCTTCGGGTGTAGCTTCGCGATCCGGAACTTTTCCATCTTCAAAGAAGTCACCTTGCATACCAACACAAATAATGCCCCATGCGGCTGGGTTATGACCAAGAATATGCATTTTCATTTTATGCTTCCAACTAGCAAAATTTGTACCATCAAAGTAAGGACCTCTACGATAATTACCCTCACTAGACGCCATACTCTCCTAGGTTGTGAAACCAAGCTTATGGAGTCCAATGCAATGGAAACCAAGGCAATGGAGACCAAAGCTCTGATACCACTTGTAGGATCGAAAGTAAGTCTAGAGGGGGGGCTGATTAGACTACTTGACAAAATAAAAAATCTGCCTTTAGATCATGCAAAGTTTTAGGCAGTTTCACAATTAAGATCAATTCAAGTAACACCCTACACATGCAATTCTAGAGTATATGCAGCGGAAAGTAAATTGCACATGTAAAAGAGAGGTGGAGAAGATCAAACGCAGTTTGGTGACACGGAGATTTTTGTCGTGGTTCCGATAGGTGGTGCTATCGTACATCCACGTTGATGGAGACTTCAACCCACGGAGGGTAACGGCTGCGCGAGTCCACGGAGGGCTCCACCCACGAAGGGTCCACGAAGAAGCAACCTTGTCTATTCCATCACGGCCTACGCCCACGGAGGACTAGCCTTACTCGGGGTAGATCTTCACGAAGTAGGCGATCTCCTTGCCCTTACAAACTTCTTGGTTCAACTCCACATCATCAAGACGGAGGCTCCCAAGCGACACCTAACCAATCTAGGAGGCACCACCCCCCAAAAGGTAATAGACGGTGTTGATGGTGATGAACTCCTTGCTCTTGTGCTTCAGATGATAAACTCCCCAACACTCAACTCTCCTCACTGATATGGCTGTGGTGGAAGAAATATTTGAGTGGAAAGCAACTTGGGAAGGCTAGAGATCAAGTTTCATATGGTAGGAATGGAATGGCTTGATCTCAACACAAGGGTAGGTGGTTCACTTCTCAGAAAGTGTATGGTAGAAGTGGTGGTACTTTCTGATGGCTCTCCTCACGAATGAGGAGGGGGTGGAGGGGTATATATAGCCTCCACACAAAATCCAACCGTTACACACACATTTGACCAATCTCGGTCAGACCGAAGTGAAAACTCGGTTAGACCGAAAGTTCAAATATAGTGAACGTTGGGATTTTCGGTGGGACCGAAAATACCATCTCGGTGAGACCGAAGTGAGTCAAAGGTTAGGGTTTGCCATCTCGGTGAGATCGAAAATATAAACTCGGATATTCCGAATTTATGTCAACTGACCACAGAAGGTTGGCAGCCCTTTTTCGGTGGGACCGAAACTCAGAATCGGTTTGACCGAGAAGCTAGGGTTTGGAGAAACACTGAAGTGGTTCATCTCGGTGGGACTGAGTTGGAGAAATCGGTGTGACCGAGATGTTAGGGTTTGTGGAAATAACTTCATCTCGGTGGGACTGAGTTGGTTTGACCGAGATTACTTATGGGTGTGTGTTAAGTAGTGAATAGTGCTGATAGTTGAGGGAGTTAGATCACCAAGCACTTGAGCAACAAGAACATTAACACAACCTCATCCCCTTTTAATAGTATTGGCTTTTCCTATGGACTCAATGTGATCTTTGATCACTAAACCAAAAATGGAGTCTTGAGCTTTTGCCAATGCTTGTCTTAGCATTTTGAGGGGTCCACTTCTTCAGACATTTCCATACCCACATCATCGAACTTTTCTGAAAAGATTCTCAAGAGAATATTAGTTCAATGATATATATGTTGTTATTAATTACCAAAACCACCCGGGGATTAGTTGCACTTTCAGGGTGTTTATATATGGAAGGGACTAGGGTTTAGGGGGGTTTACGGCGTTTCAGAGCCTCGGATCGAGATCTGACGACTCTGGTTGCGAGGGGGCGTTAGGCAGGCCTAGGGGGCTGTCAAGAGGGGTGTGGGCTGAGATGAGAGGAGAGGAGAGAGGCCCTGCGGCAGTTTTCGGAGACCGAAAACGTCCGACGAATTAACCGGCGACTAGTGCCGCTATAGTTTAACGGTTGGGCTATCAAACGAGTTCCGAATGCAATGAAATTTGGCAGACGGCCTATCTACACTATAATAATACCACACGCCAAGTTTCAACCCATTCCAAGAACATTTTCCGGTCACTCATAAATAAATAAACGGAGGTGCCGCGGGCGCGTGCAAGTGTGACCGGGCTCAGAACGGACAACTGAAAGGACGGACGGACTCGGACGGATGCAAGTTTTGGAAACATGATGACACAATGCACATGATGACAAGGCAAAGATGCAACACGCAAGCAAATGACATAGCAACGACGAGGAATAATTGGCTGACACCTGGTGCATCGGTCTCGGTGTGTCACACTGTGGGTGTAACAATGGTATTGACATCCTCATCAGTCCTTAGTCGTGCGGGGTGCCATATTTGGAGTTTGATTCGTTCAACGGCAATGTCTTCGCCTCCATTGACGAGCCACCTTGGAAGTCCGCAAAGCTGCATATCAGCGATGGAGTCACGCCGAGATCGGGTTTGGAGGTGATTCGCCATTTTTCCTTTGGTGGCTGTTGTTGTGATGCTAGAGGTAGGTGACGATTGTTGGTGTCAAGATCAGATGTTTATTCGGTCTTCTTTGTATTTTACTTCTCGGCTGGTGTTTCTTTGCGCAAATGCTAGCTGTTCGCTATTTTCTTTTTCAGTTTTGTCACGTTTATATGTACGAGCCTTATATTAATTGGTACTATGATATAAATGAGACATGTATTACTAAAAAATGACACATAGTACTAGTTTTTTTTTTATTTGGAGAGAGAGAGAGCGGGGACGCATAGCAGCTAAGCAATGGCAATGCGACAACCCGATTGCTCCATCCATCCATGTTTTCGTCGTCGCGGCGAGGGCAGGGGAGTCGCTCCCGGCAACGGCAACCCATGACGCCAAGAATGACTGCATCATAAATCGGGAAACCATTTTCTTTTGCTTTCTTCCTTCCCTCTCGGTTGTCGTATGCGCCCCCGCCCCCGCCCCCACCACCCTCCTCCTCTCCCAATCTCCCTTTCTTATTGGCCATTTCGCCCCATGAAACCCCAAACCCTCGCCGGCCTCGCCACACCCGCCGCGTAGCACCGCACCATCGCGCCACCCCCCGTCGCCGTCGCCGGGGAACCTCGCCACCGATCCCGCCCCGCCTCATCCCGCCCACGCCCGCGCCCACACGTCCGATCCAGCCCTATACGATGAACGGGGCAGCGGCGCCCGAGCCCACGGAGGCCCCGGCCCCGGCCCCGTCTCCCCAGGTGCCGCTCGACTGGAGGTTCTCGCAGGTCTTTGGCGAGCGTGGCGCCGGCGAGGACGTCCAGGATGGTACCGATCGACCCTCTCTGCTCTCTATTCTCCCTCCTTTTGGTTTCTTCGTCGCTGGTACCAGCTGGATCTTAGTGTTTCTCTGCTCCCGAGCTGTGTATGAGGCTAGGAGCCGTGAATGGCTGCTTATCATGCGATGTCTGGGGGATTCCTGCGCGGATCGACCCACCAACTCACCCGCTGTAGAGGTGGCTTCGGATGTCTTGTGCCAAAGCTCGATGCTTTGGTACTGGGGACGTGGGATTTGTTGCTTCGTCTCCTCCAGATCAGCGATGCATCCTGTTGTTGATAGCTGTGTAGGTAGTTTTCACTAGTACGTACATGTGTAGGCACCGTGCCATTCTGTGGAGCAGACAAGGTCTTTCCATTAGAGGGTAGAGTGTGTCTTATAGGAGTCCAGCTGAATACCGTAAGTTGGGCTGTGTATATGTAATAAGTTATCACGGTTGCGTGTTTAGGTTGGCAATTGACTCTGGCCAGACAAATGCATGTTGTCGTGCAGCGAGCGTCGAACAATCATGATTGTCTGTTCTTGTACTTCTGTAAGCTTAGTGCTATGAAATAGGACGACACAAGAGAGCTTGGGTTTGGGCGTACGCCTTATTGTTTCTTGAAATGGTTGGTGGATGATTAAAAAAATCCCAACACAGAATTCATGATTTTCAGACAAAGATGGACATGCTCTGGAACATGCATGAATGGATTTTGTTTCTGTTCATTTACATTTTCATGCTTGATTATTGTTCGTCTATCCCAATCTAGCTCACTGCAGTGTCACTTGGCATACACCTAAAAGGTCAAACCCTTTTCAGGGAAAAGAAGGTCAAGCTCTTGATAGAACATGAAAATGTTACCTGTGTTGCTTTCTTCTCCAATCTCAATTGCTAATTTCACTATATGCTTCTGATTGTCATATTTGTGAATCACATGGATTTTTAAATGCTTGCTCATTTCCATTTTGTTGGTCTGTAGCACTAGCACCTAGTTTAACACAATCACTTAGTTTTGGTTAATGTTGATCCTCAGTCTTTTTATTGTTTTGCTCGGCTGAATTAAACTTGTTATGAGTCAATCTACTGCTTCAGTGGCGGTGCTAGAACAAAACCCTGTGGGGCCAACTTCTACATAAGCTTCCACACTTGATGGACTTTGGTGTGTATATGAGCATGGTAGCAATGTTCTCAAAAACCTGTGATGCCAATTGACCACACAGCTCATGTAGCACTGACACTCTACTCCTTTCAAGTTACGGAAGGCTTGCAAACACTTTCTTGGTACCTTTTCCTCCTGTTGCATCTTGGCTTTGTAGGCTTTTAACCTTGTTTTTCTATGTCCTTGTCAGTGGTGAAATTAATAAGTATGTATGATTGCATGCTGTTATACATGTTTATCCCCAATGCTTCTTGTATGACCACACTATAGGCTGCCATAATATGGTATGTCTTCATATTAACTTAATCTTACTGTTTTTTTGTTCTCTGTAGTTGACATCATCTCGGCAATAGAGTTCAATAAGTCAGGACATCATCTTGCCACTGGAGACAGAGGTGGCCGAGTTGTTTTGTTTGAAAGGACAGATGCCAAAGATGTATGTACATAGAACTGACTTGTTTTTTGTGATTAAAAAAATTAAAGGATGCACGTACTTCTGGGATTTTATTGTTGTGCTCCGATGGCTGAACATTTTCTGTCTGTTTTTGTTTAGCATGTCTCTAGAAAAGATGCTGAGAAAGCCGATTATTCTATCAGCAGGCATCCAGAATTTCGTTACAAAACCGAGTTTCAAAGCCATGAACCAGAGGTATACCTTTATGAGAACTGTTAAGTGCAGCATTAGTTTTGCGAAGTACCTGCAATTTGACCAAGCGGTCTTGTTATGGAAATAGTTTGATTACCTTAAAAGCTTGGAAATTGAAGAGAAGATTAACAAGATAAAGTGGTGCCAAGAAACGAATGGCGCATCGTTTCTTCTGTCCACAAATGACAAAACGATCAAGTTTTGGAAGGTATGCTTCATTGAACAATACCTGGACATTTCCTCTTAAAGTCAACTGCTCCACACCTTCTAGCTTGCAATTTCTTGAAAACCTTTTGTAGTCAATCTGCTAATAAAAACAACCCTCTGATGTTTTGTAGCTCATCTGCTTGGTGTACATTTTTGCTTCATGTACATATGTCTGTGCAACCTATTGATGATTTTTTTTATGTTTACATTTTACACATCCCTCTGCGTGAATACTTTTTGGGTTACTTTATTTACCTACTCTTTTCAAGGTCTATTTACTTATTGGCATAGTAAGGTGCAACTGAAAAAGAATTTGTGCTTAATGAAGCTACCTTGTATAGGTCCAAGAAAAGAAGGTTAAAAAAATATGTGAGATGAATATGAACCCTTCAAATGCTCCTGCAAATGGTAGCCTTGCTGGCAGTACTATGTGTGGTTCAAGCGCACGTACTCCAAATGGTGGAATTTTGAAGCCTGGTGGACTTCCTTTACTTCGCCTGCCTGTGGTAGTTGTACTCAATTCAAATCTGAAGAAATATTTTTTGACACTACCACTGTGTTAATTTCTGGTCTTCTTGTTGAGCTGAACATGATCTTCATATGATTCTCAGTCTGATACCTGTCCTTGATTTTACCTGTATCTTCTTGATTTGCTGCATTTACCTAACCATTCCTATACTACAGGTTACAAGCCAGGAAACAAGTCTCGCTGCAAATTGCCGTAGAGTCTATGCTCATGCACATGACTACCATATCAATTCCATTTCAAATAACAGGTCTTGGACATCACTCATGCTTAACAATTAGTTGTACCTTAGTTAATATTACTAAGTTGACTTGCAAACCTTACAAGCTCATGACACTAACTTCGGAAGTATGGGTAAAGTTCACCGAGTTGTTCTGCATAACACACATATTTATTTTGTCTTCCATATTTTTGTGTTTTGAAACTTCCATCTGTGGAATTTCATGTGTGGTTGGCTGTATGTTACTCCCTCCGTTCCCAAATATTTGTCTTTCTAGACATTTCAAATGGTTACAACATACAGATGTATGTAGACATATTTTTGAGTGTAGATTCACTCATTTTGTTTTGTATGTAGTCACTTGTTGAAATCTCTAGAAAGACAAATATTTAGGAACGGAGGGAGTAGAAGCTAAAGCATTAGACTTCATATATGCTTATGAGTTAATTTTATACATGCAGGATTATACCTGCGAAAAATCATGCAGCGATATGATTAAACGTCCTCCAAAACATTGTGTGGTGCATGTCTGTTCATAAGTTTGAATCTTTTTTTTGCTGGTGCACGTAGTCTAACATGATGTACATGTGTGTTTTATTTTCTGACTTGCTCAAGTACCTAAATAAACTCACCCACCCTTGCATGTACAAACATAATTCTCTTTTAATGCATGATCTCCCACTTTCAAGGTAGTCACCAGGAGTATATACTTTACTGTTGTGCACCTCATGTACGTTCATTCAGCTTAGCTGAAATCTGTTCGTTTTTATGCAGTGACATAAATTGCTTCTTGTTCTTTCCTTCGCAGTGATGGTGAGACATTTATATCAGCAGATGATTTGCGGATAAATCTTTGGAATTTGGAAATTAGCAATCAAAGTTTCAACATTGTTGACGTTAAACCAACGAACATGGAGGATCTCACCGGTATAACTTCCAAATCTACAATCTCTTAGCTGTGCTTTCTAGAAGCATGCTTTGTATAGCTAAAGCTATATGTTCGAGAACAAAAATATTTATATCCTGAACTCTCTTAGTCGGAAAAAGATACCCTCCCATACAGCTATAATTCACTAGTTTAGTCCTCATGACATATACTGCAGCTACAAGTGTTTATACGGTCCTGAGTCATGGGAACATAATTTCTTTTCATGTAAATAACGAAATATTGAACTAAGATTGGTTTTAGGTGAAATGGATGCATAGTTCTTACTTCAAACACGGGTTGTAGGTGTTACAGGTCTATCCTAATCGACCTTTGTATTTACATGTTCGTCGAGTTTTTGAGGTGACATCTGTTTGCTTAACATGTCTCTGGCAGTTACGTTTTTATTCTGTAAATCTGCAGAGGTTATAACATCTGCGGAGTTCCACCCGTCTCACTGTAATACACTGGCATATAGTAGCTCAAAGGGCTCCATTCGACTCGTTGACCTGCGGCAATCAGCTCTTTGTGATACTCATTCCAAACTGTGAGTTTCCATTTGACTTGTTCCTTTTCATATTTCAATATTCAGTACTAGTTTAGAAGAACAAACGGCGGACATTGATTTGTTAGCACTGTCTCAAATTGATCATCTTAAGGTTGCCTTTTGCTCTTGTAGCTTTGAGCAGCATGAGGCCCCAGGTTCAAGATCCTTTTTTACTGAGATTATAGCCTCAATTTCTGACATAAAGTTCTCCATGGATGGGAGACATATTCTGAGTCGTGACTACATGACTTTGAAGGTCTCTTTCTGAAACTTCTTTGCGCGACTGCTTTAAGTTTCATAATCAGTTCATTTGTTGTTGACCCCCACCCTGCACTTACCTTTGTTTCCTCAATGGAAATGAAGGAAGTTGATGTAATCTCTGATACAGTATAACCGAGCTAACATGTCTACCGTAGAGATATTTTTATTTTCTTTGTTTGCTGATATTTGGAAGATTAACCCGTAGGTTCTGCTTGAAGTGACCCTTTATATATACGCAATTTACTCTTCGCAAATCAATCATAGTCACTCAATCACCAATGCGCCATCACTGTGTCTATCTTTGTAATGCTTAAATTATTTCTTGCACTTAGTAGTTCATTTCATCATGAAAGCTGCCGCTCTATAGAACTGTAGTATACTACTCCCTCCGTCCCAAAATAAGTGACTCTTTGAGTCACTTATTTTGGGACGGGAGGGAGTACTACAATTAGCTATATAAGCGTTATCTATCTGCAGTAACCCAGTAGCAATCTTATTGCAAACAGTTCTATTTTGGTGCTTCTCCATTATTAGATTGTTTATCTCCTATTACAGCTATGGGATGTTAATATGGATTCTGGTCCAGTTGCAACGTTCCAGGTTCATGAGTACCTAAGGCCTAAGGTAATTTCTCCGACGTTAAGATACATGATTTGATAGTTCTTCGAGGATGATGAACAGCACATCTTTCTTTGGAGTAACTCTATTTCATGTGTTTTCTGAAACTGCAGTTATGTGATTTATATGAAAATGACTCGATTTTTGACAAATTTGAATGTTGTCAAAGTGGCGATGGGTTGCGAGTAGCAACTGGTTCTTACAGGTAGGTTGGTATGCTCAGCTTCGTTGTAGTATAACTTAGTTTCCTTCACGGAATTAATGGTTCGTTAATCTGTGTGTTCCTTCAGCAATATTTTCCGAGTGTTCAATTGTGGTGCTGGTGGCAGTGAGGTGACAACGCTTGAAGCAACTCGAAACCCCACAAGGTAATTCCTCTTTTCACATCATCCAGTGTATGTTTGCTGCTACTATGTGTGCTTGTGAAATTGATTGTTTGTTTACCAATGGTCGCTTGAATAATATACCATGTGCTAGGGCTTCTTGATTCCATCATTTTTCCTACTTGTGCAGAAGGCAGATTCAGAATCCCGCACGGCCTGCGAGATCTCTAAGTAGTCTGACAAGGGTTGTTAGACGAGGTTAGCTTCATTGCAGCTATTTATGCTTAGTCCTTGAGCTGTAGAGCTTTTCATTGCAGCTATTTATGTTGTAAATCTTATGCAGGTGCAGAGAACACCGGAATAGATGCGAATGGGAACTCGTACGACTTAAGCACAAAACTGCTCCATTTGGCATGGCACCCGTCCGAAAATTTAATTGCCTGTGCTGCAGCCAACAGCTTGTACATGTACTATGCGTAAAACGCGGGAAATGAGCGAAAGGGACAGTATTTTTTGGTAGCTGCTCCCGGTGAGAAGAGGAGTTACATTATCCCTGGTGCGGCAAATCAGGGAGATGGTGTATTTGGGCCAGTCACATGCTGTTCTTTTGAGTTCCATATATAGAGCTGTCCAAGAGTCCAAGAGGAAGTGACTGGATCATTCCCGGGAAGCAGCTTGATTCTGATTATTTTTTTACTCCCTCAGTCCCATAATGTAAGGCGTTTTTTGACACTACACTAGTGTCAAAAAACGTCTTACATTATGAGACGGAGGGAGTATTTTATAGGGGAAAGGCCTGTCTTTCCCCTATAGGTTCATTTAGGTTTAAGACAAGATTCTGGTTCACCATTTGGAAGGAACAAAACTTTTGGGCATCTCCAGTAGATGACAAGGGGATGACCTGCCGTTGTGATGATATCGAGGGGCTTGTAACATCAGGGGCATTCATGTTTTTGATAATTTTCTATTTCAATTGTGACCTTTCTCATTCCTCCCAGCGTCAGTACAGATACCGTGCTATATGGAAACTGCTGTCTACTCCACCTGTTCTGCGATGTCCATTTGTTGCATGAGCAGATAGGCTATGTGAATGACATGTTTTATGTGTCTCGTCACATATAAATACTGTTATCATCATATAGGCTTGTTTCTTTATAACTCAAATGCCTTCAGAAGTACAAGCATTTGAAATTAAATTCATTCCTATCTGAGTTCCAAAAGGAATTTCCTTTTTGAGAGAATCCAATAAAAGATTGTCATACCCTTTTTTTAGAGATGAAGAGATTGTCATACCCCTAGGCGGAGGAAGATGGACTGATTATGGCTTGGATAAATGCTACAAAAAGGAAGTCCAAGAAAAGATACCATGGGCTTAGTGAATATGGACTATGACCTGGATAAATGGCTACAAAAAGGAGGTCCAAGGACATATACGACCTTCACTCAAAATCAAAATAGAATTAACTCAAAATAGAGTTAAATACGACCATGCAAAATATGCACCACTATAATAAAAGGAAATTCCAAGTGCATTAGTGGTAGACCCGCAAAAGAAAAGACTCGGAACTAATCGTTGGTATCATTGTGAATCTCATGCCATCAAATGCCAATCTACAATAATTCCAAGACGATGTACATATTCATCAAACGACAAAAAGCAATGGAGTGCCACGGGCAATAGAGCACCGGTGTGAGGAAGGAGACGAGAGAGGCCAGTGCATAAAGCTCCCTCTCACCCCCACCTTCTCCTTTTTATGGGGCGGTGAAAATGTGAAGAGACGACACGTTAGACATGTTGTGTCATCGTAGAAAAAAAAGGCATGCCGTGTGACAGTAAATCCCCACCATTTTCCCACAAGCACATTTATTACGCACGAAAACCAAGGGGGTTGCTGGTTAATCCCTCGCGTGGATCGATTACTGATGGGATGTGGCCTGGGTGGTATTGGGGACATACATAACAGGTAGGCCCACGAAGGATCCAAATATCGTAAAGCATGGGGTCCACACAATAGGTGGGTCCAGATAAATCTCATACAAACATACTATCCACTCGGACATATCGACGAACCGTCCACTCGGAAGACAGTCAACCACTCGGTCATATGGCTCACTCGGATATGCGAAGACCAACCGTCGACAAGTCAGTCGAAGCATCACCTGATGTTACAACATCAATGCCCCACTTGGTAACATAGGAGGTGAGGGGGTGGCGCACTCTATATAAGCCACCCCCTCCACTAGACTAGGGGCAGGTGCTCATTCTTCTCCCTCGACTCCCTCGCCATTAGTCTCAGGACTTAGCTCTGGCATGGGGATCCGTTCTCCTCTCTCTCTCATTGTAATCTCCTGATACATACTCAGATAAAACAAAGCTTCTCCGGAGCACGAGACGTAGGGCTGTTATCTCCACCGCGAGAGGCCCGAACTCGCTAAAACCACTGTATCACCCATATGCATCTCGATAGATCATGCTTCTTCACCCTATCTGTTATTATTGTCGGAATCGTTCCCACGACAGTTGGCGCCCACCGTGAGGCCCGGCGTCTATCGAACCGCGGACGGTTTGTATCCATTCTTACATATATTCCCTATTTTACTTGTGATGCCTCTTGCCTTTGCCAAGAAGAGGATCGTCTTCGGCTCGTCTTCGGCCTCGTATGCCAACGCCATGGCCCCTATTCCACGCATGGTCGCCGCATGTGCGGATGAAGGGGCGAGGAGATCAACCCCGTCCGACTCCTGGAGCGGTGAAATGCTCTGCCGCACCCAGCATCGTACACGCTTGCTGCCCTGCGACGTGCTCGCTGGCCCAACGCCGCGCTCGCCCGCCCCGTCATAGGGTTTTTCACTGTTCTGACCCATCTCTCGAAGTTTAGCACGATTTGACCCATGTTTGAAACATTTTTCAGATCTGACCCAAACCGAGACGCCAACATCGGCGGCGTCCTGCTTGCACTGAAAACGCCGCGAACCTCGACTTTTGGACCTGGCCCACCTCCGTGGTCAGCCAGTTTGACCGCCCGACGTGGCAATTGTCGACCCCGACCCTAGACACCGGGAACCTTGGCGTCTACCCCCTGAGAGATAAGTGGGAACGGGGAAAGTGTGTGGGGCCCACCCCACACATTCTCCCCAATCCCAGTCTTCCATCTCGGGAAAGAAGAACAAAGGAGAGCTCCCCCCTCTCTCGCACCTCAAGGCTCACTCAAATCCGGCTCCAAATTTGAGTTTCCTCCGTGGATCTTTCTCTCCCTTGTTGTTTGAGGTAATCTCTCCCGGATCCCCAAATTTTGTTGGTAATTTCTTGTTATTTTAGTGCCATTATGTAACCCTAGGTGGCACCTTAGTTTCTAGATTTATTCAAATCCTTTGGTATTGGATGGCTTTTAATTAACATGTTGATACGTCCAAAATGCATCACTATTTTATATCGTAATTCATCCTTATTCATTGATATATTTCACATTACGATGATGTTCTTATGTTGTTTTGGCCTATTTTACACAGTTTGCAACTTTCCGGTGCCGAAGCAGCAGACGCAGGATTCAGCGGTAAAAAGTGGACGCTGAGTTGCTGAAGAAGAATACCTCCAAATTACCTGAAAATCGACGGAGGGTATTTTCCAGAAGGATCACGAGGATACGCAAAAGAGCAACTAGAGGGGGGCCACAGGGTGCCCAGGCGGCCACCTGGCGCGGCCCCCACCCTGGCCGCGCCGGGAGGGCGCCTGGAGCCCCTGGCCCACTCCAGGTTTCCCCCTTTGGCCTATATACTCCTCGTCATTCAGAAACCCTAAAAAAGAGAGTTTACGGAGTTCCGCTGCCGCTCTGTGGCGGAAACCTACAGAGAAGAAAAGCCATCTCCGGCGGGCAGATTCCGTCGGGGAGATCACCTCCCGGAAGGGGAGATCATCGCCATCGTCATCACCATCGTCACGGGCATCATCGAGATCATCATCAACATCATCCCCAACATCAGCACCATCTCCATCTTCATCCAATCTCATCTCACCATTGCAACTTGTGTTGTAATCCGTACTATCTATCCTCTCTACTCTATCGGTGTTGATTACTACTTTGTGGTGAATGCTATTGAGTTTTGTTGGAGAAATATCATTATGTCCAGATTGTTTATCATCCATCTATCTCCACTGATCATGATCTCTTTTATGTCTTGTGAGTAGTTACTTTAGTTCTTGAGGACACGGGAGAAGTCTTGTTGTTAGTAGTCATATGATGTTGAAGTAATATGTGTTGTTTGATACTTAAGTTGTGTTGTTATTTTCCTAGTGGTGTTGTGTGAGTCGAACACTCAACACTTCGCCTTATTAAGGACCTAGGGGAATACATTGTGTACAAAGAATGCTTACGGTGGGTTGCCGGAGTGACAGAAACCTGAACCCCAGTTCGCACACTTTTGCACAAGGGAACAATGGATCATCGATCGTATTGCTATGGTTAGGCTTTTGCCTTAAATAATATCTTGTATTTGCGGATGCTTGCAAGGTGTTTAATCATAAGAGTGCACCCATCTTAGTCTAGAGGTTGTACTAGCATAGATCCACCCACTCAACACTTATCAACACATCACATAGTACCGATACGGAATATGGCGAAAGCACATGACTACCTCTCCCGTGTGTCCTCAAGAACACTTTAGCCTTTATAAGTTCAGTTGCTAGGCCTCTCCTTTGCTCAGAAAGGATTGGGCCACTTGTTACTCTCGAGTGCCTTTTACTTTGCTCGCTTTTACTTTCATGTTGCTTATATCAAGAAAACCCCTAAAAAGTTATCTTTCAGTGCTTGTAGTTATTCCTTGCTCAGAATCACTTATCAATACCTTCTGCTCCTCATTGGGTTCGACACTCTTACTTATCGAAAACGCTGCAATAGATCCCTTACGGTTGTGGGTCATCAAGTACCGTTTTCTGGCGCCGTTGCTGGGGAGTGTAGCGCTATTGGTAAGAGAAGCTGGTAAGGAAGTTTTTATATTTCTGTTTTTATTTTGCTGTTGCTGCTCATTGTCCTTATGGACAACCTTGCTATTGGATCGTTGCTTGAGGGAAGACGCCCCACATCTGTGGTGGTTGCTCCTCCCCCTACTGAAATTGTGCCCTATAAAATACCAGCTGGTATTATCGATTATGTTTTGGCTAATCGTTATGCAGGAGACAGACATCCCGGTGAACACTTGCTATATCTGTCACAACTATGTTCATTATTTAAGCTTGCAGGTGTATCAATGGAGTTTGTCATGAGGAAATTGTTCTCCGTATCGCTTATAGATAAAGCTTCAGATTGGTATAAGCTTCTCGATAACTCACACTTGCTTGATTGGCAAGAGCTTATGTCTCTCTTTTATACCAAGTTTTATCCTCTTCATGAAATTCATCGAGACAGGAACTATATCTATAACTTTAGGTCTCGTGACAGAGAAAGCATTGCTCAAGCTTGGGGGAGATTGAAGTCCCTAATGCTCAAATGTCTTATTCATGAGCTCCCCAAGGAAATTATACTTACAAATTTTTATGCCAGGCTTTCTCGTCAGGATAAGGAGATGCTGGATGCCTCCTCTAGTGGGGTATTTCAGACGAAGAGTGTTGAAGAAAGGTGTGATCTCATTGAAAGGATCCAGAGGAATACCGAAGATTGGGGAATCGATAAAGGTATTGAACCCGCTATAAATTATGAGCATGATTATATTGAGAGCTATGTGAAAACTGATTACTTCAATACCTTTTGCTCTAAGATTGGTCTTGATTCACATCTAATGATTGACTTCTGTAAGGATTTTGCCTCTCACGTTGATTCTTTTAAAAAGAAGAGAGATCAGCATCATGAACCTTTCAAAGAGTTACCCGTTGATATTCATGTTGCTGGCCCTATTTTGCCTGCAGTTATATATGAAAAGCCTCCTTTTCCCGCAAGGATAAAGGAGCACTCTCTTGTGACAGGCATAATAAATAAAAGTGAGAGAAGAATTGATGAGCCTGAGGACCAGATCAAGGTCGATCCTCAAGTTGCATTGGTTAAAGACCTTGTTACTAATGATGTTTTGGATTCCAATGTAAATTTTTGTGCTGTTTCCACTAACCTTGTCACAGCCAAGAATAAAGGCCCAATTTCAGGTACTCCAGTAGTATCTGTTAAAATAGGAGATCACAATTATTATGGGCTATGCGATTTGGGGTCGAGTGCTAGTGCTATCCCCTATTCACTTTATCAAGAGATCATCGGTGAGATTTCACCTTGTGAACTTGAAGAAGTTGATGTTACCATTCATCTTGCAAATAGAGCAACTATCTCTCCTATCGGAATTGTGAGAGACGTTGAAGTCCTATGTGGAAAGGTAAAATACCCTACCGACTTTCTAGTACTTGGTTCAGTGAGGGACAATTTTTGTCCTATTATTTTTGGTAGCCCTTTTCTCCGAACTTGTGGAGCTATAATAGATTGCAAGAAAGGTAAAGTTTCTATTGAATTCAATGGTGAGCCATATGAATTTAACTTTTCTAAGTTCTCTAAGCAGCCTCGTGGTACCGATTTACCTAGTGATGATAAAATTATTGAAAGTATTGCTTCTATTGCTATTCCCCCTAATGATCCTTTGCAGCAATATATGGAGGACCACGAGAATGATTTGCATATGCAGGAAAGAAATGAACTAGATGAAATATTCTTGAGACAACCTGCTATCCTGAAGCACAACCTTCCGGTTGAACCTTTGGGAATTTTATCAAAACCAAAAGAAGACCCGGTGTTCGATCTTAAACCTCTTCCCGATAAGCTCAAGTATGCTTATTTAGATGAAAAGAAAGTATATCCTGTTATTATCAACTCTAACCTTTCAGGATATGAAGAAGAGCGACTATTGGAAGTACTTCGTAAACACCGAGGTGCAATTGGCTATACCCTTGATGACCTTAAGGGGATTAGTCCATCTATCTGTCAACATACTATCAACCTTGAGCCCGATGCTAAACCAGTTGTTGATCATCAACGACGGTTGAACCCGAAGATGATGGATGCTGTAAGAACTGAGATTTTCAAGCTTCTAGCCGCAGGTATTATCTACCCTATAGCTGATAGTAAGTGGGTAAGCCCGGTACATTGTGTTCCTATGAAAGGAGGTACAACTGTGGTTCCTAATGATAAGAATGAACTAATACCTCAGAGAATTATTATTGGATATAGAATGTGTATTGATTACAGGAAGCTGAACAAGGCAACCAGGAAGGATCACTACCCGTTGCCGTTCATCGACCAAATGCTTGGAAGACCACTTTTACTTGTCCCTATGGAGGACATCATGCCGGATTCAGGAGACAAACTTCTCATATGAGACTGGAGAACCCCTTCCATGGAAGCGCTTCGCCGAGGACTACGTGATCAACGTCAACAAGAATGAGGAGTGAAATCTCCTTGGGTAATGGCATCCCCTTGGCTTGTTCCAAGCTTGGGAGAGTGCCCGGTATCTTTATCTTTATCTTTTGTCTTTTAGAGTCAAGTAGAGTCGTATCATGTCTAGGGAGGTTATTATATGAAATAGGTGTGTGCATTGAGGTCTATCACTCCTTCTGTGGAGAGATTGTATCCGTGAGTGTGGAGTCGTCTATGATGGAATATTAATGAGAAGTCTATTGGTTCCTTTGCTGCACTCGGTATTCTCTTCACGCAATCGACCTTATATGATGATTCTTATGGGGAGTATTGACCTTATATCAGGTATGGCTTTGAAAACTTTATTTAATCTTGGCAAACATAGCTTTGGTCATAACAACAAGCATGATTTTCTTAAAGTAGCGACATAGCCAAAACCTTTATGTTATTATGCTTGAAGTGTTATGCTGACAAGGAAGACAACTTGATGTGTTATGCTTATTTGAATGTTTATGCTTTATATTGATTTGCATCTTAGTCATCATCAATTGTCTGTTCTCTCAAAGCCTTTGCTAGCCTAAACTCTGTACTAAGCGGAATTCTGCTTGTGCATCCATACCCTTAAACCAATGCCTTCCTTATGAGTCCACCATTCGTGGTATTCCACTACCACCTCCTAAAGTATAGAATTTGTGTGTTATCCTTAAATGTTCAAAATCTTCTATTTTGTGCCCCTGTTTTAGCTCATGAGGAAGTAGTAGTTAATTCATGATCTTTTTAAGTTGGACAAGTCTTACGACGGGATTGCATGTCTAATCTGCAAACCCCTAATACGAGAAGGAACTGGCATGAGTGCGCCCGGCTCATAAAAGATAATACAACAAACAAACCCTCCTTCACGCTTTGTTCATGAGAAATCAGAAAACTTTGGCAGCAATAAACAAAGGAGATTAAGGGGATGTGATCGTCCTCGTGCGGGAGCCGTTCCTCTCGAAACTTGTCCAACTCGAGAAGTAATTGAGTTATCTATTAGCATTCGTTGACAAATCATGCACCTCTCAAAACTTGTTTTCATTCTGTTTGATTTAAGGATAGCACATGAGTTTTCCCTACTTCCCTAGAGCAGGGCCTATCTCTTAGTTTTAGGTTGAGTCAGTTATTCCTGCTTCCTTCTATTCCTAAAGAGAGCAGACATTTGATGTTGACGAGGATTCATTCATATAAAGTTCCATTAAGATTTGTCATATCATATCCTTGTTGACATTATCATTTGATAAGTAAGTTGTTTGTCAAGCCCAGCTAAAGCAAACATCTTACTTTGTGTTAACACTTTCACTTCTTGCCTAATAACATGTTCTTTCAAAAGCTTCAATTAATCTCATCAAAACATAAAGAGAAAGAGCAAAAATAAAAGCTATTAGTTGTTCTTCGACCAAAGGACATGTTTGCCATGATTTGATAAGTTTCCTTAGCCTTACTTTCGATTATAAGTGTTACCACTCTTTTATAAGGGCCTTATGAGTTGAAGATTGCTGTTGAGGATATTTGAGTTTGGTGAAGAAACTGTGATGCTTCTTGTCCGTATTCTATTTATCGACACTTCACTCTCTAAACTTGTGGACAGGTTTACCGATATCAGTATTCGCTTGGGGACAAGCGAGGTCTAAGCTTGGGGGTGTTGATACGTCCAAAATGCATCACTATTTTATATCGTAATTCATCCTTATTCATTGATATATTTCACATTACGATGATGTTCTTATGTTGTTTTGGCCTATTTTACACAGTTTGCAACTTTCCGGTGCCAAAGCAGCAGATGCAGGATTCAGCGGTAAAAAGTGGACGTTGAGTTGCTGAAGAAGAATACCTCCAAATTACCTGAAAATCGATGGAGGGTATTTTCCAGAAGGATCACGAGGATACGCAAAAGAGCAACCAGTGGGCGGCCACAGGGTGCCCAGGCGGCCACCTGGCGCGGCCCCCACCCTGGCCGCGCCGGGAGGGCGCCTGGAGCCCCTGGCCCACTCCAGGTTTCCCCCTTTGGCCTATATACTCCTTGTCATTCAGAAACCCTAAAAAAGAGAGTTTACGGAGTTCCGCCGCCGCTCCGTGGCGGAAACCTACAGAGAAGAAAAGCCATCTCCGGCGGGCAGATTCCGCCGGGGAGATCACCTCCCGGAAGGGGAGATCATCGCCATCGTCATCACCATCGTCACGGGCATCATCGAGATCATCATCAACATCATCCCCAACATCAGCACCATCTCCATCTTCATCCAATCTCATCTCACCATTGCAACTTGTGTTGTAATCCGTACTATCTATCCTCTCTACTCTATCGGTGTTGATTACTACTTTGTGGCGAATGCTATTGAGTTTTGTTGGAGAAATATCATTATGTCCAGATTGTTTATCATCCATCTATCTCCACTGATCATGATCTCTTTTATGTCTTGTGAGTAGTTACTTTAGTTCTTGAGGACATGGGAGAAGTCTTGTTGTTAGTAGTCATATGATGTTGAAGTAATATGTGTTGTTTGATACTTAAGTTGTGTTGTTATTTTCCTAGTGGTGTTGTGTGAGTCGAACACTCAACACTTCGCCTTATTAAGGACCTAGGGGAATACATTGTGTACAAAGAATGCTTACAGTGGGTTGCCGGAGTGACAGAAACCTGAACCCCTGTTCGCACGCTTTTGCACAAGGGAACAATGGATCATCGATCGTATTGCTATGGTTAGGCTTTTGCCTTAAATAATATCTTGTATTTGCGGATGCTTGCAAGGTGTTTAATCATAAGAGTGCACCCATCTTAGTCTAGAGGGTGTACTAGCATAGATCCACCCACTCAACGCTTATCAACACATCACATAGTACCGATACGGAATATGGCAAAAGCACATGACTACCTCTCCCGTGTGTCCTCAAGAACACTTTAGCCTTTATAAGTTCAGTTGCTAGGCCTCTCCTTTGCTCAGAAAGGATTGGGCCACTTGTTACTCTCCAGTGCCTTTTACTTTGCTCGCTTTTACTTTCCTTTTGCTTATATCAAGAAAACCCCTAAAAAGTTATCTTTCAGTGCTTGCAGTTATTCCTTGCTCAGAATCACTTATCAATACTTTCTGCTCCTCGTTGGGTTCGACACTCTTACTTATCGAAAACGCTGCAATAGATCCCTTACGGTTGTGGGTCATCACATGTTGATGTGGTAGTAGTAATGGGATATGCATGTTGTGGGTACAAATGATGGATTTGATAAATATGATGGTTAGGGTTAGGTTATGTGTTAAGCAAATGACACGATTTATTTAGTACATAAGTTTTAATTTATTTTGATACAACTCATTAGGAATATATAGTTGTCATTGCTTCATTAGAGTTGCATAGTTTGTGCAACTATGCATTATAATTGTCATTTATTCATCTTGTTTGTTGTCCCTTTTAGATGGATGATAGACTTGTTAATGTTCATTATTTGGACAAAGCGTCATTTGTGACCAAAACTGCAAGTGACAACGAGGAAGTGGTGGTATTCGACACAAGTCCTAGTAATGATGAGGTTGTTGTTAAAGTAAGAGATAAGTTGAATTGGATGGACCCCAATGATAAAGTTGAATTAATAGGAAGGTATGATGTTGGGGTGGGAACAAAATCTTGACTGAAGAATATGCGTATCGTCTCCGAGTTGCATTGGGGGATATACAAGTGTAAAAGTTGCGGCCTTGGAAGACATGTCACTTGAATTATTTGCTACGAAGGGGTAATTGTGACGCCCGAATAATCAAGCTACAGTAAACCTCTACTAATGATGCCACGTCACCGCGGTTACTGTCGTTAAACTCACGTTAGTTTAAAACCAATTCAAATTCAAATTTGAATTAAAGTCAAACGATAAAATTATTCAAATGTTTAAACTAAAATGTTCGGGTCATGCCAAATAATGCATAGGTAATCATGTTGGAGAAACCACATTTTTATCGAGTGTTTGAATGTCCTAAAATAGTTAAAACACTAGCCAAACAATTAATGAACTGCCTTTTACAAATAAATAAAATATTAAACTATTTTATTTTGATGCCCAAACTTATGTGGGAGTGGCATACTTATTAACACTAAATTTGGGACTGCCTTTATAATTTAAAAAACTAAAATAAAAGGGGAACTAAAATTAAACAGAAAATTATAAACTATAAAAATAAACAAAACAAAGAAGAACAAACTAAAGACACCCCCCCTTGGGCCACTGGCCCAGCTGGCTAGGCCACCCCAAGGCCCAAGCCCACCACGGCCTTTTCCCCTTCCTCTGTACAGACTACAGAGAGGAGCCATGTCGTGGCAGCCATCCCACGGCGCCATAGCCGTATGGCCACCACGTCGACCCCCCTCGGCCTAGAAGAGCACCCCCACGAAACCCTAGCCCTCACTCGTTCGATCCCCTCTCTTTCCCAATCGCGCCCCCTCCCCATCTGTTCGCAATCGAGCTCAAAAGCTCGTGCGGTGACCGCTCCGTCGTCGTCTTTGCCGTGGCCATCGGTCACCAATTGCCATCCCGTGCTACCTAGGAGGGCCTTCACGTCACGCTCGTCCTCGTCCGCTACTCCGTCTGTACCGGGAGGCCCCAAGGCGACATCACAGTCATCTTCTTCATCGCCACAGCCCCGCGCCACCGCCGTTGATTCGCTCGATCCCAACCACCCCCGGCGGCCCTAACCACCTCATCGAACTCGCGGTGAGCCCCTCCTCCGGATCCTCTGCTTCCCCCCCTCGCTCCCGTCGTCGTAGGCTGTCACCAATGGGCGCCCTGAGCACTGCGGGAGCTCATGCTCGCCGCGCTCCGGTGCCGCGCTCGTGGGCCTCTGGCCGCGACCGGTGGTGCCCAGCTACAGCTTCACCAACCCCGGGGTCGCGCGCCTGGCCTTGCATCGCCGCCCCCTGTCGCCGTCCCGCACCTCCAAACGCTGCTCCACACCCCCACCGTCGCCTGGCCTGAGCTTTGCTCCGGGCTGCTCTGGCCGAAGCACAGGCCCCGGCCGCACCGGTGGCCGCTGCCGTCTCCTTCCTCCCCTGCAGCCCGCCGGCCGCTGATACGTCTCAAACGTATCTACTTTTCCAAACACTTTTGATATTGTTTTGACCTCATTCTTGCATGATTTGGACTAAACTAACCCGGACTGACGCTGTTTTTTTAGCAGAGCTGCCTGTATGGTTTATTTGTGTGCAGGAAAACGGATTTTTAAGCATCTCAGAAAAATCCACGAAAATCACGAAAAATCCACGCACCCGAAGAAACAAAATGCCAGAAGTGGGGCCAGAGGGGGGCCAGGGGGTGCCCAGGCGCCCTGTGGGCGCGCCCCCCCTGGGCCGCGCCGGGGGGCGCCTGGGTGGGCCCCACACCCCCTGGTGCCCTACTTTAGCCCGTATTTTTCCTCCCGACGCAGAAACCCCAGATCGGAAGTCCTTTCGCTGTTTTTCGTCGCGGAGCCGCCGCCACCCTCTGTTCTTCTTCGGGAGGGCTAATCTGGAGGCTGATTTGGCCTCCGGAGAGGGGAGATCGTCGCCATCGTCACCATCATCACCACTCCATCATCCCTCCATGACTTCCCCCTTCATGTGTGAGTAATTCCCTTGCTGTAGGCGAAGGGGATGGTAGGGATTGGATGAGTTAGATCATGTAATAGTTCGTCAGATTGTTGGGGGCATGTTGCCTATCATCTACTCCCTCAGTTCGGAATTACTTGTCTCGAAAATGGATGTATCTAGAATTAAAATACGTCTAGATACATACATTTATGCGACAAGTAATTCCGAACGGAGGGAGTAGTATGGTGTTTATCATCTTTGCTACAACTTGTTATTCTTAATGCTTGACACTTAGGGACCGAGTGCCATGATTTCAGATCTGAACCATATGTGTTTGCATGAATATATTTGTGTTCTTGATCCTATCTATGAGTTGTATGCACCTGTTACGGTTCGGAACCGGCGATCCCAAAAGTGACAGCTTGGGACACCAAAGGGGATGGTCCGTAGTTTGAGGATTACATGTATCCATTGAGTTCATTGCTTTGTTCCGGTGCTCTTTGACAGGAGCACCTTAATATCCATTAGTTCCTTTTGGCCCCGTTCGTAGCGGGATGGTAGGACAAAAGATGTTGTGCAAATTCTTATTGCAAGCACGTACAACTACATACGGGATACATGCCTAATGTTTGATATTTGCCTAGATGATCATTACTTTTCCATGTGCCGTGCCCCGAGTTAGAAACTATCTCATCCATGCAACGCCCAACCATCCATCTCCCTAGCCTACAGTATTTTAAACCTTGCTTGTCACTAGTTGCTACTTTTGCCATTTACTACTGCTATTTACTTCTGCTGTTTACTTTTACTATTACTATCATCACTATCATATCACTGTTACCACTTACCTTTTGTTGCAAGTTAGTATATTTCAGGTGCGGTTGAACTGACAACTCAACGGTTAAAGCTTATAAATACTCTTTGGCTCCCCGTGTGTCGAATCAATAAATTGGGTTATTCTTACCCGCGAAGACTATCTCGATCCCTTACGGTTGAGGGTTATCAGCCGCCCCGCCACGGCCTCCCGCTCGCGCCCCATTTTTCCCCCGGCACCGGCTGCTCCTCTCCTGCGCCGCCGCTCGCCCTCGCTGGCTCTGTCCGCCGCAGGCGCTGCTTCCCGCGCACGCGTCCTCGCTCGACCCGCCGCACCGGGGCCGCCCCGCCGTGGGCCGCACACGCCGGCCTCCCCAGCTCCGGCGCCCGCCTCCGACTACTGCGGCCGGCCGGCCAAACCATGGCCGTCGGCACGCCTCCGCGACCGCGCCGAGCTCGCCCCGGGGCTCCGATGCCCGGGCGCCCGCTAACCCGCCCCCTTTAACCCCCGGGCCACTGAACCAGGGGCCCCACGGCCCTGCCAAAAAAAAAGTTTAAAAATATATATTAATAAAAATAATTAATTAATCAAATAATTAATTAGTTAGTAATTGATTATTTAACTTAACTAACTCTGTTTAACTATCCTAATTAATTGGGTTAGATAATTAGTTCTGTTTAGTTAGGTAGGGTCAATGACAGGTGGACCCCAGTCAAATCTTTTGACTGATTAACAGTTGACTGTTGACTGCTGACTCAGCAGTCAACAGGGCCCACTGCCAGCCTCTCTACAGCTCTGCTGTGTACACTTTGTGTGTGCACATAGCATTTTTAGTATTATTTTCGAATTAATATTAATTTCAGAATATTGTCTAAAACTTCGGAAAATCATATAAAATAATCCGTAACTCGGATGAAAATAATTTATATATGAAAGTTGCTCAGAACGACGAGACGAATCCGAATACGCAGTCCGTTCGTTCACTGCACATCCCTAGCATAGCGAACCTACAACTTTTCACCTCCGGTTCATCTGTCTGAAAACATCAAACACCCGGAATACTCTCCCGGATGTTTTCCCCGCTTCGTCAGTATCACCTCCTACCGCGTTAGGTCACACGTAGCACCGCATTTTACCATGTTATGCTTTGTGATGCGATGTTTGCTTTATATTTATTGTTACTCCCCCCTCTTCTCTCTAATAGACACCGGGACTGAGACTGCTGACAGTGCCACTGTGATCGACTGCGTCGACGACGATCCCTCCTTCTTGCCAGAGCAACCAGGCAAGCCCCCCCTTTGATCACCAGATATCGCCTATTCTTCTTTCTACTGCTTGCATTAGATTAGTGTAGCATGTTACTGTTCGGTTACTCCTATTCTGTTGCATAGCCTGTCATTGCTGCTACAACTGTTGGTACCTGTACCCACCATCCTAATGCTTAGTATAGGATGCTAATATTCCATCAGTGGCCCAACATCCTTGTCCGTCAGCCATGCTATACTATCGGGCCGTGATCACCTCGGGTGGTGATCACGGGTATATACTATATACATACTTTACATGACACATGATGTGACTAAAGTCGGGTCGGCTCATTGAGTACCCGCAAGTGATTCCGATGTGGGGGCTGAAAGGACAGGTGGCTCCATCCAAGCAGTGGTGGGCCTGAGTTCCCGACGCCCCCCAAGTGGATCTTTGTGGCGGAGCGACATGGGCAGGTTGAGACACCCAGTCGAGAGGTGGCCTAGCCCTGGTCGTTATCCGCGATTATTTCATAATAACACGCTTAACGAGTTTGGATATTTGATCTGAGTCTGGCCGTTGTCCTATACGCACTAACCAGCTACGTGGGAATAGTTATGGGTACTCGACGTCGTGGTATCAGCCGAAGCCTTCTTGACGTCAGCGACTTAGCGGCGCGCGCCGGGTTGGACCGCGTAACGCAACTTCCTTAGTAATGGAGGTTGCTAGGTCTGCTCACCGGCCGCCCTCGCAACGCGCAGGTGTGCATTGGGCGATGGGCCCAGACCCCTGTGCGCTTAGGACTTAGACCGGCGTGCTGACCTCTCTACTGTGCTTAGGTAGGGCTGCGACGTGTTGATCTTCCGAGGCCGGGCATGACCCTGGAAAGTGTGTCCGGCCAAATGGGATCAAGCGTGCTGGGTTATGTGGTGCACCCCTGCAGGGAAGTTAATCTATTCGAATAGCCGTGTCCCTCGGTAAAAGGACGACCCGGAGTTGTATTCCGACCTCATGACAACTAGAACCGGATACTTAATAAAACACACCCTTACCAGTGCCAGATACAACTCGGTGGTTGCTCTCTCACAGGGTGATGTGCGGGAGGATCGCCGAGTAGGATTATGCTATACGATGTTACTTGGTGAACTTACCATCTACTCCCTTCTATTGCTGCAAGACGGAGGCTGCGAGAAGCGAGGATACTTGTTACTTTCCAGCTACCCTCATCTTCTGCTGCAAGAAGGAGGTTACGAGAAGCGTAGTCTTCGATATGATTAGCTATCGCCCTCTTATTCTGGCATTCTGCAGTTCAATCCACAGATATTACCCCTTTACACATATACCTTTGCATATGTAGTGTAGATCCTTGCTTGCGAGTACTTTGGATGAGTACTCACGGTTGCTTTCTCCTCCTTTTTCCCCTTTTGTCCCTTCTTCTCGGATGATGCAACCAGATGGTGGAGTCCAGGACCCAGAGGATCCCGATGATGTTTCTACATGGAGTTCGGCTTCGAGGAGTAGTTAGGAGGTCCCAGGCAGGAGGCCTTGCCTTTTCGATCGTTGCTATATTTGTGCTAGCCTTCTTAAGGCAAACTTGTTTAACTTATGTCTGTACTCAGATATTATTGCTTCCGCTGACTCTTGTGTTTTCGAGCTTTTGTATTCGAGCCCTCGAGGCCCCTGGCTTGTAATATAAAGCTTGTATTATCTTAATTTGTGTCTAGAGTTGTGTTGTGATATCTTCCAGTGAGTCCCTGATCTTGGTCGTACAAATTTGCGTGCATGATTAGTGTACGGTCAAATCGGGGGCGTCACAAGTTGGTATCAAGAGCCGAGTGCCTGTAGGATCCCCCTTTCCAACTCCTTGGCCGAAGTCGAGTCTAGTCTTTGAAAAACAAATTTACTAACTTGTTGTGTGGCTTACGGGCCCACAACACTAATGGGATGTGTTAGGATCTTTTATTCCTCGTCTATGCTCTGGGACTCTAAACTCTCTTCTATTCGGGTTAAAAGATTTTATTAACTCTGACTCTAGGTTCTCGCAACTATTTCTCCCGGAGAGCCCTCATTACGGAAGGTCGCCTGCTTCGTCAGAAGATTCTAAGGATATCTCTCGATATTTTCCCGAGACCCTTGTGCTCATCGCCTTTGCAATTCACTGCCAATGATATATCCCTATGGATATCTGCTTGTACTCGTCATTCTCATGATCATTCCTCATCGCTCTTGTCGTTACAAGATGCCTCGAAATATTCTCCGTTGTCCCGAGAATCCTTTGAGTTTACTGTCTTGCAGTTTTATTCCGCATGAAAACCCTTACGGTTATTTCCTCACATTTATCGAGGATCCGTTCTTCTCAATTGTTCATATGTCTCACTAAATTCTTCAAAATATTCTTCGACCTTTCAAAAATCCTCTGTAGCCGGTTACTCTTGAAATCCTTGTCTGCTTGCATTATGGTTAATTCCATATGACTAGTAGTCTTCGTTAACATCCCCTGTCTTAGCCATTTTGAGCCTATGGATTCAATGTGTGCATATGCACGCAGTCATCGGTTATCCTTTAAAAAATTTAATTATCTTCCAGGCCCAGACGTCATTCCGGACATGGGTTGGTTCTCGGCAATTCAAGCCTTTATTGATTGTCCAACTAAGTGTTTTCAACTTATGCACCCTTGATCAGAGTGTATGCTTCTGATCCTTCGTTTTGGAAACCATAATGTTTTTCTATTTAAGCATCAGGCTAATCAGGTGATTCTTGAATCTGATGCCTCTGCATTCTTCCTTCCTCTGAGTGAGTATTGATACTCATATCAGCTACGTAGTGGATCGCCCGATCCATTGTTGGATATTTATCCGACCGTATCCTTCACATACAATCACCTTGTAAATTCTTCCCCTGATACATAATGCGTCTGGTAAATTGTATCCTCTGCTTGGCCAACCATGCTCTGATTTTGAGCTTGTGCTTTTACTTTGAAACTTGTGGTATAAGTTTCTAAGATGCCCGATGGGTTGAACCTATGCCTTCCCCTAATTCGTGAGAACCCGAAAGTTTTCACAAGTCATACCCTACCGGTGTTCTACCAGATAAAATTCCAACACTATAGTTTTATCAAAGCGAGAGGTGAATGAAATGATTTGCATTAAAGAAGTGGGAGTCGACCTTGAACTTGTGTTCATGCCCATGAAAATGATGTAGACCGTCTCAGAAGCTTCTTGCAAAATGAATTTTTGTCTGAATAATCCTTTCGGTATCCTTAAATTGATCCCTTGCAGTTATGGTTCCGACCATGCTATCCTTATTGAATATATCTGGAAGAAATTCATTCCCGTGCCTCGTCAATTTTTGACAAGGTTAAAATATCTTCTGTCATCGGTGAACGACCCAGTTCTACTACTATCATGTTCTGCCTTCGAGTTTTACCCTCCGGTATCTCGAGGATATCATGTCTTTGCACTACACCTTTTGAACTTTTGATGAAGTAATACCTTTGCTTGTCGTAAACACTCTACGGGTTCTAGGTTGCCGTCAACCGAGGACACCGTTTAGTAAATCAAATCCGCTCTAAAAATTCAACACCCCTAGTAGATGTTACTGGGAAATTTTTAAACTCAAACTGGTTTATTCCTAGACTATCGGGTACATCCCTTGTCTAGCTATCTTTGACTGTGCTACCTCGTCCTTCTTTGGTGCACGAATTCTTCAAAGATTGAGCACGACTTACGTCGAGCTTTCATCATCATGTTGCTTGTCTTGAAAGGCAACTTTGGTTCCAAGCTTGCATCTTATACATTGATCCTATAACTTACCACTTCGTCATTCCCTTGCTTGTTGCCGTTGTTGTTTGCTTGCATCCTTTTGAAACCTCCCGGCAAATGTGTCGGATCACCTTCAGCACTTTGACTTCTTTCGAGATGTCAACTATGTTCATGATGAGAAATACCCTCCTTGCCCTCGATGATTTTTATTACCATTGACAACACCCTTGACTTCCTTTCATCGCGAACTTGTCCATATTATGAACACAACTTGCTCTCCAGCTAGTGTTGTGTTCCGCCTTGAAGTATTATTGTCTATTATGTCGAGAATGTTGTGGGGATTGCTCCACCTCTTAGAAATTCTCGGTATGATGATACTTCTCACCATCACCATTCTTCCTTGGCCCCGTGTTGTTTCTAATCGGGATATCAAAATGTTAACGATGCTGCTTGAGTTCTATACTTCTAGCAACCCTATTGCTATGAAGTTAATGACCGACAGTTTGTCTTTAGACTATTGGTTATTGAATCGTCCCTCTAACATTGATCTTGTTGCCTAAGGTCATATTTCGGGCACACCTTCCAACTATTGATTAATGGTGTATGTTTTCCTCGAGCATACAACATTATACCATTTGAATTGACAAGTGTCATCTTCTTGTTCACATTATTGTGGAAATCCATCCGTTTGGAATTCTCGATAAATTGACGTTGAGCCCATCAGCCACCTACTCATCCTCTCCTTGGTTAAATGATGAACTATTGTTTTGGGAAACCGCTCCCATAGTTCATTTCCCGAGAATCTTGCAATTTCATTTCGTCGATTTGTGATGCACCTCTTCTTCTCGAACATCCCGAGTCTGAGGTAAAATGACACCAATCGGATCTGAATCTCGGTCAGATATGATGGTTGGGACAACTTTCCAGTAGTTATAATATTGGTCCTTTGATGACCCGGTAATATGATGTCATGCCTAGCACCCCTGCTGGAGGACCTATCGTTATATTTTCTTCTACAAGGATAAGCATTCTTCCAGGAGAAAATTTGTAAGACTTATTTTATAAGTTGCTCCTGATGGATCATTTGTGTATCCAAAGTCTGACCCTTGATTGAAATATCAAACCATTGCTACCTCAAAGCATGACTATGATACCCCGCTCATCAACAAGAACATTTGAAGCCCAATGCTAAATGTTTCTTAGTCAGTTATCCAGACACCGTTGTATGGGTAACATCTTGATTAATCCTGAAGGAAATATGCCCTAGAGGCAATAATAAAGTTATTATTTATTTCCTTATATCATGATAAATGTTTATTATTCATGCTAGAATTGTATTAACCGGAAACTTAATACATGTGTGAATACATAGACAAAACAGAGTGTCCCTAGTATGCCTCTACTAGACTAGCTCATTGATCAAAGATGGTTATGTTTCCTAGCCATAGACATGAGTTGTCATTTGATCAACGGGATCACATCATTAGGAGAATGATCTGATGGACAAGACCCATCCGTTAGCTTAGCACTATGATCGTTTAAGTTTTACTGCTATTGCTTTCTTCATGACTTATACATGTTCCTATGACTATGAGATTATGCAACTCCCGAATACCGGAGGAACACTTTGTGTGCTACAAACGTCACAACGTAACTGGGTGATTATAAAGGTACTCTACAGGTGTCTCCGAAGGTACTTGTTGGGTTGGCGTATTTCGAGATTAGGATTTGTCACTCCGATTGTCGGAGAGGTATCTCTGGGCCCACTCGGTAATGCACATCACTATAAGCCTTGCAAGCATTGCAGCTAATGAGTTAGTTGCGGGATGATGTATTACGGAACGAGTAAAGAGACTTGTTGGTAACGAGATTGAACTAGGTATTGAGATACCGACGATCGAATCTCGGGCATGTAACATACCGATGACAAATGGAACAATGTATGTTGTTATGCGGTTTGACCGATAAAGATCTTCGTAGAATATGTGGGAGCCAATATGAGCATCCAGGTTCCGCTATTGGTTATTGACCGGAGACGTGTCTCGGTCATGTCTACATAGTTCTCGAACCCGTAGGGTCCGCACGCTTAAGGTTTCGATGATAGTTTTATTATGAGTTTATGAGTTTTGATGTACCGAAGGAGTTCGGAGTCCCGGATGAGATCGGGGACATGACGAGGAGTCTCAAAATGGTCGATACGTAAAAATCGATATATTGGACGACTATATTCGGACATCGGAAAGGTTCCGAGTGATTCGGGTATTTTCGGAGTACCGGGGAGTTACGGGAATAGAGGAGAGAGGCCAAAAGGAAGGAGGCGTGCAGCCCCCTTCTAGTCCGAATTGGACAAGGGGTGCAGCCCCCTTTTCCTTCTCCCTCTCCCCCTCTTTCCTTCTCTCCTACTCCGGAAAGGAAAGGGGAATCCTACTAGGACTTGGGAGTCCTAGTAGGACTCCCCACACTTGGTGCGCCCCCTCTAGGGCCGGCCTCTCCCTCCCTCCTTTATATACGGGGGCAGGGGGGCACCTCTAGACACAACAATTGATCTCTTGATCTCTTAGCCGTGTGCGGTGCCCCCCTCCACCATAGTTCTCCTCGATAAATATTGTAGCGGTGCTTAGGCGAAGCCCTGCGACGGTAGAACATCAAGATCGTCACCACGCCGTCGTGCTGACGGAACTCTCCCTCGACACTCGGCTGGATCGGAGTTCGAGGGACGTCACCGAGCTGAACGTGTGCTAGAACTCGGAGGTGCTGTAGTTTCGGTGCTTGATCGGTCGGGCCGTGAAGACGTACGACTACATCAACCGCGTTGTTCTAACGCTTCCGCTTTCGGTCTACGAGGGTACGTAGACTCACTCTCCCCTCTCGTTGCTATGCATCTGGTAGATAGATCTTGCGTGATCGTAGGAAATTTTTAAAATACTACGTTCCCCAACAGTGGCATCATGAGCCAGGTCTATGCGTAGATGATATGCACGAGTAGAACACAAGTGAGTTGTGGACGATACTAGTCATACTGCTTACCAGCATGTCATACTTTGATTCAGCGGTATTGTTGGATGAAGCGGCCCGGACCGACATTACGCGTACGCTTACGCGAGACTGGTTCTACCGACGTGCTTCGCACACAGGTGGCTGGCGGGTGTCAGTTTCTCCAACTTTAGTTGAATCAAGTGTGGCTATGCCCGGTCCTTGTGAAGGTTAAAACAGCACATACTTGACGAAATATCGTTGTGGTTTTGTATGCGTAGGTAAGAACAGTTCTTGCTAAGCCCGTAGCAGCCACGTAAAACTTGCAACAACAAAGTAGAGGACGTCTAACTTGTTTTTGCAGGGCATGTTGTGATGTGATATGGTCAAGACATGATGAGTTATACGGTTTTGTATGAAATGATCATGTTTTGTAAAGTTATCGACAACTGGCAGGAGCCATATGGTTGTCGCTTTATTGTATGAAATGCAATCGCCATGTAATTGCTTTACTTTATCACTAAGCGGTGGCGATAGTCGTAGAAGCAATAGTTGGTGAGACGACAACGATGCTACGATGGAGATCAAGGTGTCGCGCCGGTGACTAAGGTGATCATGACGGTGCTTTGGAGATGGAGATCAAAAGCACAAGATGATGATGGCCATATCATGTCACATATTTTGATTGCATGTGATGTTTATCTTATTATGCTTCTTATTTTGCTTAGTTCGACGGTAGCATTATAAGATGATCCCTTACTAAATTTCAAGGTATAAGTGTTCTCCCTGAGTATGCACCGTTGCGAAAGTTCGTCGTGCCGAGACACCACGTGATGATCGGGTGTGATAAGCTCTATGTTCAAATACAACGGGTGTAAGCCAGTTTTGCACACGCAGAATACTCGGGTTAAACTTGACGAGCCTAGCATATGCAGATATGGCCTCGGAACACTGGAGACCGAAAGGTCGAGCGTGAATCATATAGTAGATATGATCAACATAAGATGTTCACCATTGAAACTACTCCATCTCACGTGATGATCGGACATGGTTTAGTTGATTTGGATCACGTGATCATTTAGATGACTAGAGGGATGTCTATCTAAGTGGGAGTTCTTAAGTAATATGATTAAATTGAACTTTAATTTATCATGAACTTAGTCCTCGTAGTATTAGCATATCTATGTTGTAGATCAATAGCTCGCGATGTTGCTCCCCGTTTATTTTTTATATGTTCCTAGAGAAAACTAAGTTGAAAGATGTTAGTAGCAATGATGCGGAATTGTTCCGTAATCTGAGGATTATACTCATTGCTGCACAGAGAATTATGTCCTTGATGTACCGCTAGGTGACTTACCTATTGCAGGAGCAGATGTAGACGTCATGAACGTTTTGACAAAAGCTCGGTATGATGACTACTTGATAGTTTAAGTGCACCATGCTTTATGGCTTAGAACCGGGACTTCAAAAACGTTTTGAACGCCACGGAGCATATAAGATGTTCCAAGAGTTAAAATTAGTATTTCATACTCATGCCCGTGTCGAGAGGTATAAGACTTCTGACAGTACTTTGCCTACAAGATGGAGGAGAATAGCTCAACCAGTGAGCATGTGCTCAGATTGTCTGGGTACTACAATTACTTGAATCAAGTGGGAGTTAATCTTCTAGATAAGATAGTAATTGACAAAGTTCTCTAGTCACTATCACCAAGTTAGTAGAACTTCGTGATGAACTATAATATGCAAGGGATGACGAAAGGAATTCCCGAGCTCTTCGCAATGCTGAAGTCGGCGAAGGTAGAAATCATGAAAACGCATCAAGTGTTGATGGTTAACAAGACCACTTGTTTCAAGTAAAGGGCAAAGGGATAGAAGGGGAACTTCAAGAAGAATTACAAGCAAGTTGTCACTCCCGTGAAGAAACCCAAAGCTAAAACTCAAGCTTGAAACTAAGTGCTTCTACTGCAAAGGAAATGGTCACTGGAAGTGGAACTGCCCTAGATACTTGGCGGATAAGAAGGATGGCAAAGTGAACAAAGGTATATTTTGATATACAGATTATTGATGTGTACTTTACTAGTGTTCATAGCAACCCCTGGGTATTTGATACCGGTTTAGTCGCTAAAATTAGTAACTCGAAACGAGAATTGCAGAATGAACAGAGACTAGTTAAAGGTGAAGTGACGATGTGTGTTGGAAGTGGTTCCAAGATTGATATGATCATCATCGCACATTCCCTATACTTTCGGGATTAGTGTAAAACCTAAATAAATGTTATTTGGCATTTGCGTTGAGCATGAATATGATTTGATCATATTTGTTGCAATACGGTTATTCATTTAAAGTCATAGAATAATTGTTATTCTGTCTACATGAATAAAACCTTCGATGGTCATACACCCAATGAAAATAGTTTGTTGGATCTCGATCGTGGTGATACACATATTCATAATATTGAAGCCAAAAGATGCAAGGTTAATAATGATAGTGCAACTTATTTGTGGCACTGCTGTTTAGGTCATAATGGTGTAAAGCGCATGAAGAAACTCCATAGTGATGGACTTTTGGAATCACTTGATTATGAATCACTTGGTGCTTGCGAACCATGCCTCATGGGCAAGATGACTAAAACTCCGTTCTCCGGAACAATGGAGCGAGCAACAGATTTGTTGGAGATCATACATACAGATGTATGTGGACCAATGAGTGTTGAAGCTTGCGGCGGGTATCGTTATTTTCTGACCTTCACTGATGATTTGAGCAGATATGGGTATATCTACTTAATGAAGCACAAGTCTAAAACATTTGAAAAGTTCAAAGAATTTCAGAGTGAAGTGGAGAATCATCGTAACAAGAAAATAAAAGTTTCTACGATATGATCGTAGAGGTAAAATATTTGAGTTAGCGAGTTTGGCCTTCAGTAAAAACAATGTGAAATATTTTCACTACTCACGCCACCTGGAACACCATAGTGTAATGGTGTGTCCGAACGTCATAACCGTACTTTATTAGATATGGTGCGATCGATGATGTCTCTTACCGATCTACCACTATCGCTTTTGGGGTTATGCATTAGAGACAGATACATTCACGTTAAATAGGGCACCATCTAAATCTGTGGAGATGACACCGTATGAACTGTGGTTTGACGAGAAACCTAAGCTGTCATTTCTTTAAGTTTGGGACTGCGATGCTTATGTGAAAAAGTTTCAACATGATAAGCTCAAACCCAAATCGGAGAAGTAAATCTTCATAGGATACCCAAAAGAAACTGTTGGGTACACCTTCTATCACAGATCCGAAGGCAAGGTCTTTGTTGCTAAGAGTGGATCCTTTCTAGAGAAGGAGTTTCTCTCGAAAGAAGTGAGTGGGAGGAAAGTGGAACTTGATGAGGTAATTGTACCTTCTCCCGAATTGGATAGTAGTACATCACAGAAACTGGTTCCAGTGATTCCTACACCAATTAGTGAGGAAGCTAATGATGATGATCATGAAACTTCGGATCAAGTTACTGCTGAACTTCGTAGATCAACCAGAGTACGTTCCGCACGAGAGTGGTACGTCAACCCGGTTCTGGAAGTCATGTTACTGGACCATGATGAACCTACGAACTATGAGGAAGCGATGATGAGCCCAGATTCCGCAAAATGGCTTGAGACCATGAAATCTGAGATGGGATCAATGTATGAGAACAAAGTGTGGACTTTGGTTGACTTGCCCGATGGTAGGCATGCCATCGAAAATAAATGGATCTTCAAGAGGAAGACTGACGCTGACAGTAATGTTACTGTTTACAAAGCTCGACTTGTTGCGAAAGTTTTTCAACAAGTTCAAGGAGTTGACTACGATGAGACTTTCTCACCCGTAGCGATGCTTAAGTCTGTCCGAATCATGTTAGCAATTGCCGCATTTTATGAAATCTGGCAAATAGATAACAAAACTGCATTCTTTAATAGATTTATTAAAGAAGACTTGTATATGATGCAACCAGAAGGTTTTGTCAATCCTAAAGGTGCTAACAAAATGTGCAAGCTCCAGCGATCCATCTATGGACTGGTGCAAGCATCTCGGAGTTGGAATATACGCTTTGATAAGTTGATCAAAGCATATAGATTTATACAGACTTGCGGTGAAGCCTGTATTTACAAGAAGTGAGTGGGAGCACTACAACCTTTCTGATAAGTATATGTGAATGACATATTGTCGATCGGAAATGATGTAGAATTTTCTGGAAAGCATAAAGGAGTGTTTGAAAGGAGTTTTTCAAAGAAAGACCTTGGTGAAGCTGCTTACATATTGGGCATCAAGATCTATAGAGATAGATCAAGATGCTTGATAAGACTTTCGATGAGTACATACCTTGATATGATTTTGAAGTAGTTCAAAATGGATCAGTCAAAGAAGGAGTTCTTACCTAACTTGTAAGGTGTGAAGTTGAGTAAGACTCAAAGCCAGACCACGGCAGAAAAATATAGAGAGAATGAAAGTCATTCCCTATGCCTCAGCCATAGGTTCTTTAAAGTATGACATGCTCTGTACCAAACATGTTGTGTACCTTGCCATGAGTTTGTCAAGAGGGTACAATAGTGATCCAGGAGTAGATCACTGTACAACGGTCAAAATTATCCTTAGTAACTGGATGACTAAGGAAATGTTTCTCGATTATGGAGGTGATAAAGAGTTCGTCGTAAAGGGTTACGCCGATGCAAGCTTTGACACTAAATCCAGCTGACTCTAAGTATCAATCTGGATGCGTATTGAAAGTGGGAGCAATTAGCTAGAGTAGCTCCATGCAGAGCATTGTAGACACATAGACATTTGCGAAATACATACGGATCTGAATGTGACAGACCCGTTGACTAAACTTCTCTCACGAAGCAAAACATGATCACACCTTAGTACTCTTTGGGTGTTAATCACATAGCGATGTGAACTAGATTATTGACTCTAGTAAACCCTTTGGGTGTTAATCACATGACGATGTGAACTATCTGTGTTAAATCACATGGCGATGTGAACTAGATTATTGACTCTAGTGCAAGTGGGAGACTGAAGGAAATATGCCCTAGAGGCAATAATAAAGTTATTATTTATTTCCTTATATCATGATAAATGTTTATTATTCATGCTAGAATTGTATTAACCGGAAACTTAATACATGTGTGAATACATAGACAAAACAGAGTGTCCCTAGTATGCCTCTACTAGACTAGCTCATTGATCAAAGATGGTTATGTTTCCTAGCCATAGACATGAGTTGTCATTTGATCAACGTGATCACATCATTAGGAGAATGATCTGATGGACAAGACCCATCCGTTAGCTTAGCACTATGATCGTTTAAGTTTTACTGCTATTGCTTTCTTCATGACTTATACATGTTCCTATGACTATGAGATTATGCAACTCCCGAATACCGGAGGAACACTTTGTGTGCTACCAAACGTCACAACATAACTGGGTGATTATAAAGGTACTCTACAGGTGTCTCCGAAGGTACTTGTTGGGTTGGCGTATTTCGAGATTAGGATTTGTCACTCCGATTGTCGGAGAGGTATCTCTGGGCCCACTCGGTAATGCACATCACTATAAGCCTTGCAAGCATTGCAGCTAATGAGTTAGTTGCGGGATGATGTATTACGGAACGAGTAAAGAGACTTGTTGGTAACGAGATTGAACTAGGTATTGAGATACCGACGATCGAATCTCGGGCATGTAACATACCGATGACAAAGGAAACAATGTATGTTGTTATGCGGTTTGACCGATAAAGATCTTCGTAGAATATGTGGGAGCCAATATGAGCATCCAGGTTCCGCTATTGGTTATTGACCGGAGACGTGTCTCGGTCATGTCTACATAGTTCTCGAACCCGTAGGGTCCGCACGCTTAAGGTTTCGATGATAGTTTTATTATGAGTTTATGAGTTTTGATGTACCGAAGGAGTTCGGAGTCCCGGATGAGATCGGGGACATGACGAGGAGTCTCAAAATGGTCGAGACGTAAAAATCGATATATTGGACGACTATATTCGGACATCGGAAAGGTTTCGAGTGATTCGGGTATTTTCGGAGTACCGGGGAGTTACGGGAATAGAGGAGAGAGGCCAAAAGGAAGGAGGCGTGCACCCCCCTTCTGGTCCGAATTGGACAAGGGGTGCAGCCCCCTTTTCCTTCTCCCTCTCCCCTCTTTCCTTCTCTCCTACTCCGGAAAGGAAAGGGGAATCCTACTAGGACTTGGGAGTCCTAGTAGGACTCCCCACACTTGGTGCGCCCCCTCTAGGGCCGGCCTCTCCCTCCCTCCTTTATATACGGGGGCAGGGGGCACCTCTAGACACAACAATTGATCTCTTGATCTCTTAGCCGTGTGCGGTGCCCCCCTCCATCATAGTTCTCCTCGATAAATATTGTAGCGGTGCTTAGGCGAAGCCCTGCGACGGTAGAACATCAAGATCGTCACCACGCCGTCGTGCTGACGGAACTCTCCCTCGACACTCGGCTGGATCGGAGTTCGAGGGACGTCACCGAGCTGAACGTGTGCTAGAACTCAGAGGTGTTGTAGTTTCGGTGCTTGATCGGTCGGGCCGTGAAGACGTACGACTACATCAACCGCGTTGTTCTAACGCTTCCGCTTTCGGTCTACGAGGGTACGTAGACTCACTCTCCCCTCTCGTTGCTATGCATCTGGTAGATAGATCTTGCGTGATCGTAGGAAATTTTTAAAATACTACGTTCCCCAACAAATCCTTGCCACTTTATATGAATGGTTGGGTCCTTGCTCTCCTACCCTGTATATCGTGTTCAGCTGGCCCATGGGAAGCATATACTCCTATTAATTGTGTGTAATCACAATTTTCCTTTCCATTTGTTTGTTTAACCTTTCCTTGATCTACATATAATCTAAGCAGTAATAATTTTCTGCTTAGGTAAACACCTTGGTGTACAACTCTATAAGTAAGACCTTGAATTCTATTGTTGATAACATCCCGGTACTGCCGCTGGACGAGGACTTTGCCTATTGGTCCGCCTCGTTTCAACGAGCGAGAAAATGGTTCTCTTCGTTCCCCGTCCTTGGTTCCGACATTGATGCCGACATAGCTGACAAGCTATCCACTCACATGCCTCCATGTCGAGGCTGTGCAAGATGTCACCACCCTTCCTATTTTCAACCCACATGGTGGGCCCATAACCCACAGGTCCACTGGATCGAAACCCGACTCTTCTTTACAACTCGGATTCTAATGTGACTTTTGCACCTGGCTTCGTATGTGATTCACGAGCTAAATTCTATACCATTATTCATCCTGGAATCAAACACCATGCTATTCCCGTTATTCAAGCCCCCATTCCAGCTTCTGTCTAGGCATCGAATGAGTGTCTACACATTTGAAACTTTGGTACCATCGTGTATTGCACTCAACGAATTCACTGAAATACAACTCATGGGGTACCTCGTGTATTTCCCATTGAGTTCACCGTCAGATGCCCAGCTTTGCGGAGATGCGTTCTTCCAAAAAAAATCCCCCTTATCGCGTTCGTAGGACGATGAAGACCCCGGAGCAAGCATGACAACTTCATCATGGTGACCGGAAGCAGAGCAAATGAGGACATCAACACATGGAGTCAACCTCTTCGAGAAGGGCAACCAAGACGGAGAAGACTCGTTAACTTTTCGCTACCAGCACTTCCCCCCTTACTCCACCGCTTAAATCTCGGGACGAGATTTCTTGTAGTGGAGGAGAATTGTGACGCCCGGATAATCAAGCTACAGTAAACCTCTACTAATGATGCCACGTCACCGCGGTTACTGTCGTTAAACTCACGTTAGTTTAAAACCAATTCAAATTCAAATTTGAATTAAAGTCAAACGATAAAATTATTCAAATGTTTAAACTAAAATGTTCGGGTCGTGCCAAATAATGCATAGGTAATCATGTTGGAGAAACCACATTTTTATCGAGTGTTTGAATGTCCTAAAATAGTTAAAACACTAGCCAAACAATTAGTGAAATGCCTTTTACAAATAAATAAAATATTAAACTATTTTATTTTGATGCCCAAACTTATGTGGGAGTGGCATACTTATTAACACTAAATTTGGGACTGCCTTTATAATTAAAAAAACTAAAATAAAAGGGGAACTAAAATTAAACAGAAAAGTATAAACTATAAAAATAAACAAAACAAAGAAGAACAAACTAAAGACACCCCCCTAGGCCACTGGCCCAGCTGGCCAAGCCACCCCAAGGCCCAAGCCCACCACGGCCTTTTCCCCTTCCTTTGTACAGACTACAAAGAGGAGCCATGGCGTGGCAGCCATCCCACGGCGCCATAGCCGGATGGCCACCACGTCGACCCCCCTCGGCCTAGAAGAGCACCCCACGAAACCCTAGCCCTCACTCGTTCGATCCCCTCTCTTTCCCCATCGCCCCCTCCCCATCTGCTCGCAATCGAGCTCAAAAGCTCGTGCGGTGACCGCTCCGTCGTCGTCTTTGTCGTGGCCACTGGTCACCAATTGTCATCCCGTGCTACCTAGGAGGGCCTTCACGTCGCGCTCGTCCTCGTCCGCTACTCCGTCTGCACCGGGAGTCCCCAAGGCGACATCACAGTCATCTTCTTCATCGCCACAGCCCCGCGCCTCCGCCGTTGATTCGCTCGATCCCGACCACCCCCGGCGGCCCTAACCACCTCATCGAACTCGCGGTGAGCCCCTCCTCCGGATCCTCTGTTTCCCCCCCCCCTCGCTCCCGTCGTCGTAGGCTGTCACCAATGGGCGCCCTGAGCACTGCGGGAGCTCATGCTCGCCGCGCTCCCGTGCCGCGCTCGTGGGCCTCTGGTCGCGACCGGTGGTGCCCAGCTACGGCTTCACCAACCCCGGGGTCGCGCGCCTGGCCTTGCATCGCCGCCCCCCGTCGCCGCCCCGCACCTCCAAGCGCCGCTCCACACCCCCACCGTCGCCTGGCCCGAGCTCTGCTCCGGGCTGCTCTGGCCGAAGCACAGGCCCCGGCCGCACCGGTGGCCGCTGCCGTCTCCTTCCTCCCCTGCAGCCCGCCCGCCGCCCCGCCACGGCCTCCCGCTCGTGCCCCATTTTTCCCTCGGCACCGGCTGCTCCTCTCCTGCACCGCCGCTCGCCCTCGCTGGCTCTGTCCGCCGCTGGCGCTGCTTCCCGCGCACGCGTCCTCGCTCGACCCGCCGCACCGGGGCCGCCCCGCCGTGGGCCGCACACATCGGCCTCCCCAGCTCCGGCGCCCACCTCCGATTACTGCGGCCGGCCGGCCAAACCATGGCCGCCGGCACGCCTCCGTGACCGCGCCGAGTTCGCCCCGGGGCTCCGATGCCCGGGCGCCCGCTAACCCGCCCCCTTTAACCCCCGGGCCACTGAACCAGGGGCCCCACGCCCCTGCCAAAAAAAGAAAAGTTTAAAAATATATATTAATAAAAATAATTAATTAATCAAATAATTAATTAGTTAGTAATTGATTATTTAACTTAACTAACTCCGTTTAACTATCCTAATTAATTGGGTTAGATAATTAGTTCTCTTTAGTTAGGTAGGGTCAATGACAGGTGGACCCCAGTCAAATCTTTTGACTGGTTAACAGTTGACTGTTGACTGCTGACTCAGCAGTCAACAGGGCCCACTGCCAGCCTCTCTACAGCTCTGCTGTGTACACTTTGTGTGTGCACATATCATTTTTAGTATTATTTTCGAACTAATATTAATTTCAGAATATTGTCTAAAACTTCGGAAAATCATATAAAATAATCCGTAACTCGGATGAAAATAATTTATATATGAAAGTTGCTCAGAACGACGAGACGAATCCGAATACGCAGTCCGTTCGTTCACTGCACATCCCTAGCATAGCAAACCTACAACTTTTCACCTCCGGTTCATCTGTCTGAAAACATCAAACACCCGGAATACTTTCCCGGATGTTTTCCCCGCTTCGTCAGTATCACCTCCTACCGCGTTAGGTCACACGTAGCACCGCGTTTTACGATGTTATGCTTTGTGATGCGATGTTTGCTTTATATTTATTGTTACTCCCCCCTCTTCTCTCTAATAGACACCGGGACTGAGACTGCTGACAGTGCCACTGTGATCGACTGCGTCGACGGCGATCCCTCCTTCTTGCCAGAGCAACCAGGCAAGCCCCCCCTTTGATCACCAGATATCGCCTATTCTTCTTTCTACTGCTTGCATTAGAGTAGTGTAGCATGTTACTGTTCGGTTACTCCTATTCTGTTGCATAGCCTGTCATTGCTGCTACAACTATTGGTACCTGTACCCGCCATCATAATGCTTAGTATAGGATGCTAGTATTCCATCAGTGGCCCAACATCCTTGTCCGTCTGCCATGCTATACTATCGGCCCGTGATCACCATAGGTGGTGATCACGGGTATATACTATATACATACTTTACATGACACATGATGTGACTAAAGTCGGGTCGGCTCATTGAGTACCCGCAAGTGATTCCGATGTGGGGCTGAAAGGACATGTGGCTCCATCCAGGCAGTGGTGGGCCTGAGTTCCCGACGGCCCCCGAGTGGATCTTTGTGGCGGAGCGACAGGGGCAGGTTGAGACACCCAGTCGAGAGGTGGCCTGGCCCTGGTTGTTGTCCGCGGTTATTTCATAATAACACGCTTAACGAGTTTGGATATTTGATCTGAGTCTGGCCGTTGGCCTATACGCACTAACTAGCTACGTGGGAATAGTTATGGGTACTCGACGACGTGGTATCAGCCGAAGCCTTCTTGACGTCAGCGACTTAGCGGCGCGCGCCGGGTTGGACCGCGTAACACAACTTCCTTAGTAATGGAGGTTGCTAGGTCTGCTCACCGGCTGCCCTCGCAACGCGCAGGTGTGCATTGGGCGATGGGCCCAGACCCCTGTGCGCTTAGGACTTAGATCGGCGTGCTGACCTCTCTGTTGTGCTTAGGTAGGGCTGCGACGTGTTGATCTTCCGAGGCCGGGCATGACCCTGGAAAGTGTGTCCGGACAAATGGGATCAAGCGTGCTGGGTTATGTGGTGCACCCCTGCAGGGAAGTTAATCTATTCGAATAGCCGTGTCCCTCGGTAAAAGGACGACCCGGAGTTGTATTCCGACCTCATGACAACTAGAATCGGATACTTAATAAAACACACCCTTACCAGTGCCAGATACAACTCGGTGGTTGCTCTCTCACAGGGTGATGTGCGGGAGGATCGCCGAGTAGGATTATGCTATACGATGTTACTTGGTGAACTTACCATCTACTCCCTTCTACTGCTGCAAGACGGAGGCTGCGAGAAGCGAGGATACTTGTTACTTTCCAGCTACCCTCATCTTCTGCTGCAAGAAGGAGGTTACGAGAAGCGTAGTCTTTGATATGATTAGCTATCCCCCTCTTATTCTGGCATTCTGCAGTTCAGTCCACAGATATTACCCCTTTACACATATACCTTTGCATATGTAGTGTAGATCCTTGCTTGCGAGTACTTTGGATGAGTACTCACGGTTGCTTTCTCCTCCTTTTTCCCCTTTTGTCCCTTCTTCTCGGATGATGCAACCAGATGGTGGAGTCCAGGACCCAGAGGATCCCGATGATGTTTCTACATGGAGTTCGGCTTCGAGGAGTAGTTAGGAGGTCCCAGGCAGGAGGCCTTGCCTTTTCGATCGTTGCTATATTTGTGCTAGCCTTCTTAAGGCAAACTTGTTTAACTTATGTTTGTACTCATATATTATTGCTTCCGCTGACTCTTGTGTTTTCGAGCTTTTGTATTCGAGCCCTCGAGGCCCCTGGCTTCTAATATAAAGCTTGTATTATCTTAATTTGTGTCTAGAGTTGTGTTGTGATATCTTCCAGTGAGTCCCTGATCTTGGTCGTACAAATTTGTGTGCATGATTAGTGTATGGTCAAATTGGGGGCGTCTGTAATGCCCCGGATGTAATACTTTCCCTTTTTGGCATATAATATATCTCCGGCTTCATCAATTCCATTTCGGGTTCTTCGTCTTTTGGGTTTTCGCCGTTTTGTCTTGTCGCGTGCATGTGTTCATTCATAGCATGTAGTCATGTGCATCGCATTGCATTTGTGTTGTCGGTTGCATCTGGTTCCATGCGTTTCTTCCCGTTGTCCGTTTCGCGTTTCGGAGCTCCCCCACATGTCTGTGGCATCCCCGTGGCCTACTTTGGTGTTTGGCCGTGTAACGTATCCGGTTTGGCGCGAGACTTGTTGTGTGTTGTTGTTTTGGTGTGTGTAACCCGTCTGTCAAATCTCGTCGCGTTTGGAGTTCGTTTGCTACCCCAACAGTTTTCTCGTGGGCTAAAAGTGCCTCCACTTTGAGGCCCAAGACACCCCTCCAACAGCCCACCAAACCAGCCCAAACCCCTCCCTTCATCTAGGCCATCCAATTCTGATCGCGTGGCCGAAAACCACACCTCATTTGGACAACCCTAGCTCCTTGTGCCTATATATTTGTCCACTTCCCCCAATTTTTGCCCCAAATCAAGGAAACCCTAGCCCACATCTTCTTCTTCCTCCAGCCACCGCCACCTCGCCGGAGAGTTCGCCGGAATTCGCGCCCTCGCCGGAGGTCCACCGCCGACTTGCCGGAGCACCGGCCGCGCCACCGCACCACCACCCCGCCATCCTCTCCACCGCCGCAGGTCCGCCGCCCCGCCTCGTCCCCGCCGCTGACCGGCGCCACCACCCACCGGCCGGCCAGGCCCCGTCGGCGTTCCCCTTGCACCCGCCGCCGGCCACGAGGCCTCGAGCCACCGCCGCGCGCTGGGGTCGGGAGGATTCCCCGACCGCGCCTCGCTCCAGATCCGGCCGGGTGGGCCGCCCCGGCCCGATCCGTCCCTCCGGCTGCTGGGCTGAACCCTAGGCCCAGCCGGGCCTCATCCGCCTCCCGCCCGTCGCCCGCTCGTGGGGGATCGGGAGGATCCCCCGAGCGCGTCGCCAGATCCCATCGCCGCACCGCCTGGGCCTCGATCCGGCCAGGTGGGCCCCCCCCTCCTGGGCCTCCTTCCACCCCAGGCCGCAAGGCCCAGCCGTCGTAGGCAGCAGCCGCCGCGCTCCAGATCGCGATCGGGGAGGAGCCCCCAATCGGATCGCCTCGCCTCCGCCTAACGGGCCGAGCCCCGCAGGCCCGTTAACCCCCTTCGCCCGTTGGATCCACCTCGGGCCCGATCCGCACCGCTCCGCCCGATCCGCTTTCCCCCGCGGGTCCGATCCGGGCCGACCCGTTTCGCCCGCGTTGACTTTCCAGATCTGAGCTGAGGAGGTGGTTTTTTTTTTGTACTAAGTCCCCAGCATTTTTAATCTCTGATGTTATTTTCTAACGGTGATAACTTTTTGTGCGTTGGTCCGATTTGAGTGAATGATATGTCAAATTGTTCGTGGAGACATGTACTACATTTTGTTCCATTATGCCATACATGTTTGAGATCATCTAGATGTTTAAAATTCTGTTGCAAGAGTGCATCTTGTTAAAAACTGATGTTTGTAGTTATTTTCATGCCATCTTTGCATAGTGATAACTTGTTGCTTGTTTATCCAAATGATGCAAATGAGATGTCCACGTGTTCGTCTTGTCATGCTCTACATGATGATTGCTTAGACTTGCATGATAGAATTAATCTTGCCATGTTTATCTTCGTTGCAAAGTGCTATGTGGCTGTGATGTTGTTTAACTTGTTATGAGATGCCAACTTGAGGAGCTCATTGCTATCGTTGTGATTGTCCCCATGATGCATGCTTAGGTGTTTTGGACTCACCATCATGTGTACTTTGTTGTGGTGTTTACCACTTGCCATGTTTAGTTTTGAGGTGACTTAAACTTGCTCTCAAAGATGTCATGTTTGCTTGTTGTTCTAGGCCAATCCATGATAGTTTTGGGGTGACTCTTGATGATTCCTTGTAGTATATATTGTTGGCTATCCATTCATGCTCTCACATGCTTATTTGAGTGGCTGTAGCATATTTAACTTTTGCTCCCAAGTTGCAATAAATTACTGCTGTCAGGATTTTGTTGTCAAGTTCAATATGTCCAAGCTTGTTGCTGTTGATCCGTGGCTCCTTTGGGGATGCTCCAATGGACTTATTTGCTGTAGGATATGTCTAGTTTGTGTCCATGCTCTTTGCCATGATGTTTGAGTGCTGTAGCTTAATTATTTCTTGCCCCGAAGTTGCTATGTTGCTGTAATTTTCAGCTTTCGCATGTTTATTGTTTTGTGTGTAACTTTTAGCCCGTAGCTTCGATTGCAGCAAGTCCTATATGAAACTTGTGTGATTTTTCATGTAGATTCATAATATCCTATTGTTATCTTGTTTTGAAGCATTTTGCTTGATCGCATCTTGTCATGCTCCGTGTGCTCCCATAGTGCATCCGTCATGCATCCATCATGTTTTGTGTGCGCATTGCATCTTGTTGATTTTGTGCCTTGTGTGTTTGTGTTGAGTAGAGCCGGAAGCTGAGACCGAGTACGAGTACGAGCACGAGGTTCCCACCGAGCTTGAGAACGAGGACCCCTCTTACGATCCTTTCGACAACTCTTCAGGCAAGATGACCGAACCCGGATACCATTACTATTTTTGCCTATTGCTAGAAGTCTCGATCTATAGTATTTGCCTTGATGCCCATGTCTTCCTGTCAGCCTCCTATTGTAACCATGTTCATGTCTAACCACCCTACCTATGCAAACTGTTGAATGGCTAAGTACGCTTCGCTCAGCCCTCTTATAGCATTGCTAGTTGCAGGTGAAGTTGAAGATGCTTGCTTCAAGTTGAAGTTTGTTGGGTTATATCACACTATATTAATTATTAAATGAACTCATCTATATATTGGCAATGGGTGGAAGGCTAAGCCTTTTGCTTGGTGATTTGTTCCACTCATGCCGTTAGGAACCGTTTAAACCGGTGTTATGTTCCTTGATTATGCGTTCCTCACACGGTTGGGGTTATGGGACCCCCTCAATAAACCGCTAAGTGCTAAGTCTTTTCCAGCAAGTCCCAACATTGGTACTATTCGCCTAAACAACTAAAACTTACCGAGGGAGTAATTAACCCGAGGATTAATTAATTCAACCCCCCTGGGCCAGTGCTCGATTTGAGTGTTGGTCCAAACTAGAGTCGTGTGCGGGGCCCCCCTTGGCAACTTGGGTTTTTGGTCACTGTACGCTGTGCTCATCCGGTCGTGGCCCGAGACTAGATACGCGCGGCTACTATCAGGGTGTCGGCACGCCGGGAGGATTTGCTGGATTAGCCTTACCTTAGTTCGGAGTATCTTGAGCACGGGATTTCGAGAATACTCGGGTCTTCCCACCTTGGAGTTGCGACTCCGCGGATCGTGGGCTTGTCATGGGCCAAGTTGGAACACCCCTGCAGGGTTATGAACTTTCGAAAGCCGTGCCCGCGGTTATGTGGCAGATGGGAGCTTGTTAATATCCGGTTGTAGAAAACTTGACACCATGTTCCAATACACTACCAGCGTGTGTACCGTGACTGTCATTTTCCGAAAGGGGTTTTCGGGAGATGAACATGGTGGGGTTATGTTTGACTTGGTTAGTTTAGGATCACTTAGTGATCATCTCTCGACCGAGGCACCTTCTCTTCTCGCTCTCTTTTGCGTAAGCTAGGCTAGTGCTGCTGCAGACTTTTATTCTTTCTTCAGCCTTAAATAGTCATGTTACCCGGGGACGGGATTGCTGAGTCCTCTGTGGCTCACAGTTACTTCACCACACCAGATGCAGGTACGATGGTGAGTTACCCAGGTGATGGCACCGAGCTAGACTGGGAGTACGACGAGGAGCGTAGCCGTTACTATGTCCGTTATCCCGATGATCAGTAGTGGTTCTTCTACTAGGATTCGATCTTGACATGTGGTTTAAGTTATGTTTGGTATCTTGACATTTGGATTTTACCCTTAGATGGGCTGTGATGTTCATTTGTATGATGATTGAAACATGTAATGAATTTGTGTGACGTGGCGTGTGTAAGCCAACTATTTTTATGTTTTCCATCCCCATTTTTTACATGAGTTGTGCAAAGGTACCAAACTTGCGATCATTCCAGCATGGGATTATGTCTTTAAGTCATGCCTCGACACGTAGGAGATATAGTCCCATCCTGGGCATTACAGCGTCACAGTAAGGTCCGTGGTCTGATATTGACTTGAACCGCAAAGTGTCCTCCCCGTGTCATGCTATGAGCCCTAGTAGAAGTGCGACTCTTGTTGTGGATAGTGCCGAGGTCTATGGCTCCAATACTTCTAGCCAACCGCCACCTAGCCAAGAAAATGAAGTTGTTGGGCATGCTTTTGAAAAAGTTAATGAACAATATGTTGATGGTCATGGTGATGATGATGATGATGACAGGCACGAGGATGGGATTCATGGAAATGAGCGTCGTGAGAAGGAGAAGAGGGAACGACGGAAGCGTGAGGCAGACATGGCATGCAAAAACAAGAAGATGTCTCAAGATGAGGAGAGAGTTAGGAAGCTTGAAAGGGCTCGCCTTGCACTAGAGGATGGATGCAGTGTTGATGATGAGCAAGAGGATGAGATTCATGGAAATGACATCGGTGACTTGGAAGCGTTTGTCCGGCAGCAGGACATGGTGTTGGGGAACGTAGCAGAATTCAAAAAAATTCTACGCTTTCACCAAGATCAATCTAAGGAGTCATCTAGCAACGAGCATATTAGAGTGCATCTACATACCCTTTTGTAGATCGCGTGCGGAAGCATTTGAACGAACGTGGATGAAGTAGTCGTACTCTTCGCGTTCTTCGTCACCGATGATCCTAGCGCCGAACGGACGGCACCTCCGCGTTCAACACACGTCCGGTACAGTAACGTCACCTCCTTCTTGATCCAGCAAGGGGGGAGGAGAAGTTGTCGGAGATCCAGCAGCACGACGGCGTGGTGGTGGATGCCGCGGGAAATCCTGCAGGGCTTCGCCGGCGCCCTGCGGAGGAGGAGGAAGTGTGACGGGAGGGGGGAGAGGCGCCAGAGGCTTGGGGTGCGGCTGCCCTCTCCCCCCCACTATATATAGGGGCCATGGGGGGTGCGCCGGCCCTGGAGATCCAATCTCCAGGGTGGGGCGGCGGCCAGGGGGGTATACTTGCCCCCCAAGGCATGGGGGCGCCCCCTCCCCCTAGGGTTTCAACCCTAGGCGCATGGAGGGGGAGGCCCATGTGGTGCGCCAGCCCACCAGGGGCAGGCCCTTCCCCTTTGCGGCCTAGGGGACCCACCGGGATGGGTGGCCCCGCCCGGTGGACCCCCGGGTCTCCTCCGGTGGTCCCGGGACGCTCCCGGTGACCCCCGGAGTTCACCCGATGGCCGAAACTGGACTTCCTATATATCATTCTTTACCTCCGGACCATTCCGGAACTCCTCGTCACGTCCGGGATCTCATCCGGGACTCCGGACAACTTTCGGGTTTCCACATGCATGTATCTCTATGACCCTAGCGTCACCGAACCTTAAGTGTGTAGACCCTGCGGGTTCGGGAGACACGCAGACATGACCGAGACGACTCTTCGATCAATAACCAACAACGGGATCTGGATACCCATGTTGGTTCCCATGTGTTCCTCGATGAACTTCATCGGATGAATCACTGTGTCAAGGATTCACTCAATCCCGTACGTTATTCCCTTTGTCCATCGGTACGGTACTTGCCCGAGATTCGATCGTCGGTATGCCCAATACCTTGTTCAATCTCGTCATGGCAAGTCTCTTTACTCGATCCGTAATCCATCATCCCATGACTAACTACTTAGTCACCTTGAGCTCATTATGATGATGTCTTACCGAGTGGGCCCAGAGGTACCTCTCCGTCGTACGAAGTGAAAACATCCCAGTCTCGGTTCGTGCCAACTCAACAGACACTTTCGGAGATACCCGTTGTACCTTTATAGCCACCCAGTTACGTTGTGACGTTTGGCACACCCAAAGTATTCCTACGGCATCCGAGAGTTGCACAACCTCATGGTCTAACGAATAAATACTTGACACCGAAAAGCTTATGCATTACGAACTAAACGATCTCGTGCTAGGCTCAGAATTGGGTCTTGTCCATCACATCATTCTCCTAATGATGTGATCCCGATATCACCGACATCCTATGTCCATGGTCAGGAAACCGTGACCATCTGTTGATCAACGAGCTAGTAACTAGAGGCTTACCAGGGACTCATTGTGGTCTATATATTCACACATGTATCGCTGTTTCCGTACAATACAATTCAAGCATGAATAACAGACAATTATCATGAACAAGGAAATATAATAATAATACTTTTATTATTGCCTCTAGGGCATATTTCCAACAGTCTCCCACTTGCACTAGAGTCAATAATCTAGTTACATTGTGATGAATCGAACACCCATAGAGTTCTGGTGTTGATCATGTTTTGCCCGTGGAAGAGGTTTAGTCAACGGGTCGGCAACATTCAGATCCGTATGCACTTTACAAATATCTATGTCTCCATCTTGAACATAATTCCGGATGGAGTTGAAACGGCGCTTGATGTGCTTGATCTTCTTGTGAAACCTGGGCTCCTTGATAATTGCAATAGCACCAGTGTTGTCACAGAAGAGAATCATCGGGCTTGACGCGCTTGGAATGACTCCTAGGTCGGTCATGAACTCCTTCATCCAGACTCCTTCTTGCGCTGCTTCGCAAGCAGCTATGTACTCCGCTTCACATGTATAATGCGCCACGACGCTCTGCTTGCAACTGCACCAGCTGACTGCTCCACCATTCAAATTTACACGTATCCGGTTTGTGACTTCGAGTCATCCAGATCTGTGTCGAAGCTAGCATCGACGTAACCCTTTACGACGAGCTCTTTGTCACCTCCATAAACGAGAAACATATCCTTAGTCCTCTTCAGGTACTTTAGGATGTTCTTGACCGCTGTCCAGTGTTCCATACCGGGATCACTTTGGTACCTCCCTTCCAAACTTATGGCAAGGTTCACATCAGGTCTGGTACACAGCATGGCATACATGATAGAACCTATGGCTGAGGCATAGGGAATGACACTCATCTTTTCTCTATCTTCTGCCATGGTCGGCGACTGAGCCTTGCTCAATCTCATACCTTGCAAAACAGGCAAGAACCCCTTCTTGGACTGATCCATATTGAACTTCTTCAATATCTTGTCAAGGTATGTACTTTGTGAAAGACCGATGAGGCGTCTAGATCTATCTCAATAGATTTTGATGCCTAATATGTAAGCTGCTTCTCCAAGGTCCTTCATTGAAAAACTCTTATTCAAGTAGGCCTTTACACTTTCCAAGAATTCTATATCATTTCCCATCAGCAATATGTCATCCACATATAATATGAGAAATGCTACAGAGCTCCCACTCACTTTCTTGTAGATACAGGCTTCTCCTTAAGTCTGTATAAAGCCAAAAGCTTTGATCACATCATTAAAGCGAATATTCCAAATCCGAGATGCTTGCACCAGCCTGTAGATCGAGCGCTCGAGCTTGCATAACTTGTTAGCATTTTCTGGATCGACAAAACCTTTCGGCTGTATCATATACAACTCTTCCTTGAGGAAGCCATTAAGGAATGCCGTTTTGACGTCCATTTGCCATATCTCATAATCATAGAATGCGGCAATAGCTAACATGATTCTGACTGACTTCAGCATCGCTACGGGAGAGAAAGTCTTGTCGTAGTCAATCCCTTGAACTTGTCGATAGCCCTTAGCGACAAGCCGAGCCTTATAGATGGTCACATTACCATCTGCGTCTGTCTTCTTCTTAAATATCCATTTATTTTCTATGGCGTGCCTATCATCAGGCAAGTCCACCAAAGTCCATACTTTGTTTTCATACATGGATTATATCTCGGATTTCATGGCTCCAAGCCATTTATTGGAACCGGGCCCGCCATCGCTTCTTCATAGTTCGAAGGTTCACCGTTGTCTAACAACATGATTTCCATGACAGTGTTGCCGTACCACTCTGGTGCGGAACGTGCCCTTGTGGACCTTCAAAGTTCAGTAGTAACTTGATCTGTTTCTTCATGATCATCATCATTAACTTCCTCCCTTGTCGGTGCAGGCACCTCAGGAACAATTTCCTGCGCTGCGCTACTTTCCGGTTCAGGAGGGGTCACTGTCACCTCATCAAGTTGTACTTTCCTCCCACTCACTTCTTTCGAGAGAAACTCTTTCTCCAGAAAGGATCCATTCTTGGCAACAAAGACCTTGCCTTCGGATCTGTGGTAGAAGGTGTACCCAATCGTTTCCTTTGGGTATCCTATGAAGACGCATTTTTCCGATTTGGGTTCGAGCTTTTCAGGTTGAAGTTTCTTGACATAAGCAACGCAACCCCAAACTTTCAGAAACGAAAGCTTCGGTTTCTTGCCAAACCAAAGTTCATACGGTGTCGTCTCAACGGATTTCGACGGAGCCCTATTTAAAGTGAATGTGGCAGTCTCTAAAGCATAACCCCAAAAATATAGCGGTAAATCAGTGAAGGACATCATAGATCGCACCATGTCCAACAAAGTACGATTTCGACGTTCGGACACACCGTTACGCTGAGGTGTTCCGGGCAGTGTCAATTGTGAAACAATTCCACATTTCCTAAGGTGTGTGCCAAATTCATGACTCAAATATTCACCCCCATGATCCGATCGTAAGAACTTTATTTTCTTGTCTCGTTGATTCTCAACCTCATTCTGAAATTCCTTGAACTTTTCAAAGGTCTCAGACTTGTGCTTCATCAAATAGATATACCCATATCTACTCAAGTCATCTGTGAGGGTGAGAACATAACGATAGCCTCCGCAAGCCTCAACGCTCATTGGACCGCACACATCGGTATGTATGATTTCCAATAAGTTGGTTGCTCGCTCCATTGTTCCGGAGAACGGAGTCTTGATCATCTTTCCCAAGAGGCATGGTTCGCACGTGTCAAATGATTCATAATCAAGAGACTCCAGAAGTCCATCGGCATGAAGCTTCTTCATACGTTTGACACCAATATGACCAAGGCGGCAATGCCACAAGTATGTGGGACAATCATTATCAACTTTACATCTTTTGGCATTCACACTATGAATATGTGTATCATCACGATCGAGATTCATCAAAAATAAACCATTGACCAGCGGGGCATGACCATAAAACATATCTCTCAAATAAATAGAACAACCATTATTCTCAGATTTAAATGAGTATCCATATCGCATAAGACGAGATCCAGATACAATGTGCATGCTCAAAGCTGGTACTAAATAACAATTATTAAGGTTTAAAACTAATCCCGAGGGTAGATGTAGAGGTAGCGTGCCGACGGCGATCACATCGACCTTGGAACCATTCCCGACGCGCATCGTCACCTCGTCCTTCGCCAGTCTCCGCTTATTTCGCAACTCCTTTGACGTTGCCGGCCTTCTTGTCCGCTAAGTATTTGGGGCAGTTCCGCTTCCAGTGACACGTTCCCTTGCAATAAAAGCACTCTGTCTCAGGCTTGGGTCCATACTTTAGCTTCTTCCTGGCAACAGGCTTACCGGGCGCGGCAACTCCCTTGCCGTCCTTCTTGAAGTTCTTCTTACCCTTGCCCTTCTTGAACTTAGTGGTTTTATTGACCATCAACACTTGATGTTCTTTCTTGATATCCACATCCGCTGATTTCAGCATTGAATACACCTCGGGAATGGACTTCTCCATCCCCTGCATATTGAAGTTCAACACGAAGATCTTGTAGCTTGGTGGGAGCGACTGGAGGATTCTGTCAACGACCGCTTCGTCTGGGAGATTCATTCCCAACTGAGACAAGCGGTTGTGCAACCCAGAAATCTTGAGGATGTGCTCACTGACAGAACTGTTTTCCTCCATCTTACAGCTGTAGAATGCGTCAAAGACGTCATATCTCTCGACTCGGGCATGAGCTTGGAAAACCATTTTCATCTCTTGGAACATCTTATATGCCCCGTGGTGCTCAAAACGCTTTTGGAGCCCCGATTTTAAGCTGTATAGCATGCCGCACTGAACCAGGGAGTAATCATCACAACGCGACTGCCAAGCGTTCATAACATCTTGGTTTGCCGGGGCGGGAGCGTCACCTAGCGGTGCATCTAGGACATAAGTTTTCTTGGCAGCTATGAGGATGATCCTCAGGTTACGGACCCAGTCCGTATAGTTGCTACCATCGTCTCTCAGCTTGGATTTCTCTAGGAACACGTTGAAGTTGAGGGTGACATGAGCGTGGGCCATTTGATCTACAAGACATATTGTAAAGTTTTTAGACTAAGTTCATGATAATTAATTTCATCTTAATCAAATTTTAATGAACTCCCACTCAGATTGACATCTCTCTAGTCATCTAAGTGATACATGATCCGAATTGACTAATCCGTGTCCGATCATCACGTGAGACGGACTAGTCATCAACGGTGAACATCTTCATGTTGATCGTATCTTCTATACGACTCATGTTCGACCTTTCGGTCTTCCGTGTTCCGAGGCCATGTCTGTACATGCTAGGCTCGTCAAGTGAACCCTAAGTGTATTGCTTGTGTAAATCTGGCTTACACCCGTTGTATGCGAACGTTAGAACCTACCACACCCGATCATCACGTGGTGCTTCGGAACAACGATCCTTAGCAACGGTGCACAGTTAGGGGGAACACAATTCTTGAAATTTTAGTGAGAGATCATCTTATTTACTATCGTCGTTCTAAGTAAACAAGATGCATAAACATGATAAACATCACATGCAATCAATTAAAGTGACATGATATGGCCAATATCATCTTGCTCCTTGGATCTCCATCTTCGAGGCACCATGATCATCTTTGTCACCGGCTCGACACCATGATCTCCATCATCATGATCTCCATCATTGTGTCTTCATGAAGTCGTCACGCCAACTATTACTTCTACTACTATGGCTAACGTTTAGCAAAAAAGTAAAGTAATTACATGGCGTTATTCAGTGACACGCAGGTCATACAATAATTAAGACAACTCCTATGGCTCCTGCCGGTTGTCAAATTCATCGACATGCAAGTCGTGATTCCCTATTACAAGAACATGATCAATCTCATACATCACATATATCATTCATCACATCTTCTTGGCCATACCATATCACATAGCACATGCTGCAAGAACAAGTTAGACGACCTCTAATTGTTGTTGCAAGTTTTACGTGGCTTCTAAAGGTTTTCTAGCAAGAACGTTTCTTACCTACGCAAAAGCCACGATGTGATTTGTCAATTTCTATTTACCCTTCATAAGGACCCTGTTCGTCGAATCCGATCCGAGTAAAGTGGGAGAGACAGACACCCGCCAGCCACCTTATGCATCTAGTGCATGTCTGTCGATGGAACCAGTCTCACGTAAGCGTACGTGTAAGGTCGGTCCGGGCCGCTTCATCCCACAATACCGTAGAATCAAGATTAGACTAGTAACGGCAAGAAAATTGAGCAAACTCAACGCCCACAACTACTTTGTGTTCTACTCGTGCAAGATGCTACGCAAAGACCTAGCTCAGATGCCACTGTTGGGGAACGTAGCAGAATTTAAAAAATTTCTACGCTTTCACCAAGATCAATCTAAGGAGTCATCTAGCAACGAGCATATTAGAGTGCATCTACATACCCTTTTGTAGATCGCGTGCGGAAGCGTTCGAAGGAACGTGGATGAAGTAGTCGTACTCTTCGCGTTCTTCGTCACCGATGATCCTAGCGCCGAACGGACGGCACCTCCGCGTTCAACACATGTCCGGTACAATAACGTCACCTCCTTCTTGATCCAGCAAGGGGGGAGGAGAAGTTGTCGGAGATCCAGCAGCACGACGGCATGGTGGTGGATGCAGCGGGAAATCCTGCAGGGCTTCGCCGGCGCCCTGCGGAGGAGGAGGAAGTGTGACGGGAGGGGGGAGAGGCGCCAGAGGCTTGGGGTGCGGCTGCCCTCTCCCCCCCACTATATATAGGGGCCAGGGGGGTGCACCGGCCCTCGAGATCCAATCTCCAGGGTAGGGCAGCGGCCAGGGGGGTATACTTGCCCCCCAAGGCATGGGGGCGCCCCCTCCCCCTAGGGTTTCAACCCTAGGCGCATGGAGGGGGAGGCCCATGTGGTGCGCCAGCCCACCAGGGGCTAGCCCCTTCCCCTTTGCGGCCTAGGGGCCCCACCGGGATGGGTGGCCCCACCCGGTGGACCCCCGGGACTCCTCCGGTGGTCCCGGGACGCTCCCGGTGACCCCCGGAGTTCACCCGATGGCCGAAACTGGACTTCCTATTTATCATTCCTTACCTCCGGACCATTTCGGAACTCCTCGTCAAGTCCGGGATCTCGTCCAGGACTCCGAACAACTTTCGGGTTTCCACGTGCATGTATCTCTACGACCCTAGCGTCACCGAACCTTAAGTGTGTAGACCCTACGGGTTCGGGAGACACGCAGACATGACCGAGACGACTCTCCGGTCAATAACTAACAGCGGGATCTGGATACCCATGTTGGTTCCCATGTGTTCCTCGATGATCTTCATCGGATGAACCACTGTGTCAAGGATTCACTCAATCCCGTACGTTATTCCTTTTGTCCATCGGTACGGTACTTGCCCGAGATTCGATCGTCGGTATGCCCGATACCTTGTTCAATATCGTCATGGCAAGTCTCTTTACTCGATCTGTAATCCATCATCCCGTGACTAACTCCTTAGTCACCTTGAGCTCATTATGATGATGTCTTACCGAGTGGGCCCAGAGGTACCTCTCCGTCGTACGGAGTGACAACATCCCAGTCTCGGTTCGTGCCAACTCAACAGACACTTTCCGAGATACCCATTGCGTACCTTTATAGCCACCCAGTTACGTTGTGACGTTTGGCACACCCAAAGTATTCCTACGGCATCCGGGAGTTGCACAACCTCATGGTCTAAGGAATAAATACTTGACACCGAAAAGCTTATGCATTACGAACTAAACAATCTCGTGCTAGGCTCAGAATTGGGTCTTGTCCATCACATCATTCTCCTAATGATGTGATCCCGTTATCACCGACATCCTATGTCCATGGTCAGGAAACCGTGACCATCTATTGATCAACGAGCTAGTAACTAGAGGCTTACCAGGGACTCATTGTGGTCTATATATTCACACATGTATCGCTGTTTCCGTACAATACAATTCAAGCGTGAATAACAGACAATTATCATGAACAAGGAAATATAATAATAATACTTTTATTATTGCCTCTAGGGCATATTTCCAACACATGGACCGTGAGACCCCCTATGGTCGTGCATATGCGTATTACCCGGATGATGAAGGTCCGGAGGAAGAACTGGACATGGATGGATTCACGGAGAGAGAGAACCGTATACACACAGAGGTGACCAGTTTGGAAATAAGAACTCCATTGTTTCGTGATCTCAGGCTGGCCCACAAGGCGGTAGTTGATGGTGGCATAAGTAGGGCGATATAGCCGAGACCTTGCCCGGAACCAGGCGAACTAAGGGACGAGGCTGAAGACGAGAATGCTTACTTGAAGAAAGGTTTAAAGTTTGTGAGTTTGCAGGCCTTCAAAGTATAGCTAAGTGAGTATGCTATTAGGAACCATAGACCATATCTTGTTGGGCACTCGGACCAAAAAGTGTGTTACTCCATCCATTGTGACAAAGAAGGATGCCCATGGGCGGTCCATGGAAGAAGAATTAAAACTGGGCAATGGCTGTTAACAAGTTGTGTGTGTACTCACTCGTGCAGGCCACCGTCAAAAAATAAGCCTAAGACACACCGTCAACTCACGTCTGAGTTTCTCAGGCTTAAATTAATGAAAGAAGTATCAAGTGATCCAACCGTGAAGGTGAAGCTCCTCATGACGACGGTGAAAAAAATGTTTGGATACAAAGTCAAGTATGGGAAGACATGGAAGGCCAAGGAAAATGCTTTAAGGATGTTGTATGGTAGTTGGGAAGAAGTATACAATCGCCTCGTGCAGTTGTTGGGAGCGATTGCCCATAGGAACCCCGGCATGTATCATGTGGTCGAGGATGATGGTCATGGGGTGTTTCACTGTGCCTTCTGGAGTTTCGGATAATGCATCACGTCCTTTAAGCATTGTCGTCTGGTTTTATCTATTGATGGCACATTCTTGACCGGCCGATACAAGGGCACGATGCGCACTCCTCCAATGACAATGTGTTGCCGGTGGCATTTGGTTTGGTGCCCTTTGATAACCCACAAGTGTAGGGGATCGCAACAGTTTTCGAGGGTAAAGTATTCAACCCAAATTTATTGATTCGACACAAGGGGAGCCAAAGAGTACTCTTAAGTATTAGCATCTGAGTTGTCAATTCAACCACACCTGGAAACTTAGTATCTCCAGCAAGATAGTTTAGTAGCAAAGTAATATGATAGTGGCGGTAGCAGCAATAAAAGTAACGGTAGTGTTTTTTGTAGTTTTTGTAATAGTAGCAGTGGAAAAGTAAATAGGCAATAAGCAATATGTGGAAAGCTCGTAGGCATTGGATCGGTGATGGGAAATTATGTCGAATGCAATTCATCATGTAAAAGTTATAACCTAGGGTGACACAGAACTAGCTCCAGTTCATCAATGCAATGTAGGCATGTATTCCGAATATAGTCGTACATGCTTATGGAAAAGAACTTGCATGACATCTTTTGTCCTACCCTCCCGTGACAGTGGGGTCCTATTGGAAACGAAGGGATATTAAGGCCTCCTTTTAATAGAGTACCAGACCAAATAATTAACACATAGTGAATACATGAACTCCTCAAACTATGGTCATCACCGGGAGTGGTCCCGATTATTGTCACTTCGGGGTTGCCGGATCATAACACATAGTAGGTGACTATAGACTTGCAAGATAGGATCAAGAACACACGTATATTCATGAAAACATAATAGGTTTAGATCTGAAATCATGGCACTCTTGTAGCGACCACGATTCGAATGGACCGAAGTCTCTGTGTTTCAGTGTCATCCCTGGATCGGCAATGCTGACACACACAGTACTTGAAGGATTTATAACAGAGTGGCAATCACACACTTATTACATCGAGTGTCTCCAAAAGAGAACTTATTACAAAAGTCTATGGCTTAAGGCCATCTAACAAAATAACAGCGGAAGGCTTGGAAGATAAGTGAGTCCATCAACTCCAACTGCATAGCTGAGTGCATGACAAACGACCTAGAATGTCTTACTCCTCGTCTGAAAAGTCTGCAACGTAACATGTTGCAGCCCGAAACGGGTCAGCACATGGAATATGCTGGCAAGATAACACAGAAGATGCAAGTAAGAGAAATAAAGGCTACACTATATGCATATTTTGCTGGTGGAGGCTCTAAGGTTACAATTTTTTCCTACAACAAAGGAATAAATTTTATTTTAACTATCATGGTAGTTGAAATATCATTGAGAAGGTACCTCCAACTCAATCCCAATTAAAAGTAATCATTAACCAAACAAATTAATTTTATAGAGTGATGAGTTCAACCAATAATTCAAGTACCAGATACTCAAGAATGTCCATAACCGGGGACACGGCTAATCATGATCAGTTTGTACACTCTGCAGAGGTTTGTGCACTTTTCCCACAAGACTCGATCGCCTCCGTTTAATTTCTCGCACTGCATGGTGTTTGAGAAATGGATGACCGAGACACAGTCTTTCAGAAGCATTTACTCTTTACCCTGGGTGGACCGGTACACCTACTTTCCCCTACATCTGCTAGTCCACCATCGAAAGAGCTCACACAACTTACTCACACTATGCCAGAGCCCATAATGGCATTGTGGCTGCACACGGAAGTTTCTAGCATGAATAGTTTTATGATCCCTTTGAGCCTTGGTGGCATTCCATAGGACAATCACACGGAAACCCCGGGATTTCCCAGGACAACACTGTATTCCCCAGGTGCCCTGTAACCAATCCATCCAGATGTGTATTCAAGTAGCCACCTTAAGTTGAACCATTAATTAAGAACTCACATCTGTCATGGATTTCACTCAAACCCAAACCACGTCTACGAGCATAGCATGATAACCTAAGCATAGCGTAGTAGTAACTCCCAAGGGTTTGAAAATAATGCAGGTGATAGGTTCTACCTCAAACTACTTCCCAGACCCACAAGTTAAGAGATCCTGCTCATGTAATGTGTGGGGGTTTGATCTAATGCATAAAAACTGGGTAATAAAAGGGTATGATCAAAGTGTTACTTGCCTTGCTGACGATTCGCAAAACCTAGAGACTCGTAGTAGCACGCTTCACAGTCCGGGTATTCTATCGCAAGCAAACAATAGCATACATAAGCAATCAAGCAATGATGCACAAACAAAACTCCAAACAAGAAGGTCTAACCAGAAAGTTTAACTTAAGAACTCCAGTTTGCAAAAAGAATCAAATCGAAAGAAGCAACGAAACTCAAACTGCGAAAGAAACGAGATCCGTTTGCTAGTTTGATCTAGGGTCAAATTTTACAGTAGCAAAACTTTGTTCAACTTGGTTAAACGGAAAGAGGGCATCGAGACGAAGATCTCAGATTTTGAATCACCTGATTCCGACTCTCGAGCGAAAAGAAAAACGAAAAACAAGATCAGGGCAGAAATCACGATCGAAATAATCGCGGATAAATACCCCGAAAAGAAAACTGACGAACAGATTAACGAACGAATGTTCGTTAACTGAAACTAAACGACGAATTCGTTCATTAAAACGAATGAACGGGCGAACGCTCTCTAAATAGCTAAACCGAAAAAACGATCTAATCTAAAAAAACGGAGCTAGGGTTTCACGAAAAAAAGAACCGATCGGTTTTGAAAAAAAACCGGCGGCTACCTTGAGAACGATGAACTCCGGTGGCGGCGGCCCGGCGGTGGCGGCGCGGTGCAGCGGCGGGCAGCGGCGGCGGCGGCAGCTAGGGCTGGCACGGCGGGCGAGGCGAGGCGGGGGTGCCTGGCGGCTGTGGCGGCCGGCTGGGCCTCGGCTTATAAAGGCCCCCAGCTAGGGGAGTCCTAGCCGGTCACGGCCCAAAGGCGGTTCCTTTTTTTAACGAGTCTCGACGTACGAAAACTAACAAAAGAAATACTAAACGGACTCCAAAAATTCCGAAATAAATTTTCACCGTCCTCTAATAATATTTAGGACAAAGTGAACATTTTTCTTGGACCTAAATGCAATTTTGAAAAATGCGTATTTTTCCTATGCAAATAAAATCGCAAAAAAATCCGAAAAAAATACCAAAAGTGATTTTAATCATTTTTCCTCCAATATTTCTATTATTTTGGAGAAGTCATATTATCCCTGCTCATATATATTTTATTTAGAAATATTTTTAGGAGAGAAAAATAATTAAAACCAACGCTATCCTCGTACCGGTATTCGAGTAAACTCAAATACAAAAACGGTAGAATTCCCAACTCTCTACGTAGGTCCTTGAGTTGCTTAGAATTTTCGAGGATCGCCACGCACAAAATGCAAAGAAATATGCAATGCAGTATGATCTATGTATAACATTCCAAATTGAAAACTTGGGATGTTACAAACCTACCCCCCTTAGAATGAATCTCGCCCTCGAGATTCGGCTTGGCTAGAGAATAGGTGTGGGTGGTCCTTGCGTAGATCATCTTCTCGTTCCCAGGTGGCTTCTTCCTCGGTGTGGTGACTCCACTGAACTTTGCAAAACTTGATAACCTTACTGCGGGTGACTCTGCTCGAAAATTCGAGAATCTTAACAGGCTTCTCCTCGTAAGTCAGATCACTATCCAACTGAATTGCCTCCAGGGGTACTGTGTCTCTAAGCGGGACATCGGCCATTTCCGCATGGCACTTCTTAAGCTATGAAACGTGAAACACATCGTGCACTCCTGACAATCCTTCGGGTAACTCCAACTTATAGGCAACCTCTCCCATGCGTTCCAAAACACGGTAAGGTCCCACAAATCTCGGGGCTAGCTTTCCCTTGACTCCGAAACGTTTTACTCCTCGCAGAGGCGATACTCTCAAGTACGCTCTGACTCCAATTTGATAGGCTACTTCCTTACGCTTCGAGTCTGTATAACTCTTCTGCCTGGACTGAGCTACCTTCAATCTATCCCGAATCAACTTAACCTTCTCTTCAGACTCCTTGATCAGGTCTGGTCCAAACAACTGACGGTCTCCAACTTCATCCTACATTAACGGTGTTCGGCATCTCCTTCTGTACAATGCTTCAAACGGTGCCATCTTCAAACTGACCTGGTAACTGTTGTTGTATGAGAACTCATCGTAGGGTAAATTGTCATCCCAACTAGATCCATAATCTAGCGCACAAGCTCTCAACATGTCCTCCAGAATCTGATTGACTCTCTCGGTTTGTCCGTCAGTCTGTGGATGAAACGATGTACTAAATTCCAACCTTGTTCCCAAAGCTTGGTGGAGCTGATGCCAAAACTTTGAGGTGAACAGTGTTCCTCTGTCTGATACAATGGTCCTCGGAACTCCGTGCAGACATACGATCCTGGTCATGTATATCTTGGCCAACTTCGCACTGGTATACGTGGTCTTCACGGGGATAAAGTGGGCTACCTTGGTCAAATGATCCACTACTACCCAGATTGAGCCATATCCTGCTTTGGTCCTGGGCAATCCAGTGATAAAATCCATGCCAAACTTCTCCCACTTCCATTCGGGTATCGACATAGGCTGTAGCAATCCTGCTGGCTTCTGATGCTCTTCCTTTACTGTCTGGCATACATCACATACGGCTACATACTCAGCAATATCCTTCTTCATTCTCGTCCACCAGAAACGCTCCTTCAAATCCAAATACATCTTGGTGTTTCCGGGGTGTATCGAGTATGGCGAATCATGTGCTTCCTGCAGTATCAACTTCCTGATCTCCGGGTTGTTGGGCACATAGATTTGATCCTCAAACCACAAGGTGTCGTGTTCATCTTCATGAAATCCTTTGGCTTTTCCTTCACTCATCCTCTTCTTTATCTCGGCAATCTCTTTGTCATCCTTCTGGGCTTCGCGTATCTTCCCCAGCAATGTTGACTGAACCTCCAATGTTGCGACAAAACCTCTAGGAACTATCTCCAAACGAAGCTCCCTGAGATCTTCTGCCAACTCCTAGGGCAATCCCCCTTTTACTAGGGTATTCGCATAACTCTTTCGGCTCAAGGCATCCGCAACGACATTGGCCTTTCCTGGGTGATAGCGCAGCTTCATATCATAATCCTTTATAAGCTCCAACCATCTCCTCTGTCTGAGATTCAGCTCCTTCTGAGTGAAAATGTACTTCAAACTCTTGTGATCCGTGTACACATCACAACGATTTCCAATAAGGTAATGTCTCCAGGTTTTGAGTGCGTGCACTACAGCTGCTAACTCAAGATCGTGCGTCGCATAATTCAACCCGTGCAGTCGTAGTTGACGGGAAGCATAAGAAACAACTCTTCCATCCTGCATGAGTACTCCTCCAAGTCCTAAGCGTGAGGCATCACAGTACACTTGGAAATCCTTGTGTATATCTGGTAATATCAGCACTCGGGCTCTCGTCAACCGTTTCTTAAACTCCTAGAAACTTTCTTTGCACTCTTCAGTCCAATTGAACTTTGTCTCCTTGTTCAACAATGTCGTCATTGGCTTAGCAATCTTGGAGAAATTCTCTATGAATCTCCGGTAGTATCCCGCGAGTCCAAGAAAACTACGGATCTCTCCAACTGAAGTGGGTGCCAACCATTCAGTGACTGTCTGCACTTTGACGGGGTCCACTGCTATACCTTCTCCTGATATAACATGCCCTAAGAATCCAACTTCCTTCAACCAAAATTCGCATTTGCTAAACTTGGCATACAACTGATGTTCTCTGAGCGTTTCCAGTGCCAAACGCAAATGCTCCGCGTGTTCCTCCTCATTCTTCGAGTACACCAAAATATCATCAATGAATACCACGACAAACTTATCCAAGAACTCCATGAACACCTTGTTCATCATACTCATGAAATAGGCAGGGTTGTTAGTCAATCCAAATGACATAACTGTATACTCATATAGCCTGTACCTTGTGGTGAAGGCTGTCTTAGGTATATCCTTCTCTCGGATCTTTAACTGGTGGTATCCAGATCGTAGATCTATCTTGGAGAATACTTTCGCTCCCTGGAGTTGGTCGAACAGATCATTGATCATCGGCAGCGGGTACTTATTCTTAATAGTCACTTCATTCAGTGCTCGATAATCAATGACCATTCTTAAAGATTCATCCTTCTTCTCGACCAAAAGCACTGGGGCTCCCCAAGGTGATGAACTCCGGTGAATAAACCTTTCTCCAATAACTCCTTAATCTGCTTCATGATCTCCTCCAAATCGTTCGCTGGCATCCGATATGGTCTCTTCGATATAGGTCCGGTGCCAGGCAACAGCTCAATCAAAAACTCAATATCTCTATCCGGTGGCATGCCAGGTAGCTCCTCTGGAAACACATCCGGATAATCCTTTACTACAGGCACTTCCTCCTGAACAACTCCCGTGAGAGAATGCACTTGTGTTCGTATAGGCGAATGCCTAGATACATACTTAATCTTTTTTCCCTCCGAGGTGGTAAGCAAAATAGACTTGCTGGCACAATCGATGTTCCCTCCATACATTGATAGCCAATCCATACCTAATATCACATCCAATCCTTGTGACTCCAAGACTATTAGGTCCGAGGGGAAAACATGGCGTCCTATGATCAATGGCGTTTGAAAACATCCTTGATGTGCCATATACTTCGCTCCTGGAGAGCTTACTAACATGGGGGTCTTAAGGACTTGGGTGGGCAACTTATGTCTATCCATGAATCCTCTTGAAATGTATGAATGCGATGCACCAGTATCGAAAATAAGTACTGCGGTAAACTATTCAACCAAAAACTTACCGATCACCGCATCTGGTTGCTCTTCAACCTCCTCCACGGTCACGTGGTTCACTTGTCCTTTGTTGAACGGGTTGGGCTTCTTCCCGGCGCTTCCATTGCCGTTCCCATTCTTAGCTTCAGGGCACTCATTGGCATAATGTCCATTCTTCCCGCACTTGTAACATGTCACGTGGCTTAAATCCTTCTTGGCGGGTGTGGATGGGGTAGAGCGATTCTGATTATTGTTTGCTCCATTCCCATTCTCATTCTTGGAGCCATTGTGGTTGTGGGAACTTCCTCGAGTGTGGGTGTGGCTTCCATGGTTATGGGTGTATCTGAAGGAAATATGCCCTAGAGGCAATAATAAAGTTGTTATTTATATGACCTTATATCATGATAAATGTTTATTATTCATGCTAGAATTGTATTAACCGGAAACTTAGTACATGTGTGAATACATAGACAAAACAGAGTGTCCCTAGTATGCCTCTACTAGACTAGCTCATTGATCAAAGATGGTTATGTTTCCTAACCATAGACATGAGTTGTCATTTGATCAACGGGATCACATCATTAGGAAAATGATGTGATGGACAAGACCCATCCGTTAGCTTAGCACTATGATCATTTAGTTTTACTGCTATTGCTTTCTTCATGACTTATACATGTTCCTATGACTATGAGATTATGCAACTCCCGAATACCGTAGGAACACCTTGTGTGCTATCAAACGTCACAACGTAACTGGGTGATCATAAAGATGCTCTACAGGTGTCTCCGAAAGTGTTCGTGGTGTTGGCATAAATCAAGACTAGGATTTGTCACTCCGAGTGTCGGAGAGGTATCTCTGGGCCCTCTTGGTAATGCACATCATAATAAGCTTTGCAAGCAAAATACTAATGAGTTAGTCACGAGATGATGTATTACGGAACGAGTAAAGAGACTTGCCGGTAACGAGATTGAACTAGGTATAGAGATACCGATGATCGAATCTCGGGCAAGTAACATACCAATGACAAAAGGAACAACGTATGTTGTTATGCGGTTTGACCGATAAAGATCTTCGTAGAATATGTAGGAGCCAATATGAGCATCCAGGTTCCGCTATTGGTTATTGACCGGAGATGAGTCTCGGTCATGTCTACATAGTTCTCGAACCCGTAGGGTCCGCACGCTTAACGTTTGATTACGATCGGTATTATGAGTTTATGAGTTTTGATGTACCAAAGGAGTTCGGAGTCCCGGATGAGACCGGGGACATGACGAGGAGTCTCGAAATGGTCGAGACGTAAAGATCGATATATTGGACGACTATATTCGGACATCGGAAAGGTTCCGAGTGATTCGGGTATTTTTCGGAGTATATGGGCCTTATTGGGCCATACGGGAATAGAGGAGAAAGGCCAAAAGGAAGGAGGCGCGCGCACCCCCTCTGGTCCAAATTGGACAAGGGGTGCAGGCCCCTTTTCCTTCTCCCTCTCCACCTCTTTCCTTCTCTCCTACTCCGAAAAGGAAAGGGGAATCCTACTAGGACTTGGGAGTCTTAGTAGGACTCCCCACACTTGGCGCGCCCCCTCTAGGGCCGGCCTCTCCCTTGCTCCTTTATATACGGGGGCAGGGGCACCCTAGGACACACAAGTTGAATTGTTTTAGCTGTGTGCGGTGCCCCTCTCCATAGAAACACACCTCAGTCATATCGTTGCAGTGCTTAGGCGAAGCCCTGCGCCGGTAGATACATCATATCTGTCACCACGCCGTCGTGCTGGCAAAACTTTCCCGTGAAGCTCAACTGGATCAAGAGCTCGTGGGACGTCATCAAGCTGAACGTGTGCTGAACACGGAGGTGTCGTACGTTCGGTGCTTGATCGGTTGGATCGCGAAGAAGTTCGACTACATCAACCGCGTCACTTGACGCTTCCGCTCCCGGTCTACGAGGGTACGTAGACACACTCTCCCCCTCGTTGCTATGCATCTAGTAGATAGATCTTGCGTGATCGTAGGAAAATTTTGAAAATACTACGTTCCCCAACAGTGGCATCATGAGCCAGGTCTATGCGTAGATGATATGCACGAGTAGAACACAATGAGTTGCGGGCGATTCTAGTCATACTGCTTACCAGCATGTCATACTTTGCTTTGGCGGTATTGTGAGATGAAGCGGCCCGGACCGACATTACGCGTATGCTTTCGCGAGACTGGTTTCACCGTTATGAGCACTCGTTGCTTAAAGGTGACTGGCGGGTGTCTGTCTCTCTCACTTTAGCTGAATCAAGTGTGCCTACGCCCGGTCCTTGTGAAGGTTAAAACAGCACATACTTGACGAAACATCGTTGTGGTTTTGTATGCGTAGGTAAGAACGGTTCTTGCTAAAGCCCGTAGCAGCCACGTAAAACTTGCAACAACAAAGTAGAGGACATCTAACTTGTTTTTGCAGGGCATGTTGTGATGTGATATGGTCAAGACATGATGAGTTATACGGTTTTGTATGAGATGATCATGTTTTGTAAAGTTATCGGCAACTGGCAGGAGCCATATGGTTGTCGCTTTATTGTATGAAATGCAATCGCCATGTAATTGCTTTACTTTATCACTAAGCAGTAGCGATAGTCGTAGAAGCAATAGTTGGCGAGACGACAACGATGCTACGATGGAGATCAAGGTGTTGCGCCGGTGACAAAGGTGATCATGACGGTGCTTTGGAGATGGAGATCAAAAGCACAAGATGATGGTGGCCATATCATGTCACATATTTTGATTTGCATGTGATGTTTATCTTATTATGCTTCTTATTTTGCTTAGAACGACGGTAGCATTATAAGATGATCCCTTACAAAATTTCAAGGTACAAGTGTTCTCCCTGAGTATGCACCGTTGCGAAAGTTCTTCGTGCCAAGATACCACGTGATGATCGGGTGTGATAAGCTCTACGTTCAAATACAATGGGTGTTAGACAGTTTTGCACACGTAGAATACTCGGGTTAAACTTGACGAGCCTAACATATGCAGATATGGCCTCGGAACACTGGAGACCGAAAGGTCGAGCGTGAATCATATAGTAGATATGATCAACATAAGATGTTCACCATTGAAACTACTCCATCTCACGTGATGATCGGACATGGTTTAGTTGATTTGGATCACGTGATCATTTAGATGACTAGAGGGATGTCTATCTAAGTGGGAGTTCTTAAGTAATATGATAAAATTGAACTTTAATTTATCATGAACTTAGTCCTCGTAGTATTAGCATATCTATGTTGTAGATCAATAGCTCACGATGTTGCTCCCCGTTTGTTTTTTATATGTTCCTAGAGAAAACTAAGTTTAAAGATGTTAGTAGCAATGATGCGGAATTGTTCCGTGATCTGAGGATTATCCTCATTGCTGCACATAGAATTATGTCATTGATGCACCACTAGGTGACAGACCTATTGCAGGAGCAGATGTAGACGTTATGAACGTTTTGACAAAAGCTTGGTATGATGACTACTTGATAGTTTAAGTGCACCATGCTTTACGGCTTAGAACCGGGACTTCAAAAATGTTTTGAACGCCACGGAGCATATAAGATGTTCCAATAGTTCAAATTAGTATTTCATACTCATGCCCGTGTCGAGAGGTATAAGACTTCTAACAGTACTTTGCCTACAAGATGGAGGAGAATAGCTCAACCAGTGAGCATGTGCTCAGATTGTCTGGGTACTACAATTACTTGAATCAAGTGGGAGTTAATCTTCCATATAAGATAGTAATTGACAAAGTTCTCTAGTCACTATCACCAAGTTAGTAGAATTTGTGATGAACTATAATATGCAAGGGATGACGAAAGGAATTCCCGAGCTCTTCGCGATGCTGAAGTCGGCGAAGGTAGAAATCATGAAAAGGCATCAAGTGTTGATGGTTAACAAGACCACTTGTTTCAAGTAAAGGGCAAAGGGATAGAAGGGGAACTTCAAGAAGAATGACAAGCAAGTTTTCACTCCCGTGAAGAAACCCAAAGCTAAAACTCAAGCCTGAAACTAAGTGCTTCTATTGCAAAGGAAATGGTCACTGGAAGTGGAACTGCCCTAGATACTTGGCGGATAAGAAGGATGGCAAAGTGAACAAAGGTATATTTTGATATACAGATTATTGATGTGTACTTTACTAGTGTTCATAGCAACCCCTGGGTATTTGATACCAGTTCAGTTGCTAAAATTAGTAACTCGAAACGAGAATTGCAGAATGAACAGAGACTAGTTAAAGGTGAAGTGACGATGTGTGTTGGAAGTGGTTCCAAGATTGATATGATCATCATCGCACACTCCCTATACTTTCGGGATTAGTGTAAAACCTAAATAAATGTTATTTGGCATTTGCGTTGAGCATGAATATGATTTGATCATATTTGTTGCAATATGGTTATTCATTTAAAGTCATAGAATAATTGTTATTCTGTTTACATGGGTAAAACCTTCGTTGGTCATACACCCAATGAAAATAGTTTGTTGGATCTCGATCGTGGTGATACACATATTCATAATATTGAAGCCAAAAGATGCAAGGTTAATAATGATAGTGCAACTTATTTGTGGCATTGTCGTTTAGGTCATAATGGTGTAAAGCGCATGAAGAAACTCCATAGTGATGGACTTTTGGAATCACTTGATTATGAATCACTTGGTGCTTGCGAACCATGCCTCATGGGCAAGATGACTAAAACTCCCGTTCTCCGGAACAATGGAGCGAGCAACAGATTTGTTGGAGATCATACATACAGATGTATGTGGACCAATGAGTGTTGAAGCTCGCGGCAGGTATCGTTATTTTCTGACCTTCACTGATGATTTGAGCAGATATGGGTATATCTACTTAATGAAGCACAAGTCTGAAACATTTGAAAAGTTCAAAGAATTTCAGAGTGAAGTGGAGAATCATTGTAACAAGAAAATAAGAGTTTCTATGATATGATCGTAGAGGTAAAATATTTGAGTTAGCGAGTTTGGCCTTCAGTAAAAACAATGTGAAATAGTTTCACTACTCACGCCACCTGGAACACCACAGTGTAATGGTGTGTCCGAACGTCATAACCGTACTTTATTAGATATGGTGCGATCGATGATGTCTCTTACCGATCTACCACTATCGCTTTTGGGGTTATGCATTAGAGACAACTACATTCACGTTAAATAGGGCACCATCTAAATCCGTGGAGATGACACCGTATGAACTGTGGTTTGACGAGAAACCTAAGCTGTCATTTCTTTAAGTTTGGGACAGCGATGCTTATGTGAAAAAGTTTCAACATGATAAGCTCGAACCCAAATCGGAGAAGTAAATCTTCATAGGATACCCAAAAGAAACTGTTGGGTACACCTTCTATCATAGATCCGAAGGCAAGGTCTTTGTTGCTAAGAGTGGATCCTTTCTAGAGAAGGAGTTTCTCTCGAAAGAAGTGAGTGGGAGGAAAGTAGAACTTGATGAGGTAATTGTACCTTCTCCCAAATTGGAAAGTGGAACATCACAGAAACTAGTTCCAGTGATTCCTACACCAATTAGTGAGGAAGCTAATGATGATGATCATGAAACTTCAGATCAAGTTTCTGCTGAACTTCGTAGATCAACCAGAGTTCGTTCCGCATCAGAGTGGTACGGCAACCCGGTTCTGGAAGTCGTGTTACTCGACCATGATGAACCTACGAACTATGAGGAAGCGACGATGAGCCCAGATTCCGCAAAATGGCTTGAGGCCATGAAATCTGAGATGGGATCCATGTATGAGAACAAAGTGTGGGCTTTGGTTGACTTGCCCGATGATTGGTAGGCCATCGAAAATAAATGGATCTTCAAGAGGAAGACTGACGCTGACGGTAATGTTACTGTTTACAAAGCTCGACTTGTTGTGAAAGTTGTTCAAGAAGTTCAAGGAGTTGACTACGATGAGACTTTCTCACCCGTAGCGATGCTTAAGTCTGTCCAAATCATGTTAGCAATTGCCGCATTTTATGAAATCTGGCAAATGGATAACAAAACTGTATTCTTTAATGGATTTATTCAAGAAGACTTGGATATGATACAACCAGAACATTTTGTCAACCCTAAAGGTGCTAACAAAATGTGCAAGCTCCAGCGATCCATCTATGGACTGATGCAAGCATCTCGGAGTTGGAATATACGCTTTGATAAGTTGATCAAAGCATATAGATTTATACAGACTTGCGGTGAAGCCTGTATTTACAAGAAGTGAGTGGAAGCACTACAACCTTTCTGATAAGTATATGTGAATGACATATTGTCGATCAAAAATGATGTAGAATTTTCTGGAAAGCATAAAGGAGTGTTTGAAAGGAGTTTTTCAAAGAAAGACCTTGGTGAAGCTGCTTACATATTGGGCATCAATATCTATAGAGATAGATCAAGACGCTTGATAAGACTTTCGATGAGTACATACCTTGATAAGATTTTGAAGTAGTTCAAAATGGATCAGTCAAAGAAGGAGTTCTTGCCTGACTTGTAAGGTGTGAAGTTGAGTAAGACTCAAAGCCAGACCACGGCGGAAAAATATAGAGAGAATGAAAGTCATTCCCTATGCCTCAGCCATAGGTTCTATAAAGTATGCCATGTTGTGTACCAAACATGTTGTGTACCTTGCCATGAGTTTGTCAAGGGGGTACAATAGTGATCCAATAGTAGATCACTGTATAGCGGTCAAAATTATCCTTAGTAACTGGATGACTAAGGAAATGTTTCTCGATTATGGAGGTGATAAAGAGTTCGTCGTAAAGGGTTACGCCGATGCAAGCTTTGACACTAAATCCAGATGACTCTAAGTATCAATCTGGATGCGTATTGAAAGTGGGAGAAATTAGCTAGAGTAGCTCCATGCAGAGCATTGTAGACATAGAAATTTGTGAAATACATACGGATCTGAATGTGACACACCCGTTGACTAAACTTCTCTCACAAGCAAAACATGATCACACCTTATTACTCTTGGGTATTAATCACATAGCGATGTGAACTAGATTATTGACTCTAGTAAACCCTTTGGGTGTTGGTCACATGGCGATGTGAACTATGGGTGTTATTCACAAAACGATGTGAACTATCGGTATTAAATCACATGGCGATGTGAGCTAGATTATTGACTCTAGTGCAAGTGGGAGACTGAAGGAAATATGCCCCAGAGGCAATAATAAAGTTGTTATTTATATTTCCTTATATCATGATAAATGTTTATTATTCATGCTAAAATTGTATTAACCGGAAACTTAGTACATGTGTGAATACATAGACAAAACATAGTGTCCCTAGTATGCCTCTACTAGACTAGCTCATTGATCAAAGATGGTTATGTTTCCTAACCATAGACATGAGTTATCATTTGATCAACGGGATCACATCATTAGGAGAATGATGTGATGGACAAGACCCATCCGTTAGCTTAGCACTATGATCATTTAGTTTTACTGCTATTGCTTTCTTCATGACTTATACATGTTCCTATGACTATGAGATTATGCAACTCCCGAATACCGTAGGAACACCTTGTGTGCTATCAAACGTCACAACGTAACTGGGTGATCATAAAGATGCTCTACAGGTGTCTCCAAAAGTGTTCGTGGTGTTGGCATAGATCAAGACTAGGATTTGTCACTCCGAGTGTCGGAGAGGTATCTCTGGGCCCTCTCAGTAATGCACATCATAATAAGCCTTGCAATCAAAAGACTAATGAGTTAGTCACGAGATGATGTATTACGGAACGAGTAAAGAGACTTGCTGGTAACGAGATTGAACTAGGTATAGAGATACCGACGATCGAATCTCGGGCAAGTAACATACCAATGACAAAAGGAACAACGTATGTTGTTATGCGGTTTGACCGATAAAGATCTTCGTAGAATATGTAGGAGCCAATATGAGCATCCAGGTTCCGCTATTGGTTATTGACCGGAGATGAGTCTCGGTCATGTCTACATAGTTCTCGAACCCATAGGGTCCGCACGCTTAACGTTTGATGACGATCGGTATTATGAGTTTATGAGTTTTGATGTACCGAAGGAGTTCGGAGTCCCGGATGAGACCGGGGACATGACAAGGAGTCTCGAAATGGTCGAGACGTAAAGATCAATATATTGGACGACTATATTCGTGTAGCGACCAGACCTCAAACAGTCTGATCTCTGTGCATCAGTGTCATCCCTGGATCAGTAATGCTGACACGCACAGTACTTGAAGGATTTATAACAGAGTAGCAATCACACACTTATTACAATCGATAGTCCAACGATGAATTTATTACAAATAATATGGCTGAAGGCCATCTAATACGATAACATCGGAAGGCTTGGAAGATAAGTGAGTCCATCAACTCCAGCGGCATCACTGAGTATAGAACCACGACCTAAAAGGGGCATCTTACTCATCGTCTGAAAAGCCTGCAACATGAAACGTTGCAGCCCGAAAACGGGTCAGCACATGAAATATGCTGGCAAGGTAACATAAGAGAATGCAATGAAAGTAAAGCTATACTATATGCAATATTTGGCTGGTGGAAAGCTCTATGGTTAAGTTTTTGCGTAAAGCCAATTTTTCCCTACTTCAAAGGAATAGATTTTAATTAACTATCATGGTAGTTGAAACATCGTTGAGAAGATAGACATCCTCTCAACCGCAATTAAAATAATCATTAAACCCAACAATATTAAATTAGAGTAACATGATGAGATGCACATCAAAATCCAAGTACTAGATACTCAAGACGTCCATAACCGGGGACACGGCTAATCATGATCAGTTTGTACACTCTGCAGAGGTTTGTGCACTTTTCCCACAAGACTCGATCGCCTCCGTTTGGTTTCTCGGACTGCATGGTGTTTGAGAAACGGATGACCGAGACATAGTCTTTCAGAAGCGCTAGCACCTTACGATCGGGCGGACCGTACCAACCTACATCCCCTACATCTGCTAGTCCACCACTGTAAGAGTTCGCACGACTTACTCATACTATGCTAGAGCCCATAATAGCATTGTGGCTGCACACGGAAGTTTCTAGTATGAATAATCTCATGATCCCTTTGAGCCTGGGTGGCGGTCCATAAAAAAACAGGCAATCGCTGGAATACCCAGGTGCCTCAATCCACCCAGATGTGTATTAATGTTGCCACCTTAAGTTGAACCATTAATTAACAAACTCACATCTATCATGGATTTCACTCACCCAATCCACGTCTACAAGCATAGCATGTCCTAACAGCAAACATAGAAGTAACTCCCAAAGGTTTGAGTGTAATGCAGGTAATAGGTACTACCTCAATCTACTTCCCAATCCCACAAGTTAATCGATCCTACTCATGCAATGTGTGAGGGTTGAACTAATGCAATGAAAACTGGGTAATTGGAAAGTATGATCAAAGTGTTACTTGCCTTGCTGATGATCCGCAAAACCTAGGGACTCAAAGTAGCAAGCGGCGCACTCCGGGTACTCTATCGCAATCAAACAAGCACACAATAAGTACTTAACTAATGCACGGGTAAAACTCAAATAAGAGATCTAACCAGAAATTTCAACTTAAGAACTCCGGTTTGCAAAAAGGATCAACTCGAAAGAAGCAACGAAACTCAAACTGCAAAAGAAACGAGCTCCGGTTTACTAGTTGGCCTAAAGTCAAATTTTACAGTAGCCAAAACTTTGTTCAAGTTGATTAAACGTAAAGAGGGCATCGAGACGAGGATCTGGGATTTTAAATCACCTGATTCCGACTCTCGAGCGAAAAGAAAACGAAAAACAAGATGAGGGCAGAAATCACGATCGGAATAATCGCGGATAAATACCCCGAAAAAGAAAAACGAACGAACAGGCTAACGAACGAACATTCGCTGTCTGCGGCTAACTAACGAAAACCGTTCGTTAAAATGAACGTACAGACGAACGTCCGCTAAATAACTAAACCGACAGAAAAACCGAACCGATCTAAAATAAAATAAAAACAGATCTACGGTTTTACGAAAAACCGATCGGTTTTACTAAAAAAGCGCAACTACCTCGGGCTCGAACTCCGGCGGGATTCCGACGGCGGCGGTCCGGCGGGCTGGCGGGGCGGCGAGGCGGGGTGCGGCGGTGGCGGCGGGGTGCGGCGCGGGCGGAGGCGGGGTGCGGCGCGGGCGGCGGGGTGCGGCGCGGCGGCGGGGTGCGGCGGCGGCGCGAGCGGCAGGCGGCGGCGGCGCGCTAGGGTTGCGGGCGGCGGGGCGGGCTGGCGACTTGGGCGAAACTGGCCGGGGCGAGGCGGCTTATAAAGCCCAGAGTCGCTTTCCTATACGAGTCTTAGTCGGTTTCTTTTTTTTTCTAATAGAGTCCCGGCGCAGAAAAACTAACGAAAGAAATACCAAACGGACTCCAAATTCCCGAAATAAATTTTTACCGTCCTCTAATAATATTTAGGACAAAGTAAACATTTTTCCCGGACCTAAATGCAATTTTTGAAAAACGCGCATTTTTCGTATGCAAATAAATCCAGAAAAATACCAAAAATGATTTTAACATTTTTCCTCCAATATTTCTGTTATTTTGGAGAAGTCATATTATCTCCGCTCATATTTTGTATTTAGAAATATTTTTAGGAGAGAAAAATATTTACAATCACACTGTCCTCGTACCGATATTCGAGCGAACTCAAATACGAAAACGGTAAAATTCCCAACTCTCTCCGTAGGTCCTTGAGTTGCTTAGAATCTCGAGGATCGCCACAAACAAAAATGCAAAAGCATGCAATGCAAGTATGATCTATGTATAACATTCCAAATTGAAAATTTGGGATGTTACAAACCTACCCCCCTTAGAATGAATCTCGCCCTCGAGATTCGACTTGGCTAGAGAACAGGTGTGGGTGGTCCTTGCGTAGATCATCTTCTCGTTCACAGGTGGCTTCTTCCTCGGTGTGGTGACTCCACTGAACGTTGAAAAACTTGATAACTTTACTGCGGGTGACTCTGCTCGAAAATTCGAGAATCTTAACAGGCTTCTCCTCATAGGTCAGATCACTGTCCAGCTGAATTGCTTCCAGGGGTACTGTGTCTCTAAGCGGTATATCGGCCATCTCCGCATGACACTTCTTAAGCTGCGAAACGTGAAACACGTCGTGCACTCCTAACAATCCTTCGGGCAATTCCAACTTGTAGGCAACCTCTCCCATGCGTTCCAAAACACGGTAAGGTCCCACAAATCTCGGGGCTAACTTCCATTTAACTCCGAAACGTTTAACTCCTCGTAGAGGCGATATTCTCAGGTACGCTCTATCTCCGATCTCATAGGCTATCTCCTTGCGCTTTGAGTCTGCATAACTCTTCTGCCTGGACTAAGCTACCTTCAGTCTATGTCAGATCAACTTAACCTTCTCTTCAGACTCTTTGATTAAGTCTGGTCCAAACAACTGTCGGTCTCCAACTTCGTCCCACGACAACGGTGTCCTACATCTCCTTCCGTATAATGCTTCGAAAGGGGCCATCTTCAAACTGGCTTGGTAACTGTTGTTGTATGAGAACTCCGCATAAGGCAAGTTATCATCCCAACTAGATCCATAATCTAATGCACATGCTCTTAGCATATCCTCCAAAATCTGATTGACTCTCTCCGTCTGTCCATCTGTCTGTGGGTGAAATGCTATGCTAAACTCTAGCCTGGTACCCAAAGTTTCATGTAACTGATTCCAGAACTTTGAGGTAAACTGGGTTCCTCTATCTGATACGATGCTCCTCGGAACTCCATGCAGACATACAATTCTGGTCATGTATATCTTTGCCAATATTGCACTGGTATATGTGGTTTTCACAGGGATAAAGTGGGCTACCTTCGTCAATCGGTCTAGTACTACCCAGATTGAGTCATATCCTGCTTTGGTCCTGGGCAATCCGGTGATAAAATCCATGCCAAGCTTCTCCCACTTCCATTCGGGTATTGGCATAGGTTGTAACAATCCTGTCGGCTTCTGATGTTCTGCCTTCACTCTCTGACATACATCACAAACTGATACATACTCCGCAATATCCTTCTTCATACCGGTCCACCAGAAAATGTCCTTCAAATCCAAATACATCTTCGTATTTCCTGGGTGAATCGAGTACGGTGAATCATGGGCTTCTTGTAAAATCAACTTCCTGATCTCCGGTTCATTAGGCACATACACGCGGTCCTCAAACCATAAGGTGTCGTGTTCATCCTCACGAAATCCTTTAGCTTTTCCTTCGCTCATCCTCTCCTTTATAGCGACAATCTCCTGGTCTGTTTTCTGAGCTTCTCGGATTTTATCCATCAGGGTAGACTGGATTTCTAGTGTTGCTACATAGCCTCTCGGAACTATCTCCATACGTAGTTCTCGCAGGTCCTCGGCTAACTCCTTTGGAAATTCTTCCATCATTAGGGTATTGACATGGCTCTTACAGCTTAGCCTGTCGGCTACCACATTAGCCTTTCCGGGATGATAATGCAATCTCATGTCATAATCCTTAATGAGTTCCAGCCATCTCCTTTGCCTAAGATTCAACTCCTTCTGAGTGACTATATACTTCAAACTCTTGTGATCCGTATATACTTCACAATGGTTTCCAATAAGAAAATGTCTCCATGTCTTCAATGCATGCACTACGGCTGCTAACTCCAAATCGTGGGTGGCATAGTTCAGCTCATGAGGTTTCAGTTGTCGTGAAGCATACGAAACAACTCTTCCTTCCTGCATAAGAACTGCTCCAAGTCCTCGACGTGAAGCGTCGCAGTACACCTCATAATCCTTATGTTGATCTGGCAGAATCAACACAGGGGATGAGACCAAACGTTTCTTTAATTCCTGGAAACTGGCCTCACATTCTTCTGTCCAACTGAACTTGGTGTCCTTCTTCAACAACTCCGTCATTGGCTTTGCAATCCTCGAGAAATTCTCGATGAATCTCCGGTAGTATCCTGCAAGTCCAAGAAAACTCTGGATCTCTCCAACTGTTGTCGGTGCTTCCCAATTGGTCACAGTGTCCACCTTAGCGGGATCTACTGCTATTCCTTCTCCAGATATAACGTGTCCGAGAAATCCGACTTCCTTCAACCAAAACTCGCATTTGCTAAACTTGGTATATAACTGATGTTCTGTGAGCTTCTCCAATACCAAACGCAAATGCTCTGCATGCTCCTCTTCATCCTTCGAGAAGATCAAAATATCATCTATGAACACTACGACGAACTTATCCAAATACTCCATAAACACTTTGTTCATCAGGTTCATAAAGTATGCTGGTGCGTTCGTCAGACCAAACGACATAATGGTATACTCGTACAACCCATACCTAGTGGTAAAGGCCGTCTTAGGGATATCCCGCTCTCGGATCTTCAATTGATGGTACCCTGATTGCAGATCGATCTTGGAAAATACCTTAGCTCCTTGCAATCTATCGAACAGATCATTGATCATCGGCAATGGGTACTTATTCTTGATCGTTACTTCATTCAATCCTCGGTAATCGACAACCATTCTTAACGATCCATCCTTCTTCTCCACTAGAAGTACTGGCGAACCCCAAGGCGAAGAACTTGGGCGTATGAATCCTTTATCCAGTAACTCCTTAATATGTTTCTTAATTTCCTCCAAATCCTTTGCGGGCATCCTATACGGTCTCTTAGAAATTGGCCCGGTGCCTGGCAAAAGTTCAATCAAAAACTCTATATCTCTATCCGGTGGCATGCCAGGTAACTCCTCTGGAAACACATCCGGATAATCCTTCACTACTGGCACTTCCTCCTGAACAACTCCTGACAAGGAATTTAACCTACTCCTCTTTGACTCATGCCGGGATACATACTTGATCCTTCTTCCTTCCGGCATAGTAAGCAAAATAGTCTTGCTGGCACATTCAATATTCCCTTCAAACTTAGATAACCAATCCATGCCTAATATCACATCCAGTCCTTGAGATTCCAATACTATTAGGTCCGAAGGGAAAATGTAATTACCAATCCTTAGGGGCAACTGATCACACCATGACTTAGCCATATACTCCGCTCCTGGTGAGGTTACTAACATGGGCGATCTAAGGGCTTGGGTCGGCAGCTTATACTTATCCACGAATCCCCTTGAAATGTATGAATGCGATGCACCAGTATCGAAAAGAACGAGTGCAGTAAAGGACTTAACTAAGAACTTACCTATAACCGCATCTGGTTGCTCCTCTACCTCCTCCACAGTTACGTGGTTCACTTGTCCTTTGTTGAACGGGTTGGGCTTCTTCCCGGCGCTTCCATTGCCGTTCCCATTCTTAACTTCTGGGCATTCATTGGCATAATGTCCAGTCTTCCCGTACTTGTAACAAGTGACATGGCTAAAATCCCTCTTGGTGGGTGTAAATGGGGTAGGGCGGTTCTGGTTTCCATTGGCTCCATTTCCATTTCCATTGCCGTTCTTGGTGCCATTGTGATTGTGCGAGCTACCTCCTCCATGGGTATGCTGAAACTGTCCTACAGCTTTAGGGGTAAAACGGGGCTTCTGCTGAGCTCCAGAATTATACTTTCCTTGCCCATACTTCCTCTTGCGACTCTCAATCTGTTGATGCTTCCTTTCAATCATTAGGGCGCGGTCAACCAACTCATGATAGTTATTGAAAGTTGCCACCATCAACTATACACTCATCTCATCATTCAGCCCTTCCATGAATCTCTCCTGCTTCTTGGTATCTGTAGCCACATCATCTGGGGCATAACGAGATAGGGTACTAAACTCATCCACGTATTGGGCCACAGTACGATTTACTTGGCGCAAATTGCGAAACTCCTGCTTCTTCATACTCATGGCTCCAGTTGAGACATGGGCGGTACGAAAAGCTTGCTGTAATTGATCCCAAGTCACATTGGCTACGGGATAAGTGGCTGTGTAATTCTCCCACCATGCTGCGGCTGGTCCAGATAATTGGTGTGCGGCAAATCGCACCTTCTCAGCATCCGAGCAATTGGCGGTGGTCAAATCCCTTCCAATCTTGCGTAGCCAGTCATTAGCCACTATTGGTTCAATGCTGCTAGCAAACACGGGTGGTTGCAACCTTAAGAAACGTGTCAGGTTGTCCACGGGTGGTGGTGGTGGAGGGTTGTTGTTGTTGTTCTGGTTGTTCTGAGTGTTCTGGACAAGAAGTTGCATCAGGGTGTTCTGCTGCTGGATCAACTGGGTGAGCTCAGGGGGAAACTCAAATTTACGTCTTGGAGGCATCTGATGGGTGTAGAGGGAAGAGATTAGAATAGAAAAGAGGTCTAAGGGAAAATCACTACCCATATGCACATGAGACAAACACACAATCATATCACACCAATCAATTTCAAACAAGGTCTTACAAATCTAACGATCGTTACAAAGGTGCTCTAAATCTAATATATGGAGGTAAACTACTAGTCACAGGGTGGTCATCTAAAAATATTGATCGGCAGAGGATTCCATGATATCTGCTCCAGCTTCATCTTCATAGTCTTCGTCCTTGCTATCCTCAGCTTCCGAATCTGTGTCATCTATGATGATATAGTCTTCCGGTGGAATCTCCTTGGGTTCTTCTTCCTCGTCTTCTTCTCCCATGAGTATCCCTAACTTCCGGGTCAAGTCATCGTTCTTCTCCACAAGTATTTTCATCTCCTCCTCATATCCGTCGCGTGTAGACTTGAGTTCTTCCTCTAGCTCCAAATTACTATTTACGGCTTTCTTCAAATCTATCATCCCTGCACACATCTGGTACTCCTGGCGACGAATGTGGTGGTTCAACTCCTGGATGAATGCTGCAATGGACCTATCCTTCCGGGTGCTGATCATATCCCAATTCTCATCTAGGCGTCCACAAATCTAGTAGATGGTGTCCTTTAGCTCCTGCTTGTAGACTTCTCCAATCCTTCCCATAGCAATGTGGGCTGCCATACTCCTGCCTAGGCTCCATGTAGGTGCATTAAAGGAAAATGCTATGAGTGAGGTGACGGGAGCAAACGTCCTTCCTGGAACTTGAGCTTGAATCAACCAACGCTCCTCCTCAGGTAGAGTGGCATTGTAGGTTCCGGTGAAACTTGGTAGTCCAATGTTTAGATATCTTGTGACTTCCTTCAGGTGTCGTCCAAATGGTGTATCATCATCCGGTTGCATGAACTTGTGCTTTGCTTCCACCATCATAAAGACTAGAAAAGATGAGGAGTCAGAAAAGAGAAGTGTGAATTGTGCTCTAGGGCTTGTCTTAGTGGTCGTGTCCTACAGTCAGCGTGTGCTCTGATACCATCTTGTAGCGACCAGACCTCAAACAGTCTGATCTCTGTGCATCAGTGTCATCCCTGGATCAGTAATGCTGACACGCACAGTACTTGAAGGATTTATAACAGAGTAGCAATCACACACTTATTACATCGATAGTCCTACGATGAATTTATTACAAATAATATGGCTGAAGGCCATCTAATACGATAACATCGGAAGGCTTGGAAGATAAGTGAGTCCATCAACTCCAGCGGCATCACTGAGTATAGAACCACGACCTAAAAGGGGCATCTTACTCGTCGTCTGAAAAGCCTGCAACATGAAACGTTGCAGCCCGAAAACGGGTCAGCACATGAAATATGTTGGCAAGGTAACACAAGAGAATGCAATGAAAGTAAAGCTATACTATATGCAATATTTGGCTGGTGGAAAGCTCTATGGTTAAGTTTTTGCGTAAAGCCAATTTTTTCCTACTTCAAAGGAATAGATTTTAATTAACTATCATGGTACTTGAAACATCGTTGAGAAGATAGACATCCTCTCAACCCCAATTAAAATAATCATTAAACCCAACAATATTAAATTAGAGTAACATGATGAGATGCACATGAAAATCCAAGTACTAGATACTCAAGACGTCCATAACCGGGGACACGGCTAATCATGATCAGTTTGTACACTCTGCAGAGGTTTGTGCACTTTTCCCACAAGACTCGATCGCCTCCGTTTGGTTTCTCGCACTGCATGGTGTTTGAGAAACGGATGACCGAGACATAGTCTTTCAGAAGCGCTAGCACCTTACGATCGGGCGGACCGTACCAACCTACATCCCCTACATCTGCTAGTCCACCACTGTAAGAGTTCGCACGACTTACTCATACTATGCTAGAGCCCATAATAGCATTGTGGCTGCACACGAAAGTTTCTAGTATGAATAATATCATGATCCCTTTGAGCCTGGGTGGCGGTCCATAAAAAAACAGGCAATCGCTGGAATACCCAGGTGCCTCAATCCACCCAGATGTGTATTAATGTTGCCACCTTAAGTTGAACCATTAATTAACAAACTCACATCTGTCATGTATTTCACTCACCCAATCCACGTCTACGAGCATAGCATGTCCTAACAGCAAACATAGAAGTAACTCCCAAAGGTTTGAATGTAATGCAGGTAATAGGTACTACCTCAATCTACTTCCCAATCCCACAAGTTAATCGATCCTACTCATGCAATGTGTGAGAGTTGAACTAATGCAATGAAAACTAGGTAATTGGAAAGTATGATCAAAGTGTTACTTGCCTTGTTGATGATCCGCAAAACCTAGGGACTCAAAGTAGCAAGCGGCGCACTCCGGGTACTCTATCACAATCAAACAAGCACAAAATAAGTACTTAACTAATGCACGGGTAAAACTCAAATAAGAGATCTAACCAGAAAGTTCAACTTAAGAACTCCGGTTTGCAAAAAGAATCAACTCGAAAGAAGCAACGAAACTCAAACTGCAAAAGAAACGAGCTCCGGTTTACTAGTTGGCCTAAAGTCAAATTGTACAGTAGCCAAAACTTTGTTCAAGTTGATTAAACGTAAAGAGGGCATCGAGATGAAGATCTGGGATTTTAAATCACCTGATTCCGACTCTCGAGCGAAAAGAAAAACGAAAAACAAGATCAGTGCAGAAATCGCGATCGGAATAATCGTGGATAAATACCCCGAAAAAGAAAAACGGACGAACAGGCTAACGAACGAACGTTCGCTGTCTGCGGCTAACTAACAAAAACCGTTCATTAAAACGAACGTACGGACGAACGTTCGCTAAATAACTAAACCGACGGAAAAACCGAACCGATCTAAAATAAAAAAAACAAATCTACGGTTTTACGAAAAACCGATCGGTTTTACTAAAAACGAACTACCTCGGGCTCGAACTCCGGCGGAATTCCGGCGGCGGCGGTCCGGCGGGCTGGCGGGGCGGCGAGGCGGGGTGCGGCGGCGGCGGCGGGGTGCGGCGCGGGCGGAGGCGGGCTGCGGCGCGGGCGGTGGGGTGCGGCGCGGGCGGCGGGGGTGCGGCGCGGCGGCAGGGTGCGGCAGGCGGCGGCGACGGCGCGCTAGGGTTGCGGGCGGCGGGGCGGGCTGGCGACTTGGGCGAAACGGGTCGGGGCGAGGCGGATTATAAAGCCCAGAGTCCCTTTCCTATACGAGTCTAAGTCGGGTTTTTTTTTCTAATAGAGTCCCGGCGCAGAAAAACTAACGAAATAAATACCAAATGGATTCCAAAATTCCCGAAATAAATTTTCACCATCCTCTAATAACATTTAGGACAAAGTGAACATTTTTCCTGGACCTAAATGCAATTTTTGAAAAACGCGCATTTTTTATGCAAATAAATTCAGAAAAATACCAAAAATGATTTTAACATTTTTCCTCCAATATTTCTGTTATTTTGGAGAAGTCATATTATCTCCGCTCATATTTTGTATTTAGAAATATTTTTAGGAGAGAAAAATAATTAGAATCACACTGTCCTCGTACCGGTATTCGAGCGAACTCAAATACGAAAACGGTAAAATTCCCAACTCGCTCCGTAGGTCCTTGAGTTGCTTAGAATTTCGAGGATCGCCACAAACAAAAATGCAAAAGCATGCAATGCAAGTATGATCTATGTATAACATTCCAAATTGAAAATTTGGGATGTTACAATTCGGACATCGGAAAGGTTCCGAGTGATTCGGGTATTTTTCGGAGTATATGGGCCTTATTGGGCCATACGGGAATAGAGGAGAAAGGCCAAAAGGAAGGAGGCGCGCGCCCCCCCTCTGGTCCGAATTGGACAAGGGGTGCAGCCCCCTTTTCCTTCTCCCTCTCCACCTCTTTCCTTCTCTCCTACTCCGGAAAGGAAAGGTGAATCCTACTAGGACTTGGGAGTCCTAGTAGGACTCCCCACACTTGGCGCGCCCCCTCTAGGGCCGGCCTCTCCCTTGCTCCTTTATATACGGGGGTAGGGGCACCCTAGGACACACAAGTTGAATTGTTTTAGGAGTGTGCGGTGCCCCTCTCCACAGAAACACACCTCGGTCATACCGTTGCAGTGCTTAGGCAAAGCCCTGCGTCGGTAGATACATCATATCTGTCACCACGCTGTCGTGCTGGCGAAACTCTCCCGTGAAGCTCAACTGGATCAAGAGCTCGTGGGACGTCATCAAGCTGAACGTGTGCTGAACGCGGAGGTGTCGTATGTTCGGTGCTTGATCGGTTGGATCGCGAAGGAGTTCGACTACATCAACCGCGTCACTTGACGCTTCCGCTCCCGGTCTACGAGGGTACGTAGACACACTCTCCCCCTCGTTGCTATGCATCTAGTAGATAGATCTTGCGTGATCATAGGAAATTTTTGAAAATACTACGGTCCCCAATAGTATCCTCCCGAATTCGGAGTGAATCGGGGCTTCTGCTGGGCTCCAGAATTATTCCTTCCTTGTCCATACTTCCTCTTGCGACTCTCAATCTGCTCCTGCTTCCCTTCAATCATAAGAGCCTTATCTACCAACTCCTGATAGTTGTTGAAGGTTGCCACCATCAACTGTACGCTCATCTCATCATTTAGCCCTTCCATAAATCTCTCCTGCTTAGCGGCATCTGTGGCCACATCGTCTGGGGCATAACGAGATAGGGTACTAAACTCATCTACGTACTGAGCCACAGTACGATTTCCTTGGCACAAGTTGCGAAACTCCCGCTTCTTCATGCTCATATCTCCAGTTGAGACATGGAAAGTACGGAAAGCTTGCTGAAACTGATCCCAAGTGACATTGGCTATGGGGAAAGTGGCTGTGTAATTCTCCCACCATGTTGCGGCTGGTCCAGACAACTGATGTGCGGCAAATTGCACCTTCTCAGCGCCCGAGCAATTGGCAGTGGTCAAATCCCTTCCAATCTTGCGCAGCCAGTCATCAGCAACTATTGGTTCAATGCTGCTAGCAAACACTGGTGGTTGCAACCTTAAGAAACGTGTCAGTTTGTTCACGAGTGGTGGTGGTGGAGGGTTGTTGTTGTTCTGGTTGTTCTGAGTATTCTAGACAAGAAGTTGCATCAAAGTGTTCTGCTGCTGGATCAACTGAGTGAGCTCAGGGAGAAACTGGAATTCTGGCTCACCTCTTGGAGGTATCTGATGGTGTATAGGGAAGAGATTAGAATAGAGATGAGGTCTAAGGGAAAATCTCTACCCATATGCATATGAGACAAACACAATTATATCACACCAATCAATTTCAAACAAGGTCTTACAAAGATCTAACTAACGTTACAAAAGTGTTCTAGATACTAATTTGTGGGGAAAAACTACTAGTCATAGGGTGGTCATCTAGAAATTTTGATCGGCAGAAGATTCCATGATGTCTGCTCCAGCTTCATCTTCATAGTCTTCGTCATCACTATCATCGGGGTCTGAATCCGTGTCGTCGATGATGATGTAATCTTCAAAACAAATCTCCTTGGGTTCTTCTTCCTCTTCTTCTCCTCCTGGTGCTGGATCTCCCATGAATACTCCTAGCTTCCTTGTCAAATCATCATTCTTCTCCACTAGTATCAACATCTCCTCCTCGTATCCGTCTCGAGTAGACTTGAGTTCTTATTCTAGCTCCAAATTCATGTTTAGTGCCTTCTTCAAATCTATCATCCCTGCGCACATCTGGTGCTCCTATCGACGAATGTGCTGGTTTAACTCCTGGATGAACATTGCAATGGACCTGTCCTTCCGGGTGCTGATCATGTCCCAAAGCTCATCTCGGCGTCCACAAATCTGGTAGATAGTGTCCTTCAGCTCCTGCTTGTAGACATCTCCGATCCTTCCCATAGTGATGTGGGCGGCCATACTCTTGCCTAGGCTCCAGGTTGGTGCATCAAAAGAAAACTCTATTGGCTCAGTGGATGGTGCGAAGGTTCTCTCGGGGATTTGAACTTGTATGCTCCATCGCTCCTCTTCTGGTAAAGTGGCGGTGTAGGTCCCGGTAAAGCTTGGTATTCCTATGTTCAGGTACCTCGTGACTTCCTTCAAGTGTCGTCCAAAAGGTGTGTCATCATCCGGTTGAGTGAACTTGTTCCCTGGGTCCACCATCCTAAAGAAGTAGAAAATGGAGAGAAGTCAAAAATGAGTAGAGAAGAGTGACCTAGGGTTTATCTTAGTGGCCGTGTCCTACATTCAACGTGTGCTCTGATACCATCTTGTAGCGACCACGATCCGAATGGACCGAAGTCTCTATGTTTCAGTGTCATCCCTGAATCGGTAATGCTGACACACAAAGTACTTGAAGGATTTATAACACAGTGGCAATCACACACTTATTACATCGAGTGTCTCCAAAAGAGAACTTATTACAAAAGTCTATGGCTTAAGGCCATCTAACAAAATAACAACGGAAGGCTTGGAAGATAAGTGAGTCCATCAACTCCAACGGCATAGCTGAGTGCATGACAAACGACCTAGAACGTCTTACTCCTCGTCTGAAAAGTCTGCAACGTAACATGTTGCAGCCTGAAACGGGTCAGCACATGGAATATGCTGGCAAGATAACACAGAAGATGCAAGTAACAGAAATAAAGGCTACACTATATGCATATTTGGCTGGTGGAGGCTCTAAGGTTAAGGTTTTTGCGTAAAGCCAATTTTTCTCTACAACAAAGGAATAAATTTTATTTTAACTATCATGGTAGTTGAAACATCATTGAGAAGGTACCTCCAACTCAATCCCAATTAAAAGTAATCATTAACCCAACAAATTAATTTTATAGAGTGATGAGATCAACCAGTAATTCAAGTACCAAATACTCAAGAATGTCCATAACCGGGGACACGGCTAATCATGATCGGTTTGTACACTCTGCAGAGGTTTGTGCACTTTTCCCACAAGACTCGATCGCCTCCGTTTAATTTATCGCACTGCATGGTGTCTGAGAAACGGATGACCGAGACACAGTCTTTCAGAAGCATTTACTCTTTACCCTAGGTAGACCGGTACAAAAACTTTCCCCTACATCTGCTAGTCCACCACTGAAAGAGCTCACACAACTTACTCATACTATGCCAGAGCCCATAATGGCATTGTGGCTGCACATGGAAGTTTCTAGCATGAATAGTTTTATGATCCCTTTGAGCCTTGGTGGCATTCCATAGGACAATCACACGGAAACCCCAGGATTTCCTAGGACAACACTGAATTCCCCAGGTGCCCTGCAACCAATCCACCCAGATGTGTATTCAAGTAGCCACCTTAAGTTGAACCATTAATTAACAACTCACATCTGTCATGGATTTCACTCAAACCCAAACCACGTCTACGAGCATAGCATGATAACCTAAGCATAGCGTAGCAGTAACTCCCAAGGGTTTGAAAATAATGCAGGTGATAGGTTCTACCTCAAACTACTTCCCAGACCCACAAGTTAAGAGATCCTACTCATGCAATGTGTGGGGGTTTGATCTAATGCATAAAAATTGGGTAATAAAAGGGTATGATCAAAGTGTTACTTGCCTTGCTGACGATTCGCAAAATCTAGAGACTCGTAGTAGCACGCTTCACAGTCCGGGTATTCTATCGCAAGCAAACAATAGCATACATAAGCAATCAAGCAATGATGCACAAACAAAACTCCAAACAAGAAGGTCTAACCAGAAAGTTCAACTTAAGAACTCCGTTTTGCAAGAAGAATCAAATCGAAAGAAGCAACGAAACTCAAACTGTGAAAGAAACGAGATCTGTTTGCTAGTTTGATCTAGTGTCAAATTTTACAGTAGTAAAACTTTGTTCAAGTTGGTTAAACGGAAAGAGGGCATCGAGATGAAGATCTGGGATTCTGAATCACTTGATTCCGACTCTCGAGCGAAAAGAAAAACGAAAAACAAGATCAGGGCAGAAATCGCGATCGAAATAATCGCGGATAAATACCCCGAAAAGAAAACTGACGAACAGATTAACGAATGAACGTTCGTTAACTGAAACTAAATGACGAATTCGTTCGTTAAACGAACGAATGGGCGAACACTCTCTAAACAGCTAAACCAAAACAAACGATCTAATCTAAAAAAACAGATCTAGGGTTTCACAAAAAAAAAGAACCAATCGGTTTCGGAAAAAAAACGGCGGCTACCTCGAGAACGACGAAATCCGGCGGCGGCAGTGCGGCGCGGCGGCGGGCAGCGGCGGCGGCGGCTAGGGCTGGCGCGGCGGGCGAGGCGAGGCGGGGCGGCCTGGCGGCTGTGGCGGTCGGCTGGGCCTCGACTTATAAAGGCCCCCGGCTAGGGGAGTCCTAGCCGGTCACGGCCCAAAGGCGGTTCCTTTTTTTTAACGAGTCCAGGCTTACGAAAAATAACAAAAGAAATACTAAACGGACTCCAAAAATTCTGAAATAAATTTTCTCTGTCCTCTAATAATATTTAGGACAAAGTGAACATTTTTCCCGGACCTAAATGCAATTTTGAAAAACGCCTATTATTCCTATGCAAATAAAATCGCAAATAAATCCGGAAAAATACCAAAAGTGATTTATATCATTTTTCCTCTAATATTTTTGTTATTTTGGAGAAGTCATATTATCCCCGCTCATATAAATTTATTTAGAAATATTTTTAGGAGAGAAAAATAATTAAAACCAACGCTATCCTCGTACCGGTATTCGAGTAAACTCAAATACAAAAACGGTAGAATTCCCAACTCTCTCCGTAGGTCCTTGAGTTGCTTAGAATTTTCGAGGATCGCCACGCACAAAATGCAGAGAAATATGCAATGCAGTATGATCTATGTATAACATTCCAAATTGAAAATTTGGGATGTTACAAACCTACCCCCCTTAGAATGAATCTCGCCCTCGAGATTTGGCTTGGCTAGAGAATAGGTGTGGGTGGTCCTTGCGTAGATCATCTTCTCGTTCCCAGGTGGCTTCTTCCTCGGTGTGGTGACTCCACTGAACTTTGCAAAACTTGATAACCTTACTGCGGGTGACTCTGCTCGAAAATTCGAGAATCTTAACACGCTTCTCCTCGTAAGTCAGATCACTATCCAACTAAATTGCCTCCAGGGGTACTGTGTCTCTAAGCGGGACATCGGCCATTTCTGCATGGCACTTCTTAAGCTGTGAAACGTGAAACACATCGTGCACTCCTGACAATCCTTCGGGTAACTCCAACTTATAGGCAACCTCTCCCATGCATTCCAAAACACGGTAAGGTCCCACAAATCTCGGGGCTAGCTTTCCCTTGACTCCGAAACGTTTTACTCTTCGCAGAGGCGATACTCTCAAGTACGCTCTGACTCCAATTTCATAGGCTACTTCCTTATGCTTCGAGTCTGTATAACTCTTCTGCCTGGACTGAGCTACCTTCAATCTATCCCGAATCAACTTAACCTTCTCTTCAGACTCCTTGATCAGGTCTGGTCCAAACAACTGACGGTCTCCAACTTCATCCCACATTAACGGTGTTCGGCATCTCCTTCCGTAAAATGCTTCGAACGGTGCCATCTTCAAACTGACCTGGTAACTGTTGTTGTATGAGAAATCATCGTAGGGTAAATTGTCATCCCAACTAGATCCATAATCTAGCGCACAAGCTCTCAACATGTCCTCCAGAATCTGATTGACTCTCTCGGTTTGTCCGTCGGTCTGTGGATGAAACGCTGTACTAAATTCCAACCTTGTTCCCAAAGCTTGGTGGAGCTGATGCCAAAACTTTGAGGTGAACAGTGTTCCTCTGTCTGATACAATGGTCCTCGGAACTCCGTGCAGACATACGATCCTGGTCATGTATATCTTGGCCAACTTCACACTGGTATACGTGGTCTTCACGGGGATAAAGTGGGCTACCTTGGTCAAATGATCCACTACTACCCAGATTGAGCCATATCCTGCTTTGGTCCTGGGCAATCCGGTGATAAAATCCATGCCAAACTTATCCCACTTCCATTCGGGTATCGACATAGGCTGTAGCAATCCTGCTGGCTTCTGATGCTCTTCCTTTACTGTCTGGCATACATCACATACGGCTACATACTCAGCAATATCCTTCTTCATTCCCGTCCACCAGAAACGCTCCTTCAAATCCAAATACATCTTGGTGTTTCCGGGGTGTATCGAGTATGGCGAATCATGTGCTTCCTGCAGTATCAACTTCCTGATCTCCGGGTTGTTGGGCACATAGATTCGATCCTCAAACCACAAGGTGTCGTGTTCATCTTCATGAAATCCTTTGGCTTTTCCTTCACTCATCCTCTTCTTTATCTCGGCAATCTCTTTGTCATCCTTCTGGGCTTTGCGTATCTTCCCCAGCAATGTTGACTGAACCTCCAATGTTGCGACAAAACCTCTAGGAACTATCTCCAAACGAAGCTCCCTGAGATCTTCTGCCAACTCCTGGGGCAATCCCCCTTTTACTAGGGTATTCGCATAACTCATTCGGCTCAAGGCATCCGCAACGACATTGGCCTTTCCTGGGTGATAGTGCAGCTTCATATCATAATCCTTTATAAGCTCCAACCATCTCCTCTGTCTGAGGTTCAACTCCTTCTGAGTGAAAATATACTTCAAATTCTTGTGATCCGTGTACACATCACAACGATTTCCAATAAGGTAATGTCTCCAGGTTTTGAGTGCGTGCACTACAGCTGCTAACTCCAGATCATGCGTCGCATAATTCAACCCATGCAGTCGCAGTTGACGGGATGCATAAGAAACAACTCTTCCATCATGCATGAGTAATCTTCCAAGTCCTAAGCGTGAGGCATCACACTACACTTGGAAATCCTTGCGCATATCTGGTAATATCAGTACTGGGGCTCTCGTCAACCGTTTCTTCAACTCCTGGAAACTTTCTTCGCACTCTTCAGTCCAATTGAACTTTGTCTCCTTCTTCAACAATGTCGTCATTGGCTTAGCAATCTTGAAGAAATTCTCTATGAATCTCCGGTTGTATCCCGTGAGTCCAAGAAAACTGCGGATCTCTCCAACTGAAGTGGGTGCCAACCATTCAGTGACTGCCTGCACTTTGATGGGGTCCACTGCTATACCTTCTCCTGATATAACATGCCCTAAGAATCCAACTTCCTTCAACCAAAACTCGCATTTGCTAAACTTGGCATACAACTAATGTTCTCTAAGCTTTTCTAGTGCCAAACGCAAATGCTCCGCGTGTTCCTCCTCATTCTTCGAGTACACCAAAATATCATCAATGAATACCACGACAAACTTATCCAAGAACTCCATGAACACCTTGTTCATCATACTCATGAAATAGGCAGGGGCGTTAGTCAATCCAAATGACATAATCGTATACTCATATAGCCCGTACCTTGTGGTGAAGGCTATCTTAGGTATATCCTTCTCTCAGATCTTTAACTGGTGGTATCCAGATTGTAGATCTATCTTGGAGAATACTTTCGCTCCCTGGAGTTGGTCGAACAGATCTTTGATCATCGGCAGCGGGTACTTATTCTTAATAGTCACTTCATTCAGTTCTCGATAATCAACGACCATTCTTAAAGATCCATCCTTCTTCTCGACCAAAAGCACTGGGGCTCCCCAAGGTGATGAACTCCGGCGAATAAAACCTTTCTCCAATAACTCCTTAATCTGCTTCTTGATCTCCTCCAAATCGTTCGCTGGCATCCGATATGGTCTCTTCGATATAGGTCCGGTGCCAGGCAACAGCTCAATCAAAAACTCAATATCTCTATCCGGTGGCATGCCAGGTAGCTCCTCTGGAAACACATCCGGATAATCCTTTACTACAGGCACTTACTCGTGAACAACTCCCGTGAGAGAATGCACTTGTGTCCGTATAGGCGAATGCCTAGATACATACTTAATCCTTTTTCCCTCCGGGGTGGTAAGAAAAATAGACTTGCTGGCACAATCGATGTTCCCTCCATACATCGATAGTCAATCCATACCTAATATCACATCCAATCCTTGTGACTCCAAGACTATTAGGTCCGAGGGGAAAACATGGCGTCCTATGATCAATGGCGTCTGAAAACATCCTTGATGTGCCATATACTCCGCTCCTGGAGAGGTTACTAACATGGGGGTCTTAAGGACTTGGGTGGGCAACTTATGTCTATTCACGAATCCCCTTGAAATGTTTGAATGCGATGCACCAGTATCGAAAAGAACTACTATGGTAAACGACTCAACCAAAAACTTACCGATCACCGCATCTAGTTGTTCTTCAACTGTTGGGGAACGTAGTATTTCAAAAATTTCCTACGATCACGCAAGATCTATCTGCTAGATGCATAGCAATGAGAGGGGAGAGTGTGTCTACGTACCCTCGTAGACCGGGAGCGGAAGCGTCTAGTGACGCGGTTGACGTAGTCGAACTTCTTCGTGATCCAACCGATCAAGCACCGAACGTACGGAGCCTCCGCGTTCAGCACACGTTCAGCTTGATGACGTCCCACGAGCTCTTGATCCAGTAGAGCCTCACGGGAGAGTTTCGTCAGCACGACGGTGTGGTGACGGAGATGATGAAGCTACCGGCGCAGGGCTTCGCCTAAGCACTACAACGGTATGACCGAGGTGTGTTTCTGTGGAGAGGGGCACCGCACACGGTTGGGAGAGATCAAATGATCAACTTGTGTGTCTATGGGGTGCTTCTACCCCCGTATATAAAGGAGTGGAGGAGGGGGAGGGCCGGCCCTCTCTATGGCGCGTCCTAGGGGAGTCCTACTCCCACCGGGAGTAGGATTCCCTCTTTCCTAGTAGAACTAGGAGCCCTTCCAAGTAGTAGGAGTAGGAGAGAAGGAAGGGAAAAGAGAAAAGAAGGAAGGAGGGAGCGCAACCCCTCCCCCTAGTCCAATTCGGACTAGCCTTGGGGGTGCGCAGCCTCCTCTCTTTCTTTCCCCTAAAGCCCAATAAGGCCCATATACTCCCCGGCGAATTCCCGTAACTCTCCGGTACTCCGAAAAATACCCGAATCACTCGGAACCTTTCCGATGTCCAAATATAGTGGTCCAATATATCGATCTTTACGTCTCGACCATTTCGAGACTCATCGTCATGTCCCCGATCTCATCCGGGACTTCGAACTACCTTCGGCACATCAAAACTCATAAACTCATAATACTGATCGTCATCAAACGTTAAGCGTGCAGACCCTACGGGTTCGAGAACTATGTAGACATGATCGAGACTCATCTCCGGTCAATAACCAATAGCGGAACCTGGATGCTCGTGTTGGTTCCTACATATTCTATGAAGATCTTTATCGGTCAAACCGCATAACAACATACGTTGTTCCCTTTGTCATCGGTATGTTACTTGTCCGAGATTCGATCGTCAGTATCTCAATACTTAGTTCAATCTCGTTACCGGCAAGTCTCTTTACTCGTTCCGTAATACATCATCCCGTGACTAACTCATTAGTCATTTGCTTGCAAGGCTTATTATGATGTGTATTACCGAGAGGGCCCAGAGATACCTCTCCGACACTCGGAGTGACAAATCCTATTCTTGATCTATGCCAACACCACGAACACCTTTGGAGACACCTGTAGAGCATCTTTATAATCACCCAGTTACGTTGTGACGTTTGATAGCACACAAGGTGTTCCTCCGGTATACGGGAGTTGCATAATCTCATAGTCATAGGAACATGTATAAGTCATGAAGAAAGTAAGAGCAGTAAAACTAAACGATCATAGTGCTAAGCTAACAGATGGGTCTTGTCCATCACATCATTTTCCTAATGATGTGATCCCGTTGATCAAATGACAACTCATGTCCGCGAGGGATGAAATATTTCGACGACTAGGGAGGCGTCACCCGAGGCCGATTCTAGTGGATCACTATAGAATCTTCTAGAAGCAGGTTCTCCGGGCACTATGGGGATGGTGAGAAGAGATATATTTTACATCCCAGAGGGGCTATAATTGGAGATACTATTGTTTCTGGTACAAAAGTTCCTATATCAATGGGAAATGCCCTACCTTTGAGTGCGGTTTGAACTATTGATTTACGTATGGTTAGGAAACATAACCATCTTTGATCAATGAGCTAGTCTAGTAGAGGCATACTAGGGACACTCTGTTTTGTCTATGTATTCACACATGTACTAAGTTTCCGGTTAATACAATTCTAGCATGAATAATAAACATTTATCATGATATAAGGAAATAAATAATAACTTTATTATTGCCTCTAGGGCATATTTCCTTCAGTCTCCCACTTGCACTAGAGTCAATAATCTAGTTCACATCTCCATGTGATTTAATACCGATAGTTCACATCGTTATGTGAATAACACCCATTGTTTACATCGCCATGTGACAAACACCCAAAGGGTTTACTAGAGTAAATAATCTAGTCCACGTCGCTATGTGCTTAGTACCCAAGAGTAATAAGGTGTGATCATGTTTTGCTTGTGAGATAAGTTTAGTCAACGGGTCTGTTACATACAGATCCGTATGTATTTCGCAAATTTCTATGTCTACAATGCTCTGCATGGAGTTACTCTAGCTAATTGCTCCCACTTCCAATATGCATCCAGATTGATACTTAGAGTCATCTGGATTAGTGTAAAGCTTGCATCTTCATAACTCTTTACGACGAACTCTTTATCACCTCCATAATCGAGAAAACATTTCCTTAGTCATCCAGTAACTAAGGATAATTTTGACCGCTGTCCAGTGATCTACTCCTGGATCACTTTTGTACCTCCTTGCCAAACTCATGGTAAGGTACACAACAGGTTTGGTACACAACATGGCATACTTTATAGAACCTATGGCTGAGGCATAGGGAATGACCTTCATTCTTTCTCTATCTTCTGCCGAGGTCGGGCTTTGAGTCTTACTCAACTACATACCTTACAACTCAGGCAAGAACTCCTTCTCTAACTGATCCATTTTGAACTACTTCAAAAACTTGTCAAGGTATGTACTCATTGAAAAAACTTATCAAGCGTCTCGATCTATCTCTATAGATCTTGAGGCTCAATATGTAAGCAGCTTTACCGAGGTTTTTCTTTGAAAAAACTCCTTTCAAACACTCCTTTATGCTTTCCAGAAAATTCAACATCATTTCTGATCGACAATATGTCATTCACATATACTTATCAGAAAGGCTGTTGTGCTCCCACTCACTTTCTTGTAAATGTAGGCTTCATCGCAAGCCTGTATAAAACTATATGCTTTGATCAACTTATCAAAGCGTATATTCCGACTCTGAGATGCTTGCACCAGTCCATAGAAGGATCGCTGGAGCTTGCACACTTTGTTAGCACCTTTAGGATCGACAAAACCTTCTGGTTACATCATATACAACTCTTCTTTAAGATATCCATTCAGGAATGCAGTTTTGACATTCATTTGCCAGATTTCATAATCATAAAATGAGGCAATTGCTAACATGATTCGGACAGACTTAAGCATCGCTATGGGTGAGAAAGTCTCATCGTAGTCAACTCCTTGAACTTGTCGAAAACTTTTCGCAACAAGTCAAGCTTTGTAAACAGTAACATTACCGTCCGCATCGGTCTTCCTCTTGAAGATCCATTTATTTTCGATGGCTTGCCGATCATCGGGCAAGTCAACCAAAGTCCACACTTTGTTCTCATACATGGTTCCCATATCAGATTTCATGGCCTCAAGCCATTTTGCGGAAACTGGGTTGATCATCGCTTCCTCATAGTTCGTAGGTTCATCATGGTCTAGTAACATGATTTCCAGAACCGGGTTGCCGTACCACTCTGGTGCGGACCATACTCTCGTTCATCTATGAAGTTCAGCAGTAACTTGATCCGAAGTTTCATGATCATCATCATTAGCTTCCTCACTAATTGGTGTAGGAATCACTGGAACCGGTTTATGTGATGTACTACTTTCCAATTCGGGAGAAGGTACAATTACCTCATCAAGTTCCACTTTCCTCCCACTCACTTCTTTCGAGAGAAACTCCTTCTATAGAAAGGATCCATTTTTAGCAACGAATATCTTGCCTAGATAGAACTAATAAATCTAGAGTAAAAAACCAAGGTTGCAAGAACAAAACTCCTACTTGAAACGAGTACTCTTTTGTTTAGCCAATACTTCTTAGTCCGAATTCCAAAATTGGGTGCACTTTTGACACGATATCAATCTAAACACAACATGCATGTAAACCCAAGAAGCATTTCTAGGCACTTGCACACATAAGTAGAGGCCACTAACCTCAGAATTCAAGGAACCAAGACTGGTGTCATAAGCAATGGCACAACGATACCATGTATCCCTGGAAGACTCCAGTTCTTGCATCTGTAGCCCGACTTGTTTCAGCATGTCCTGCATCTCAGTCCATTGCTCCAATTCTGCTCTCACTTGCTCGTTATCTTCCCCACAATCTCCCTAGAGTCTTAGTAGCTTCTAGAGGCACCAACTTGCAGTCTACAGTCACAATCTGCAAGGAGAAAAGATTTTAGTAGGGCATAACTTCAACTCGAATTCTCTTTCAATGCGCGTACTCAAAGCATGCGTGTAATGTAACATCTTTGGGTCATAAAAAGGAAGAATGTACTACTATGCTCCATCATAATATCGGCTGCCCCGTTGAAGATCCACCGCAACATCCGATGGCGCCGACGAAGCTTCACTGCAACACAGTGCGACGACGATGGGGCTGCGGTGAAGAACGCGGTGGCGACGACGGATACTCCGACGCAACATGACGGCGACGGAGATGCTGCGACGTAGCACAAGGTAGGCATGGTTGATCTTGCACCAGCAAACGAGCCCCGAGCACGCACACCAGTGGCTAGTAGCGGTGTTCGGTGACTTGTCTTGCAGTGTCATCACGTCTTGCAGCGACGGTGAGGTCGGGCCTTGCAGCGTCGTCCTACAGCGGAGGTGTGGAAAATGGGAAAAGGGAAACAAAGAAAGAAGACGGTCGAGAGAGAAATGATAAGGTGGATGGGGCGGTCCGACGGTGGGTGTCCCATGCTAGATGTGTGTCACCTGAGGAGACAATAGGGAGAGACGAGTGCCGCAAGATCCATCTGGATCGGACGACTCGCGCGGTGGTAGATGCCACAGAGAAAATCAGATGGTTTAAAACAAACACTTTCCATCAAACAACTGTCCAACGAGAAAACCAGTAGGATGACGCGTAGTGCTCGTCAAAATTTGACGAGTGCAAATTTTTTATTTTGAGAAGATTTTAACGAATTTAGATGTGACGTACTTTCTCTGTCCATTTGTTTTTGTTAAAAAGCACTCTTATATTATGAAAGGGAGTAGTACGTTAGAGTTGCTTTTTTTCTAGGAATGATGGAGTTGCTTTGAACATCATTGTGTGATCCAAACACACGAGTAAATAGCATAAAACTACTAGTTTACATGCTAGGATTCCAAAAAACTACCTGTTTTTATTTTTTCTCAGATAACTACCAAGTGGGTGGTCGGCTGTTTCAAAAAACCCAAATCATCAAGTTGATAGTGATTATGACATGTCGGGTCCGCACCTAAAAGAACCGTTTGGTTGACTGTTTGGTTGACCGTTAACTTACAAGTGGGGCCCACATGTCAGTGTCTCTACCTCATAGTCAAACAAAAAAATCATCAATCCCCAATTATGTTCCAAATTTACAAATATGCCCTCACTTTTTTACAAAACAGTCCCTGTAAACATTTCTAAAAAGCAATTGGGTCCCTGTTGTTTTTCGGAAAAAGCCATCGGGTCCCTATACTTTTTCTAAAAAAGCGATCATGTCCCTGTTCATGGCCGCCGCCGCGCCATGCCATGCTCCATGCCGCCGCCGCGCCATTCCGTGCTGCATGCCGCCGCCGTACCTGCAGGACGCCCTCTCGTGCTCCTTGGCCGCAGAGACAGCTGTTGCTGCTCCTTTGCAGCCGCCGACCCGCGACGGCCGCTGCTACTGCTCCTTGCAGCCGCCGAGCGAAGATGCGTACAGAGGGAAAGAGGTCTGTCGGAGATGGCGGCGGCTCCAGGGCAGGCGGTGTTGGGGAACGTAGCAGAATTCAAAAAAATTATACGCTTTCACCAAGATCCAACTAAGGAGACATCTAGCAACGAGCAAATAAGAGTGCATCTACATACCGTTATGTAGATCACGAGCGGAAGCTTTCGAAGAAGCGAGGATGAAGTAGTCGTACTCTTCTCGTTCTTCGTCACCGATGATCTAGCGCCGAACGGACGGCACCTCCGCGTTCAACACACGTCCGGTGCAGCAACGTCACCTCCTTATTGATCCAGCAAGGGGGGAGGAGAGGTCGTCGGAGATCCAGCAGCACGACAGCGTGGTGGTGGATGCAGTGGAGAATCCTGCAGGGCTTCGCCGGCGCCCTGCGGAGGGAGTATGAGGTGTGACGGGAGGGGAAGAGGCGCCAGGGGCAAGGGTGCGGCTGCCCTCCCCCCCTCACATATATATAGGGGGCTAGGGGGGTGCGCCGGCCCTGCAGATCCCATCTGCACGGTGATGCTAGGCTTCTCGCCCCTCGTTGGTTACCCCAAGTGGAAGGTGTGAGATGTAGTGCTGCGGAAGTTTTTCCCTTGGCAAAGATACCAAGGATCGAATCCCCAAAGACTCCTAGGTTCAACAAGAAGGTGTCAACTGCTACGGCACCAGATATTAGCAATCAACATGGACCTGCACACAGATACAAATAACTTTGCTCCCAACGAGTACAGAGAGGTTGTCAATCCCTCCGGCCTTGTAGTTCACAAAGGATTAAACGCAAGTGATGGTAGTGATAGATATAATTGCAATAGTAAATAAAAGCGAAAAGTAAATAGCGGATGTGATCAATGATGGTAATATGGACCGGAGTATCATGATGTTCACTAGTGATGTCTCTCTCCCAAAAGACGATAAAACAGCTATGTGAGGTAAACGAATTACAGTTGGGCAATTGACAGGACCATGTGCGCAAACCAATGCTGACTACATTGCAAGAAAGGTTGAGGTTCAAAGCATGGGTGGTACGCCAAAGTAAGTAGACCGAAATCCATCAATATCTACTACTAATCATCCACCTTGAGATATCTATCTAGAACATCTCGCTGGTATTAAGTTGCGAGTCCCACCCATAGTGTAAACTCAATGCAACAGACAACTGCATTAAAAGAACTTTGCGTAAAGTAAACAATCCTTGCACCCGCGGGCACAAGCACCATTGTTTTCCCCCTTGTGGCAACAGCACATCCCCTAGACTCATGTTTCTGTCACTCAAGCTAGTCATCGAGGGGCATGAACCCACAATCAAGCATAACGTTCCCTCTTGGAGTCACTACCTACTACTTGGCCAAAGCAATAAATAACAACGGAGAACATGCAAGAATTACTTACGAACATAAATATAAAAGAGGTAGGTCAAATATATTACTCAAGCACAATCTGAACATAATCTCATAATCCATCGGATCCCAGCAAACTCATCATAGCAACAGCATAAGGATTACATATGTGCCTCGATCATGTAGGGCAGCTCACGAGGACTAATTAGTGAAGCACAAGAACGGGAGGAGAACATCACATAGCTACTGGTCATGGACTCATGGTCCAAGGGAGACTACTCACAACTCATCCGGGAGGCGTCCATGATGGTGGAGAGGCTCCCGGTGGTGATCCTCCCCTCCGGCAGGGTGCCGGGAAGAGTTCTCCTGGTGCTCCCGATCTTGGAAGCGGCGGCGGCGGCGGAACAGAGATGGGATCACGAAAAGAGTTCCTCCCTCAAGGGTTTCGGGAGACGCTTTAAATATATACCAAAGGGGGGCATCAGAGGAGCCTCGGGAGGCCCAGGCGCCCCCCGGCGCGGCCCAGGGGGGGCGCCGCCAGGGCGCCTGGAGCCCTGGTCCCCCCCCCCCGGCTGTCCTTCGGGCGCACGATAGTTTCTGGAACGCTGATTTTTTATATAATTTTTCTGGATTTTTCCTGGCAGTTCTCGTAACGTGAAAACCTGAAATACAAAAACAGCCGAAAACAGAAACTTGCACTGGGGTGCACTGAGTTAATAGGTTAGTCCAAATATGATCAAAAGTGTATGGAAGTGTATAAATATCATAGCAATATCACCCAAAAGAGGCATGGAGCAAGCAGAAATTATAGATACGTTTTGGACGTATCAACATCCCCAAGCTTAATTCCTGCTCGTCCTCGAGTAGGTAAATGATAACAAGAATAATTTCTGTGGTGACATGCTATTAACCATATAGGACTTTTTCATAGTCATATGACAAAAGCTTACTGAGAAAATGAATCTATAGTAATTAAGTTGCCTCATGAGAAAATCACAAAGGACTGAAAGTTTTACAATATGATACTGAAACATCAAATAGATTTGCAATGAACATGATGTGCAAATATGATAAAGTGATATCTAGCTTGCCCCCTTTAGTGAAGCAAAACATAAATGCAGGGGCACCTCCAAGGTTTAAGTGATGACTAGATACAATGATTTCAGAATAAACGATATCACAATCATGCAAAAGACAATGCTACTTTGGGACAATGCACATTACACTCAGGATGACAATCATGCTCTCAATAGTTGGTGCTTGAAGAAAGAAGGTGGAGACTCAACATAAAAGTAAAAGAATGGCCCTTCGCAGAGGGAAGCAGGGATTACTCATGTGCTAGAGCTTTTTATTTTGAAAACATAGAAACAATTTTGTCAACGGTAGTAGTACTTCATATGTGTTATGCATAAGACATCCTATAAGTTGCAAGCCTCATGCATCGAATACCAATAGTGCTCGCACCTTGTCCTAATTAGCTCGGATTTCCATGGATTGTCATTGCATTACATATGTTTCAACCAAGTGTCACAAAGGGGTACCTCTATGTCACCTGTACAAAGGTCCAAGGAGATAGATCGCATTTGATTTCTCGTTTTTGATAGATCTCAACTTGAGGACATCCATACCGGGACAACATAGAAAATAGACAATGGACTCCTCTTTAATGCTTAAGCATATTCTCATAAGAGATTGAGGATTAATGTCCAAGCTAAAACTTCCACCATGATACATGGCTTTGGTTGGCGGCCCAATGTTCTTCTCTAACAATATGCATACTCAAACCATTCAACCCATGGCAAATCATCCTTACTTTAGACACGACGAACATGCATAGCAACTCACATGATATTCAACAAAAGTGTAACAGTTGATGGCGTCCCCAGAAACATGGTTTCCGCTCAGCAAGCAACTTATAAGAAAATAAGATACATAAGCAACATATTCTTTACCACAATAGTTTTTAAGCTACTTTCCCATGAGCTATGTATTGCAAAAACTGAAGGTTTTAAAGGTAGCACATGTAAAATTACTTGGAGTGGCGGTGAAATACCACATATAGGTAGGTATGGTGGACTCATATGGCATAACTGGATTAAAGGATGTGGATGCACAAGCAGTCAGTCCGCTTAGTACAGGTGGAGGTTAGCAAAAGACTGGGGGCGACCAACTAAGAGAGCAATGACGGTCATAATCATGCAGAGCGACAAAGCAACATTGAATCAGGCATGGAAGTTATATCGCTACTCAGAAACAAAAGATCATCAAGGCTTGACAGACTTTCTTTACAGTCTTAAATATGCGTGAGCATACGCCAAGTCAATCAAAATAAATTCTTGAAGGAAGATATTACTAAACCATACCACATCATTGGCAAACAAATCATGTTGGTACTCCAATAACACATTGGGAACCCTCCAGCTATTTGAGACTAACCATAAGAAAACATGAACTACTAAGCGCCATCATGCACGTAGCATATTTATCATAGACATATCAACCAATGCAATGGAAGCAAACTCTCTTAATAAGGTGAGCATGGTAATTAAAGAGAGTTCAAGCAACCAACTAAACAAAAGCTCTTTGAAAAGATAAGTATGAAAGCTAAGAGCTAAGCATGATAGTAGCTATTTAAAAGACAAAGAACACACACAGCAAAGATAGACATGAAAATTCTATGTTATGTTCTGGGTAGAAGTGGAGCGTGTTTCTCTCCCACATAAAGAAAGCTGAGTTCCGACTCGTTATGAAAAACTAAAGAAAACTAAAAGCAAGACGCTCCAAGCATAGCACATAACACATGAAGTGATTAAAATATAGTGGAACGAAAGACGAACTGATAATGTTGATGGAGAAGGGGATGCACGGGGGCATCCCCAAGCTTAGATGCTTGAGTCTCCTTGAATATTTCTTGGGTGTGCATGGGGGCATCCCCAAGTTTGAGCGCTTGACACTCCTGAATCTTTTTATCATCTTCCCTCGCACACTTGAAAACTCCCTTCATACATAACTCATCATAATCTGATTAGCGAGGTTAGTACCCATAATAAAATAATTGTACCTTGCTGGAAATAAAGATATTCTTGAAGGTCTACTGTTTCTCAAGATTGCCAAAAGGTTTTTGCAAAGAAAAAGCAAGCTCTTGGTTTGCAAAATGAAGGAAAAGCAAAACAGGACAGAATCTGTGAAAAACAGAACAGCAGGTAGTAATTGATTTGTTCGGGGCACTTCTGCAACTCTAATAAAAAAACTCAGAACAGACGCACGAAAGACAATTATATAGAGCACGCTGTCGAAAAAATTCAGACCAAAAAGATGATCTGGTGATTTTATACGAATTTTTCTATCCAAGGACAGAATCTGTTTCCTGGACAGCACCTCACAACTTTTGAACTTTCTAGCAATCAGAGGCTACACTTGGCACAAAATTGAAAAGCAAAGATACAATGATGATGCTACAGTAGTAACAACATCAAGACACAACAAAAGCAAAATAAATTTATTCATGTGGGCTGGCTCCCAAAAGCGCTTTCTTTTATGCCTTTAAGCTAGGCATAATGCATATAGATCAAGCTGTATCAATTGAACCATCGTCAAGATCATCAAAAAGCTCTTCAATAATACAACTAGTCTTAAGAGGACTTTCAAATAAAGGCCTCATAGAGATACTTCTAGGTAGAAGACCAAAAGGATAAAAGTCAAGGGAAGATTCATTTATAAATTCATCAAAGACAGGTGTTTCTTCCAAAGTCTTTACAGTTTCAACCCCTTTGGCAATAGGTGGATTACTTTTAGAACGGGGAGCCTTTGGAACGTGAACGAACTTAGGCTCCTTCTTTGCCGGAGTCTCTACCTTTTTGGTTTTGATTGAGGAGAAGGTGGTTCCTAGAGTATCAAAGATATCATCAATCTTGTCTATCCTAGAAGAGTCCAAGTCATGGAATTTGACGGTCTCCAAAATTTTGAAAATTTTATGCATGGAGCTATCAAGTCTATTCAAATTCCCTTGGATCTTACGATCCAACTCATTTATCTTATTAATGCTTGGCATCTCTAGCTCTATCTTTTCAAGTTTTTTCATAATGTGAGCTAGGGTGATGTCCTCTCGAATGCTAACAACAGGGAGATTCCCAACAAGATTTTCAATAATACTAAGGGACTCCCAAACTGGGGCCTCTAGGAAATTCCCATTGATAGCAGTATCTAGAATAAACCTATTCTAAGAAGTAATTCCAACATAAAAATTTCTAAGCAGGATAGTAGTAGGTTGCTTCTTGGTGGCTCTTTTTTGTGAATCATTAATTATATACCAAGCATCTTTCAAACTTTCCCCACCTCTTTGTTTAAAGGTGAGAACTTCTGCCTCGTCAAAGACAAAAGGACCCGACATAATGACAACTAAAGAACGAGATAACTATTTTTGTGATTTTCGATAAAAGATACTAAAGCAAAAACTGAAAGGTAAACTAACAAGACTAAAAGCAAAGGTAAAAGATAGCGTGCAACTCCCCTATCTTGAAGAGTGGAGTCCCCGGAAACGGCGCGAGAAAAACTCTTGCTAGGCTTCTCGCCCCTCGTTGGTTACCCCAAGTGGAAGGTGTGAGATGTAGTGCTGCGGAAGTTTTTCCCTTGGCAAAGATACCAAGGATCGAATCCTCAGAGACTCCTAGGTTCAACAAGAAGGTGTCAACTGCTACGGCGCCAGATATTAGCAATCAACGTGGACCTGCACACAGATACAAATAACTTTGCTCCCAACGAGTACAGAGAGGTTGTCAATCCCTCCGGCCTTGTAGTTCACAAAGGATTAAACGCAAGTGATAGTAGTGATAGATATAATTGCAATAGTAAATAAAAGCGAAAAGTAAATAGCGGATGTGATCAATGATGGTAATATGGACTGGAGTCTCATGATGTTCACTAGTGATGTCTCTCTCCCAAAAGACGATAAAACAGCTATGTGAGGTAAACGAATTACAGCTGGACAATTGATAGGACCACGTGCGCAAACCAATGCTGACTACATTGCAAGAAAGGTTGAGGTTCAAAGCATGGGAGGTACGTCAAAGTAAGTAGACCGAAATCCATCAATATCTACTACTAATCGTCCACCTTGAGATATCTATCTAGAACATCTCGCTGGTATTAAGTTGCGAGTCCCACCCATAGTGTAAACTCAATGCAACAGACAACTGCATTAAAAGAACTTTGCGTAAAGTAAACAATCCTTGCACCCGCGGGCACAAGCACCGTTGTTTTCCCCCTTGTGGCAACAGCACATCCCCTAGACTCATGTTTCTGTCACTCAAGCTAGTCATCGAGGGGCATGAACCCACAATCAAGCATAACGTTCCCTCTTGGAGTCACTACCTACTACTTGGCCAAAGCAATAAATAACAATGGAGAACATGCAAGAATTACTTACGAACATAAATATAAAAGAGGTAGATCAAATATATTACTCAAGCACAATCTGAACATAATCTCATAATCCATCGGATCCCAGCAAACTCATCATAGCAACAGCATAAGGATTACATATGTGCCTCGATCATGTAGGGCAGCTCACGAGGACTAATTAGTGAAGCACAAGAACGGGAGGAGAACATCACATAGCTACTGGTCATGGACTCATGGTCCAAGGGAGACTACTCACAACTCATCCGGGAGGCGTCCATGGTGGTGGAGAGGCTCCCAATGGTGATCCTCCCCTCCGGCAGGGTGCCGGGAAGAGTTCTCCTGGTGCTCCCGATCTTGGAAGCGGCGGCGGCGGCGAAACAGAGATGGGATCGCGAAAAGAGTTCCTCCCTCAAGGGTTTCGGGAGACGCTTTAAATATATGCCAAAGGGGGGCATCGGAGGAGCCTCGGGGGGCCCAGGCGCCCCCCCCC
>LR738711.1:544789812-544847915 GCA_902687465.1 Secale cereale
GGAACGCTGATTTTTTATATAATTTTTCTGGATTTTTCCTGGCAGTTCTCGTAACGTGAAAACCTGAAATACAAAAACAGCCGAAAACAGAAACTGGCACTGGGGTGCACTGAGTTAATAGGTTAGTCCAAATATGATCAAAAGTGTATGGAAGTGTATAAATATCATAGCAATATCACCCAAAAGAGGCATGGAGCAAGCAGAAATTATAGATACGTTTTGGACGTATCAGGTGGGGCGGCGGCGAGGGGGGATTCTTGCCCCCCAAGGCAAGGTGGCGCCCCCTTCCCCCTAGGGTTTCAACCCTAGGCGCATGGGGAGGAGGGCCCATGTGGTGCGCCAGCCCACCAGGGCTGGCCACTTCCCCTTTGCGGCCTAGGGGCCCCACCGGGATGGGTGGCCCCACCCGGTGGACCCCCGGGACCCCTCCGGTGGTCCCGGGACACTCCCGGTGACCCCTGAAGATCACCCGATGGCCGAAACTGGACTTCCTATATACCATTCTTTACCTCCGAACCATTTCGGAACTCCTCGTGACGTCCGAGATCTCATCCGGGACTCCGAACAACTTTCGGGTTTCCACGTGCATGTATCTCTACGACCCTAGCGTTACCGAACCTTAAGTGTGTAGACCCTACGGGTTCGGGAGACACGTAGACATGACCGAGACCACTCTCCGGTCAATAACCAACAGCGGGATCTGGATACCCATGTTGGTTCCCACGTGTTCCTCGATGATCTTCATCGGATGAACCACCGTGTCAAGGATTCACTCAATCCCGTATGTTATTCCCTTTGTTTATCGGTACGGTACTTGCCCGAGGTTCGATTGGCGGTATTCCCGATACCTTGTTCAATCTCGTCATGGCAAGTCTCTTTACTCGATCCATAATCCATCATCCCATGACTAACTCCTTGGTCACCTTGAGCTCATTATGATGATGTCTTACCGAGTGGGCCCAAAGGAACCTCTCCGTCATACGGAGTGACAACATCCCAGTCTCGGTTCGTACCAACTCAACAGACACTTTCGGAGATACCCGATGCGTACCTTTATAGCCACCCAGTTACGTTGTGACGTTTGGCACACCCAAAGTATTCCTACGGCATCCGGGAGTTGTACAACCTCATGGTCTAAGGAATAAATACTTGACACCGAAAAGCTTATGCATTACGAACTATACGATCTCGTGCTATGCTCAGGATTGGGTCTTGTCCATCACATCATTCTCCTAATGATGTGATCCCGTTATCACTGACATCCTATGTCCATGGTCAGGAAACTGTGACCATCTGTTGATCAATGAACTCGTAACTAGAGGCTTACCAGGGACTCATTGTGGTCTATGTATTCACACATGTATCGCTGTTTCCGTACAATACAATTCAAGCATGAATAACAGACGATTATCATGAACAAGGAAATATAATAATAATACTTTTATTATTGCCTCTAGGGCATATTTCCAACAGTCTCCCACTTGCACTAGAGTCAATAATCTAGTTACATTGTGATGAATCGAACACCCATAGAGTTCTGGTGTTGATCATGTTTTGCCCGTGGAAGAGGTTTAGTCAACGGGTGTGCGACATTCAGATCCGTATGCACTTTACAAATATCTATATCTCCATCTTGAACATAATTCCGGATGGAGTTGAAACGGCGCTTGATGTGCTTGGTCTTCTTGTGAAACCTGGGCTCCTTGGTAATAGCAATAGCACCAGTGTTGTCACAGAAGAGAGTCATCGGGCTTGACGCGCTTGGAATGACTCCTAGGTCGGTGATGAACTCCTTCATCCAGACTCCTTCCCGTGCTGCCTCGGAAGCAGCTATGTACTCCGCTTCACATGTAGATGCTGCCACGACGCTTTGCTTGCGACTGCACCAGCTGACTGCCCCACCATTCAAAATATACACGTATCCGGTTTGAGACTTAGAGTCATCCAGATCTGTGTCGAAGCTAGCATCGACGTAACCCTTTACGACGAGCTCTTCGTCTCCTCCATAAACGAGAAACATATCCTTAGTCCTTTTCAGGTACTTCAGGATGTTCTTGACCGCTGTCCAGTGTTCCATACCGGGATCACTTTGGTACCTCCCTACCAAACTTATGGCAAGGTTCACATCAGGTCTGGTACACAGCATGGCATACATGATAGAACCTATGGCCGAGGCATAGGGAATGACACTCATCTTTTCTCTATCTTCTGCCGTGGTCGGCGACTGAGCCTTGCTCAATCTCATACCTTGCAAAACAGGCAAGAACCCCTTCTTGGACTGATCCATATTGAACTTTTTCAATATCTTGTCAAGGTATGTGCTTTGTGAAAGACCAATGAGGCGTCTTGATCTATCTCTACAGATTTTGATGCCTAATATGTAAGCAGCTTCTCCAAGGTCCTTCATTGAAAAACTCTTATTCAAGTAGGCCTTTACATTTTCCAAGAATTCTATATCATTTCCCATCAGCAATATGTCATCCACATATAATATGAGAAATGCCACAGAGCTCCCACTCACTTTCTTGTAAATACAGGCTTCTCCATAAGTCTGTATAAAGCCAAACGCTTTGATCACATCATTAAAGCAAATATTCCAACTTTGAGATGCTTGCACCAGCCCGTAAATCGAGCGCTGGAGCTTGCATACCTTGTTAGCGTTCTCTGGATCGACAAAACCTTCCGGCTGCATCATATACAACTCTTCCTTGAGGAAGCCATTAAGGAATGTTGTTTTGACGTCCATTTGCCATATCTCATAATCATAGAATGCGGCAATAGCTAACATGATTCTGACTGACTTCAGCATCGCTACGGGAGAGAAAGTCTCGTCGTAGTCAATCCCTTGAACTTGTCGATAACCCTTAGCGACAAGCCGAGCCTTATAGATGGTCACATTACCATCCGCGTATGTCTTCTTCTTAAATATCCATTTGTTTTCTATGGCGTGCCTATCATCGGGCAAGTCCACCAAAGTCCATACTTTGTTTTCATACATGGATTCTATCTCGGATTTCATGGCTCCAAGCCATTTATTGAAATCCGGGCCCGCCATTGCTTCTTCATAGTTCGAAGGTTCACCGTTGTCTAACAACATGATTTCCAGGACAGGGTTGCCGTACCACTCTGGTGCGGAACGTGCCCTTGTGGACCTTCGAAGTTCAGTAGTAACTTGATCTGTTTCTTAATTATCATCATCATTAACTTCCTCCCTTGTCGGTGCAGGCACCTCAGGAACAATTTCATGTGCTGTGCTACTTTCCGGTTCAGGAGGGGTGACTGTCACCTCATCAAGTTATACTTTCCTCCCACTTACTCCTTTCGAGAGAAACTCTTTCTCCAGAAAGCATCCATTCTTGGCAACAAATACTTTGCCTTCGGATCTGTGGTAGAAGGTGTACCCAATCGTTTCCTTTGGGTATCCTATGAAGACGCATTTTTCCGATTTGGGTTCGAGCTTTTCAGGTTGAAGTTTCTTGACATAAGCATCGCAACCCCAAACTTTTAGAAACGACAACTTCGGTTTCTTGCCAAACGAAAGTTCATACGGAGTCGTCTCAACGGATTTCGACGGAGCCCTATTTAAAGTGAATGCGGCAGTCTCTAAAGCATAACCCCAAAAAAATAGCGGTAAATCGGTGAGGGACATCATAGATCGCACCATGTCCAACAGAGTACGATTTCGACGTTCGGACACACCGTTACGTTGAGGTGTTCCGGGCGGTGTCAATTGTGAAACAATTCCACATTTCCTAAGGTGCGTGCCAAATTCATGACTCAAATATTCACCCCCACGATCCGATCGTAAGAATTTTATTTTCTTGTCTCGTTGATTCTCAACCTCATTCTGAAATTCCTTGAACTTTTCAAAGGTCTCAGACTTGTGCTTCATCAAGTAGATATACCCATATCTACTCAAGTCATCCGTGAGGGTGAGAACCAATGTTGGGGATATCGCTTATCGGGAATTTATCGGTCGACCCATGATAAGGGGTATATCGGCCTGTTTCTCGGCATATCGGCCGATTTATCGCCATATCGGCTGATTTATCGGCCGATTTATCTTATGGGTCAGACAGTGGTAAGCAATAAATCGGCCGATTTATCAGCATATCGGAAGATATCTTGAACAGTGGTGAGAACATAACGATAGCCTCCGCGAGCCTCAACACTCATTGGACCGCACACATCGGTATGTATGATTTCCAACAAGTTGGTTGCTCGCTCCATTGTTCCGGAGAACGGAGTCTTGGTCATCTTGCCCAATAGGCATGGTTCGCACGTGTCAAATGATTCATAATCAAGAGACTCTAGAAGTCCATCTGAATGGAGCTTCCTCATACGTTTGACACCAATATGATCAAGGCGGCAATGCCACAAGTATGTGGGACTATCATTATCAACTTTACATCTTTTGGCATCTACACTATGAATATGTGTATCATCACGTTCAAGATTCATCACAAATAAACCATTGACCAGCGGGGCATGACCATAAAACATATCTCTCAAATAAATAGAACAACCATTATTCTCCGATTTGAAAGAGTAGCCATCTCGCATAAGACGAGATCCAGATACAATGTTCATGCTCAAAGCTGGTACTAAATAACAATTATTAAGGTTTAAAACTAATCCCGAGGGTAGATGTAGAGGTAGCGTGCCGACGGCGATCACATCGACTTTGGAACCATTCCCGACGCGCATCGTCACCTCATCCTTCGCCAGTCTCCGCTTATTCCGCAGCTCCTGTTTTGAGTTACAAATGTGAGCAACCGCACCGGTATCAAATACCCAGGAGCTACTACGAGCACTGGTAAGGTGCACATCAATAACATGTATATCACATATACCTTTGACGTTGCCGGCCTTCTTGTCTGCTAAGTATTTGGGGCAGTTCCGCTTCGAGTGACCCGTTCCCTTGCAATAAAAGCACTCTGTCTCAGGCTTGGGTCCATGTTTTGGCTTCTTCCCGGCAACAGGCTTACCGGGCGCGGCAACTCCCTTGCCGTCCTTCTTGAAGTTCTTCTTACCCTTGCCTTTCTTGAACTTAGTGGTTTTATTGACCATCAACACTTAATGTTCTTTCTTGATATCCACCTCCGCTGATTTCAGCATCGAATATACCTCGGGAATGGACTTCTCCATCCCCTGCATATTAAAGTTTAACACGAAGCTCTTGAAGCTTGGTGGGAGCGACTGGAGGATTCTGTCAACGACCGCTTCATCTGGGAGATTCATTCCCAGCTGAGACAAGCGGTTGTGCAATCCAGAAATCTTGAGGATGTGCTCACCGACAGAACTGTTTTCCTCCATCTTACAGTTGCAGAATGCGTCGGAGACGTCATATCTCTCGACTCGGGCATGAGCTTGAAAAACCATTTTCAGCTCTTCGAACATCTCATATGCTCCGTGGTTCTCAAAACGTTTTTGGAGCCCCGACTCTAAGCTGTAAAGCATGCTGCACTGAACCAGGGAGTAATCATCACTACGCGACTGCCAGACGTTCAAAACGTCTTGGGTCGCATCAGGACCGGGTGCATCACCTAGCGGTGCTTCAAGGACATATGATCTCTTGGCAGCTATGAGGATAATCCTCAGGTTACGGACCCAATCCGTATAGTTGCTACCATCGTCTTTCAGCTTGGTTTTCTCTAGGAACGCGTTGAAGTTGAGGGAAACTTGAGCGTGGGCCATTTGATCTACAAGAGATATTGTAAAGAATTTAGACTAAGTTCATGATAGTTAAGTTCATCTTAATCAAATTTTAATGAACTCCCACTGAGAATGACATCTCTCTAGTCATCTAAGTGATACACGATCCGAATCGACTAGCCCGTGTCCGATCATCACGTGAGACGGATTAGTCATCAACGGTGAACATATTCATGTTGATCGTATCTTCTATACGACTCGTGTTCGACCCTTCGGTCTTCCGTGTTCCGAGGCCATGTCTGTACATGCTAGGCTCGTCAAGTGAACCCTAAGTGTATTGCGTGTGTAAATCTGGCTTACACCCGTTGTATGCGAACGTTAGAACCTATCACACCCGATCATCACGTGGTGCTTCAGAACAACGAACTTTAGCAACGGTGCACAGTTAGGGGGAACACAATTCTTGAAATTTTAGTGAGAGATCATCTTATTTACTACCGTCGTTCTAAGTAAACAAGATGCATAAACATGATAAACATCACATGCAATCAATTAAAGTGACATGATATGGCCAATATCATCTTGCTCCTTGGATCTCCATCTTCGGGGCACCATGATCATCTTGTCACCGGCTCGACACCATGATCTTCATCATCATGATCTCCATCATCGTGTCTTGAAGAAGTCGTCACGCCAACTATTACTTCTACTACTATGGCTAACGTTTAGCAATGAAGTAAAGTAATTACATAGCGTTAATACAGTGACACGCAAGTCATACAATAATTAAGACAACTCCCATGGCTCCTGCCGGTTGTCAAGTTCATCGACATGCAAGTCGTGATTCCCTATTACAAGAACATGATCAATCTCATACATCACATATATCATTCATCACATCTTCTTTTGGCCATACCACGTCACATAGCACATGCTGCAAAAACAAGTTAGACGTCCTCTAATTGTTGTTGCAAGTTTTTACGTGGCTTCTATAGGTTTTCTAGCAAGAACGTTTCTTACCTACGCCAAAACCACAACGTGATTTGTCAATTTCTATTTACCCTTCATAAGGACCCTGTTCATCGAATCCGATCCGACTAAAGTAGGAGAGACAGACACCCGCCAGCCACCTTATGCATCTAGTGCATGTTTGTCGGTGGAACCAGTCTCACGTAAGCGTACGTGTAAAGTCGGTCCGGGCAGCTTCATCCCACAATACTGCCGAATCAAGATTGACTAGTAATGGCAAGAAAGTTGAACAAACTCAAACGCCCACAACTGCTTTGTGTTCTACTCGTGCAAGATGCTACGCATAAGACCTAGCTCAGATGCCACTGTTGGGGAACGTAGCAGAATTCAAAAAAATTCTACGCTTTCACCAAGATCCAACTAAGGAGACATCTAGCAACGAGCAAATAAGAGTGCATCTACATACCGTTATGTAGATCACGAGCGGAAGCTTTCGAAGAAGCGAGGATGAAGTAGTCGTACTCTTCTCGTTCTTCCTCACCGATGATCTAGCGCCGAACGGACGGCACCTCCGCGTTCAACACACGTCCGGTGCAGCAACGTCACCTCCTTCTTGATCCAGCAAGGGGGAAGGAGAGGTCGTCGGAGATCCAGCAGCACGACGGCGTGGTGGTGGATGCAGTGGAGAATCCTGCAGGGCTTCGCCGACGCCCTGCGGAGGGAGTATGAGGTGTGACGGGAGGGGGAGAGGCGCCAGGGGCAAGGGTGCGGCTGCCCTCTCCCCCCCACATATATATAGGGGGCCAGGGGGGTGCGCCGGCCCTGCAGATCCCATCTGCAGGGTGGGGCGGCGGCCAGGGGGGGATTCTTGCCCCCCAAGGCAAGGTGGCGCCCCCTCCCCCCTAGGGTTTCAACCCTAGGCGCATGGGGAGGAGGGCCCATGTGGTGCGCCAGCCCACCAGGGCTGGCCACTTCCCCTTTGCGGCCTAGGGGCCCCACCGGGATGGGTGGCCCCACCCGGTGGACCCCCGGGACCCCTTCGGTCGTCCCGGGACACTCCCGGTGACCCCCGAAGATCACCCGATGGCCGAAACTGGACTTCCTATATATCATTCTTTACCTCCGGACCATTCCGGAACTCCTCGTGACGTCCGGTATCTCATCCGGGACTCCGAACAACTTTCGGGTTTCCACGTGCATGTATTTCTACGACCCTAGCGTTACCGAACCTTAAGTGTGTAGACCCTACGGGTTCGGGAGACACGTAGACATGACCGAGATCACTCTCCGGTCAATAACCAACAGCGGGATCTGGATACCCATGTTGGTTCCCACGTGTTCCTCGATGATCTTCATCGGATGAACCACCGTGTCAAGGATTCACTCAATCCCGTATGTTATTCCCTTTGTCTATCGGTACGGTACTTGCCCGAGATTCGATCGTCGGTATTCCCGATACCTTGTTCAATCTCGTCATGGCAAGTCTCTTTACTCGATCCGTAATCCATCATCCCGTGACTAACTCCTTAGTCACCTTGAGCTCATTATGATGATGTCTTACCGAGTGGGCCCAGAGGAACCTCTCCGTCATACGGAGTGACAACATCCCAGTCTCGGTTCGTACCAACTCAACAGACACTTTCGGAGATACCCGATGCGTACCTTTATAGCCACCCAGTTACGTTGTGACGTTTGGCACACCCAAAGTATTCCTACGGCATCCGGGAGTTGTACAACCTCATGGTCTAAGGAATAAATATTTGACACCGAAAAGCTTATGCATTACGAACTATACGATCTCGTGCTATGCTCAGGATTGGGTCTTGTCCATCACATCATTCTCCTAATGATGTGATCCCGTTATCACTGACATCCTATGTCCATGGTCAGGAAATCGTGACCATCTGTTGATCAACGAACTGGTAACTAGAGGCTTACCAGGGACTCATTGTGGTCTATGTATTCACACATGTATCACTGTTTCCGTACAATACAATTCAAGCATGAATAACAGACGATTATCATGAACAAGGAAATATAATAATAATACTTTTATTATTGCCTCTAGGGCATATTTCCAACAGGCGGCGACGACGCCAAGCGTCGCCCCATCGTGGCGCGGGGGCGACCGCGGGCAGAGCACCGTGGCAGAAGGCGGCGACCACAGGCAGAGCACAGTGGTAGAAGGCGGCGACCCCAAGCGAAGCGCCATGGTGACGCGGCGGAGACCCCAGGCCGCGCCATGGCGGTGCGCCGGCGACCCCAAGCGGCGCGGCGGCAACTCCAGGCAGAGCACCGCGGCAGCGCGACGGCAGCAACTCCACGGCCAGGACATGCAAGCCGGATTGCTCTGCCTGGCGTCCATGGACCCGATTGCTTTTTAAAAATAATTATAGGAACCTGATTGCTTTTTCAAAATATTTGGAGGGGTTATTCTGTGAAAAAATTACGAGAGAGACACTGACATGTGGGTCCCACATGTCAGTTAACGGTCAACACACACGGTCAAAGAGACGGACCGTTTAGGTGCGGGCCCAACCTGTCATAAACATGTTTAATTTTTAAACAACATGTATTTTGGGTTTTTTGAAACAGCCAACCACCCATTTGGTAGTTATGAAAAAAACTAAAACCCGGTAGTTTTGTGGAACCCTAACCTGTAAACTACTCCCTCCGTCCCATAATGTAAGACGTTTTCTAACACTACATTAGTGTGAAAAAACGTCTTTATATTTCATTCGTCCCAAAATAAGTGTCTCAACTTTGTACTAACTCTAGTTTGAATTTGTATTAAGCTCAACACACTTATTTTGGGACGGAGGGAGTAGTAGTTTTATGCTAGTTACTCCCAAACACACCCTAGCTGGCCCAGTTGTCAGTGTGATCCCTTCTCATCCCATCTTTCTTCTTCAAACCCCCCACGGCCCCGAGCATTTTGGATCTTCCCTTCCCCGCAACCGAACCCAAACCCCGACCAAACCCCTCGACCTCACTCACCTCCTCACCTAGGGTTAGGGTTTCAACTCCACCGGCTGCTCTCCCGCTCCAATTCGAACGAATCCTCCTCGCCCCCCGCATGGCCGCCGGCATCCTGGTGGACTTCCCCTCCATGGGCTCCGCCTGCTTCTTCCCCAGCCTCGAGTCCCTCCTCCGCGACTCCACCTCCCGCTTCCTCGCCGCCGTCTCCGCCGCCCCCGACCCGGACCTCACCAACTTCCGCTCCCTCTTCTCCCGTGTCCTCACCACCTACCCGGACCCTCCCCTCGAGGCCGTCTGGTTCTTCTCCGCGCTCACCTTCCACGACGCCCCCGACGACCTCCGCTCCATTCTCCACCTCCTCTCCGCCTTCACTGCCTCCTCCCCTGCCGCCGCCAAGCCCCTTGCGCTCCTCGCCCCCGTCGTCTCCGAACTCTTCCACTCCGCCAAGCCCCGCAGGGAGATTGAGACGCTCGTCGAGGCGGTCCTCAGCTACATCAGTATCTGCAGCAGCCGCCCCGCTGGCGGAGAGGTCAACGCCGACGCTGGGAGGCTATTGCCAGGTTTCGGGGAACTGGTCAAGGTGTGGAGCGTGCGCAACGCGAGGGACAGATGCCCGTTCCAGGTGCTTTTCCCGCTAGTTGGGGAAGAGGCCAGGCGGGAGCTCATGAAGGATGGCTGCAACGTCACTTTCCTCGCTGGTGTGGTGGTGGCGGAGGCCTTCCTGCTCAGACTCTGCCTCAAGGTGCAGGGTGTTGCTGGGGTACCGCGTTCTGAGCTGCAGAAGGAGCTAAGGATCTGGGCGGTTAGCTCTATCTCCGTCTTCCAGAACCAGCAATTCTTCGGTGAGTTGATGCTGGCCATGCCCTTATTGTTTCTTGTGGTTTCAGGTTTAGTGACTCCACTGGGATGAACATTTTGCTGATGCATTTTGCAGGAGTCCTGCTGAACATGCTTGTAAACCCTCCGCTGCCTGTTTATTCACTATTGGTATGTGTTCCTTTTCAGAGTGTATCACGTCGTTGCAGGGAACATAAATACCCTTAAATTAAGGAATACCACGGCTGCTTAGGCGTTGCCATTATCTGCTGTATTAGTTTTCCAATTGCCATACATTACCTTTTGTGAGATGTGAACTGTGCAACTTGTTCCTTTGTACTTGGATTGTGCTTGGACTCAGGGGTCTTTCTTGTGGAAACTAAAGAGGAGAACAGTACTAGGACTGCTGTATTTCACATTGTATCCACGAGAAGCCTTACTTGGGATGGAATTTGTATATCATCTTTGCGATGTAAACTTGTTGAAGTCTGATCTGTGGTGATCTTTTGCCCTTCTATTAGAATCATCATCACTATATGTATGCACATGCTGTGTAGTGCGAACCTTGCTATTCCAGTCTCACGTAATGCCCAATTGTATCGTGTTTACTTATTGTAGACCACAAACTGTTGTGCAGGCCATGCTAGTTCCTTGCTTATGAATTGTGTTCGTCAGCATTCCTTAGTTTTGCAGAGTTACTGAATTAAGTATACAGTAATGCTTGTTTATCTTCGAATAGTAACTCCTTGCTTAATTTCTTGTGTTTACTGTGCCAACATTGTTCATAAGAATGAACTAATTGTTCACCCCTGATGCAATTTGAGTTGTGATGATGGCATTATTATTTTCTACATATTATTGAAGTTGCAACTTGTTTTTTGGTGCATAACTCAGAGTGCTGATGATGAGATCTTGGTGAGAGATGTCCTTTATGATGCTTTGATCTTGGTGGATTATTCATTCCTCAATGGAGCTGAAGTTGATCAAGCTGATAGTTCCCTTTTGCCTATTTTTGTGTCAAGATTGGTTATAACTCTTGATGCCATCAATGATGCCAGGTGATAAATAGTTGTTTTACCTACTCTAGTCTGGCTGAAAGGAAATTTCTTCTAATTTGTTTATTCATGATAATAGGGCCAAAGGAGATCAAGGGAGAGCAATGTCATTTATCAACGCCTTCTCAACTTCAAATATTCCTATTTACCTGGCTAGGTGGGCTGCTCGTCAAGCTGGCATGGACCAACTCGGCAAACCAGTTGCTATCACACCTCAAGCTTTTCTGAGTATGTACAAATTTGACATGATCCTGTCGATTTGAAGTAACAATTGGTGCTTGTTATTGTGTTGTATAGAGTTGGTGCTGAAGTTGTACTTGGTTTCTTTTCAGAGTGGCTTGTAGATCTTGAAGATAAGGGGCTCAAAGTGTTTGGAGAGAACTGTTCAAAGATTAGGGAGAGGCTGATTCATGATGATGCCAAGAATGACTATCACTATCAGAGCAGGATGGGTCACTCAGATGCTGACCTTTTCTTCATTGACAAGCAGAGTCGCCAGGAGGGTATGCACACAGAAGGTGGGGAGGATGAAGAAGCCGTGGAGATGGAGACAGCTGATAATGCTTTCATGGCTGCCGCTCACTCCATGAAGATGATGGCGAATGGCATAAGGAAAAGGAAGGATTGTGGAAATGAAGATGCAGCAGTTGTGAAGTTTGTGAAGTACAAGGCTGAAGACAGCTCGGTTAAGGATTACTTCTCGTCTGCTGCTACTAATGGCATGAGCAGTGGTAGCGAGGTGGAGAATCCACAGTCTGATGATGAGATGGAAGAAACAGTTTGATATGGTTAGAAGGAGATCACTCACTAATGCTTACTTTGGGAGAGTCGTTTTGGAGAGTTCACTGGACAAGTGCCTTTCTGGAGTCTGCAAGACTGTTGTTGTTTTGGTTTCCGCCTCTTAATGATGTCATAAGTAGTAGTATCTCGTATGGTTCCTGCTCGATGATGATGATGAGTTGAAGCGGGTTCCTGCGGTCCGACTCCAGCAGGCCTACGGATATAGTAGTAACTGGTAGCTAACTTAACTTGGCGCGTGATGCCATGAGCTGTATCATGTTCCTTGTTATATGCAATTAGAGACTTTCAACATGTAGATTTGCTTCCAAGACTTCTGTCATAGAGGAGTACATTTCCTGTTATTCCACGGTACCATCTTGAATTAATGAATATTGGTTACCTTTTACTCCCTCCGTTCCTAAATATAAGTCTTTTTAGAGATTCCAATATAAACTACATACGGAACAAAATGAGTGAACCTACACTCTAAAACATGTCTATATACATCCGTATTTAATTTGTAGCGGAATCTCTAAAAGAACTTACATTTAGGAAAGGAGGGAGTAGTTCGTAATTACTATGGATGGATATTGTGCCTTGCGTTTATTTGTGGTACTAGAGCTAGCGAAAATCGAAGAGTATTTTTATTTGTATATCTACTACTGGTTGTTATTTCTGTCTCCTGTTGGTTCAACATAGATAGTTTCCTTTTCTCTCTGAAAACAGAGCAAAACTTTGCCTGTAGGTGGCTGTGGCGATCTAGTTTCTTAATGTGAGATATACTAGTTCTAAAGATCATGTCATGAGGAACACAATGGGTGAAAGTGGACTTTGATTCGTTTAAAAGTAATACATTTTGAAATTTCAAAAATAGCTTTGCATGGTGCTGATGTCGTCTATTTTGTTTGTAGTGAATATTCGTTGATTTGATGCTATGATGAAGTGTATATGTCTCTTTTTTTTAGGGTAACGTGTATATGTCTCATGTGCCGCAGTGCGTCATTGAAAGCAAAAGCCCATGACCGCCCGTAGTATATGTCTCATGTGCTGCAGTGCGTCATTGAAAGGAAAAGCCCATGAGGGCCCGAAGCATTTGGGAGTTTTACTGTATAGACAAATATTAAAAGGGAAACGCTTATGTTCAGCCAACCGATAGCGTGCGAGAAAAAAAAAACTGATAGCGTGCGAGCGTCCACCGGCATTGTGTCCATTGGATCGACTCTTAATCAGACGGTCCAGAGCAATCCTCTCCGCGTTCACGTTTTTTGCAACCGAGCCTTGTTTCAGAATCGAAGAGCGACTAGATCTTGCAGCGGTGGAGACTTGTAATGCCCAGGATGGGACTATACCTCCTACGTGTCGAGGCACGACTTAAAGGTATAAGCCCATCCTAGAATGATCTCAAGTTTGGTATCTTTGCACGACTCATGTAAAAGAGGGATTAAATTACAAAAGGAGATAGTTGGCTTACACTCGCCACTTCACACAATACAGTACATAAGCAAAACATCATTCGAAACATCACAACCCGACTACGGGCGAAGATCCAAAAGAAAGATACCAAAACAACATAAAGCCACAGGTCAGGATCGAATCCTAGTAGAAACCACTACTGATCGTCGAAAACGTAACAAGCATATGGCCAAACTCTTCATCGAGCGCCCAGTGAAGAACTTGAAACAGCTCCTGCTTCAAACTCGGCTGAACCTGCATCTGGTGTTGTAGTATCTGTGAGCCACGAGGACTCAGCAATCCCATAACCATGGGTAACAAGACTAGCAAAGCTTTGTGGGTAGGAAGAGGTAAAGTGGTGAGGTTGCAGCAGCGGCTAAACATAATATGGTGGCTAACTTACGAGTACAAGGATAAGATGAGAAGCTACGCAAACGGTCGCAAAAGTAGTGATCGCTAAAGATCCTGAACTACATACGAATCAAACATAACCCCACCGTGTTCTCTTCTCAAAGTGAAAAGAGACAGTCACGGTTACTCACACAGTTGTGTGTTTTACTTCGGATCCTCTGTCAAGTTTTCTACAACCGGACATTAACAAATTCCAATCTGCCACATAACCGCGGGCACGGCTTTCGAAAGATCATAACCCTGCAGGGGTGTCCCAACTTAGCCCATCACAAGCTCTCACGATTAGCTGAAGTGATAAATATAATATCATCACCCCTTATCTTAGGGAAAATCCGACCAGGCTCGGCATCCCGGTAGCACAAGTCATTTCGACAATGGTAAAACAAGTCCAGCAAGACCTCCCGGTGTGTCGACACCCTGATAGTAGCCGCGCGTATCTCGTCTCAGGACACGACCGGATGGGCGATTATACGGGAGCCAATCCTCGAGTTTCCCCGTGGTGGCCCCGCATAACCCCCGTTTGGGACCAACACCATCAGCACTGGCCCCCCTGCTATGTAGAAAGAATCCTCGGGTAGCGCTAACTCCCTATGCAAATTTAATTAATTAATTAAGTTGTTATTATGAGCAAATTAAAACTAATGTTGGGCCTTGCTGGAGGAGTTTTATTCAAAGTCGAACTGTCAAGGGGTCCCCATCCACCCATCGTGTAAGGAACGCAAAATCAAGGAACATAATGCCGGTTTATCGGCGCCTAAGGTGGCATGAGTGGAACAAAACACCGAGCAAAAGGCCAAGCCTTCCACCCATGCCCAGTATATAGGTGTGTTAATAATAATTATAGATATTGTGATATAACAACAACAAGTTCCCACCTGGAACAAACTTCATCTTCACCTGCAACTAACAACGCTATAAGAGGGGCTGAGCAAGCGGGGCTGAGCAAGCGAGTAACATAGCCAAACAGTGGTTTTGCTAGGAAGGTTTCAAGGTTAGAGGTTTCATGGCAACAAGGAGAGGCTGACATAAAAGATGGGTAGCGCGACATGTAACGATAGCATCGAGACAACTAAGCATGGCAATGGTAGTAAAGGTATCCAAGGGTATGATCATCTTGCCTGGGATTCCGCGAGGGAGAAGAACGGATCCATGAAGCAGAAGGAGCAACAGTCGAGCGAAACCTCACAACTCCGGAACGAAACCGAAGCTAACAAGAGAAGCAACCGGAAAGAAACAAACACACGGTAAACACACAATCATAAACATGGCATACGATGCACATTCAAGTATGATGCATGTCCGGTTTAATTATGCATGGCATGGCAAAGTGCACAAACAATACTACAAGTTAAGTGGAGCTCAATATGCAACGAGTTGCATATTGACGAAACACCACATTAATTATTTAATTGACTCTCGATTATTAACAAGACAAGATTAAATGTTTTTAACATGGCAAGAGGTGAAGCATAATAAAACTACACTATTTAGACATTTTAAATGGGGCCGGAAATAACAACAACATATCCGGAAAATCCCCATGAGCATGTTTAGTAATTATAAGCAAACAATAATTTAACATATAATGTTGTTAACATGATGCGGATGACATGATCAAGTTTATGCAATTTATTAATTAAAGGTTGACATGAAGAAGATAAGAAGCATTTGTCACCGTGGTGGAAGGAAAAGGGTGCCACGACAACGATCCGAGAATGATGCAACGCAACATCTCGGTTCCGGTAACTCGTTGAGAGACCGGTGCAAAGGAAAGATGGCGGAGTGATCGAGTCGAACAAGATGAAAGAGGTGGGGTGATCCCGTCACCGGGTTCCCACGGGTCGGCGACGAGGCAACCAAGGAACACGACAAAAGAAGAAACGGGCACGATGCAAACAAGGGATGCATTTCATACAACACAACAAGCATTCCACGAGTCATCGTCTCGGGTTATACCTTCGAAACACTCGTTTCGGGACGGTTCGAGACATAGAGGAAGAAGGCATTCACGTTCGGAGAGGAAGTAGTGGTACACGGGTCTTCGGCGACGGTAGACGTTCACGTCACGTGTCGTGGTACTTGCGACATCGGGGTACACGTTATGTAGTGGTACTTGGTGTCGGCGACGGTAGTCAAACTTGATGGATCCGAGCTCTTCGAGGGTCGTCGTGGTACTTGGTCGTGGTACTTGGCATCGGTAGATGTACTCGTTCCGTTCGGTCTTGCCGGTCTTGTCTCGAGTCGTAGTTGTACATGTCGTCGAGGTACTTGCCGAGTAGTGGTACTTGTCGCGTCGCTGTGTAGGCGTTCCCGTGCGTCGAGGTACTTGTCACGTCGTGGAACTTGCGTTTCTCCTTGTAGTCGTACACGTTCTTGCGGCTGCGGTGCACTTGGCGAAAACAACAGCAACAAACAACAACAAAAAAACATAGCACGGAGGCAACGAGATCATGGCACCGGCAGCAACAGCAAGGAGGTCGCCGGCGCTGTCGGGGCTTGGGGCGGCCGGGCTGCTGGACAGGGCCGGGGCGGTGCACGGAGGTCGCAGCAGGGCGGCGCTCGGGCCACGGGAGGGAGGACGCAGCAGGCACGGGGCCATGGCGACGACGGCGCGGACGAAGGGAGCCGCAGGCTGCGGGACGACGGCTCCGGGCGTCGAGGGAGAAGGGGCGCGGCCTGCTGCTGGGCTCCGCGTCGGGAGGGGAGGGCGCTCGGGCCTGGTTCGAGCAGAGGATGCAGCAGGGAGCGGCATGGACGAGGAGGCGAAGGAGCCTGGAGAGGAGGGAGCAGCGCTGGTGCTGCCTTGGCTGGCGCGGGCGCTGAGGGGACGAAGGGAGGCGCTCCGCTCGGGCCTGCGGACAAACTGGCGACGAGGCCAAGGTATGCGTGGCGAGAGAACGGAGGGAGATCGGGAGAGAGATGGAGTCGGGTGCGGGAGCTCGGGCGATGCGAGGGGATCGAGAGGATCGAAGCCTCTGGCGGCGCTGTAGGGGAAAGGGAGGAGCGATCGGGGATGCGGGATGAGTCGAGCGCTGGGAGAGATCGAACGAGGAGTTCGATCTGGCGGCAGAGGGAGTTAGCGAGGGGAGGAGCTGCGGGTCGGGGAAGAGAAGGATGCGGGCTAGGGTTGGATGCGGCCGGGCCAGGACTGGGCCTTGGGCCGGTACAAGTGGGGAAGGGAAAAGGAGCCTGGCCTGGCGGCTGGGCCTGGAGGAAAGCTGCGGCTGCACTTCTTCTTTTTCTTTAACAGAAAAGAAAGTGATAGTTCAAAAATATTAAGAAAGGCCACGAACAAGAAATAAAATATGGAACAATTTTGAAAGGCTTTATGGAATAATTCCAACCCAACCAAAGTGGTTCCAACAAAATAGGAAAAATGCAAACTAAAATAATTAGCTTGCCTGAAGGAGTTTAAAAGGAGTCTAGATTTTTGGAGGAGCCTCGATAAATGGGAAAAAGAATATTGACAAGGTTTTTGAAGGAGAAACTCGAAGTAGGAAAAGCATGGGGAAAATTATGCACGTGTGTTGGTTAATTCCAAACAAATGGAATATTATTATATAGCTCCCTAATATTGGGAGGATATGTTTTAAAGAGAAGACACTTCCCTCGATTTAAATGGACCGAAGGTCCACACGATTTATTTAAGTTGAGATGCAAAGATAAATATGACATGATGGCATGATGACATGATGCAATGCAAAAATAAAATAACACAAGCACAAAAGAGACACACGGGAGAACCCGGCACACCTGGAATCTCTGGAATCTTCTGGAATCTTCTGGAATCTTCTGGGACGTCGGTCTTCGGGCGTCACAAGACTTGTGCGGTTGGGAGGGCGACGACAACGAGAATACCAGCCGGATCTCGCTGTATCCGATGAGGATGGTGCACGGGCAAGATGCGGAGACATCCGGGAGCAGCGGAGATGGAGACTCGTGCGGCTGGGAAGGAGAGGGCGACGAGGATTGCAGGCAGATCTCACCGGATCCAGCGAGGATGGCGCGCAAGCAGGCAGGGTCACCTAGTCGGAGGTACGGTGGTCGTCGGTGGCGGCGCGAAGGTGGGGACGGGCGACGCCGATCCTCCCTCATTACCATCCGACAGAGCTCCCGGCGAACGACGATGGTCTTTTTACGCAACTTCCTCTCTGTTGCAAGAAAGATTTCTCTGTAACATGAGTTATGTTGTAAAACCTTTTTCCAGTAATATAACACGAAGGTGAAGAGAAAAAAAAATCTGCAACATTAGTACTGTTGCAAATTTTTCTACAACAATACCTTTGTTGCAAAGTAAATTCCGCAACAATGCATTCGTAGCAAAAAAATTCTGCAATAAGAGGTCTGTTGCAAAACTTCTACAACAACAACTCTGTTGCAATGGTAAAGACACCACTCTTACATCAGACAAAAATCCGCCGACCAATGCGTAGCAGCGTCCATATTAGAAATCAGACTTCTGTTTTTTAGCATTTGCCAACGAACGTCCAAATTTGTCATAAAAACAGATAAATTTGTCATGTTGTGTAAGATTTGTGATGGTTGAAAATGGTCATGTAGTGTGAAAAATTGTCAGAAAACTTGCCATGCTGTAGTTTCGTTTCTCTCAAAAAACAAAGGGAAAAGCTTACGTTCAGCAGACCGATCTCGCGCGCGCATCCGCCGACTCCGTGTCCGTTGGATCGCATGTTGATCAGAAGGACGAGACGACCTCGCATTCGTTTTGTGAAACAGAGCTAATGTTTCAGCATAAGCATTCGTGCAACTGGTCTTCGTTGACTCGAGTCTACGGGAGGGCGATGCTTCTTGTCAAGCCCAAAATGCGATTCTATCCCGATCACGTGACACTTACGAGATTGGGGCACAACCGTATTTCGGGCGCTTAGCAAGATGGATATCATTACATCGTACCATTACATACATACATGGGGATACAACAATACATACAGGTCACATGAATACAACAACATCAATACAAGGCATCCGACTACGGATGCAAATATGAAAAGAACAACGACATCCATATGCTATCCCAGGCTGCCGACCCGGAACCTAACCCAAGACTGACGAAGAAGAAGAAGAAAGAACTCCAACACAAAGGACATCGCTCTCGCGTCAAGTCATCGGAAACCTGCACCTGCACCTGTTGTTGTAGTATCTGTGAGCCACGAGGACTCAGCTATCCCATAACCATGGGTAATAAGACTAGCAAAGCTTAATGGGTAGGAAGAGGTAAGTGGTGAGGTTGCAGCAGTGACTAAGCATAAGTATGATGGCTAACTTACGAGTACAAGAATAAGATGAGCATCTACGTAAACGGTCGCAAACTAGTAATGATCGCTAAAAATCCTCAACTACCTACGAGTCAAACATAACCCCACCGTGTTCTCTTCTCAGAGTGAAAAGAGACAGTCACGGTTACTCACACAGTTGTGTGTTTTACTTCGGATCCTCTGTCAAGTTTTCTACAACCGGACATTAACAAATTCCAATCTGCCACATAACCGCGGGCACGGCTTTCGAAAGATCATAACCGTGCAGGGGTGTCCCAACTTAGCCCATCACAAGCTCTCACGATCAGCTGAGATAATAATAATTATTACCCCTTATCTTAGGGACAATCCGATCAGGCTCGGAATCCCGATGCAAAAGACATTTCGGCAATGGTAAAACAAGACCAGCAAGACCTCCCGGTGTGTCGACACCCTGATAGTAGCCGCGCGTATCTCGTCTCAGGCCATGACCGGATGGGTGATGCTACAGGTAAAACCAGCCCTCGAGTTTCCCCGAGGTGGCCCCGCAGACTCCCCGTTTGGGACCAAAACCATCAGCACAGGCCCCCCTGCTATGTAGAAAAGAATCCCCGAGGGCGCGACCCCCTATGCAAATTTAATTAATTAATTAAGTTGTTATTATGAGGCAAAATAAAACCAATGTTGGGCCTTGCTGGAGGAGTTTTATTCAAAGACGAACTGTCAAGGGGTCCCCATATACCCAACCATGTAAGGAACGCAAAATCAAGGAACATAATGCCGGTTTATCGGCTCCTAAGGTGGCATGAGTGGAACAAAACACCGATCAAAAGGCCAAGCCTTCCACCCATGCCCAGTATATAGGTGTGTTAATATAAATAAGACATATTCTGATATTCCAACAACAAGATCCGACATGGATCAAGCTTCATCTTCACCTGCAACTAACAACGCTATAAGAGGGGTCGAGTAAGCGGGTAACATAGCCAAACAATGGTTTGCTGGGAAGGTGTCAAAGGTTAGAGGTTTCATGGCAACAAGGAGAGGGGCTGACAATAAAAGATGGGTAGCGCGACTTATACCGATAGCATCGAGACAACTAAGCATGTCAATGATAGTAAAGGTATCCAAGGTGATGGTCATCTTGCCTGAGATCCCGCAAGGAAGAAGAACGGATCCATGAATAAGACGAAGAAGAAGCCTCGAAGACGAACCACATGTAGTCGAACGAATCCTCACGATCGCAACGGAAAAGAACTAGCGAGAAGAAGCACACAACAAAGTAAACACCCAACACAAGAACATGACAAGATGCTCAACCAAGTATGATGCAAGACAAGTCTATATGATGCAATTCATGGCAAGGGATGAAGCACACAAGAACAACATCACCCAACAAGTTTAAATGAGGCCGGAATCAACACATAACAACTTCGGCAAGTCCTCATATGCATATTTTGAATTTGCTCCAGATCTGAACAAACCTTAAGTTAAAGTTTTTAAACAGCAAGTTAACATGCACCATGATGATCTACACGAAATTCTAGTCAAGATTCATATAAAGTTTGTTTAATTCGGAGCTACGACCTAGAAGATATGAGCAAAACAAGACAAGCATGGCAACGGTGCAAGATGCACCCAAACATCAAGCAAACATACTCCACACATGAAAACAACATGATATTATGATTCTACATGCAAAACCACACAAGTTTCATATAGGGCACACTCAAAACGGAGCAACGGGCTAAAAGATACGAGCAAAACAAGTTACAATGCAAAGCCGAAATTAACTGCCACATAACAACTTTGGAGCAAGGTAAATATATGCTACATCACCCAAACATGATAACAAGAAGCATGGATGTGAAGTAGACATGATGCTTAACAAGCATGAACTTATAACACACCCAAAACCTTACTGGAACACAATTAAACAAGCATGGCAAGTTGCAATAAAATTATCCAGACTTAGCCAAAATCTGGGAAGACAAAAACATCATCACGATGCTGCCTTCGGAGACACAAAATAACAAGCATATCAACTCTACTAAGCATATAAAGATCATGGACATGTAGTAGACATCACATACATCAAATAACTCCATTGGAGCAACTCCATAGGAGGAATGGATCAATAACAACAAGCTTCACCAAATTGATCATGCTGATAACAGTCTGACAGGTACATTTATAGCAACTTGAGAGCAAGAAATAAATAAGCTACAGCAGGCCATGTGTGCAAACAAGGGCATGAATGGATATACAATAACATGGACAACAAGACATGATCATTGGCCACTCCAAAACAAGTATGACTTGGAGTGGGGCATCAAGCAAACATGGCATCAGGTTATAACAGATTCCAGACTTAGCAGTTTTTTCACTAAGTATAAAATAGCAACAAGAACATGACATGTTTACAAGCTTGTTTAAGTCACCTCAAGGCATATCATGAAAAGTGGATTGCACCACAGCAAAGACCATATGATTGTGCTTCTAAAACATATAGACATGTGGCATGAAGACAAACACATCAATAGCAATGAGCAAGTCAAATCAGCATCTCATAACAAGTTTCGGCACTTAACAGCTACATGCACTTTTGCAACAGAGATTAACATGGCAATATGGCACCTAACATGAATGCTACAGCAACCAACATGTAGAGCACTTCACAATGAACATTTTGACATATCATATGCTCCATTTGGATAAACATGCACAAAGTTACCATCACCACAAGCATGCAACAAATTTACAGATAACATCAGTTTTAAACAAGTAGCACTTTTGCAACGAGGATTAGAGCATCAAGATGAACTCAAACAAGCATGGCACAATGGAACAAAGTGAAGAGCATATCACCACGATCATTTTGACATATTATTCACTCAAATTGGACTTTCACACAAATAGTTACAGCCATGCAAACATGCAACATTTTTAAAGACACAGAAAGGACTTAGTAGAAAAAATAGACCTCGGAGGGGCGGACGTGTCCGGAACCAGGTGGACATGTCCGGCGTCTGGGCGCGGGGCCCACCTGTCGGCCACACAAGAGATGGAGGGCTGGACATGTCCGATCTCCACCGGACATGTCCGGCACGACGCGGCCCGGACCGGATCTGGCCCGATCCGGCCGGCGGCGAGCGTGCACGGCGGCGGAGGGCGCGGGGTCGCCGAAGAGGGCCGGGGCGGGGCATGGAGGACCGGATCTGGTCCGGCTCGGCCAGATCTCGGTGGCGGAGAGGAGAAGGTGCCCCGAGGCGGCGAGCTCGGCGGAGGGAGCTGGCCGGCGGCGGCGCTCGGGTGGCCGGCGACGGGGAGCTGCGGCGGGAGCTGGCGAGCGGGCGGTGGCGCTGGACGGCGAGCATGCAGCGAGGCGAGGAGGACCGGGGCGCGCGGGAGGCGAGTGGGCTCCGTTGGCCCATGGCGGCAGCGACGGGCTCCGGTGGCCGGCGGCGGGGAGGCGACGGGCGCGCTGCGGGAGGACGGGGCGTGCGGGAGGCTAGTGGGAGGCGGGCTCGGCGGGCGGGCGGGCCTGCGGCGGCGGAGCAGTCGGGCCAGGCGGGCCGTGCCTGGGCCCGCAGGACTTGTGGCGGGGAAGGGCGCTGAGGGGGCGCGGGGGAGCCAGGTGGCGTCCTGCCGTTGGCCGGGAGGCGCGCTGCGGCGGCTGGCCCTACGGGGCGTTGCCACGTGGGAAAAATGAGGTGGAGGGCGCAGATTTGGAGGAGGAGGAAGGGTTGGTTGCGGCTGGAGGTAGGGGAAGACTAGATTTAGACTAGGGGATGCCCAAAATGGACAAGGGGGGTGTCCATATATAGACATAGGGACTAGGGTTTGGGGGTTTGAGGCCGTTTTCGGACCGTTAGATCCCGATCGAACGGCTCCGAGCGGAGGGGGAGTTAGGCAGGCCTAGGTGGGTTGTGTAGATGGGCTAGGCTATGTGGAGGGAAGAGAGAGAGAGGCCCGCGGGGGTTTTCGGAGACCGAAAACGTCCGACGTTTTATCCGGCGACTAGTGCCGCTATATATATCCGTTGGGCTATCAAACGAGCTCCGAATGCGACGAAACTTGATAGGCGGTCTTTCTACACTATAATAAGACCACATGCCAAGTTTCACCCCATTCCGAGAACATTTTCCGGCCACTCATAAAAAGAATATTCGGAGGTGCCGCGGGCGCGCGTGAGTGTGTCTGGGCTCAGAACGGACAACGGAAAGGACGAGGGGACTTGGGCGGATGCAAGTTATGAAAATATGATGATGCAACACACATGATGACATGGAAAGATGCAACACGCAAGCATATGACATGGCAACGGCAACGAATAACTGGCTGACACCTGGCGCACCGGTCTCGGGGTGTCACAACACTCCCCTACTAACAAGAGATCTCGTCTCGAGATCTTAGGAACGAGACGGAAGAGAAAAGGAAGAACAAAGTTCTTCGAGGACAAAAGAGCGAAACCAAAGAACCTTAAGAGGTTGAACAACTGTAAAGAAAGAACGCAACAGAGAAGAATGAGATTGAGAAGCTCCGGTAAAATAAGCAACAAGGCATAAGACGAGAACCAAGAGGATAAGGATATGAAGCACGAGTTGAAGGAACAAGAATTAATTCGAAACCACTCCGGTTAGCAGAGATAGAAAAGGAATCTCCATGAAGGAATTCGGGCAGCACTTCGGCTGAAAATGGAAGGAATAGAACAAGACTTGAGAAGAAGGAATAAGACTTGATGAGAGAAAACAACACAATGCCTCCGGAATAATTGAAATGATGGAATTAAAGGAATGGAGAAGAAGATGACAACTTGAGCACAAGTGACATGAATGAGAATTTATAAGAGAAAGACTTGAACGGAGTTGTTGAAAAAAAAACAAGCCCAAAAGAATAAGCTTGGATTGGACTTATTTAATCATCTCAAAAGTTGAGGTGAATTATGCCGCAACCAAATATTGAATAGCTGAGAATGAAAAATTGCAAAACTCCATTTCAAAAGAATAGGGAGAATTAATTGCACTCAAGAGGCAAGAATAAGAATGCTTGAGCTGCTCCAGCAGAATTTGTTGAACACTTGAAGAATGATTTGAATTGCGATGAACCTCCACGAAAAACTCCGGTAACGAACGGATGATGATATAGAAGTGAAGGATTCAAGAATAAGAATAACCCTTGCGACGATTTAGACGGGGGTTCCGACGAGAAGGCGAGGAAACTTTGCACTCCAGAAATGAAAATATGAAAGAACTTGGGACTAGAATTTATTCATCAAGAACAAATTCCGAAGAAAGGGATAAATCAACTTGACAAAGAAGAATAAGAATTATGTTATGCTTATCCCCCACCAATAATTGATGAGAAGCAATGGATTCACGTACCACTTATTCTCGATGAAATTGATTAAAGAGGGATATACCTCAAACTTGAGAAACTCTTCATGAACCACCGGTAGGATTGGGATACAAAATAATGAATTGATATGATAACACCGAAAAAGAACTCTTGAGCGAACCACCGTAAAATTGAAGCCGGGTGAAGAAAAAGGAACGAACCACCGTAAGGAATTGAAACTGAGTGATGAAAGAGAACAAACCACCGGGAAGAATTACAATCGAATGAAAACAAGAGGATGTATCGCCGGGAGGAATAAAGCACTTGGGGATTTTAGATACAAGAGAACGAAGAGATCGCGAACGGATTAAAGAATGCTTGAACGAAGCACCTGACGAATGTGAGACGAACGAAGAGGCATCGATGAAGAATATTTGGAGGACGAACTTGAAAATTGAGAACGAAGAAATCTTCTGAAATGATGGCCTTCGGAGGAACACAAAGAAAAGAATTCAAGAAATACTCCAGATGAAGAAAGGTTGGACCAACGATAAAAAGAATTGAAAGCGATCTTGGAGAAGGCATATGACTGATGGAATCCATACTTATGTCACTCTTTTGAAAAGAATTTGAGAATACTCCTGGAATATTAGAAGAGTCAGGTAAGATCCTGGGAAAAGACCTATGGGTTAGGGCCCACTAAAAGAAAAAAACACCGTTGGAAGGAAAAGGAGATGATGCACCGGAACGCTTGAAAGACTCGAATGAGGTGACAACCTCGAATTAATTCGAACACAGACGAAACTCTAGATATGACTTCGGAACTCCGGAATAAATAGATGGCGAGAGGCGAACGAGAGAAGGGGAAAACACTTGAGCCGATGAAAGAATTAGAACAACACCGAGATATTGGAATTGAATCTACCGGAAGAGAAGAAGAGGTGAAGAATATCAAACGAGAGGAGAATTCATCGGAAGAAGAAAAGAGAAGAATGATGACGAGCTAGACGAGAATTCATCAGTTGAAATAATTAAGGAAAGAAAGCAAAGGCTTCAACCGAGTAGGATGGATACTCGATTAAGGACTCCGGTCTGAGAAGCAAAAAGGGTGGGCGGGTGGGAAAAGAAAAGACCACATCGGACGGGGAAAACACCGTCGGTTCACTACAAGAAATATGTCAACTTATGACCTTCTGTTAGTGACCCTGGAAGAATTGGTCATAGATCCATGACCATTTCAGACCAATTGGTCAAAAGCTGTTCGGGGGGCTCCAAACCCTAAACTATAACGACCATTTTGGTCAGAAAGGTCATAATTTCCTTACACGAAATGGTCATAAAGCAGATAGCACTGGTTCGTTACCTTATTTCGATCATGACCAATATAGATGGTCATAACCTTGTAAATTGTGGTGGGTTGCTATGACTAGGCGCCACCTCATCAGTTTTGCCTATGTGTCATGTCCATGTGGCAGTTTTTGCCCTAGGTTGTGAAGCAACCTATATTTCTGTCATTCCCAAAATTCCCCAAAAAATCTCATAAATTCTTTGGGTCATATCTTCGTCAAATATGTAAAAAACCTTCCTAGCCTAGTTAAAAAATATTCATTTTCCTATTCTATTAAAAGAAAACACTTTGTGAAGGAAGTACCACTTTGGCATGTCCAAATGGTATCCATTTTCTACAGTGCTTTCCTATGCCCAAATAACTATCCTCCACCAAATTCCAGCTCAATCCATTCATTATGTTGAGCCCAGCTTCAACATTCATATTTATGTCCAGTGTGGTACTTTGCAAAGCAAGTACCACCTAGACTCCTCCTTTTGAGCTGAAAATTTGTGAAGACGGTCTTCTTAGTAACTAATCATCCTCAACCAAAACTCAAGCCCATTATCCATGTGCATTTCCTGTACCGCTAATCAAACACTTGGCTGCTAATTCATGTTTGAGCATCGATCGGTCTCCTCGTGAGAATCTTATGTTGTAATTTTCTTCCTAGCACCCACCTGGGGAGTGTCCAACCCACTAGACATGCCTAGGCCTCCCAGAACACATGCAATGCCATAGTCACGTGGTGACCACGCGACGGGCATGCGAGTTTACGCGCTCTAGAGTTGGGGCCCTCGACCACCGCCCAAACCTCGACGTATCGCCACCAAACCATGTATTTATGATTAAATAGGTACTTATGTAACTAGAAATGATTTTTGGAAAAAATAAATAGCAAACTATGAGGGAGCTGCAGTTCAAATTTGACCCGCTTCCAACTGAATCGGCGGAAATTTGTCTTTTTCACGAGAGGTGTATCAAAACTTTTTACACCCAACCATTTTGTCAATTGTGCATTTAATATGTCCTAGTATTTTAGAAAATTGATTTGGTACAATTTTGCAACAATTATTTGGGAGGTCCTTCACAAAAAAACCTCCTTTTGGGCACTCGAAAAATGGAAAATGAATTTTTCGTCCAAAGAAAGTGAAAACTACCTTAGTAAACATTGTTTGCCATTCCAAGATGCACCCTTGTGCACAATATGAGATCATTTGAACAAACTATACCATGAATGTGGCCATAAGATTGATCATTTGGCTTGAAAGCCATGAATCTTCACACGTGATAGCTCATTTATGAGAACACTTTTTTAGAAGAATTGCCGTATTACAAGTTTATTATTTTTCCTGGTAACTTGGTCATATATAATGACACAATGCGAAGGTTTTCCAATTTTTTGATTTTTTTTTTGAATTTTTTATGCCCGTTTCAAAATGCGGTCAAAACGGCGGGAATGACCGTTCCTAGCTAGTGGTTGAATCTTGGAATTTTTTTTGTGTTTCTCTGATTAAATAGATACTTATGTACCTATAAATGATTTTTAGAAAAAATAAAGAGCAAACTACAAGGCAGCTACAGTTCAAATTTGACCCACTTCCAACTGAATCGGCGGAAATTTGTCTTTTTCACGAGAGGTGGATCAAAACTTTTTACAACCAACCATTTGGTCAGTTGTGCATTAAATATGGCCTAGTATTTTATAAAAATGATTTGGTCCAATTTTGCAACAATTATTTGGGAGGTCCTTCACAAAAAAACCTCCTTTTGGGCACTAAAAAAATGGAAAATGAATTTTTCGTCCAAAGAAAGTGAAAACTCCCTTAGTAAACATTGTTTGCCATCCCAATATGCACCCTTGTGCACAATATGAGATCATTTGAACAAACTATGCCATGAATGTGGCCATAAGATTGATCAATTGGCTTGAAAGCCATGAATCTTCACACATGATAGCTCATTTCCGAGAACACTTTTTAAAAATAATTTCCGTATTACAATTTTATTATTTTTCCTGGTAACTTGGTCATATATAATGACACAATGCGAAGGTTTTCCAATTTTTTGATTTTTTTTGAATTTTTTATGCCCGTTTCAAAATGCGGTCAAAACGGCGGGAATGACCGTTCCTAGCTAGTGGTTGAATCTTGGTATTTTTTTGGTGTTTCTCTGATTAAATAGATACTTATGTACCTACAAATGATTTTTGTAAAAAATAAAGAGCAAACTACAATGCATCTACAGTTCAAATTTGACCCACTTCCAACTGAATCAACCGAAATTTGTCTTTTTCACGAGAGGTGGATCAAAACTTTTTACACCCAACCATTTGGTCAATTGTGCATTAAATATGGCCTAATATTTCATAAAAATGATTTGGTCCAATTTTGCAACAATTATTTGGGAGGTCCTTCACAAAAACCCTCCTTTTGGGCACTCGAAAAATGGAAAATGAATTTTCTGTGCAAAGAAAATGAAAACTCCCTTAGGCAAAATTGTTTGGAATTCCAAGATGCACCCTTGTGCATAATATGAGATCATTTAAACAAACTATGCCATGAATGTGGCCATAAGATTGAACATTTGGCTTGAAAGCCATGAATCTTCACGCATGATAGCTCATTTTTGAGAAAACTTTTTTTAATTAATTGTCGTATTACAAATTTATTATTTTTCCTGGAAACTTGGTCACATATAATAAAACAATGCGAAGTTTTTCCAATTTTTTGATTTTTTTTTTGAATTTTTTATGCCCGTTTCAAAATTCGATCAAAACGGCGGGCTTGACCGTTCCTAGCTACTGGTTGAATCTTGGAAAACTTTTGATGTTTCTATGATTAAATAGATACTTTTGTACCTAGAAATGATTTTTGGGAAAAACAAATAGCAAACTATGAGGCAGCCGGAGTTCAAATTTGACCCGCTTCCTGCTGAATCGGCAGAAATTTGTCTTTTTATGAGAGGTGGATACAAGTTTTTGACACCCAACCATGTGGTCTATTATGCATTAAATATGGCCTAGTACTTTAGAAAATTGATTTGGTCTAATTTTATAACAAATATATGGTAGATCCTTAAAAAAACTCATTTTGGACACTCAAAAATTATTTTTAGTCAACTACGACCAATTTAGATGGTCATAACGTCATACTGCATTCTGATTGGTCCGTGGACGTATCACGCGGATCATCCATCAAACACCGTCGGATGCTCGCGGATCCAACGGCCGTCCTCAACCCTTCCACACCAACCCCGAAACCCTAGATGGTCATTTTGCATCAACCCCCCGCCTCCTTTCTTTCCAGTTTCCACATCCATCCATCGATCCCATTCCAGATCCCCCGTCTCCTCGCTGTCTCGCCCGATGGAGAGAGCTCACCTCCTCCCTTCCAGATCCATCGCCGCCGCCACCTCCCTCCGGCGGAGCTCGCCGTCGTTCATGGCCTCCCTACGCCCCCTCCTCTCGCCCCTCCCCTTCCTTCACCACCGCTATCCCTTGCAGCCGCCTCCCACTGCCGCTCCAGATCCAGATCTGCATCCCTCTCCGCTCGCTGCCTCCCTCTCCGCTCGCCGCCGGTCTGCACCCTCCCCTCCCCTCCCTCTCCCCTACCTTTGCCGCTCATCTTCGCCGCCGCGCATCCACAGGAGCAACACGAGCGACGCGCCATGGGGTGGCACCGCCAACTTCTTCTCATCACCGCTCGCTGCGGGATGGAAATAAGGGGCCGACTGTCGCCGCGCGCTGTTCCTGTAGGTTGTCGCTGCGGGGGCCGGCTGCGTCCTCCTCCCGCCCATGGAGGATGACGAGGGCGAGGACGCGGAGGCCAGCGAGGGGGGAGGTGGTGGAGGGGTGTGCCCGCTCTGGTACGACTCACTCGTGTGTGATCCCGGGCGCCGGAGGGCCAACGACAAGTCCGTGAAGGAGAAGCGCAAGATCGTCAACGGAGACGACCTGATCTGGTCCATGGGTGCTTCTCCCAGTGGCGGCACAAGGAGCTCAGCCGCATCGTGGACGCCGCTGTGGAGCCCAACCTCGTCTCGAGGACCAACGACGGGTACGTTCACTGATCAATGAATCCCCTGCTATTTCAGTGCTCCCTCCCGGTTTGATAAGAAGTAACTTACCAATTACCATTGTGATTCGCATGTCCAAATTACTCTACAGTGTATTTGTAGAATTACTCTATGGTAGAATAAACTTTGACATGCCATCAGACTTCAGACGTAGCTACAGTATTGGGGAGGATGCTCTCCTTGTGTTCAGTGACCACTTAGTCAGACGATGCTTTTGATTTACCTCTGACTGTAATCCTGCTGTTAGATTCAGCCGCTCCTATGCCCACCTGCGATTGGGTCTAATGCAAGCACACACAGCCTCAAGTTAAACAAGTACCAGTCGCCGGCAATCAATATCTACACTACATGCATAGTCGTATAGTGTTGAAACTTGTACATGATGCATAAATTTGATTACTTGTCTCTGTATATCCACTCTACAATTAATAGTACTACTGTATAGTGCTGACAAACTCCTTCACTTGTCATTTGTTAAGTTGGAGTGACTTAATCGAGCGCTACGAGGGCATAAATCATGGTGAATATCTGGTTAATACACAGACACATCTACTCATAGTACTAGTTATGAATTCAGTTAGCCATTGTTTATGGATTATGCTGGACTGACTAAGCTTGAGTCCAAATTTCCTTAATTGTGAATTCAGTTAGCCATTGTTTGAGCAAATCATTTCTGCATGCATGTGTACTGGGGTCAGTACTATCTACTATGGTGAATGCCATCAAACAATTAAGTTGCTTCATTTGATTGCCTGCTACATCTCCACTTAAATACTCATAATGTTACTGTCCAGATCTTGTTCAATTGGACTGACTACATATCTCTTGTTAAAATTGTGATCTTGATCTTTAGTTTAAACCTGAGACATCATGCATAACTAGCTCTTCCTTTAGAGTCTAAACCTGAGACCTCTTTTGTTTTATATTCAGTTCTATCACTGATGGTCACACTGCTATTTTGCTATGCTTGATAAAGCTGAGACCTCTTTCTATTCTTCTTCTTTAGGTCACACTGTTGTTTTGTTGTGGTTGATAAACCTGAGACTTCTTTCTATTCTTCAAGGCGGTTTTGTTTAGGCCAGCCACGGAGCAGAAAGAACGGACATTGCTACTTTAGCAAGAGGGAAGGTAATGATCCTGATGATACTCTTATCATTTTGTTAAAGGGAATATGTGTCCAGTCAATGCATGCTCTGGATGCTAGCTACTCCTACTGGGCAATATAGCTAATACTTTTCTTATTCTCGCAGACCCGACGAGGCCATGATGCTTACCTTGCTCGAGCGCATCAACCCCGACCATGGCACCACATTCACAGTCTTGAGGTAGCCGTGCTGCAACTACATCAACGCTATCTTCTCTGACTAGATAAGTCTTCGGTCTATCCCATTATTTTCTTTTGTTCTTTGGTCGATGGGCCATGATGCCATTGTGTTGATTCCCTATGTGATGCAGAAGCTATGGTGTTTTATTTTAAGTCTGTTGTAAATTGTAATTGATAATGATTTGTGTAAAATTAGTGTAGAACATATGTCCTATTATCTTAAGTCATTTGTGCATGCTCAATGAACCATCTGAGATTGAATCATTTTTTGCGTTCAACATCTAGAACCATTCTGTCTGTGTTGGTATCATGCTACAACTGTGCTTTCTTGTCTCTTGTGTTGTGTGGTCCTTGTGGTTGTTACTATTACATGTACATATGCTTCATGATTCGGTCCCTAGATGCTTTGTATGTTTGTTTTTATTCTGTTTCTAACTCCTTTTGTTTATTGTTAGATGCCTTTGTTCAGCCTCTACAAACAAGAGCTCCAACCTGAAAGTGAAGAAAGCAGAAGTATACTTGTAGAGCCTTTGTTCTAGTACTTTCCTGCTTACATTACTGTTGCCATTGCATTTGTTTGGTTCTGACTAGTAGCAGTACACTAATGCTGGAAGTCTTTGTGTTCACTCTTTTATAGGAGCGCCAGGACAAATTTGAAGTGCAAAGCCATGAAGCCAAGTGCAAAGCCGGGATCCCAGAGATTTGTTTGTTCTGTTCGACTGTAATAGGCTGTAGAGATTGTGACATTGTAACAGATTTAGTGTTATTTGATAAATTATGTTTGTTTTGTTTTGTTTGAAATAGTGATTTAAAAATTTGTCAAATGGAAACCTGATTAGTGGGATCCACTTACCAAAATAATCTGAGCGATGTTGAAAATCTGATGTGTGGGACCAATATATGAGATTATGATTTTTTTTGAGCAGTATGTATGAGATTATGAAATGTGGGGCTTGTCTGGCTAGTGGGCTCGGCTCCAACATATATGGCTGGTAATATTTGAAGTATTTTGTGTGTTTAGTGTGTGCCAATTTAAATATTGCGTATTTATTTATGTTAAATTGGAAAATGAAGAATGTGACCCTGACAAAAAAAAGAAAAAAATGAAACTGTTGAGACAAAAAGGCCATGGGTCAAAAATAAAAAGGCTGCAATGTTGGGCTTGGTCCATGAAGCTGACAAAAAATTCACAGAAAAAAATATAAATGGGCTGAATTAATGGGCTCGGCCCATATAAACACCGAATTGGACTGGGCTGATTCTTTTGCCACATCAGCTTGCCACATTGGATTCCTACGTGGCGTGGGGAGGTTGCTAGTGACCAAAACACGACAGTAGGCATATTTTGGTCATAAGCGTCCATGACCTTCTCACAGAGAAGGTCGCTAATGTCAGTTTATGACAGCCAGCTTTTGACCTTATGTTTTTGGTCACAAAAAGGTCACAAATGGAAAACTATGACCTTTCAGTGACCAATAGTGGTGGTCACAAGTTGATATATTTCTTGTAGTGGTTGAAAAGAACTGAGGGTTGAACTTGCAAAGAAGAAGATGGTCGAATCCACTTGACGAGAGATGCACCAGATGAAAGAACTGACAACGCAACAAACGAAAACTAACCACGTGATCCTAAAAAAAATTTGAAGAGGAAGAGGAGTAATTCAAAACACCTACGTCAAGATTCCTCACAAGAGCGACGAAGGAGCAGGGGAGTAAAAAGAATTCCAACTCTCCAATATAACTAGACTCCGATTTTTTTTGCTAGACTCGACAACGGCCAAGCTACGATCAATCAAGGGGGCTCCTATGGTCGGTCGAGGCTCTGATACCAACTTGTCAAGCCCAAAATGCGATTCTATCCCGATCACGTGACACTTACGTGATTGGGGCACAACCGCATTTCGGACGCTTAGCAAGATGGATATCATTACATCGTACCATTACATACATACATGGGGATACAACAATACATACAGGTCACATGAATACAACAATATCAATACAAGGCATCCGACTACGAATGCAAATATGAAAAGAAAAACGACATCCATCTGCTATCCCAGGCTGCCGACCCGGAACCTAACCCAAGACTGACGAAGCAGAAGAAGAAAGAACTCCAACACAAAGGACATCGCTCTCGCGTCAAGTCATCAGAAACCTGCACCTGCAACTGTTGTTGTAGTATCTGTGAGCCACGAGGACTCAGCAATCCCATAACCATGGGTAACAAGACTAGCAAAGCTTAATGGGTAGGAAGAGGTAAGTGGTGAGGTTGCAGCAGCGGCTAAGCATAAGTATGGTGGCTAACTTACGAGTACAAGAATAAGATGAGCATCTACGCAAACGGTCGCAAACTAGTAATGATCGCTAAAGATCCTGAACTACCTACGAGTCAAACATAACCCCACCGTGTTCTCTTCTCCAAGTGAAAAGAGACAGTCACAGTTACTCACACAGTTGTGTGTTTTACTTCGGATCCTTTGTCAAATTTTCTACAACCGGACATTAACAAATTCCAATCTGCCACTGATGTCTACACACGCTTCTATTCTTGTAGACTATGTTGGGCCTCCAAGCGCAGAGCATTGTAGGACAGCAGCAATTTCCCTCAAGTGGATGACCTAAGGTTTATCGAACTCAGGGAAGTAGAGGTTGAAGATGGTCTCTCTCAAGCAACCCTGCAACCAAGATACAAGAAGTCTCTTGTGTCCCCAACACACCTAATACAACTAGGAGTTGTATAGGTGCACTAGTTAGGCGAAGAGATGGTAAAATATGGATGATAGGAGTGGCAAAGCAAAGTAATATAAATCTATAATAAAAAGTGCAGCAAGCAAACAAGTGGTAAACGTGAGCACAAATGGTATTGCAATGGTGGAAACAAGGCCCAGGCTTCATACTTTCACTAGTGACAACTCCCAACAACATTAACATAATCGAATCACATGATATTTCCCATAAAACATGCAATGGAGACGCACCCGGAGGTCATTCCTTTGTGGTCAAGAGAGGACGAATTTATACCAAAAAGATGAAAAGGCAAAAAAATTCAGACCAAAAAGATGATCTTGTGATTTTATACGAATTTTTCTGTCCAAGGACAGAATCTGTTTTCTGGACAGCATGTCACAACTTTTGAACTTTCTTGCAATCGGAGGCTAAACTTGGCACAAAGCTGAAAAATAAAGATACAATGATGTTGCTACAGTAGTAACAAACATCAAGACCACTAAAAACTGAAAGAACAAACTGAAAGCAAAGATAACAAGGGTTGTCTCCCTAGAGCTCTTTCTTTATAGCCATAAAGATAGGCTTAAGACTTTAATGATGCTCTCGTAGGAATAAGAGTTGAAGAACAAAAGAGAGCATCAAGAAGCAAATACCAAACACATTTAAGCCTAACATGCTTCCTATGCATAGGAATATTGCAATAGAATAATTCATTGTAGCACAAAGCAATAAGCATAGGAAGGGAAAACAAGTGCAGCTTCAAAACCTTCAACATAAAGAGAGGGAACTTGATATTATTGAAATATCTATAATCATATGTTCCCTTCTCATAATAATTTTCAGTGGGATCACGAATAAACTCAACAATATAAGCATCACATAAAGCATTGTTACCATGATCCACATGCAAAAAGGTACTCTTGCTCTCCACATAAGCATAATCTTTCTCATTGGTAATAGTGGGAGTAGGACTATCATAAACAACTTGAACACTATAGATTAATTGTGTATTAGGAAGATGGTGTTCAACAAGGGAGTAATTTCCTCCATAATTATGACAAGTTTCATAAGGATAATTTCTCCTTATGTCATAGGTACCTTTATAATCACTATAGATTGGAGTTATAACATCATCATAGTAGAGAAGAGCATTATCATTGCTAGCAACTATATTTGTAAACATGTTGTCTTTATTCTTACTAGCAAAAGAATTATCAATTATCACATCACTAGTGGGTAAAGGATTGACAATCCTATCATCCCCAAGCTTAGAGCTTTCCATATCATCACTTTCAGAGTTGGTACCAAAAAGATTTTCAAGATCCTAAGTAGCATTATCATCATTTTCCCAATCACAATAAGTAACATGCATATCATAATCAAAATCATCTTCAATAGTACCTACGGACGTATCATCAAGATGATAATTAAGGCAATAAACTTCACCTTCTTCTTTAAACTTACAACCGTTAGGATAAAAGTTGATGGGAGGAATATGCTCAGGCCAGGTTGATACCCATTCTTCTTCCTTCTTGCTCCTCTTCCTCCTTCTCTTCTTTTTCTTCTTCTTCACCTTAGGAGGGAGTGGTTGGAGATGAAGCTTCTCCACATATCCTGGTTTATCATTAGAAACAATAGGGGAAACTTGAGAGAAACTCTCCTTTTTATTAGCAGAAATATAAGAGACATTTTCATACTTTGGTAAAGTTCCCTCCTTTCTAATCTTACTTATGTAATCATTTTCATGGCAATTAACAACACAATAGAGATGGCAATTTTGCAAAGTGTTTTTTATTCCTATGGCATTAACATCTAGCCAAGAAGTCTTTTCTGATAACTCTTCACACATCAAAAATAACATAAGCTCATCATAAAGATCAGAGGTGATCATGTTATCACACAACTGGTTAACAGTTATGTTTTGAAAGTGCATGCATTGAAAATTAAAGTGACCCTCTATACAACAAAGTTCACAAGTAAAAGGATAAAGGTCACACAATTCTCTAGCATTTTCATTTAAATCTTTGACCCAAGTGATTGTTCTTTCATGCTTATGTTGCTTACAATACTTCTCTTCTTCAATCATAGGCCTTTCACAAGGTCTATCCACTCCACAAAAATTAACATGCTTATATAAAACTTCATTTTTAGGAATTGGATCATGCATGTTGCAATAATCATGAACAATTTCATTTTCTTTGCAAATCTCTTTAAAAGGTTCATGATGCTTGATCCAATCCTCCTTAGGCATATTAAGATGTAAAGCAAAAGATTTGAGGAAATCAACAAGGAGTTGAGAATCAAGCCCAAACTTAGCGCTAAACTTATTAAAACTTGTAGTTTCAACAAAGGACTTAATGCAATCATACTCATAAATTATACCTGACTCTTTACCTTTGTCGATCTCCCAATCTTCAGTGTTGCGTTGAATTCTTTCAAGGAGTTCCCATTTAGCATCAATCTTTTCGTTTGTGAAAGAACCCATAGAGGAAGCATCGAGCAAATCTTTATCCTGTCGAGAGAGCCTCGCATAGATATTAGTAATAATCATATCTTTGGGGAGCCCATGGTTAGGACATTTTAGCATTAACGTTTTCAGTCTCCCCCAAGCTTGAGCTATGCTCTCTCCGTCATGAGGATAGAAATTATAAACATAATTCCTATTCTCATGGACTTCATGAAGAGGATAAAACTTGGAGTAAAAGAGAGACTGGATCTCTTCCCAATCCAGCAGGTGAGAGTCATCTAGTAGCCTATACCATTCCAATGCTTTCCCTTTCAGTGACAAGGCAAATAATTTCCTCATGACTCCATCTCTTGTCAAACCTGAAATCTTAAACAACTCGCAAAGTTCTGTAAGTTTCAACAAATGAATACTAGGATTGACTGTCCCATCATAACAATCATTCATAATTATTTCAATTATCCCAAGTGGTATTTGGAACGGGATACATTCAGTAGGTGGAGGAGACTTCTCTACCACGGGTGTGGTAAAGCGGCCTTCCCCAAGCAGCGAACTAAGAGTGCGGTTTTCCATAAACATAACTAGTGAAACTAAAAACAAGAAACGAAAAGATTTAATTGCAAGATCTAAAGATATACCTTCAAGCACTCACCTCCCCGGCAACGGCGCCAGAAATAGCTTGATGTCTACACACGCTTCTATTCTTGTAGACTATGTTGGGCCTCCAAGCGCAGAGGTTTGTAGGACAGCAGCAATTTCCCTCAAGTGGATGACCTAAGGTTTATCGAACTCAGGGAAGTAGAGGTTGAAGATGGTCTCTCTTAAGCAACCCTGCAACTAAGATACAAGAAGTCTCTTGTGTCCCCAACACACCTAATACAACTAGGAGTTGTATAGGTGCACTAGTTCGGCGAAGAGATGGTAAAATATGGATGATAGGAGTGGCAAAGCAAAGTAATATAAATCTGTAATAAAAAGTGCAACAAGCAAACAAGTGGTAAACGTGAGCACAAATGGTATTGCAATGGTGGAAACAAGGCCCAGGCTTCATACTTTCACTAGTGACAACTCCCAACAACATTAACATAATCGAATCACATGATATTTCCCATAAAACATGCAATGGAGACGCACCCGGAGGTTATTCCTTTGTGGTCAAGAGAGGACGAGAATTATGTAGGGCTACAAAAGCACACCTCAAAGTTCGTAGTTCTCAATCTGTGGATTTCCCAATGTCAGCGCGGCCATCCAAAGAGAGTACCACAATCACCACAACATATCTCAAGGATAGTCAAAGACAAGCACCAAGAGACTCTCAATCTTCAATCCACACACAAAAGAGGAAATCACTCATGAAAATATTCTTCTAATCCATGACCAATAGACCGCTGTCACCTTGGTCTCGGAGATTATACTAGATAAAGACAAATGAGTACATCAATCCAATACATAGAGGAAGGGGAAATATCATGGGATCACCCTAGATTAACATAGCCTATGATCACAACGAAGATCACATCATGGGAGAGATAATTGACCACATAGCTACTGGTAGAAACCTCAGCCCCGAGGAGGAACTACTCCCGCATCATGGAGGGAGGAAGCAACGTCGATGGAGATGAATCCGGGGGCACTTCCCCGTCCCGGCAGGGTGCCGGCACAGGAATTCTGGTCCCCCGAAACTTGGTGGCGATGGCGGCGGAGATCGGAATAGCTTCTGGAGAAAAGGGTTCCGGAATCAGGGTTTCCGGGACGCGATGTAAATATATGCCAAAGGGGGTCACCAGAGGAGGTAAGGGGGGCCCAGGCGCCCCCTCGGCGCGGCCAGGAGGGGGGCCGCGTGGGCAGGCCGCCTGGGCTGCCCCTGGCTCCCCTCTAGCCCCACTTCTGGCGCGTGGAAGCTTCCGGAGCGCTGATTTTTTATATATTTTTCCCGGAATTTTTCTGGCAATTTAAGTAATGGGAAAACCTGAAATAGAAAAACAGCAGAAAACAGAAACGGGCACTAGGGTGCACTGAGTTAATAGATTAGTCCAAATATGATCAAAAGTGTATGGAATTGCATAAATATCATAGCAATATCACACAAAAGAGGCATGGAGCAAGCAGAAATTATAGATACGTTTTGGACGTATCAGCCACATAACCGCGGGCACGACTTTCGAAAGATCATAACCCTGCAAGGGTGTCCCAACTTAGCCCATCACAAGCTCTCACGATCAACTGAGATAATAATAATTATTACCCCTTATCTTAGGGACAATCCGATCAGGCTCGGAATCCCGATGCAAAAGACATTTCGGCAATGGTAAAACAAGACCAGCAAGACCTCCCGGTGTGTCGACACCCTGATAGTAGCCGCGCGTATCTCGTCTCAGGCCATGACCGGATGGGTGATGCTACAGGTAAAACCAGCCCTCGAGTTTCCCCGAGGTGGCCTCGCAGGCTCGCCGTTTGGGACCAACACCATCAACACTGGCCCCCCTGCTATGTAGAAAAGAATCCCCGAGGGCGCGACCCCCTATGCAAATTTAATTAATTAATTAAGTTGTTATTATGAGGCAAAATAAAACCAATGTTGGGCCTTGCTGGAGGAGTTTTATTCAAAGACGAACTGTCAAGGGGTCCCCATATACCCAACCGTGTAAGGAACGAAAAATCAAGGAACATAATGCCGGTTTATCGGCTCCTAAGGTGGCATGAGTGGAACAAAACACCGAGCAATAGGCCAAGCCTTCCACCCATGCCCAGTACATAGGTGTGTTAATATAAATAAGACATATTGTGATATTCCAACAACAAGATCCGACATGGATCAAGCTTCATCTTCACCTGCAACTAACAACGCTATAAGAGGGGCTGAGCAAGCGGGTAACATAGCCAAACAATGGTTTGCTGGGAAGGTATCAAAGGTTAGAGGTTTCATGGCAACAAGGAGAGGGGCTGACAATAAAAGATGGGTAGCGCGACTTATAACGATAGCATCGAGACAACTAAGCATGGCAATGATAGTAAAGGTATCCAAGGTGATGGTCATCTTGCCTGAGATCCCGCAAGGAAGAAGAACAGATCCATGAATAAGACGAAGAAGAAGCCTCGAAGACGAACCACATGTAGTCGAATGAATCCTCACGATCGCAACGGAAAAGAACTAGCGAGAAGAAGCACACAACAAAGTAAACACCCAACACAAGAACATGACAAGATGCTCAACCAAGTATGATGCAAGACAAGTCTATATGATGCAATTCATGGCAAGGGATGAAGCACACAAGAACAACATCACCCAACAAGTTTAAATGAGGCCGGAATCAACACATAACAACTCCGGTAAGTCCTCATATGCATATTTTGAATTTGGTCCAGATCTGAACAAACCTTAAGTTAAAGTTGTTAAAGAGCAAGTTAACATGCACCATGATGATCTACACGAAATTCTAGTCAAGTTTCATATAAAGTTTGTTTAATTCGGAGCTACGACCTAGAAGATATGAGCAAAACAAGACAAGCATGGCAACGGTGCAAGATGCACCCAAACATCAAGCAAACATACTCCACACATGAAAATAACATGATATTATGATTCTACATGCAAAACCACACAAGTTTCATATAGGGCACACTCGAAATGGAGCAACGGGCTAAAAGATACGAGCAAAACAAGTTACAATGCAAAGCTGAAATTAACAGCCACATAACAACTTTGGAGCAAGGTAAATATATGCTACATCACCCAAACATGATAACAAGAAGCATGGATGTGAAGTAGACATGATGCTTAACAAGCATGAACTTATAACACACCCGAAACCTTGCTGGTACACAATTAAACAAGCATGGCAAGTTGCAATAAAATTATCCAGACTTAGCCAAAATCTGGGAAGACAAAAACATCATCACGATGCTGCCTTCGGAGGCACAAAATAACAAGCATATCAACTCTACTAAGCATATAAAGATCATGGACATGTAGTAGACATCACATACATCAAATAACTCCATTGGAGCAACTCCATAGGAGGCATGGATCAATAACAACAAGCTTCACCAAATTGATCATGCTGATAAAAGTCTGACAGGTAAAATTTATAGCAACTTGAGAGCAAGAAATAAATAAGCTACAGCAGGCCATGTGTGCAAACAAGGGAATGAATGGATATACAATAACATGGACAACAAGACATGATCATTGGCCACTCCAAAACAAGTATGAATTGGAGTGGGGCATCAAGCAAACATGGCATCAGGTTATAACAGATTCCAGACTTAGCAGTTTTTTCACTAAGTATAAAACAGCAACAACAACATGGCATGTTTACAAGCTTGTTTAAGTCACCTCAAGGCATATCATGAAAAGTGGATTGCACCACAGCAAAGACCATATGATTGTGCTTCTAAACCATATAGACATGTGGCATGAAGACAAACACATCAATAGCAATGAGCAAGTCAAATCAGCATCTCATAACAAGTTTCGGCACTTAACAGCCACATGCACTTTTGCAACAGAGATTAACATGGCAATATGGCACCTAACATGAATGCTACAGCAACCAACATGTAGAGCATTTCACAATGAACATTTTGACCTATCATATGCTCCATTTGGATAAACATGCACAAAGTTACCATCACCACAAGAATGCAACAAATTTACAGATAACATCAATTTTAAACAAGTAGCACTTTTGCAATGAGGATTAGAGCATCAAGATGAACTCAAACAAGCATGGCACAATGGAACAAAGTGAAGAGCATATCACCACGATCATTTTGACATATTATTCACTCAAATTGGACTTACACACAAATAGTTACAGCCATGCAAACATGCAACATTTTTAAAGACAAAGAAAGGACTTAGTAGAAAAAAATAGACCTCGGAGGGGCGGACGTGTCCGGAACCAGGTGGACATGTCCGGCGTCTGGGCGCGGGGCCCACCTGTCGGCCACACAAGAGATGGAGGGCCGGACATGTCCGATCTCCACCGGACATGTCCGGCACGACGCGGCCCGGACCGGATCTGGCCCGATCCGGCCGGCGGCGAGCGTGCATGGCGGCGGAGGGCGCGGGGCCGCCGGAGAGGGCCGGGGCGGGGCCGCCGGAGAGGGCCGGGGCGGGGCGAGGAGGACCAGATCTGGTCCGGCTCGGCCAGATATCGGCTGCGGAGAGGAGAAGGTGCCCCGGGGCGGCGAGCTCGGTGGAGGGAGCTGACCGGCGGCGGGGAGCTGCGGCGGGAGCTGGCGAGCGGGCGGTGGCGCTGGACGGCGAGCAGGCAGCGAGGCGAGGAGGACCGGGGCGCGCGGGAGGCGAGTGGGCTCCGGTGGCCGGCGGCGGGGAGGCGACGGGCGAGGCGGCCGGCGTGCTGCGGGAGGACGGGGCACGCGGGAGGCCAGTGGGAAGCGGGCTCGGCGGGCGCGTGATAACCCTCAACCGTAAGGGATCGAGATAGTCTTCGCGGGTAAGAATAACCCAATTTATAGATTCGACACACGGGGAGCCAAAGAGTATTTATAAGCTTTGACAGTTGAGTTGTTAATTCAACCGCACCTGAAATATACTTACTTGCAACAAAAGATAAGTCGTAACGGTGATATGATAGTGATGGTGGTGACAATAAAAGTAAACAACAAAAGTAACAACTAATAACCAGCAGGATTGAAACACTGTAGGCTAGGGAGATGGATGGTTGGGCGCTGCATGGATGAGATACATCATGAATCTAACTTGGGGCAAGGCACACAGAAAAGTAATGATCATCTAGGCAAATATCAAACATTAGGCATGTATCCCACAGGTAGTTGTACGTGCTTGCAATAAGAACTTGCACAACATCTTTTGTCCTACCATCCCGCTACGAACGAGGCCAAAAGGAACTTATGGAGATTAAGGTGCTCCTATCAAAGAGCACCGGAACAAAGCAATAAACTCAATGGATACATGGAATCCTCAAATTATGGACCATCTCCTTTGGTGTCCCAAGCTGTCACTTTTGGGATCACCGGTTCCGGACCATAATGGGTGCAAACAACTCATAGATAGGATCAAGAACACCAATATATTCATGCAAACACATAGGGTTCAGATCTGAAATCATGGCACTCGGGCCCTAAGTGACAAGCATTAAGAGCAACAAGTTGAAGCAAAGATGATAAACAACAATCTGATAATCTATTACATGATCTAACTCATCCAATCCCTACCATCCCCTTTGCCTACAGCAGGGAATTACTCACACATGGAAGGAGAAGTCATGGAGGGAGGATGGGGTGGTGATGATAATGACGATGGCGACGATCTCCCCTCTCCGGAGGCCAAATCAGCCTCCAGATTAGCCCTCCCAAAGAAGAACAGAGGGTGGCGGCGGCTCCGCGACGGAAACTGGAAAAACGACTTCTGTTATGGGGTTTTCTCGTCAAGGGGATAAATACGGGCCAAGGTAGGGCACCAGAGGGGGAAGGACCCGCCCAGGCGGCCTCCCGGGGCGGTCAGGGGTGGGGCCGCGCCAGCAGGGCGCCTGGGGCCACCCTGGCTGCCCTCTGGCCCCACTTCTGGCACAATGGTCCTTCGGGTGCGTGGATTTTCTGTGATTTTTCTTGGAATTTTCTGAGATACCTAAAAATCCGTTTTCCTGCACACAATAAAACCATACAGGCAGCTCTGCTGAAAACAGCGTCAGTCCGGGTTAGTTTAGTTCAAATCATGCAAGAATGAGGGCAAAACAATGGCAAAAGTGTTTGGAAAAGTAGATACGTTTGAGACGTATCAACTCCCCCAAGCTTAGCATATTGCTTGTCCTCAAGCAATTCAGTTCAACGAACTGGACGCGACAAAGAAAACTTTGACAAACTCTTTTGCTTCATTAGATGTATATAAGCATGTACTACGAAAAGAGTCTAGAAAGTATTGAAACAATGCTATGAGGACAATGCACGAAGCAACCCTTCTTTCAAGTGACCAATCACAAATAACTAAAAGTAAATAATATGCCACTGAAAATCAAGACAAGATTACATTGCACATAGCTTGAACATACTAGAGTGGTATCTCGCTAGCCTCCATGAGTGAAGCAAAACATAAATGCAGAGACTCCTCCAGAGTTTTAAAGGAGACTAGAACTAAGAATTTCAGAATGAATAATACCACAAGCATGCAGAAGACAATGTAATACTTTGGGATAATGCACATTACACTCAGAATGACAATTATGCTCTCCTAGTTGGCGCTTTGAAGAAAAAAGGTGGAGACTCTCGAACCGTGGAATTTGATGGCGAGGTTGAAAACCCGTGGTTGGAAGCAAAGACTAAACATGTACCAGAGCTCTTGGTTTTGAAAACAGAAGTAAAAATGATTTTGGGAGGTGCATATTTCGTCAACGAATGTTAGTAGACAACCCAATCACTTCTCGAACTGGACAAGTTTCGAGGAACGGCTCCCGCACGGGGACGATCACATCCCCTTAATCTCCTTTGTTTATCACTGCCAAAAGTTTTCTGATTTCTCATGAACAAAGCGTGAAGGAGGGTTTGTTTGTTGTATTATCTTTTATGAGCCGGGCGCACTCATGCCAGTTCCTCCTCGTATTAGGGGTTTGCAGATTAGACATGCAATCCCGGGATAAAACTTGTCCAACTTAAAAAGATCATGAATTAACTACTACTTCCTCATGAGCTAAAACAGAGGCACAAAACAGGAGTAAATTTGAATAATTTCGAGATGGTATAAGAAAGTCTTCGTTAGGATGGTCGGTTAATACCACATAGGAAGGTATGGTGGACTCATATGGAATAACTGGTTTGAAAGGATTTGGATGCATAAGTAGAATTCCGCTTAATGCGAGCGAAGGCTAGCAAGAGACTGGGAAGCGACCAACTAGAGAGCAATAACGGTCATAATCATGCAGAGCGACAAAGCAACATTGAATTGGGCATGAAAGTGATATAACTATTCTGAAACTCAAAGATCATCAAGGCAAAGCAGACTTTTTAGTCTTAAACATGTGTAAACATGTGCCAAGTCAATCCAAGAATTCTCCAAAGGGAAATACCACCTTAGTATACCAAACTATGAACAATGCAATGCATGTAAATCATTTCAATAACACATTATATACTCTAGCTATTTGAGATTAGCCATAAGGAAAGCATGAACTACTGGGAAAGCATTGTAAACATAGCACTATGTCGTTACAAGCTGGTCTCTAGATCATAAGTACATGCATATGTACAAAAGTAGAAACAAGAAGAGTTCATACCGGTTTTCCTTGTTGCTTCCCTTCCGTCGATCTTCGTCATTACTGCCTTGTCACTTGCACGATCGAACGTAGGAAATATAATTAAATGCCATCACGGACTCGAGCTGAACTCTGAAAACAAAGCAAACTAAAGAGAGAAAGGAAATCTTTTTGGGCTTTTTCAAAGGTTGAACGAAAGCAAAAGAAAGAGAAAATCTTTTTGTTATTTTTGCAAAGAAAGAACAAAGAAGAACGGGCAAAAACTTCGAAAAGATCAAAGTGAACAACGGATAATACAATGGAAAAGTGAGAAGGGCACGTACTCCCCCAAGCTTAGGCTTTTGGCCTAAGTTGGTAGTAGCTACTGCCCCCAGGAGCCTCCTGCTCCGGGGTGGTACTGGTGAGTCCAAGGGTCGTAAAAGGATTCCGGCGCGTACACCAAAGTCCTCGGATCCTCCCACGAAGAAGGGTTCGCACTCCAAGCAGAGGAAGACCCTTCACCAAACTGGGTGACGGTCTCCCCCTGAAAAGGTGGTAACTCACCGTGCTCCTCCTCGTCGGGCACAACCCCCTCCATGGGGTTATGAAGCTGATGCTGGACCATGAACTCATCGAACTGGATAACATCAAAGGACCATCCGTTCATGCGAGAAAAATCAAACAAAAGAGGTGCAGGTAGACGGATCTTGCGTTCCGCGGTAGTTCCGAAACGCAAGATATAAACAAGGTTACCAAACTCAGAAGTCATGGTAACAAACTTATGCCTTTTCATAGCAGCAAGATCAAAACTTAAATAAGTCAAAGGCTTATCATCGGGGTGTGGGGTGCCTTTAAGATACTCTAAGATAAGTGTGGCATAAACGCCACCAACCAAAAATCTAATTGGAGGGGTGGAGGAGTTACATACCAGGGAGTATTTGTTCAAAATCTCAGCTTGAATGATAGGCTGTAGAGAGAGATCGAAAATTGCCTCCAAGAACAGCAAGAACGCAAGAACAGGTGCAGAACTCGTGTTTTCGGAGAGAAAGAGAGAGAGAGAGGAAGAAGACTCACCTGGAGGCGGGACCTGTGGGCCCCAGGCGCCCTATGGGCGCGACCAGGGGGCAGGCCGCGCCAGCTGGCCGCCTGAGCCACTGGTGGCCCCCCTGGTCAGCCCCAGGTGCCTCTGGGTCACTCCCGGCATGGAAATTTTTATTTTTATTTTTCTGGAATTTTTCTCAAAACTTCACTATTGAAATTTTTTCGAAGTTCAAAAAGCTGCAAAACTTTCTGAAAACTTAAAGCAGTGATTAGTATTGTGAAGCTTCAAAAACATAAACACTTGGTACAGCAAGGAGAACAAAAGCTAAAACAAATGAAAACATAATACGCTCAACTTTTTACCTATATAAAGCATGCTCACTAGTAAGGTTGATCAAGTCTTACCAACGAACCGGCGATATATAAAGCAAAAAGTCCCACCTCTTACCAAGTGATCATTGCACCTTTACTTTAATGGAAATTGTCCCCACCATAATAGTTTTGTATTTGTGGTGCACATGTAGTGGACAGTCTCATTCTCCAATCTTCACGGTCTCGATATTTTCTATAGAGTTGAGGCCATGCCTCTTGTCGGTCTTCTTTGGAAAATACACCGTGTGTTCTTTATCATTCACATTGAAGGCAACCTTTCCTTTATTGCAATCAATAATAGCACCTGCGGTGTTAAGAAAAGGTCTACCAAGAATAATGGACATGCTCCCATCCTCGGGCATGTCAAGCACGACAAAATCAGTAAGGATCAAACAATTAGCAACTTCTACGGGAACTTCCTCACAAATACCTATCGGGACGGCGGTTGACTTGTCAGCCATCTGAAGAGAGATATCTGTAGGAATTAGTTTCTCTAAACAAAGCCTCTTGTAAAGAGAGAAAGGCATAACACTCACTCCTGCTCCAAGATCACATAAAGCAGTTTTGACATAATTATTCTTTATGGAGCAAGGAATGGTGGGTATACCTGGATCACCAAGCTTCTCAGGAATGTTGCCACTGAAAGAGTAGTTAGCAAGCATAGTAGATATTGCTTCATTAGGAACTTTTCTTTTATTAGTAACAATATCTTTCATATATTTTGAATAGGGAGGTAACTTAATAGCATCAGTCAAAGGGATTTGAAGAAAAAGAGGTTTCATCCATTCACAAAACTTTTTGTAATGCTCTTCTTCTTTAGATTTGAGAGACTTACCTGGAAAGGGCATGGGTTTCTGTATCCATGGTTCTCTTTCCTTCCCATGTCTTCTTGCGACGAAGTCTTCTCTAGTGTACTTTTTGCGTTTGTCAGGTGCTTCTTCTTCTCGAACTTCAGGCGGATCATTCTTCTCCTTATCCTTATCTTCAGGTTCGGCACCGTCTTCAGTCTCAGCATCCGAGGTAGATATACTGTTGGGATCAACAGCTGGCTCTTCACTTGTAAAAGGATCATTGGAATTGTCAGCCTCCTTGTGTTTCTTCTTCTTCTTCTTTGGAGAGCCAACAATTTCTTCTTCCTGTATTTGAGAATCTTGCTCGATTCTCCTCGGATGCCCCTCTGGATAGAGAGGATCTTGAGTGCTAGTTCCTCCTCGGGTCTTAATCCCGAAGGCCTGTAAATCATCTTGTTTGGCATTGTTAGCAAGCAAATCTTTTTGCACATTAGAAATTTGTTCAAGCTGAGTTTGAACCATATGAAAATGCTTCACAAGACATTTAACATCATTAACTGTTCTACCTAGAAAATCAAGCAAACTTTTGATAGGAAGGGAATTATCATGCAATTGACTTTGTATCCTCTCATTAAAATGACTTTGCTTCATAATAAAATTATCAAGCTCATCTAAACATTGATCAGGAGGCTTACCACGAGGGATGTCACTTGCATTGAAATCTAAAAGAGATTGTGCCTCTACCATAGGAGGGTGAGTGGTAGGCTCACACAACTTCTCAATAGGGGGTAGATTCTTCACGTCTTCAGTTTTAATACCCTTCTCTTTAATAGACTTCTTTGCTTCTTGCATATCTTCGGGGCTTAGAACAAACATGCCCCTCTTCTTTGGTGGTGGAGGTGGTTCAGGGACGGACCAATCTTCATGGTTTTTGGCAATCCTGCCCATCAATTCTTCTGCATCGTCCGGTGTTCTTTTCCTGAAAACACAACCAGCACAACTATCCAGATAGGACCTGGATTCATCAGTTAGACCAACACAAAATATATCGATTAATTCATTCTTAGGGACTCCATGTCCTGGTCTAGCCTGGATCAGACTATAGTACCTCCCCCAAGCTTTAGGGAGGTGCTCATCCTGCAACTGTTTAAAGTTATAAATTCTTTGTAAAGCAGCATGTTGCATATGAGCAGGGAAGTACTTATCAACAAAAGAGTGAGCTAAGTCTTGAGGACTCTTAATGGACCCACATGGTAGTGCATCATACCATGTTTTAGCACCTTCCTTCAAAGAGAAAGGAAGAAGCTTAGTCACATAAAAGTTTCGTATCTTTTCATTCGTGGTAAACAAGCCACCCAACTCAGTGAGTTTGGTTAGGTGTGCAATAACATCATCATTTTCTCTGCCATAAAAGGGGTCAGCTTCAACCATAGATATAAGTGAAAGATCAACAGAGAAATCATAATCAGGATCATTGATGCATATAGGAGATGTAGCAAATTCAGGATCAGGAACAATCTTGTTCTTCAAGGAGTGTTTTTCAAGCAGCTTCTTAATAGCTTCAGGGTCAGAGTCGGCAAACTCTGTCAGTTCCCTGCATAAATCATCAAGGAGTCTCTCCTTGAGTTTACTCAAATCAGGATAATTATAAGTTCCACCAATAGGGTAGCGAGTAACAGGAATTTCAATTCCAGATTTTTTTGCAGCAGCAGCGATCTGTTTCTCAAGAGCATAACCAAGTGAACCAATATCATCAAGAGTAGTAGAAGCGTCATCAAAAGTATCGGACATAGTAACAGATTCAGTAGAAGCATCATGTGGTGGTGGTGAGGCAAACATACTCATAACAGAAGGTGAATCAAGTGTAGCACTAGTGTTCAAAACAGTACCTCTTCTTGTAGTGGATAGTAAGATCGGAACCTTGGGGTCTCCTTTCTTACCCATAGCGGACGAAGTGCAGCAGGTAGGATACTTCAAGTAGACTTGTAAATATTGCTATGCTCCCCAGCAACGGCGCCAGAAAACGGTACTTGATAACCCTCAACCGTAAGGGATCGAGATAGTCTTCGCGGGTAAGAATAACCCAATTTATAGATTCGACACACGGGGAGCCAAAGAGTATTTATAAGCTTTGACAGTTGAGTTGTCAATTCAACCGCACCTGAAATATACTTACTTGCAACAAAAGATAAGTGGTAACGGTGATATGATAGTGATGGTGGTGACAGCAAAAGTAAACAACAAAAGTAACAACTAATAACCAGCAGGATTGAAACACTGTAGGCTAGGGCGATGGATGGTTGGGCGCTGCATGGATGAGATACATCATGAATCTAACTTGGGGCAAGGCACACAGAAAAGTAATGATCATCTAGGCAAATATCAAACATTAGGCATGTATCCCACATGTAGTTGTACGTGCTTGCAATAAGAACTTGCACAACATCTTTTGTCCTACCACCCCGCTACGAACGGGGCCAAAAGGAACTTATGGAGATTAAGGTGCTCCTGTCAAAAAGCACCGAAACAAAGCAATAAACTCAATGGATACATGGAATCCTCAAATTATGGACCATCCCCTTTGGTGTCCCAAGCTGTCACTTTTGGGATCGCCGGTTCCGGACCATAATGGGTGCAAACAACTCATAGATAGGATCAAGAACACCAATATATTCATGCAAACACATAGGGTTCAGATCTGAAATCATGGCACTCGGGCCCTAAGTGACAAGCATTAAGAGCAACAAGTTGAAGCAAAGATGATAAACACCAAAGTAGATGATAGGCAACATGCCCCCAACAATCTGATAATCTATTACATGATCTAACTCATCCAATCCCTACCATCCCCTTTGCCTACAGCAGGGAATTACTCACACATGGAAGGAGAAGTCATGGAGGGAGGATGGAGTGGTGATGATGATGACGATGGCGACGATCTCCCCTCTCCGGAGGCCAAATCAGCCTCCAGATTAGCCCTCCCGAAGAAGAACAGAGGGTGGCGGCAGCTCCGCGACGGAAACTGGAAAAACGACTTCTGTTCTGGGGTTTTCTCGTCACGGGGATAAATACGGGCCAAGGTAGGGCACCAGAGGGGGAAGGACCCGCCCAGGCGGCCTCCCGGGGCGGCCAGGGGTGGGGCCGCGCCAGCAGGGCGCCTGGGCCCCCCCTGGCTGCCCTCTGGCCCCACTTCTGGCACAATGGTCCTTCGGGTGCGTGGATTTTCTGTGATTTTTCTTGGAATTTTCTGAGATACCTAAAAATCCGTTTTCCCGCACACAATAAAACCATACAGGCAGCTTTGCTGAAAACAACATCAGTCCGGGTTAGTTTAGTTCAAATCATGCAAGAATGAGGGCAAAACAATAGCAAAAGTGTTTGGAAAAGTAGATACGTTTGAGACGTATCAGCGCGCGTGGGCCTGCGGCGGCGGAGCGGTCCGGCCAGGCGGGCCGTGCCTGGGCCCGCAGGGCTGGCGGCGGGAAAGGGCGCTGAGGGGGCGCGGGGGAGCCAGGTGGCGACCTGCCTTTGGCCGGGAGGCGCGCTGCGGCGGCTGGCCCTATGGGGCGTTGCCACGTGGCAAAAATGAGGTGGAGGGCGCAGATTTGGAGGAGGAGGAAGGGTTGGATGCGGCTGGAGGTAGGTGAAGACTAGGTTTAGACTAGGAGATGCCCAAAATGGACAAGGGGGTGTCCATATATAGACATAGGGACTAGGGTTTGGGGGTTTAAGGCCGTTTTCGGACCGTCAGATCCCGATCGAACGGCTCCGAGCGGAGGGGGAGTTAGGGAGCCCTAGGTGGGCTGTGTAGATGGGCTAAGCTATGTGGAGGGAAGAGAGAGAGAGAGGCCCGCGAGGGTTTTCGGAGACCGAAAACGTCCGACGTTTTATCCGGCGACTAGTGCCGCTATATATGTCCGTTGGGCTATCAAACGAGCTCCGAATGCGACGAAACTTGAGAGGCGGTCTGTCTACACTATAATAAGACCACACGACAAGTTTCACCCCATTCCGAGAACATTTTCCGGACACTCATAAAATGAATATTCGGAGGTGCCGCGGACGCGTGTGAGTGTGTCTAGGCTCAGAACGGACAACAGAAAGGACGAGGGGACTCGGGCTGATGCAAGTTTTGAAAATATGATGATGCAACATACATGATGACATGGCAAGATGCAACACGCAAGCATATGACATGGCAACGGCAACGAATAACTGGCTGACACCTGGCGCACCGATCTCGGGGTGTCACACTTCTGGATTTGGGAGGGCGGCAGGGCGGCTGCGTTCGGCGACCAGGGCATATCCAACGCGGTGACGACGGTGGCCGGTTCGGCGATGGCCGGCGTCGACTCCAATAGGTATGGATCGGAGACCCCCCTCCCATTCCCCCCACATTTCTGGGCGACCACCGTCCTGGAACCACCAACGCTAGACACCACCACATCACAACGCCTTACGTCCACGCACACTCCAAGTTTCTGACTACGCGACGCGATCGGAGATGTTGTCGCAATTTTTGTAGCAAGGGTATTGTTACAGAAAATTAGGCGCGGCGTGAGATGTCTTTTCAATTTTTGCAACAAGGGTCTTGTTGTAGAAAATTAGAGAATAATAATTTTTGCAACATGGGACTTGTTGCAGAAAAATAGAGAAAATGAGTTTTCGCAACAAAGCTCTTGTTGCAGGAAATTAGAGATGAGAAAGTTTTGCAACAAGGCTCTTGTTGCAGGAAATTAGAGAACAGGAGGTTTCGCAACTAGAGGAGGTCCTACACGCCGACGACGGGCTGATTTTGCGGTGGGTGGCGACGGCGCCGCGCGGAGCGCAGCTCAGTCGGGGTCGGGTCAAGACTGTCTTGTTTATGCAACAGAGCGTTTGTTGCGGAAAATAGCGAGTGTGCATGCGGAACGCGGACACCGGATCGAATGGCTATCAGCTCGGGTATCCAACAGCCGTCAAGGCGACGGATAAAATCTAAACATCTGTCGGTAGCAGCGTCAAAAAACAAAACAAAACATAGGCATTTTCTTTGCCTGTAGGCGTCTTGGTGGTCAGTGCCCACTCTACTCTTGCTTCTCGCACGCCAAATTCATGTCTTCCCTCGCTGTTTTCCACGGCCCATTCTCCTACCACCGCGCTCCTCCCTCGTCGCCGACCGCCACCTCCCTACGGCGGACGCGACTCGCGGCGCACTCTTCTCCTTCCCACCCCAATTCGCGCCTCCTCTCTGACGCGCAAGACGATGATCTCCGGTCCCACGCAGCGGCGCTGCAGGACTGCGCCGTCCGCCGAGCGCTCCGCTGCGGACAGGAGCTCCACGCGCGTCTGCTCCGCTCCGCGCGGCAGCCCGACACGTTTCTCCTCGACTCGCTCCTCAACATGTACTGCAAGTGTGGCCGCCTGGCGGACGCACGAAAGGTGTTCGACGGAATGCCACACAGGGACGTCGTCGCCTGGACCGCTCTCTTATCCGCCTACACCGCCGCAGGAGATGCCGAGGAGGCTCTGGACCTGTTCTGTCAGATGAACCAACAAGGTCTTGCACCTAACGGGTTCACGCTCGCTTCGGTGCTCAAGGCCTGCTCGGTGATGAGCTCACGCTCAAAGTTTATGCGTCAGGTGCATGGTCAGGTGGTTAAGTTGCAAGGTCTGGATGATCCCTACGTTGGCTCGTCCCTTGTTCAAGCTTACGCGAGCCATGGGGAGGTGGACGCCGCTGAGACAGTGTTGCTGGGCTTGCCCGAACGAAGCGACGTGTCATGGAATGCTCTGCTCACTGAGTATGCTCGGCAGGGCGACTACAGAAAGGCCATGCGTGTTTTCCATAAGTTGTCAGAATTTGGTGATGAGATAAGCAAGTATACTCTGCCTACTCTTCTAAAGTGTTGTGTGGAACTCGGCCTTGCAAAATCTGGTCAGGCTCTTCATGCTTTGGTGGTCAAGAGAGGGCTGGAAACCGATAACGTGCTGAACAATTGCCTTGTTGAGATGTACTCGAGATGTCTGTCTGCTCAAGAGGCCTACGAAGTCTTTATCAGGATAGATGAACCTGATGTGGTGCATTGCAGTGCCATGATCTCTTCTTTCGGTCGACATGATATGGCCTGGGAAGCATTTGATCTTTTCGTAAAGATGCCAGACATGGGAGTTCAACCAAACCAATATACATTTGTGGGCATTGCTGGTGTTGCATCAAAGACTGGTGATGCAAACTTTTGTCGCTGTGTTCATGCGTATGTTGTGAAAAGTGGGCTGGCTATGCCGAAATTAGTGGCTGATGCCATTCTAAATATGTATGTGAAAGTTGGTGCTGTTCAAGATGCAACAGTCGCTTTTCATCTCATGCATGAGCCTGACACATTTTCGTGGAACACGTTTCTCTCCGGATTTTATAGTGGAAGCAGCTGTGAGCAGGGTTTGAGGATTTTCAAGCAGATGAAGTGCGAAGGCTTTTCAGCCAACAAATATACTTACGTAGGTGTTTTGAGATGCTGCACTAGCTTGATGAACCTGATGTATGGCACTCAGGTGCATGCATGTGTTCTGAAAAGCGGCTTGCAAAGCGATAATGATGTTTCAAGAATGCTACTTGACATGTATGCACAATCTGGCTGCTTTACAAGTGCGTGCCTGGTATTTGATCGACTGGAAGAAAGAGATGCTTTCTCGTGGACAGTGATTATGTCAGGATATGCTAAAATGGATGAAGCTGAGAAGGTGATGGAATATTTCCGTTCAATGTTGCGAGAAAACAAAAGGCCTAATGATGCCACACTAGCAGTTTCATTGAGTGTTTCCTCTGATATGGCATCCTTAGGCAGTGGGCTCCAGCTTCATTCATGGACCATCAAGTCTGGCTGGAACAGCTCAGTTGTTTCTGGTGCTCTAGTTGACATGTATGTGAAGTGCGGGAACATAACGGATGCTGAAATGCTATTCTATGAGTCAGAAACATGTGATCAAGTTGCATGGAATACACTCATCTGTGGTTATTCTCAACATGGTCATGGGTACAAGGCACTGGACACGTTCAGACGGATGGTAGATGATGGGAAAAGGCCTGATGACATCACATTTGTTGGTGTTCTCTCAGCGTGTAGCCATGCAGGATTACTTGACGAGGGAAGGAAGTACTTTCAATTGTTGAGTAGTGTCTATGGAATTACTCCTACGATGGAGCACTATGCTTGCATGACTGATATTCTGTCCAAGGCTGGAAGACTAGCTGAGGCTGAATCTCTTATCAAGCAGATGCCATTGATCCCGGATTCATCCATATGGAGGACGATTTTGGGAGCTTGCAGGATACATGGAAATACCGAGATTGCTGAGAGAGCAGCAGAAAGATTGTTTGAGGTAGATCCACATGATATTTCTTCTTCTGTATTGTTATCAAACATTTATGCAGATTTAGGAAGGTGGGGTGATGTTACTAGACTTAGGAATATGCTACTAGATCATGGAGTAAAAAAACAACCAGGGTGTAGCTGGATTGAAGTCAATGGCCAGATTCATGTATTCCTGTCGCAAGATGGATGTCCAAAATATTAAGAATTTGTTACAACGTGCATTCTGTTCCCGCAATCTGAAATGCCACCATGGGCCGTGCCCATACATAAACTATGAGACCAGGAGCTGGTTTGAAGTAGATATGGCTAGTTCTGCAGGCTGATACATAGTGCTAAGGTAAACCCTGTTAACCCTAAAAAAAGGTAAATCCTGTTTATAAATACGTTCACTCTTCACTGAAAATGCCACACCTGCATTAGCAGATTACTACTCCCTCCGTCCCATAATGTAAGATGTTTTTTGACACTACACTAGTGTGAAAAAACGTCTTACATTATGGGACAGAGGGAGTACTACTCTGTTACATTGTTGACTGTTTTATCTCATTTAAACATGCTGTTGTGTCCCTGAACTTGCCTGTAGAGTTTGATGGGCAAGTCTCGATTCTAAATTTAATCGCATATGCTATCCTGCAGTTTGATAAGAGGCACAATGTGCAGAAAATCTACCGACATAATCGGTGCAATTATTATTACATCACATACTATGATGAATTCTGACCGAGGGCAGTTCCTTAGTCGAGGCATGTGGAAATAGTCACGCAATCTTTGCCTGTACCGTGAATCAATTTGGGACAGGGAGAGTCTGATGGTGACCTGCTTCCGTTGATACTGGATTGCTCATCTTGCATTTGTAGTCCAATTGGGGCACCTGTGCATGCGGGGTGATTAGCTTGTTCACCAACTTAAGTAGGATCCTTTGGAATTCCTCGCCACGGGACCATGGATGAACCTCAGCTTTGATAAGCTGGGGATCGTTGCTGATGAGATTCCAGAGGGGGTAATTCTCCTTTGGCATGACATAGTCCCCTTCCCAGAGCTTAAGAGAAGGGCAGTAATCTCCCTTGCCATCACCGATGTAGATGAAGTGCTTGTTCTTGACACTGTCTGTCCCTTGAATCCTCTGGATTATCTTGCCCTGCAATGGCAAGTGAAATTTTAGTTCATGTCTTTTCAGATGAGTAAATGCACCGAGGTTTCAGCACACACAATATTTTATCAATCGTTTGACAATACATCATGCCTAATACTACTAAGATTCTAAAATCTAAATGCAGAACACATCGTTATACTTATATACTGAGTGACGTAGATTGTTTCTTTTGTCTCCATCACCCACGTGCATCGAGTGAATCTGTGATTTTAGTAACACGTGAACTGATCTGCCATCTTACTGTCCATACCTTGCACATGTTGTCAGGGCACAGGCTGCAACCATGGGGCGAGCTGGCGGGATCATGGAACGGCGAGATCCTGAGCCTCCCTTGGGCGTCCACGCGCGCGGGGTTGGTGTTGATCTCAGAGAAGCAGCCGAGGACACCGTGGTGCTCCAGGACGGTCTCGATGAAGAAGGAGTTGGCGTCGCTCACCACCTTCAAATCACACCTGCGACGCGCACCTACCACCGTCAAGATCCAACCACCGGCCGCGTGGGAAATCAACAACACATCGGCATCGGTCCATTTCATACCCTAACGCCGACGCCGTCCGGATGGCGGAGAGGACGTGCGCGTCGAGCGGCGCGCTCCTGAGGCAATCGCGGATGTCGTCGGCCGACCGCCCCTGCGCGTGGAGCTCCCCCATCATCCTGTCCTGGAAGACATCAAGGCCCCACTCAACCGGGAGAAGCGGCATGCCTGTCTAGGCGGGTGTGTGGGCGGTATCGTGTTCGTTATCGTACCATGAGGGAGTTCCAGCGCATGGTGGGGCGCAGGCGGTTGAAGGCGTCGGCGGCCCCGAGCTTGGTGATGACCCAGTCGTCGCTGTCCCACTGGATGATGGTCTTGTCGAAGTCGAACAGCACCACCACGGTGGCGGCGGCGGCGGCCATCTTCGGGAAGAGACGGCGGACGGTGGTTTCCTGCCTCCGACGTTTGCAATACGAGACTCCGGCGTGGCTTTTGTTTGTTTGTTTGTTTGTTGGCGGCGGCGTCTCGGACTCTCGGTGTGGTTTTATAGCAGCCACAGCCGTGTGGCGGCTGGTGATCTGTGAAGGCTTCCACACTGCCACATGTGACCTTTCTCTTGTGTTTGTGTTTCCATTCGCTTTTGTTCGCCCTTCGCCGTAGCATAACCGTTGTTTATGCTCGATTGGCTGCCTTTGCCTTTGCATCTTGCTTTGTCATCACCATAATGGCGGTTCATCGAAATGTTTTATTAGTATTCAATCACAAGAGTTTGCCTTGTCCAAGTTTACTATATTTTTTTAGGCTAAGCACATAAGCACGCTCCACTCTATTGATCATTGACAATGTTTATGGGGATGCAGTTGAGGTTAGGAGGCTGAATGAGCCACACATGGCGCCGCTCAGAACGCATGCGAGATATATCATCCCACACGAGTACAACAGATGAAGCCTTTTTTTTAAAAGGGAGAATTACCTCGGGCCTCTGCATGCGGCCATATTATTAAAAAAGTGACAGCAGATAACAAGGTCTGATATCCAAGTACAGTTTACAAACGGAGCAAAGAGAAAAATAAAAACAAAGTAAAATCATAGCTAGCAAAGAGAAAAATAAAAACAAAGTAAAATCATAACTACAACTAGGGATGGCAATGGGTCGGGTTTGGTGCGGGTGGATCTGGTCCAAATCCAACCCATGACCCACCTTCCTACCTTCTACCCATCCACCAAAGTATCCATGGGCACAACTTGTGCCCATGCCCAAACCCATTGGATATCCAGATACCCGTGGAGCTCCACGGGCATAAAAAAATCAGCATGAAGCCTTCCCAAATATCAAATTAACTCATCATCGTTCATTCACAAATGACAACATAAGGTATATGAATAAGTACGCAACAAGTACACACACACACACAATGACAACTCAAATAGTCGAATAGTAAGAAACTTATCTTCAATCTTATTTCATCAAGAAAACTGAAGTAGACCAGACAATGACAAGTTGACAACTCAAGCAGTATCATAGTAGAATTCTGGTCTTAAAATCTTATTACATCAGAACCAAAGTTGTAAGATCTTATTAATCACAATCGAAGTTGCATAAATGAAGGGTGTAACATATTTCAAAATTTTAAATGCACTTCCACCAGTACGTGCACTAGTAATTGGACACCCAGCCACATGTCGACATGAGCACACTTGCCTCCATTAGTCTTCAGTGATGATGGGCTCATTTTCATCCTGAGATAAAAAAGGAAAGCATTAATAAACAAGTTAATTTTGACTGCACATCCATGAATGATGAAAACGTGGCATCTAATCTAAGTCCAACCATCAAACACACATTCAGAAGTATATATCTTAAAAGAAGTAGTGCACTGACCACACATCACTTGTTTTTTAAACGTATAAACCATACCCAACAGAATAAATTGAGATGAGAACAAGAAGTTACCATCACTTCTTCTTCATCCTCAAGAACAGATTGAACCGCTTGCAAAGCAAAGTTGATATCACCTAATGCAAAGATGAAGCAAAAAATTAATTTATGCATAGCACAAAGAAACTGAATACAAATTG
>LR738711.1:544847925-544942398 GCA_902687465.1 Secale cereale
TAATTGACAAGATTACCTAACATGTCCGCTCGTGACCAAGCTTGCATACAGATAAGAGCTTCAGCTATGCTTGGTGTAAGCCGACTGCGATGTGCACTAAGTAACCTCCCACTAGTACTAAACACTGACTCCGATGCCATAGATGTAACAGGGATGGGTAATATATCACGAGCAATCTTCTGCAAAGTAGGGTACTTGGCACCTCCAACTTTCCACCAATTAATAATATCAAAATCTGCTGTTCTACGAATAAGGGGCTCATTCAAGTACATGTCCAATTCAGTGTGAACTTGAGAAGGAGCAACAGGTTGTGAAGACAAGTATTGCTCAAATGCACCCAAAATTTCATCCACACCACCATTATGAACAGCTGGGGTGCTTCCAACAGTAGATGTTTCGACACACTGAGATACATCTTGATATTCAGCCAACAAATCTAGCATTAACTTCTTTATTTTATCAACTTCTATGGATGCATGTTCAACATATGCATCTTGTAATGTGGATCAAGGACGGTGGCAATAGCCATAAGACCATGGACATCTGTCCAATACTTCTCGAACTTGTCTTTCATTTCCTTAGACATAGCTTTTATTACACTATGTTTACTAGTTTCCCATTTACGAATTGCCAACTGAATGCCACATATTTGCGGGAAGAAAAGACTAGCTGTAACATACGAAGTGCCTGACAACAACTCTGTGACATCAAAGAATACTTTCAGCCTATCACAAACCTCCTTAGCAAAGTCCCAATCTTGTCCGGTTGGACAAGTAAACTTCTTTTCACGTATTGAAAGTCTTTCAAAAACATCTTTGTATTGCAATGCACCTTTTAACATTATGTAGGTATAATTCCACCTAGTTTTACAATCAAGAGCCAATCTACATGTGTATTCATTGTTCAAAAGCCGTGCCATCTTTTCAAACTTCTCATGTCTTTTAGGTGTGGCTGACCAAAATGCAACACTATCTCGTACCCTCTCAATCCCTTTTTCCATGACATCCAATCCATCTTTTACAATCAGATTTAATATATGAGCAGCACAACGCATATGCAACAAAGTTCCTTGCAACATAAGAGAAGAGGTGTCTAACTTATCTGTCAGAATTTCCATAACCTTGTCATTTGATGTACAATTGTCCAAGGTCACCGTGGATATCTTCTTCTCAAGGTGCCACTCAACAAGACATGCATGTAGTGCTTTGCATATAACCTCAGCATTGTGTGGACATGGAACATAAACAAATCTACGCAATAAAAAAAGAAAATATTTAAGTTCAAAGTAAAAATAATGAATACATCTATTTCAGAATAACAATGATTTAGATATAGACATGGTTACCTCATTAGGACGCTCTTTAGGTTCCATGAAGCGTCAATATAATGTGCCGTTACAGCCACATAACCCCTCTTTTGATGGCCAGCCGTCCACGAATCTGTTGTGATGGCTACTCGGTTCTCAAACTTTGCAAAGTACTTCACCATGCTATTCTTTTGGACACCAAACATATTTATGATGTCCTGCCTAATGGTATTTCTAGACACCACCTTGAACATTGGTTGCAAAGTACCAAAAAATTTCCGGAATCCAGCATGATCAACAATAGACAGAGGGTACTCATGCACACATATCATCAATGCAAGTTCCTTTCTAGCAAGTTCTTGATCAAAAACATAGGTCTCCAAATTTACTTTCCCATCCCCACATTTTGATAACTTTAATTTGCTTTGTTGTGGACCCACTGGTGCATGCCGAGCCGGACAATTATTACGATGAGTCCTTAAGTGTGACGTACCAGAGGTTGATTCTGCAGCATAGGGCTTATGACAACAGTTGCATATTGCTTGCCATTTCCCATTGATTAGTTCTTTCTTGAAATCATCCCATACATCTGATGTACGCTTCCTTTTAGAACCGGTCAGTTTTGGCTGCTCCACTGCTGTACTGGTACCCTCTTGTGGAGTTGAACTTGCGACCACGGCAGCTCCAGCCACGCATGAGGCATCCGCTGTAGGAGCAACGCTGTTTTCCGGAGCTGACAAAAGAATGCAAGATGCCATCAATTCAGTGCTCTCATGCAGAAATGATATTACACATAAGTCTCATGCAAAAATTGTTGATCTAGCACTAATGTTTTGGATTGGGTATTAGAGATAAATTATATGAGTGGAAGTTATCTAGAGCAAAAATTCATTATAGATAAGGCTCCTTCATGACAATAAAGCTAGATAATGAATATTTTAATAAGAAATGAAAAATCTGCATGGTAATGGTCAGTAGATGGTTTGCAATTATAGCAAAGATGTTGATAATAAAGCTAGTCTATGACAAAATTTAATAAGAACAGTAAATTGTACAAAGGTGATGTGAGTGAATTGTTTCTAGTTCTAGAATAAATACTATTATTAAAGCTAGTTCATGACAAAATTTAATAAGAAAATAAATTCTACAAATGCAACATAACACAGTTTATGCTAGTTTATATAAAATCTCTCAAGTCTCAGAGATCACAATCACTGAGTTGCAAAAACTGTAGCAATAACCATTTTCGGTGCTAATGGTGCTGCCGTCGACACCCTGTTGCTCGCCGGTGCTCGGCAACTCCACTGTTGGATGCCGACCTCGCAAACTCCTCCGTGGGACAATAAGACTCCCGCCCCTGCCCTTCCCATGGTTTCCCTTGCCCCCTTCCATTGAAGATTTAGTCCTGCTCAAGGAAACAGAGCACGCAGCGGCAACTTGGTCAGGAAGAGATTGGCCACCGGTTGGGGAAGGAGAGAGGGAGTGGGACGGGGTCAAGACCTTGGGTGTGTTGCCGTCTGCGGTCGCCGAAGTGCTGGTCGCCGAGGCCTGTCGCCGTCCGCTGATGCTGGTCGTCGTCTCGCCAAGGCCGGTCGTGTTGGGGAGGGAGATGGAGTGATGGATCCAGGATGCTGGTCGCCGCGGCAAGTCGTTGAGGCCGGTCGCACTGGGGTGGACGGCTAGGGAGGCGGGGGCCGCGGCTGTGATTTGTGAGGAGCAGAGGCAGAGCACCGCCGCGCTGGAGAGGAAAAGGGAGGTGGACTCGGGGTGATTGGGGTTGACAGATTAGGTTTGTGGCCTTATGGGATTGTGGGGGATTAGGGAACATGGGCCGCTAGGCTTTGAGCCTTTGACTTCTGTTACCGCGAGAGATTGAGGTTGGACATGTGCTTAGTCCTGTGTCGCTGTCATATGGTCCCACCTTTCATATGGGTATCCATTGGATATCCATGGAGAAAAATTATACCCATGCCCAACCCGGCTGTTGGCGGGTATCCAGATCCACGGATCCATGGGCAGAAATGCGCTCCATACCCTTGCCCATTCGGGTCGGGTATCCACGGATATCCAGATCCATGGGTCAAATTGCCATCCCTAACTACAACCGGCTGAAAAATAGGACAAAGTGACTAAACACCTATCCTGTCATGAGACAACCATCCAAACCGGTCGAAGATAGCCAGCGCTACCATCTCCCATTGGTCGCACCCAATAACCAAATGCTCCCTGGAGTCCAAAGGAGTGAGTAACAACCACGTACGGATCCATGTCATAGCTCTGAGAATAACCTGCAAGAAATTTAAAGTATCTTGTATGTTAAATATCATATTGTTCCAGCAATTCCACATAGCCCAAAGTAGCGCACATATTTTAATCCGAATACGTGATGCAATAGCAGGTTGCACTCTAGCTAGCCACGTCCCAAACAACGCATCAATGCTAGTTGGAGGAGTAATGTTAACGGCTATATGAATGGTTCGCCAAAGTAATTTGGTGAGAGGGCAATCTATGAAGATATGTTGTATTGTTTCGTCTTGATCACAAAAAACAACATCGTGCACTATCTACCCATCGTCGCTTTAGTAGATTATCTTTGATAAGGATCATCCGCTTGTGGACAAATCACATTAAAATTTTGATTCGCAAGGGAACCTTTGCTTTCCAAATATGTATCGATCTTGAGATTGGGCCAGAGTTAATTAGATCCAAGTACATAGATTTAACCGTAAACACTCTATTTCCCGTTAACTTTCGGTGAAAATAGTCCGGTTGGTCTGAGAGTTGAACATCCATCAATCTCCGCACCAAGTGTAGCAAGGAATTCCAACGTTCCCCTACTAAAGACCTCATGAACTGGATATTCAAAGGTACCGCATGTAATACTGCAGCCACGTAATCCTCCTTACGTTGCACAATATTATATAAAGAGGGATACTGAATGGCTAGAGGCGTCTCTCTTAACCAAGTATCCTCCCAAAACCTTGTTGTCGTTCCATCACCAACAACAAATTTCGCCCTATGAAAAAAAGGTATCTTTTGTTTTCATGAGCCCCTTCCAAAACGGGAATCATTAGGTCTTAGGTAACCTAAGCCAGAGATTTAGACTGTAAGTATTTATTCCGTAAAATCTGTGTCCACATACCACGAGTCTCTAAGATTACCTATAAAGCCATTTGCTTAGTAGGCATTTATTTTTAATCTCCAGGTTCTCAATCCCAAGACCCCCCAGTCTTTGGGTCGACAAATAATATTCCATCTTGCCAAGCGGTATTTTGTCTTAACCTCATCAGACTGCCAGAAAAAATGAGATCAATAAAAGTCTAGTGATGCGGAGCATCCCAAGGTCATCCCCATGGACCTACCAAGTGGACCGATGACACGAGGTCGTGCAAGGGCTATCGAGAATGAGGTTAACTCTCTCCTCGTTGAATTCCCCTTTGACCAAGTTGAGACATGGCTACTACCTCAAACGGAGACACTTTGTATGCTTAGGTAACAAGGAGAAGTTATAGTGCAAGATGGACACCAAGAGCATGGAGGAGAATCTGCCCAGTCCAGAAATCCCGGTACAACCGACCAACTACCGATCGACCGGTACAACCGCCCACTACCGATCAACCTTCTGTAATCAAGCGACACAAGACCGGCACAACCCCGGTTGTTCCCTCGCTGCGACCAGACCGGTACAACCGACCCAACCACTGGTACAACTACTAATTACCTCCGCGGACACCTCCAGGAACCAGTACATGAGCTCCTAGCGGTACAACCGCTCCCATGACCGGTACAACCGGCTTGTCTGCGTAGTGAAAGGGGTTTCGACCTATGTATCCCCAACTTACCCCTTAGACTACAAATACTCGTCTCCTAGCACCGGATTAGGGTTAGCCTTGTGATAGCTCATTTTGGAGATATAGCTTTGCTCATCCACTTGTATCCCTACTTCTTTGGAGATCAAGGCCTCCTAGGAGAAGATCCCCCAAGTGGATTCCAGACCCCCCTATGGGAAGATCCTTCATGGATTCAAGACTTCCTTCTAGGAGATGAACTAGCTACGTGTATCCTCCCTTTGTTGTCCTTGGATCTTTGTGACCTCTTGTGTTCTTGGATCTAGCACATGTGTGATTGGATCTTGTTCGTGTGAGTGTTTCCTCTTATTTTCCACTTTGTGTTCATCGTGTTCTTCGGGAAACCCCCTCCAAATCATGAAAGATCGGCCCCTAGGGTTCCACCCTACATCATCTTGGTATTAGAGTCAGCTTGCTCATGATCATCTTGGTATCATGAGCCTTGGTTGATCATGAATTTGAAATCCCTACCCCCGTTTTCTAGACTGATTTTGTGTGTTTTTGCCCAATTTCAAAAATCCCCAGAGAAATAGCCATACCAAATTTTTATCTGGTATGTTGGTTGGATGAGATTTTGTTGATTTTGATCCATGGATTCGTTGTGTTGCAAGTGGATCTGGCTTCCCCACCTTCTCCACCACGAAATACCCCCATTTTTTGTTTACCCATCAATTTTCGAGTGAAATCGTGTGTTCCTACTCAGATATGAAAACTGGAAATTTTTCCCTTGGTTACCGGTTGTACCGCTCCAACCAACCGGTACTACCGCTCGACCGGTACAACCGCCCAACCACCGCTCAACAACCGCCCGACGACTTCCGCTACACCGACACTTCTACGAGAAGGCCATCTTCACCCTATGTGCAACGGCATCTTCGCCAATGTACTGGAGACCGTGCACAACAACATCAACCTCTCATTTCAACACCACCAACCGTAAGCAAGGACGGTAATCTCGACGACACGTATGTGTTCTTCCTTGCCATTGCATTTTCACCCCATAGCCCATTTCACGTCACTTTCCTATCGATACTAGCCATTTGAGTATTGTTGGGCTACGCTACTTCTGCACATTAGTGATCATCGTCTCCATTGCATATATACCATATCATCTTGGTATCCGTATCTTGGTATCATCATATAATCTCGTTGTCACAAGAGTGTTTCCGCATACACAATTGCTATCTTGGTTCGTGCATTTGCAACAGTGGCAAAATAAAGAGGTCACAAGAGAGAAAGAGCCAAAAAGCTTTTAAGCAAAAGTAAAACAAAGAAGCTTGTAAGCAAGATCCATAGCAACATACCACAAACAATTTGTCACACTCGATCATGTTGGATCATCTTGTGTGAAAAACACCGAAACATCATACATACATAGCATACTTGGGATAGGAAATTGCTACATTTGGTCTCTTATAGGCAGTGCACAAGTTCGTATCCGCCTATTGAGCAATCGTGCCAGCATCTCTCTAGTGTTGTGCAACAAGAGCATTTTTCGTGGATTCCACATTTTGAGCTCATTCCTTGGTTGCACGACCCCATTTATCTATCCGTGCGTGTGTTTCCATGTGCCACATATTGCTATTGGTCTACTTGTTGCATTTGCAAATTTGTGAATCTTTTTCAACATTATTGAGTCTTGCTAACAATTGCATAAATTTTATGCCACCATCCTCACCAAGCTATTCCAAAGGCTTTATTTGTGTAGGTGTGAGAATTGACAAGATTGGTACCAATTGTGCTATTTCCCTGATACATTATTGAGTGATCATTGATTCATCTTCAACATCGAGTAAGGTACACTTGTTCTACTTCTTTCCTTTCTTCCAGTTACATTTTTCTTGAGATGATGGATAGGCCAAGTACTTTTTCGAATCCACTCTTCTTCGAGCAAGACAAAGAACCCAACAACTACATTAGCAAGAATCATCTATTTTGCACGCAAAGAGCTTTGAACGACCGGATCGACCTACTCGCCACCGACATGAGAGAATTCGAGCAACGTACAAGAGACTACTTCGACACGTCAATGTCACCTCTCAAAGAAGACCTACGTGAAATGATGGCCAACCGTTATTCTACCACATCATCATCATCAAGACAATGCCACTAAAGACGTCAACCTTTGGAATGTTTTTCGGATGCAAGTTTTCCACGAGTTTGTTCGCATCGCCGTCAAGACCATGAAGATCATCAAGCTCCACGCAACCAATTTCATGGCAATGGTTTAAAAGGCCGCCTCCGGGAACGTGAGCGACTCCAACGTCAAGCTAACGATCCAACTGAACAACAACAGGCTCCACGTTGCCAACCTCAACAACCCCAACAACAAGAGCATCAAGATGATGAAAGACTTCTGCAAGTGCAACTTGACCGAGAGGAACATGCCCTTGAAGCCCAACGTGCTCTACGCCATGCAGCGAAGGACGTACAAGATCGCAACCGGCAAGTACGTCTACAAGAAGAGGCCCTCCGATGAGAGCGTCAAGAGGAGGCCGAACAACTTGAGGCCCGCCAAGAGATACAGAAATGTTCAAGAATTCTATGCCCTCAATGTCAAGTAAATCAAAAGGAGCATGAGCATCAAGAGGAACAAGAACCTCGACCACGGCGAGAACGTCATCACAATCAACCCCAACACAATGAAGAGCAACACTATGACAAGCTCAAGTTCACCATGCCCAAGTTCTCTAGAAGCAACGATCCCGAAGAATACTTAGCATGGGCATTGAAGGTTGACAAGATATTCCATCTGTTCGCACACGAACACGTCACCGTGTACCCTCGACGTCGGGGGTGATGCACCGCAGCTCACATCGAGGGAGACCCGCCGGAAGCGCGGTACGCAAGACAATCCGACGGGCGCTTTTGTGGATCCGAAACCCCACGCGCCCGGGAGGGACCCCATCAGGGCGCGCAGCGGCTATGGGCTGCCCTAGGTCGACCTGATCGCCCCTAGGGCCTCGAGGTTCGCCGCCCTGCAACAAGAAGAACAGACGAAGAACGAGAAAGAAGAAGAACTAGGGTTAAGGAGAAAAGGTAAAAGATAAAAAGTGGTAGATGAATTGATCGATTCTGTGTTGTTCAATCAGCCGTCACCCCTTAAGTATATAAGAGGCGGCTGGACTTCCCGTGCAAGGAAAAGGCTTCAATTCACGTCCAAAACCCTAGTCCAATTCGGACTTGTTTGGTCCGAACTTTCCAAAACTGTTCGGTAAAATCTGTCTGCCCCTTCGGGCCATGTTCGGGGGAGTAAATGACCTCGGATGAAAACGAGCCCAAAATCAATCTTGACCGTTTCGACGAGGCGAACAACTTTCATGTTGAATGTTTTTTGATCTGAGGTCATCTTGAGCGGGTTTTCGGCTGTTTTCCGAAGTCTGCAGCAGCGAAATTCAAAACCCGGACAAACATACCCGGAGTGTCCGGCCATCCACAGAGAAATCCAAAACTCGGATGGTTGTCCCCGGAGTGTCCGGCCATCCAGTGCAGCTGCGCCTTTTACTGGCTGTAACTTTTGCATATGACCTCGGATTAAGACGATTTTTATATCAAAATCATCTGTTTTGACGAGACGCACAACTTTTGTGTTGAAGCTTTTCCTATTTGAAGTCATCTTAATTGGGTTTCAAGCCATTCTTTAATCTGGTGTCACCATGAGCATCTCTGAACTTGTCATAACTTTTACATCCGAGCTCCGTTTTAGACCATCTTCATATTCATCTTGATCTTCTCGAAGAGAGCCATCTCATGGTGACTTTCAATAGTAAGTTTGAATTAATCTTGACATAGCTTTAAGCAACCTCTACGATTGTGCCACTTTTGAGCGTCAACACATGCCCTCCTGTTTTTCGGCAAAGCTAGTGCGCCGAAAAATAATTTGTACCATGGTGGTTCTAAGGACGATGTCAACACTCCATCGGCCATTTATATGCTTAGGGCGATAATTATATATCGGCCATCATTTTTTTGAATCCTTGATGCAAACTTGGGCGAAACCTTCTCAACTTCATTTACAATCCGATGATAAAGTCCCATAGATATGTATCTCAAGGTCATCCTCCGAACCACATTGTTCACCCTTTTGCTAGGATTTTGTAGATAATCAACAATAAACTTTCTCCCATCCTTACTTTCGCCTGCATAAAAATTTCATTAGTGGCCGAAGCTATTGACTTCGGTTCGGCCTTACCTATGTTAACGAGACAAAGCATCGGCTATTGAGAGAAATGTAATACATAATGATTAACATATTAGCCGGATGCTTGCTATGCCAAATCTTTCAAATTGTCATGTCTAAATATATGAAAAAAAATTAATGCAACCCAGGGTAAATTTTGCATCTAGACATAGCCCAAGATAAACTATAAGTGATTCGTCAAAACATTGATAACCCTTGGATATTTGTTGCACTACTCATAACGAATCATCGAAAGCCTCAATATGTATAGCACCTATAGCAAGTAAAAGAGTCAATCCAAATAACAATGCATATTCGGCTTGGATTAATCATGCATAAAAATATTCTAAGCGGCATGAGGTTTCAAAAAATAGTACCATAAGGAGATATATAAACAACACCGACACTATGGCCATTGCTACGAATTGAACCATCAAAACATAATCTCCATTGTACTGGAGAGACAAGGCTAACATCAATATTATGCATGTCATTAATCCGATGTTCAGTAATAAAATCAGCTATGATTTGGCCTCTTATATATCTCAAAGATGCATAAGCCAAATCATATACAAACAAAGTATAAGCCCACTAGCCAATTCTGCACTATGAATTGGTCTATGCAACGTATATTCAATGACATCGGTCATGATGTCTCAACTCCATTCAATCATAATATAGGCATACATATGAATTTTCATGAGCACATACTTTGTCTCACTCTCCATTCGAACTAAGGACGATGCTAGAATACTACACTGGCCATGCATTGACATATTCTTAGGACGATAAATAAATATCAGCCATTACCATGTAAACTTCATTCAAAGCACATATAGCCGAAACAAGCAAATGAAATGACAAACGAAGTATTTCGGCCCTTTGGATCAGCAACAAATTTATAGCTAATCAAATGTATAGTGACTTGGTAATACCCTTTCATGATGTAAGAAATTATATGGCATCCATGGATTAAAATAAGCCCATTGAGGGTTACCAATCATACCTGATGAAGAATTCCATGACATGGACGTTAATGGCATAGTTGAAGAATATGGATAATGTGTAGACCGAAGATGCTGAAACCTTCGGCTTCGTCCTTCATAGTTTTCACTCTTTTCCTTCTTCACCTTTGCCGCACTTCTTGTAATGGAAGCTTGCACATAATTCTTATTTTGAGCACTTCCTTTGGGAACCCATGCCATGTTTCTTTCTTCAAGTTCTTGTGCACTAAGTTTTTGTAATTTATTATTTTTGCCAATATGATAAGCCGAGTGGGCACCCCGGCTGCGATTTTGTCTGAAGTAATGACAATTCTTGTTTTACCTTGTGCACTCTCAACTTCTTTTCTTCAGATTTGGCACTTTGACTATCAATAATTGGTTGTTTCATCTTATTGCCTTTAGTAGCCAATGTCAACACTTTAATTGGCTCTTTTTCATTTGAGATCAAATATGAAGTTGCACTCTTACGGCCATCTCTTTTAACACGGTAAACTTGCTTGACCACCTCTTTCTTCTTCCTTGAGCTCCGGACCGTTCCTTATGATTGAAACGGTCTTTAACATGTGATTGTTCAAATGTTGATCTTCTTGGAGCTGCATAGTATTGGTGAGATGGTCTAGAGTAAGATGGAGAATGTGCCCTTGTATCATACCTGTCCCATGATGAATATGTATCTAATGAGCATAGGGAGGCATCCACGGCATTGGTATTGGCGGCCCAAAATAAGGATATGAATATGTTGCATTAAAATTATCACTTTGCCAATACCAATCCTCATATTTGCGCCTTGGGGGTGATCTTGGTTTCTTTGCATGATTTGGCCGATAAGCATTCTTCTCTTCACTCTTCTTTTGATATTTATCCAATAGTTCAGCGAAGGTGATTTTTGATCTCTTACACTTGCGCTTATTCCGGCCTTTGTTTTCTTTTGGTTTGCTTTCATCGATCATTGGATTTGCTTGCTGCCCCTCCAGTCCTTAGCGTCTCCATTGTAGCTTCGATGGAACTCTCGCTCTCAAGATTATGCTCGTTATGCTCTTCAACAACTTCTTTACTTGAAAGCTTGATCCCATCACCTGCAACTTTTACATTCTCTTTAAATGGATCGGCTTGAAGCAGCCGATGCAAAAACTTTTTGCCATCGGGACCAATCGGAATAGATTGGTCATCTCTTGGTGTTTCAACAAACTTCAATCGTCCTTTTTCAAATGGCCAATTTAACTATTTGACGAAACATGTTGCAATCCTCAAAATTATGCTTGGATGAATCATGCAACTTACAATACATTCGTCCTTGGATTGATGGCTTAACATGGTGATCAAGAATTGTAATGTAATTATTTTTCAGCAACAAATCAAATATTTGATCACACATGCTTGAATTGAAGGTATACTTCTTGTTTTCTAGCCGATCTTCCTGTTTGAACGGCTTTGGAGATAAGCAAACGAATGGTTCAGATTTGTAATCTCCCCATTCGGCTACGCATTTGATACGTCGAAAATGTATCTATAATTTCTGGTTGCTCCATGCCCTTTTTGTGTGATATTGCTATGATATTTATGCACTTCCATACACTTTTTGATCATATTTGGACTAACCTACTAATGGTTGCAAAAGTGCACAATGTTCTTGTTTTACACTTTATTGTGTAGGAATTACTTGGAAATTGACAAAAACGCAAAAGGAGTCGTATTGGAGTAGGACTCTGACTTTCCTGAAATCTGTCTGAGAACGTTTTTTAAAGATGGTCACGTTCCGGCCCGAAAACGACGTCAAACGGAAAAAGTCTATTTGCGAAAATTGTGGGGAATTTCGAGGCCATGCTTCTGGATATAAAATTCGTTCAAATTGGAGTCCGGGCGGCCGAGTTTAGCCCGTTTTACTGAGGCCCAAAATCTGATGACGGGAATCCGAGAGTCTATATAAAGAGAGAAAACCTAGGTCACCAAGGGCCACGAATTTTCCTTCTCCCGAGCCGCCGTCTTGGAGGGGAGGACCAGCACCATTGCAGCACCATCCACAAGTAAGAAGGGGGGCCAAGGAGCCGCTGCCCCTAGGGCCGCCGCCGCCCCCAAGGGCCGCCGCCGCCCCCTAGGGCCGCCGCCGTCTCCTCCTCGCCGCCGCAGCCTCCGTGGCCGCCGCCGGCCGCCGTCTCCATCTCGCGGGGCTGCACCTCTCCATCAACACCATCATCAACCTCCTCCTCACCATGTCCATGCGTGAGTAGTCTCCTCCGGGGCCGAGGGCTCGTACGTGTAGCTATGTGGTTATCTCTCTCTCCCATGATGTGATCTTCGTTGTGATCATAGGCTATGTTAATGTAGGGTGATCCCATGATATTTCCCCTTCCTCTATGTATTGGATTGATGTACTCACTTGTCTTTATCTAGTATAATCCCCGAGACCAAGGCGACAACGGTCTATTGGACATGGATTAGAAAAATATTTTCATGAGTGATTTCCTCTCTTGTGTGTTGATTGAAGATTGAGAGTCTCTTGGTGCTTGTCTTTGACTATCCTTTAGATATGTTGTGGTGATTGTGGGACTCTCTTTGGATGGCCGCGGTGACATTGGGAAATCCTTAGATTGAGAACTACGAACTTTGAGGTGTGCTTTTGTAGCCCTACATAATTCTCGTCCTCTCTTGACCATGAAGGAATGACCTCCGGGTGCGTCTCCATTGCATGTTTTATGGGAAATATCATGTGATTCGATTATGTTAATGTTGTTGGGAGTTGCCACTAGTGAAAGTATGAAGCCTAGGCCTTGTTTCCACCATTGCAATACCATTTGTGCTCACGTTTACCACTTGTTTGCTTGCTGCACTTTTTATTACAGATTTATATTACTTTGTTTTGCCATCCATATCACTTGCCATTTAACATCTCTTCGCCGAACTAGTGCACCTATACATCTGACAAGTGTATTAGGTGTGTTGGGGACACAAGAGACTTCTTGTATTTTAGTTGCAGGGTTGCTTGAGAGAGACCATCTTCAACCTCTACTTCCCTGAGTTCGATAAACCTTAGGTCATCCACTTGAGGGAAATTGCTGCTGTCCTACAAACCTCTGCGCTTGGAGGCCCAACATAGTCTACAAGAGTAGAAGTGTGTGTAGACATCAGCATTGTGTTTTCCACTCTATCTCTGATGTCTTTGGATAAGATATTATATTAGCATCAGTTTTCTCAATAGAATTTAACCTTGGCTTTAAATTTCTGAAACGAAGATATTTAGAACATACATGTCTCAGTTGAGACCAAGTGCAAGCCAAGTACGAAATAAGCAAAGCTACCCAACTAGATATGAACTTTACATAAAGCAACGGGGAAAGCTTTGGCTGTAACAATAAGTCAATATCGGTCTTTATAAATGGCGTAATGGGTTGACCGATATGTTCCATAACAATTTTATTGCTAACAAGTAAATTACCCTTCTTCATTGGTCTTTCAAAATTACTTATGAGAATATTTCTTATAGATGCATCAATAATGAATCATTGGATATGTTGCATCTAAGAGATATTGTCAATATCTATAATATCATCCATCTGTTTAACATCGTGAATTATTTTGTTGTGTTCCCATGTTATCAATGGTGTCATGTAGCTATTCTCCACCTATTAGTTAGTTCCATGCTATATTTCGAGTGTGCATCTTGTGGCATCTTTCTCCGTGTTTAACACCTGATTTGGTACAAATTTGTAGTGCTGATTTCTAAACCTTGCATGGTTTTTGTGCCTACTATCATCCCGTATATACTGCAGCTTATTTTCGCTGTTTGGATGGTGAAGGGTTATCTTGCCAGTAGAAAATTATGTGAATGTCATTAACAACAAATGGTTTAGCAGGTGAGTCCCTGATTGGATGGCACTGGCAAATGGATCATCAAAGTATGATATATGAATCCGATTTTCCATTGAAAAATCTTTTTCACTCTTCATGCATTAGATTACTTATTGTACATATTGCCAGTTTATACAAGCTGAAAGACGTCGGCCATTCCAAAATGTCGAACTGTAGTTTTAGTAAAGAGGCAACACTTGACAGTGTGTCGATATATGTAGATAAGATTATAGGATGTGTTCTCGCTGTTTGCCCCTGTCAGGCTTTATGTTTTTGTCCATGTGTCTCTGGATTAGTTTAGTAGCCTGTAAAATGAAGTCGCTGTACGTGAAGGCGAATCTAATGTTTTCCTAGCTCCTGTAGCAATTTGTTGTATAACATTATATTTATTCTTTACTCAGTAGAAAATTTTGATGGCACCAAAACATTTTATTTGTGATCCTTTTCCTAACCAAATCATCTCGCCATGGCTCTGCAAATGAAAACTTGTGACATGACACTGAATTGTCATAAGAACAATCTCAACAAATTGTATGATCTCCTTTTCCTTAGCTTGATTAACAATAAGACATTTGTATGTTTCTTATTGGTATATTAGGCTAGCAATAATGTGCATAGGTTCATCCTTTCGGTTTAAGCGAAAACAAATTCCCCTAGATTTACAAGTTTATTCGATGAAAAAAACATCTACTTTATATACACATACATCTGGGTAAGGTGACCCGACCGGAGTGTGAGCTGTTGAGGATAGTGTAGTACAATTGTCAGATCTAAAGGTGAAACCTATGCCAGGCAATCAGTCCAAGTCGCAGTACCAAGCTCCAAGACCAAGTGTTCCTCCTCCTCGTCCAGTTTCTGAGGTCACTTGCTACAAATGTGGTCTGAAGGGTCATTATTCCAACAAGTGCACCAACCAGAGACGCCTTCCGCCTCCTCCATCTGTCAGCACTGCTATTGTCAAGCACAATCCCAAGCATGCAAGAGTGAACCTGATGAGTGCAGCTGAAGCAGAAAATTCTTCTGATGTGATAATTGGTAATCTTCCAGTTAGCACTATACCTGCAAAAATCTTGTTTGATTCTGGTGCATCACTTTCCTTCATGTCATGTCCATTTGCATCTAAGCACAACGTGAGCACAGTGGACTTGCCAAAGAGGTTATCTATTATTTCTCCGGGTAAACATATGTCTTCCAACTCAGTGGCTCCGGATATATCTATTTATATGGGTGATTACCGCTTTCTGGTTTCTCCGATTATTCTCGGCAACTCTGACATTGATCTTATTCTTGGGATGGATTGGCTTTCCAAGCATGATGCTCACATTGATTGCGCAAATAAGGAAGTCAAGGTTACTCATCCTGACGAAGAAGTGATTATCTTCGCCTCTCGAGATAACACAATCAGGCTATTCTCTCAATGACAAGGGCGAGATTAATGCCATCTCTCAGATTCCGGTGGTCAATGAATATGAAGATGTTTTCCCTGAAGAGCTTCCAGGCATGCCTCCGCATCGTCAAGTTGAATTTGTCATTGAACTCGAGCCCGGTACCGAGCCAGCATGTCGGCGTCCGTACAAGCTTTCTCTTGAAGAGTTATAGGAGCTGAAGAGACAACTCGATGAGCAAGAGCGTATGGGTCTAATCAGGCCTAACACTTCTCCTTGGGGCTGTGGTGTTCTATTTGTCAAGAAGAAGGATGGCACGGAGCGCCTTTGCATTGATTACCGGCCATTGAACAAGAAGACAATAAAGAACAAGTATCCGCTCCCCAATATCAATGAAATGTTCGAGCAGCTCAAAGGAGCAAAGGTGTTCTCAAAGCTCGATCTCCGGATGGGTTACCACCAGATCCGTATCCGTGAAGAAGATATTCACAAGACCGCATTCAGTATAAGCTACGGCTCCTATAAATACACGTTCATGTCTTTTGGCCTCGCAAATGCTCCACCCACCTTCTCGAGGATGATGCACTTCATATTCAACCCCTACACCAATGAATTTGTTCTCGTCTATCTGGATGACATCTTGGTATTCTCCAAGAATGAAGAAGACCATGCCAAGCATCTCCGTTTGGTCCTGGACAGACTCCGTGAACACAAGTTCTATGCGAAGTTCTCCAAGTGTGAATTTTGGCTGGATAAGGTCTTATATCTTGGCCATATCATCTCTGCTGAGGGTATTTCTGTCAACCCAGAGAAAGTTGAAGCTATTGTCAACTGGGAACCCCCGCAGAACGTCAAGCAACTCCAAAGCTTCCTTGGTCTCGCTAGCTATTGCAGAAGGTTCGTTGAGAACTTCTCCAAGATTGCCAAGCCTCTCTCAAACTTGCTGCAGAAGAATGTCAAGTACAACTGGACTCTAGATTGTGATGTGGCATTCAAAACACTCAAAGAGAAGCTCATTTCTGCTCCGGTTCTTACTCCTCCGGATGAGTCCAATCCCTATGAAGTATTCTGTGATGCTTCTTTACAAGGACTTGGTGGCGTTCTCATGCAAGACAAGAAGATTGTGGTATACACTTCTCGTCAGTTGAAACCAAATGAGAAGAATTATCGCACACATGACCTCGAGCTAGCAGCAGTGGTACATGCCTTGATCACGTGGAGACACCTTCTGTTGGGCAGAAAAGTGGACATCTTCACCGATCACAAGAGCTTGAAGTACATCTTCACACAGCCGAACCTGAACCTTCGCCAGACTCGTTGGGTTGAGATGATCCAAGAGTATGATCTAAGCATCGAATACACACCTGGCAAGGCCAATGTCATTGCAGATGCCTTGAGCAGAAAGGCATATTGCAACAGTCTCCTTCTCAAGCCTTTTCAGCCTAAGCTTTGTGAATCATTTAGGAAGCTCAACCTCCAAGTTGTTCCGCAAGGCCTTCTTGCAAACCTTCAAGTTGCTCCTACCTTGGAAGATCAGATCCATGAGGCCCAACTCAGTGATGCTATGGTGTAGAAAGTGAAACATGGTATTGCTAAGGGTACTCCCAAATACAAGTGCTATCACGTTGATGAGAAATACACCTTGTTCTTTGAGGATAGAATTGTGGTTCCCAAGGGTGATTTCAGGAAGCTCATAATGAACGAAGCACATGACTCCCTCCTCTCGATTCATCCCGGAAGTTCTAAGATGTACCAAGACCTCAAGAAATCTTACTGATGGACATGCATGAAAAGGGAGATTGCCCAATTCGTGAATGAATGTGATGTCTGCAGAAGAGTGAAGGCAGAGCATCAACGTCCAGCCGGTCTCCTCCAACCTCTTCCTATTCCCGAGTGGAAATTCGACCACATTGAAATGGATTTCGTCACTGGGTTTCCTAAGTCCAAGAAGGGGAATGATGCTATCTTTGTTGTTATTGACAAGCTAACCAAAGTAGCTCACTTCCTTCCTGTCAAAGAATCCATCAATGCAGCTCAGTTGGTAGAGTTGTACACTTCCAGAATTGTTTCGTTGCATGGAATTCCTCAAGTTATCTCCTCGGACCGTGGAAGTTTGTTCACATCCAAGTTCTGGGACTCCTTTCAGTCAGCCATGGGCACTAAGATTCGTTTCAGCACTGCGTTTCACCCTCAGACTAGTGGTCAAGTTGAAAGAGTGAACCAGATCCTCAAAGACATGCTCAGAGCTTGTGTCATCTCTTTTGGCATGAAGTGGGAAGATTGTCTCGCGTTTGCCGAGTTCTCTTACAACAACAATTTCCAAGCAAGTGCCGACAAAGTTCCTTTTGAAATCCTCTATGGCAGAAAGTGACGTACCCCTCTCAACTGGTCAGAGACTGGTGAACGTCAACTTCTTGGCAATGATTGGATCTCAGAAGCCGAAGAAATGTGCAAAGTCATACGTGAGAATCTCAAGGCCGCTCAGTTGCGTCAAAAGAGTTACTATGACGGCAAGCATCGTGATTTGACTTTCGACATCGGGGATCATGTCTATCTCCGTGTTTCTCCTATGAAAGGAACCCAAAGATTCGGTATCAAAGGAAAGCTTGCTCCTAGATATGTGGGCCCTTTCAAGATTCTTGGCAAAAGAGGCGATCTAGCCTATCAACTTGAGCTCCCCTCCAACTTTGCAAATGTTCATGATGTGTTTCACGTGTCTCAACTCCGCAAGTGCTTCAAGACACCTGAACGCACCATTCCGTTCGTGGAGATTGATCTTTAACAAGACTTGTCTTACCGTGAGCACACTGTTGCTATTCTTTAAGAAACTGAGCGCAAAACCCGCAACATGTCAATCAAGATCTTGAAAGTTAAGTGGTCACACCATACCGACCGAGAAGCGAGGTGGGAACGAGAAGATCACCTTCGTTCCGAGTATCCTTCCTTCTTCCAGTCCTAGATCTCGGGACGAGATCTTTTTGTAGTAGAGGAGAGTTTGTAATGCCCCAGATGTAACACTTTCCAATTATGGCAATATATGAAACTTTGACTTCATCAATTCCATTCTGGGCTCTTCTTTCATTTCGGGTTTCTTTGTTTTGTCGTGTGCGTGTGTGCATTTCATCCATGTCATGTTATCATGTGCATTGCATTGCATTCGTGTTGTCACTTGCACCCTGTCCCACTCGCCTCTTCCCGTTGTCCGTTTTGAGTTCTGACACTCACACACGTGCCCGTGGCACCCCCGAGTCCTTCTTTCGTGTGTGGCTGTGTAACGTTCCTGGAATGAGGTGAGACTTGTCGTGCGTTGTTGTTTTAGTACGCGTAGGTCGTCTGTCAAGTTTCATTGCGTTTGGAGTTCGTTTGGTACTCCAACGGTTAACCTAGTGGGCTAAAAGTACCTCTTCCTTTTGGCCCAAGACCCCCTCCACAAGAGCCCACTAACCCAGCACAACCTCTCCCATTATCTCGGTCGTCGGATCACGAACGTGTGGCTGAAAACCGCACCCCATTTGGAGTCTCCTATCTCCCTATGCCTATAAAACAGCCCCCCACGTCCATATTGCAGACGAAACCCTAATTCCAAGCTCTTCCGTGCCGCCGGACACGTCCGTTCCGGCTGGACACATCCGTCCGCCGCCCCTCAGCTAGTCCCGTGACGCCACGTGGCACCCCCGCCACCACCTCCACCGTGCGGCCCGCGAGGCCCGCCTCCGGCCTGCCCGGCCCGCGCACCCGCGCCGCCACCAGCCGCCACCCATCCCACGCCCGACGCCGTCGCCTCCAGCTCCGGCCGCCGGCGCGCCCCGCCGCCGCCGCGCCGGACGACGCCGCCGGCCTCCAAGACGACCCCGCCGCCCCGGACTTCATCGCCAGCCGGCACCGCCGCCCTCGTCATCCCGCCGCCGCCGGGCCTCTTCGTCGCCGGCACCGGACGGGCCGCCGCCTCCGCGCCCTCTGGCCACCGCCGGCCGCACCTTCTTCAACTCCGGCCGCCGGAGCCGCCGCCGTCCCGAATCTGGTCGCTGGGACCATATCCACCAATCCATCCAACCAAACGCTCGTCTCGCGTCCCGATCCACTCCATCCCGGAATCCCTCCGTCCCGTTGACTTTTTCAGAGGGTATAAATTCCTCTAAGTCCCCAGTTTTTCATATTTTGTTGCCTCCTTTGCATGGCTGTAACTTCATGCTCGTAGATCCGTTTTGGGCGTGTGATATATCAAAATGATCGTGGTGATGTGCTCTTCATTTTGTTCCATTGTGGCATGCTTGTTTGAGTTCATCTAGATGCCCTAATCTCTGTTGCAAGAGTGCTACTTGTTTAAAACTGCTGTTACTTGTTAATTTGTTGCCATGTTTGAGATGTGATAACTTGGTGCATGTTTATCCAAATGGAGCATATGATATGTCAAAATGTTCATTCTGAAGTGCTCTACATGATGGATGCTGTAGCTTTCATGTTAGGTGTCATATTGCCATGTTAATCTCTGTTGCAAAAGTGGATGTGGCAGTTAAGTGCTGAAACTTATTATGAGATGATGTTTTGAAGTGCTCATTTCTATTGATGTGTTTGTCTTCATGCCACATGTCAATATGTTTTAGAAGCGCCATCATATGGTCTTTGCTGTGGTGCAAACCACTTTCCATGATATGCCTTGAGGTGACTTAAACAAGCTTGTAAACATGCCATGTCAATGTTACTGTTTTATACTTGGGGAAAAAACTGCTAAGTCTCGAATCTGTTTTATGCTGATGCTATGTTTGCTTGATGCCCCACTCAAATCCATGTTTGTTTTGGAGTGGCCAATGATCATTCCTGGTTTTTCATGTTATGCTCTATCCAGCCATGCCCTCACTTGCACATATGGCTTGCTGTAGTTTATTTATTTCTTGCTCTCAAGTTGCTATAAATTATGCCTCTCAGGTTTTATCAGCATGACCAATTTGGTGTAGCTTGTTGCTATTGATACATGCCTCCTATGGAGTTGCTCCAATGGAGTTGTTTGCTGTATGATATGTCTATTACATGTCCATGATCTTTATATGCTTAGTGGAGTTGATATGCATGTTGTTTTGTGCTTTCGAAGACAGCATCGTGATGATGTTTTTGCCTTCCCAGATTTTGACTAAGTCTGGATAATTTTATTGCAACTTGCCATGCTTGGTTAATTGTGTTCCAATAGGTTTTTGGGTGTGTTCTAAGTTCATGCTTATTAAGTAACATGTCTAATTCATGTCCATGCCCTTTGTATCCATGTTTGAGTGCTGTTGCTTAATTATTTCTTGCTCCAAACTTGTCATGTCGCTGTTAACTGCAGCTTTAAGTGAATATTGTTTTGCTTGCCATTTGCAAACCGTGTGACCGTTTCCGGCGATCTTTATATCGATTTCTACCGAAATCTTCCCCTCTATCAAATTGCACACTTGGTTTTCCAAGATGAGGCCTTCCCCATCATCTTCTCCTTATGTTCAAGTGCTTCCACATGCATACACACATCATACTTGCATCATGTTGATTGTGCATTGCATCATGTTTGATGTTGTGCCATGTTGTGTTCTTGTGTTGAGTATATCCGGGAGCCGAGACTGAGAACGAGGTTCCTGCCGAGGTTGAGTACGAGGAGCGATCTTACAATCCCATCGACGACTTGACATGCAAGATGACCTGACCCATATATCATTTCTATCTTTGCCTATTGCTAGATGTCTCGCTCTTTAGCTTATTGCCTCGATGCCCATGTTTGTTTGTCAGCCTCCTATTGTAGCCATGAATCTCTCTATCCACCCAACCTAGCAAACCTTTGTTTGGCTACGTAAGCTTCGCTCAGCCCCTTTTATAGCATTGTTACTTGCAGGTGAAGATTTGAAGATCCCTGCTTCATGTTGAAGTTATTGTTGGGATAGCACACTATATAATCCGTTAAACTAAATAATCTATATACTTGGCAATGGGTGGAAGGCTAAGCCTCTTGCTTGGTGTTTTGTTCCACTCATGCCTCCCTAGGAACCGTTTAAACCGTTGTTATGTTCCTTGATTATGCGTCCCTAACACGGTTGGGTTTTATGGGGCCCCCTCGATAACCCGCTTAGCACTAAAGCTTTTCCAGCAAGGCCCAACATTGGTTTTACATTTGCCTAATAACTAAAACTTGCATAGGGAGTTATAAACCCGAGTTCTTAATCAACAACCCGGGCCAGTGCTCCACATGAGTGTTGGTCCAACCGGGCAGACTACGGGGCCACCACGGGGAAACTTGAGGATTGGTATTTTCCTGTAGGCTGTCCCATCCGGTCATGGCCTGAGACTAGATACACGCGGCTACTGTCAGGGCGTCGGCACGCCGGGAGGTCTTGCTAGATTAGTTTTACCTTAGTCGGAATATCTTGAGCACGGGATTCCGAGAATACTCGGGTCTTCCCACCTTGGAGTTGCGACTCCGCAGATCGTGAGCTTGTGATGGGCTAAGTTGGGACGCCCCTGCAGGGTTTGATCTTTCGAAAGCCGTGCCCGCGGTTATGTGGCAGATGTGAATTTGTTAATATCCGGTTGTAGAAAACTTGACACCATGTTCAGAATACACTACCAGCGTGAGTAACCGTGACGGTCATTTTCCGAAGGGGTTCGGGAAGTGAACACGATGGGGTTATGATTGACGTGCTTAGATAGGATCACTTCGTGATCACTTTGACGCTAGTGGAATCTCTTCTCGCTCTAAACACGTAAGCTAGTGCTAGTGCAGCTGCAACCTTGTTCTTCAGCCTTGTTCCACACCCAAGGCTTAGATAGTTTTGTTACCCGGGAATGGGATTGCTGAGTCCTCCGTGGCTCACAGATTCTACACAACACCAGATGCAGGTACCATGGTGAACTACACAGGCGATGGCACAGAGTTGTGCTGGGAGTTCGACGAAGAACGTGGGCGATACTACGTGTCTTACTGATGACCCACAACCGTAAGGGATCTATTGCAGCGTTTTTGATAAGTAAGAGTGTCGAACCCAACGAGGAGGAGAAGGTATTGATAAGCGATTCTAAGCAAGAAATTACTGCAAGCACTGAAAGATAACTTTTTAGGGGTTTTCTCGATATAAGCAACAGGAAAGTAAAAGCAAGCAATGTAAAAGGCACTGAGAGTAACAAGTGGCCCAATCCTTTCTTATCAAAGGAGAGGCCTAGCAACTGAACTTATAAAGGCTAAAGCGTTCCCGAGGACACACGGGAGAGGTAGTCATGTGCTTTCGCCATATTCCGTATCGATACTATGTTATGTGTTGATAAGTGTTGAGTGGGTGGATCTATGCTAGTACATTCTCTAGACTAAGATGAATGCACTCTTATGATTAAACACCTTGCAAGCATCCCCAAATACAAGATAGTATTTAAGGCAAAAGCCTAACCATAGCAATACGATCGAGGATCCATTATTCCCTTATGCAAAAGCGTGCGAACTGGGGTTCAGGTTTCTGTCACTCCGGCAACCCACCATAAGCATTCTTTGTACACAATGTATTCTCCTAGGTCCTTAATAAGGCGAAGTGTTGAGTGTTCGACTCACACAACACCACTAGTAGAATGACAACGCAACTTAAGTATCAAACAACACATATTACTTCAACAACATATGACTACTAACAACAAGACTTTCCCCATGTCCTCAAGAACCAATGTAACTACTCACGAGACATAAAAGAGATCATGATCAGTGGAGATAAATGGGTGATAAACAATCTGGACATAATAATATTTCTCCAACAAAACTCAATAGCATTCACCACAAAGTAGTAATCAACACCGATGGAGTAGAGAGGATAGGTAGTACGAGTTACAACACAAGTTGCACTTGTGAGATGAGATTTGGATGAAGATGGAGATGGTGTTGGTGTTGGGGATGATGTTGATGATGATCTCGATGATGCCCGTGACGATGGTGATGACGATGGCGACGATCTCCCCTTCCGGGAGGTGATCTCCCCGGCGGAATCTGCCCGCCGGAGATGGCTTTTTCTTCTCTGTAGGTTTCCGCCACGGAGCGGCGGCGGAACTCCATAAAAACTCTCTTTTTTAGGGTTTTCAGATAACGGAGAGTATATAGGCAAAAGGGGGCAGCCGGAGGTGGGCCAGGGGCTCCAGGCGCCCCCCCGGCGCGGCTAGGGGGGGGGGGGGCGCCCCCAGGGCACCTGGGCACCCTGTGGCCCCCCTCTGGTTGCCCTTTTGCATGTCTTCGTGATTCGTCCGGAAAATATCCTCCGTCAATTTTCAGGTAATTCGGAGGTATTCTTCTTCAGCAACTCAGCGTCAACTTTTTACCGCTGAATCCTGCGTCTGCTGCTTCGGCACAGGAAAGTTGCAAACTGTGTAAAATAGGCCAAAACAACATAAGAACATCATCGTAATGTGAAATATATCAATGAATAAGGATAAATTATGATACAAAATAGTGATGCATTTTGGACGTATCAACACCCCCAAGCTTAGACCTCGCTTGTCCCCAAGCGAATACTGAGCTCGGTAAACCTGTCCACAAGTTTAGAGAGTGAAGTGTCGATAAATAGAATACGGACAAGAAGCATCACAGTTTCTTCACCAACTCAAATATCCTCAACAACAATCTTCAACTCATAAGGCCCTTATAAAAGAGTGGCAACACTTATATTCGGAAGCAGGGCTAAGGAAACTCATTGAATCATGGCAAACATGTCCTTTGGTCAAAGAACAACTAATAACTTTTACTTTTGCTCTTTCTTTATGTTTTGATGAGATTACTTGAAGCTTTTGAAAGAACATGTTATTAGGCAAGAAGTGAAAGTGTTAACACAAAGGAAGATATTTGCCTTAGCTGGGCTTGACAAACAACTTACTTATCAAATGATAATGTCAACAAGGATATGATATGACAAATCTTAATGCAACTTTATATGAATGAATCCTTATCAACATCAAATGTCTGTTCTCTTTGAGAAATAGAAGGAAGTAGGAATAACTGACTCGATCTAAAATTAAAAGATAGGCCCTGCTCTAGGGTAGTAGGAAAAACTCATGTGCTATCCTTAAATCAAACAGAATGAAAACAAGTTTTGAGAGAGGTGCATGATTTGTCAACGAATGCTAATAGATAACTCAATTGCTTCTTGAGCTGGACAAGTTTCAAGGAACGGCTCCCGCACGAGGACGATCACATCCTCTTATTCTCCTTTGTTTATCACTGCCAAAGTTTTCCGATTTCTCATGAACAAAGCGTGAAGGAGGGTTTGTTTGTTATATTATTTTCGAGCCGGGCGCACTCTTTGCCAGTTCCTTCTCGTATTATGGGTTTGCACATTAGACATGCAATCCCGGGGTGAAGCTTGTCTAACTCAAAAAGACCATGAATTAACTATTACTTCCTCATGAGCTAAAACAGAGGCACTAAATAAAAGATTTTTGAACATTTAAGGATACCACATAAATTCTGTACTTTAGGAGGTGGTAGTGGAATACCACGAGTAGGAAGGTATGGTGGACTCATATGGAAGGTATTGGTTTAAGGGTATGGATGCACAAGCAGAATTCCGCTTAGTACAGAGTTAGGCTAGCAAAGGTTTTGAGAGAACAGACAATTGATGATGACTAAGATGCAAAACAATATAAAGCATAAACATTGAAATAAGCATAACACATCAAGTTGTCTTCCTTGTCAACATAACACTTCAAGCATAATAACATAAAGGTTTTGGCTATGTCGATACTTTTAGGAAAATCATGCTTGTTGTTATGACCAAAGCTATGTTTGCCAAGATTTAATAAAGTTTTCACAGCCATACCTGATATAAGGTCAATACTCCCCATAAGAGTCATCATATAAGGTCGATTGCGTGAAGAGAATACCGAGTGCAGCAAAAGGAACCAATAAACTTCTCATTAATATTCCATCATAGACGACTCCACACTCACGGATACAATCTCCCTACCGAAGGAGTGATAGACCTCAATGCATACACCTATTTCATATAATAACCTCCCTAAACATGATATGACTCTACTTGACTCTAAAAGACAAAAGATAAAGATAAAGATACCGGGCACTCCCCCAAGCTTAGAACAAGCCAAGGGAATGCTGTTACCCAAGGAGATTTCACTCCTCATCCTTGTTGGCGTTGATCACGTAGTCTCCGGCGAAACGCTTCCATGGAAGGGGTTCTCCAGTCGCATATGAGAAGTTTGTCTCCTGAATCCTGCATTCAGCACCCATACCCATGCGCATAAACCTTAGTTCATACTCACAGTTCTGGTTATGTAGATCATAAATTTGCCCTTGGAGCTCTTCAATTCTTTCTTCAAACGCGGTGATGCTTTTCCACATCTCCTTCATCTCCTTCAGGAAGTAGGTCTTCAGCTCGTTGATGATGTCAAAGTTAGCTTCAACACCACGCTCGATCATCTTCTTGTACTCGAAGACTTCTTGCTCCACTTCTTCCAGCCTGGCCTGGATGCTCCCCTCCTTCATAGGTCCCTTTAGATCTTCTTGATGAAGGACACCGTCCTCCATCCGAACAACCTGAGGGTGCTTCTTCACCTCAGCGAGGTAAGGGTTGATGATGTTGATGACGAACTTGTCCTTGGGGGAACTTGGAGAAGCCATGGCACCTAGATTCAGCTGAAAGATTCCCTGGCAGAAACAGATCGAAAAGAAAACACACGAAATCGCAAGATACATTGCCGGAACAATCCGGGCAAATATATAGCAAAAATTTATGCATAGAAAGGAAGGTAACAGGCTAAAGCGGGGTCGGAGACGGATGCCCGGGTGTCCAGGCGCCCTGGCGGCGCGGCCAGGAGGTAGGGCGCGCCAGGGGGGCGCCTGGACCCCATGGAGCTCGTCTCCGGCTCCACATAGGCTCAAAATTTTACTAATTTTGCAAAAACTCGTAATACGGAACTTTTATGGCGGTTCGCAATGTTTCCTTACCGTACTACATACCTTTTCTTTATTCTGCTTTTGCTGGCGTCTGAAACAGGGCTGCAACATGTTCTTCATGAGATGTTGTGTATATTATATTCACATCAACATTGACAGGGTCTCCTGCTATGTAATGTTTAAGTCTTTGCCCATTCACAACTTGAGGTTTGGTGCCTTCAAAATTGTTAATCTTAATTGCACCAGACCGATAGACTTCTTCAATATGAAATGGCCCTTCCCACCTGGAAAGTAGTTTGCCTGGAGAAAACCTGAAACGGGATCTAAACAACAAAACTTTATCACCAACATTAAATCCACGTTTCAGAATCTTCCTATCATGCCACTTTTTTTACCTTTTCCTTGAACATTTTAGCGCTCTCGTAAGCTTCACTTCTCCATTCATCTAGAGAAGTCAAGTTCATGAGACGCTTCTCACCAGCTAATTTTGGGTCAGCATTAAGCTCTCTAACAGCCCAGAAAGCTTTATGCTCTAACTCTAATGGCAAATGGCAAGCCTTGCCATACACCATCTTATAGGGGGACATGCCCATGGGGTTTTTGTAAGCAGTTCTATACACCCACAAAGCATCTCCTAACTTGTTTGACCAGTCCTTTCTATTTCTGTTTACTGTCTTCTGCAATATCAACTTAATCTCTCTATTGGTGAGCTCAACTTGCCCACTAGTTTGAGGGTGATATGGTGAAGCAATTCTATGGTTGACATCGTATTTTGCTAAAGCTTTTCTAAAAGCTCCGTGCATGAAGTGTGATCCTCCATCGGTCATGAGATACCTTGGTACACCAAACCTAGGAAAAATTACATCTTTAAGCATTTTCAAAGATGTCTTGTGATCAGCACTTTCAGTGGGGATTGCTTCAACCCACTTGGTCACATAATCAACAGCTACTAAAATGTGAGTGTACTTGTGCGAAGAAGGAAAAGGACCCATAAAATCAAAACCCCAACAATCGAAAGGTTCAATCACTAGTGAGTAATTCATAGGCATCTCATTCCTTCTACTAATGTTACCAACTCTCTGACATTTATCACAGGCTAAAACATAATTTCTAGCATCCTTAAAGAGAGTAGGCCAATAAAAACCTGATTGAAGAACCTTATGTGCAGTCCTCTCACCGGCGTGATGTCCTCCATAGGGACTATCATGACACCGTCTGAGGATGTCCTTCTGCTCATGTTCCGGTATGCATCTTCTCACGATCCCGTCGGGACCTTCTTTGAAAAGATGTGGGTCATCCCAAAAGTAGTGCCTCAAATCATGATAGAACTTCTTCCTTTGCTGAAATGTTAAACCTGGAGGCAAATACTTTGCAACAATAAAATTAGCATAATCTGCATACCAAGGATCGGAAAGAGATTGTACTTTTACAACGGCAAGTTGCTCGTCTGGAAAACTATCGTTGACCGGGATGGGGTCGTGCGGTATATCTTCCATCCTTGAAAGATTGTCCGCCACCGGATTGTCTTCCCCTTTCCTATCAACAATCTGCAAATCAAATTCTTGAAGAAGGGGTACCCATCTGATAAGCCTTGGCTTGGCATCCTTCTTTGTCATAAGGTACTTAATGGTAGCATGATCAGTATGAATAATAACTTTGGAATCAACAATATACCGCCTAAACTTATCACAAGCAAATACTACAGCTAAGAATTCCTTCTCAGTAGTAGCATAATTCTTTTGAGCACTATCAAGGGTTTTGCTAGCATAATGTATAACATTCAATTTCTTATCAACTCTTTGTCCTAAAACAGCTCCAACAGCAAAATCACTTGCATCACACATAATCTCAAAAGGTAAATTCCAGTCAGGTGGTTGTACTATAGGAGCGGTTATTAAAGCTTTCTTAAGAACTTCAAAAGCTTCCTTACAACCAATATCAAATACAAAAGGAACATCCTTCTGGAGAAGATTAGTGAGGGGCCTCGCGGTCTTAGAAAAGTCTTTAATAAATCTTCTATAGAAACCAGCATGACCAAGAAAACTGCGAATACCTTTGATGTCCCTTGGATAGGGCATCCTCTCAATAGCTTCGATCTTGGCTTTGTCTACTTCAATTCCCCTTTCGGAAATCTTGTGCCCAAGAACAATTCCTTCGTTAACCATGAAGTGGCACTTCTCCCAGTTGAGTACCAAATTTGTCTCCTCGCATCTCTGCAAAACTTTATTACGATTGTGAAGACAATGGTCAAAGGAGGTTCCATAGACGGAGAAATCGTCCATGAAGACTTCCATAATATCCCCACAGAAACCATGAAAGATAGCAGACATACACCTTTGAAAAGTAGCAGGGGCATTACATAAACCAAAAGGCATACGCCTGTAAGCATAAGTACCAAAGGGACAAGTAAAAGTGATCAGCAGTGTTAACATGAATTTGAGAGAAGCCAGAATAACCATCGAGATAACAAAAGTGGGTATTTTTGGATAACCTTTCAAGCATTTGGTCGATGAACGGCAACGGGTAGTGATCCTTCCTGGTTGCCTTGTTCAACTTCCTGTAATCAATACACATTCTGTATCCAATAATAATTCTCTGAGGTATTAGTTCATTTTTATCATTAGGAACCACAGTTGTACCTCCTTTCTTAGGAACAAAATGTACCGGGCTTACCCACTTACTATCAGCTATAGGGTAGATAATACCTGCGGCTAGAAGCTTGAGAATCTCAGTTCTCACAACATCCATCATCTTCGGGTTCAACCGTCGTTGATGATCAACAACTGGTTTAGCATCAGGCTCGAGGTTGATAGTATGTTGACATATAGATGGACTAATCCCCTTAAGGTCATCAAGGGTATAGCCAATTGCACCTCGGTGTTTACGAAGTACTTGCAATAGTCGCTCTTCTTCATATCCTGAAAGGTTAGAGTTGATAATAACCGGATATACTTTCTTTTCATCTAAATAAGCATACTTGAGCGTATCGGGAAGAGGTTTAAGATCGAACACCGGGTCTTCTTTCGGTTTTGATAAAATTCCCAAAGGTTCAACCGGAAGGTTGTGCTTCAGGATAGCAGGTTGCCTCAAGAATATTTCATCTAGTTCATTTCTTTCCTGCATATGCAAATCATTCTCGTGGTCCTCCATATATTGCTGCAAAGGATCATTAGGGGGAATAGCAATAGAAGCAATACTTTCAATAAGTTTATCATCACTAGGTAAATTGGTACCACGAGGCTGCTTAGAGAACTTAGAAAAATTAAATTCATATGGCTCACCATTGAATTCAACAGAAACTTTACCTTTCTTGCAATCTATTATAGCTCCACAAGTTCTAAGAAAAGGTCTACCAAAAATAATTGGACAAAAATTGTCCCTCTCTGAACCAAGTACTAGAAAGTCGGTAGGGTATTTTACCTTTCCACATAGGACTTCAACGTCCCTCACAATTCCGATAGGAGAGATAGTTGTTCTATTTGCAAGATGAATAGTAACATCAACTTCTTCAAGTTCACAAGGGGAAATCTCACCGATGATCTCTTCATAAAGTGAATAGGGGATAGCATTTGCACTCGATCCCAAATCGCATAGCCCATAATAATTGTGATCTCCTATTTTAACAGATACCACTGGAGTACCTGAAATTGGGCCTTTATTCTTGGCTGTGACAAGGTTAGTGGAAACAGCACAAACATTTATATTGGAATCCAAAACATCATTAGTAACAAGGTCTTTAATCAATGCAACTTGAGGATCGACCCTGATCTGGTCCTCAGGCTCATCAACTCTTCTCTCACTTTTATTTATTATGCCTGTCACAAGAGAGTGCTCCCTTATCCTCGCGGGAAAAGGAGGCTGTGCATATATAACTGCAGGCAAAATAGGGTCAGCAACATGAATATCAACTGGTAGCTATTTAAAAGGTTCATGATGCTGGTCTCTCTTCTTTTTAAAAGAATCAACGTGAGAGGCAAAATTCTTACAGAAATCAATCATTAGATGGGAATCAAGACCAATCTTAGAGCAAAAAGTATTGAAGTAATCAGTTTTCACATAGCTCTCAATATAATCATGTTCATAATTTATAGCGGGTTCAATACCTTTATCAATTTCCCAATCTTCGGTATTCCTCTGGATCCTTTCAATGAGATCCCACCTTTCTTCAACACTCTTCTTCTGAAATACCCCACTAGAGGAGGCATCCAGCATCTCCTTATCCTGACGAGAAAGCCTGGCATAAAAATTTGTAAGTATAATTTCCTTGGGAAGCTTATGAATAGGGCATTTGAGCATTAGGGACTTCAATCTCCCCCAAGCTTGAGCAATGCTTTCTCCGTCACGAGACCTAAAGTTATAGATATAGTTCCTGTCTCGATGAATTTCATGAAGAGGATAAAACTTAGTATAAAAGAGAGACATAAGCTCCTGCCAGTCAAGTAAGTGTGAGTTATCGAGAAGCCTATACCAATCTGAAGCTTTATCTATAAGTGATACGGCAAACAATTTCCTCATGACAAACTCCCTCGATACACCTGCAAGCTTAAATAATGAACATAGTTGTGACAAATATAGCAAGTGTTCATCGGGATGTCTGTCTCCTGCATAACGATTAGCCAAAACATAATCGATAATACCAGCTGGTATTTTATAGGGCACAATTTCAGTAGGGGGAGGATCAACCACCACAGGTGTGGGGCGCCTTCCCGCAAGCAACGATCCAATAACAAGGTTGTCCATAAGGACAAAGAGCAGAAATAGCAAAAATAAAAACAGAATTATAAAAACTTTCTTACCAGTTTCACTTTACCAATAGCGCTACGCTCCCCGGCAACGGCGCCAGAAAACGGTACTTGATGACCCACAACCGTAAGGGATCTATTGCAGCGTTTTCGATAAGTAAGAGTGTCGAACCCAACAAGGAGCAGAAGGTATTGATAAGCGATTCTAAGCAAGAAATTACTGCAAGCACTGAAAGATAACTTTTTAGGGGGTTTCTCGATATAAGCAACAGGAAAGTAAAAGCAAGCAATGTAAAAGGCACTGAGAGTAACAAGTGGCCCAATCCTTTCTTAGCAAAGGAGAGGCCTAGCAACTAAACTTATAAAGGCTAAAGTGTTCATGAGGACACACGGGAGAGGTAGTCATGTGCTTTCGCCATATTCCGTATCGATACTATGTTATGTGTTGATAAGTGTTGACTGGGTGGATCTATGCTAGTACATTATCTAGACTAAGATGAATGCACTCTTATGATTAAACACCTTGCAAGCATCCGCAAATACAAGATAGTATTTAAGGCAAAAGCCTAACCATAGCAATACGATCGAGGATCCATTATTCCCTTATGCAAAAGCGTGCGAACTGGGGTTCAGGTTTCTGTCACTCCGGCAACCCACCATAAGCATTCTTTGTACACAATGTATTCTCCTAGGTCCTTAATAAGGCGAAGTGTTGAGTGTTCGACTCACACAACACCACTAGTAGAATGACAACGCAACTTAAGTATCAAACAACACATATTACTTCAACAACATATGACTACCAACAACAAGACTTTCCCCATGTCCTCAAGAACTAAGGTAACTACTCACGAGACATAAAAGAGATCATGATCAGTGGAGATAAATGGGTGATAAACAATCTAGACATAATAATATTTCTCCAACAAAACTCAATAGCATTCACCACAAAGTAGTAATCAACACCGATGGAGTAGAGAGGATAGGTAGTACGAGTTACAACACAAGTTGCACTTGTGAGATGAGATTTGGATGAAGATGGAGATGGTGCTGGTGTTGGGGATGATGTTGATGATGATCTCGATGATGCCCGTGACGATGGTGATGACGATGGCGACGATCTCCCCTTCCGGGAGGTGATCTCCCCGGCGGAATCTGCCCGCCGGAGATGGCTTTTTCTTCTCTGTAGGTTTCCGCCACGGAGCGGCGGCGGAACTCCGTAAAAACTCTCTTTTTTAGGGTTTTCAGATAACGGAGAGTATATAGGCAAAAGGGGGCAGCCGGAGGTGGGCCAGGGGCTCCAGGCGCCTCCCCGGCGCGGCTAGGGGGGGGGCGCCCCCAGGGCGCCTGGGCACCCTGTGGCCCCCCTCTGGTTGCCTTTTTGCATGTCTTCGTGATTCGTTCGGAAAATATCCTCCGTCAATTTTCAGGTAATTCAGAGGTATTCTTCATCAGCAACTCAGCGTCCACTTTTTACCGCTGAATCCTGCGTCTGCTGCTTCGGCACCGGAAAGTTGCAAACTGTGTAAAATAGGCCAAAACAACATAAGAACATCATCGTAATGTGAAATATATCAATGAATAAGGATAAATTATGATACAAAATAGTGATGCATTTTGGACGTATCACTTACCCAGAGGATCAGTAGTGGCTTCTACTAGGGGCGATCGGACCTTGTGTTATTTATTTATGGTATCTTTCATTTGGATCTTCGTCCGTAGTCGGACTGTGATGTTATTTGGATGATGATTGCTTATGTAATGTATTGTGTGACGTGGTGAGTGTAAGCCAACTACTCTTTTGCAATTTCAACCCTCTTTTACATGAGTCGTGCAAAGATACCATACTTGAGATCATTCTAGTATGAGCTTATACCTTTAAGTCGTGCCTCGACACGTAGGAGGTATAATCTTATACTGGGCATTACAGAGATGGACCATGACATCAAAGAATGACGGTGGGAAAAACATCTCTAGGTTGGACAATATTCTTGCAATATTATCTTGCATATTATCCAATTCTTCAGGATCTACAACTTTCTGCCATAGTTTGTTGAAGAAATCACAGAGGTCAATGCGTGTGTTTCTTATATCTTTGTCCATCAGATTCCTGATGGCCACCGGGAGGATTTGTGTCAACATTACATGGCAATCATGTCACTTCATGTGTCCGAACTTCATTTTACCTTTAATCTTGCATTGTGATTGATTAGCAAGCATATCGAGGCATGAATCGTCACCATCCTTTCTTTTACCTTTAATCTTGAGTAGAGTACCAAGGATGCTTTCACATAGGTTCTTCTCTACATGCATGACATCGATGAAGTGACGTACACGTAGAATCTCCCAATAAGGTAATTTCCAGAACACCGATTTCTTTTTAAACACTTGATCTTTTGGTGTTAGTTTCACCGTCAAAGGGTGGTTCTTGCCAAGCACAACATTTTTTTAGCCATGTTGTGGACCACCTCCCCGTCATAGGGTCTTGGGGCCACACCTGCCTCTGCCGTACCATCAAATTCAGCTTCCATCTTTCGGTATGGGTGATTCATCCGCAAAAACCTACGATGACGCAAATACACTGTTTTGCGCAAGTTGGGAAGTCTTCTGCTAGCTGTCCTATCCATGCATGTGATACACCCTACATCTCCCCTTGTTTTCTGCCCCAATGTGTTGCCTAATGACGGCATATCTTGAGTGGTGTGCACCAGCATTGCATGTAGATCAAAAATCTCCTTTCTGTAAGCATCATAACATTTTATAGTAGGCGCACATATTCACACTGTCAGCACTTCTTCTACCAGTAGCTGAAAGTAAATGTCGATGTCATTTCTAGGTTGCTTTGGGACTTGGATAATCATTGACATCATAATGTATTTTTCTTCATACACAACCAAGGAGCTAGGTTATATATGCACATAAGCACCGACCATGTGCTATGATTGGTGCTCATATCGCCAAAAGGATTCATCCCGCCAGTACACTCCTCGAGCCTTATACTTCTAGGATCCTTCGCAAATTTTTCAAACTTGTTGTCGACTAATTCCCACTGAGCCCCATATTTTGGGTGCCTCATAAACCTATCCGGAATTCGCTCATCATGATGCCACCGACACCTCTTTGCCTCTCTAGGGTTTGCAAACAAACGCCTCAACCTTGGAATTAGAGGCAAGTACCAAACAACCTTGAACGGGACTCATGTCTTGATCTCGTCGTCCAATTTGTACTTGTCCTTTGCTCTCCCGCGCTTGTATCATGCATGCTTGCATGTGGGACATGCACGAAAATCTTTGTACTCACTATGGTACAATATACAATCATCCACACAAGCGTGTATCTTTTGTACTTCAAGTTCCAATGGGCAAACAATTTTCTTCGCTTCATTCGTGCTTCTGGGGAGCACATTATCTTCCGAAAGAATATCTTTGAAAATACCTAAGATCTCTGTGAAGCCCTTATTTGATAGACCGTTTGCTACTTTAAATCTGAGAAGCGCCTGGGTGGAACTCAACCTGGAATATTTATTTTTGCAACCTGGATACAATTCTGTCCTGGAGTCGGCATCAATGGTTGGCATATCCTTGTACCCAATCATATCCTTTTTTGGTCCCTCGAAATCTGCAATCATAGAAGCAAAATCTGGCATATCAAGATCGTCATCATCTGCGTGGACGTCTTGGTTTTCCAGTGGGCATTTTGGCTTTCCGGTGTTCCAGTGGTAGCTTGACGCCTCTGCCCCGATGTTATGTTCAGCATCCGTGTGACACTGATCGGGGTTTGGCATCTCGCTGCCCTGGGTATCTTCATCCATGACCACCTCTTCACAGTGTCTGGTCCAACATGTACAACCATCCATGAATCCCCTAGAGACAAAGTGCATCTGAACATCTACGACTTCATGTGACTCTGTATTGGCACAATCAATACATGGACACAGGATTTAATCCGCATCACCAATTCTCCTCTTTGTACTTTCATCCAAATTCATGAACTATGTCACGCCACTGATAAAATCTGCGGTTTTTTGATTCTTCATCCATCGAGATCGTTCGATCTGCAGCAGACGAATGGTAATGAAAAACAAGACAACAACATTAATACACAGATTAACTGCTGCCCAGAGATGCATGCATAAATCACAAGGTTTTATTTTAATAATTACCGAGGGCGCTCCATGTTGTTATCTAGACGTGCAATGACAAAAATTAATGGCCAGCCAATTTACGCGCAGAGTACTAGTACAACACTACACTTATCAATTGAATACCTTAATTAAGCCACTCACGAAAAGAATACCTTAATTAATTTTCCGCACGGCGACCTCCACCCAGCAGACAGACAAGCGCGATGCAGCAGTACGCCGAGTCAGCAGGGTCGAGGAGCAAAGCTTAGTGCGGCTGCCTACTGAAGTTCGACCTCCACTATCCCGCCATCGACCGCGATGGATGTGCTCGAATCACGCCGCCGCCGAGCTCGATGGTTGAGCTCCTCCTATCTCTCGCCGCAGACCGAGGATTGACCTCCTATGACGCCGCCACCGCCCATCGGCCGAGGATTGACCTCTTCTCCAGTAGCCGCTGCCTAGGCCGCCGTCGCCATCTCTATATGTAGAGCAACTGTTTTTTTTACGGATATCCACGGAGCTGTTGTTTACACGATATCTCACCGTAACACAATTATATGGACAGGGTAGTACATCACATACGGTTATGTAACGGCAACCATGTCTAACCTACATTGTCTTCTCACATGGTTTGGTGCGGACATCGTGTGTGACGTTGTAATACCCAACACAAACGACATGTACAAACAGTGTGCCGTATACAACATATATATAGTGCCATTAGTAGTTCCCAACCGTTAGCTTATCTCCACAGTTTCCCATTTCCCCCAAATCCCTACATAGCCTCCAAATTCCCTCGCGTGGCGCTGACATTGGGGGAATGCGGATGAGTGGTGGTGATGGTTTCGGTGCGGCTGCTCCTGCTCGTATCGCCGCCGAGCACTTGCCTAAGGTCATCAGAAGGCAAGTGTACTACGGATCCGAATCGTCCTGTTAGGTTCCAATCTATCCCGATCTTTTTTAGCATGTCCAAAGTATAGATCCTTGCTGAATCCGTCCTGAATGACCCCCCAAGGAAAGCGATCTGCCGCCGGATCCGGAGCTTGACTCCAGACTCCCGCAACATGAGTTCGACTCCGAGTTTTGCGCCACCAAGAAGTACCAAAAGCTGAGTTGTGTGCACAGGCACACTCCCGCTCGACGTGTATGCACGGAGGGATTCAACATTGGCAGACGGTTTCTCAGTTGGCCCTTAGAGGTTAGTGCTAATTAAGTTCATCATTTTACTTCAGTTAATACCACCGCTCATCCAGAATACTATTTAACATTGGCAGGGATATGAGGCTTGTGCCTTTGTTAACTAGCTAGATCAAAAATGGCATGCCAGGGCTCGCAGTGTTAGCACCAAGCTCACAGAAGATAACGTAAAGCTGAAGAAGAAACTGGCTGATCTGGAATGTACAATCAGTACGATGAAGCAAGAAAGAATCAATCGCAAGCAACAGATGAAAGCAAGAGACAAGAAGGAACTAGCATGTGTAGTTGTGGTTGTCGCATTAGCCATGTTCTATGCGCTGTTTGCAATGATGATTAGGGGTTTTGTTTAACAGTATTGCTAAAGCACATCTAGGTGTGATGGAAGTAATGCACATCAAGGTCCTATGCCATTGATGTTATGCGAAGATTCGTGCAGATATTTTTCTTTGTCTTTTTTCTTTTCCTTTCTAGTTTGATTATTATTGGCTTTGTCAATAAGAAGACCTCAATGTATTGCTTGCCAACTGTCCTACTCCGTTCATACCGATACCGGTGCATAATCCCAAAACTCGTTCCTTGTTTTTGTCCTGAAAAAGGGAACCATCCAAATAGCCAATAGGAGTCCTGCGCAACCCCGGGAATTTGGAGCGACTGGTACAAATAATTGTTGTTGATTATATCAGCGGTTAGATAATACGTCAACCCCCGCCTCAATCTCCGCTTCAATTGGCAGCTCCTCTTCTCTGCATACCGCGCTTAAGTGTCCACCATCTTCATCGTCCCCGACAGGCCGCGCTACACACTAGCACACACTCTGCAGCCATGTCGAGCGATAGCGAGAACGACAGTTCGGCCAGCAGTCTGGCGCCCGATGATAGGTCAACATCGGAATCATGTTGCTCGTCTTCGATGAGTCCTGTGTCGAGCCCAAACCTCGATTATATCCGGTTCCTGGAAGGGCCACCGCCTCCGGAGTCATCAGACGACAACTAGACGGACGAGGAGCCGTCGGAGGACGAAGAAGAGGACGACGATGATGATGAGGAGGAATGGTCGAACGAGGAGGAGGACGACGACGGCAGCAACGACGATGACGACGGCGGCCGCGATGAAAAGCCAATGGTCAGCGGCAAGAAGCGTCCTCCCCAAGACGATGTCGCAGGGCCATTGTGACGCCCGAAGACCGACGTCCCAGAAGATCCCAGAAGATTCCAAAAGATTCCAGATGTTCCGGGTTCTCCAGTGTGTTTCAGTTGTGCTTGCTTTATTTATTTTGCATTGCATCATGTCATCATGCCATCATGTCATCTCAACCTAAATAAATCGTGTGGACCTTCGGTCCATTTAAATCGAGGGAAGAATGCCTTCTCTTTATAACATATACTCCCAATATTTTAGGGAGCTATTATAATAATATTCCATTGCTTCGGAATAACCCAACACACTTGCACATATTTCCCCATGCCTTTTCTTCTCAATTCCTTGCCTTAAAACCTCCCTCTATTTCTTTTCCGTTGTATCGAGACTCCTCCTAAAGTCTAGACTCCTTTCAAACTCCTTAAGGCAAGCTAATTATTTTAGTTTGCACTTCCCTATTTTGTTGGAACTATTTTTGTTGGGTTGGTAATATCCCATAAAGCCTTACAAAAATGTTCCATCATTTATTTTTCTTCTTCTTGACCTCTTTTCTTTTGGTGTTGTTCTCTCTCTATTTTTATTTCTGCTAAAGAAAACAAAAATAAGAAGAGCAGCCGGCAGCCCAGCCGCAGTGGGCCTTCTCCTCCTCCCTGGCCCATCCCTCCTGGCCCATAGGCCACAGCCACCTCCCAGCCTCCCTCTCCTCCTTTTGGCCCAGGCCTCTAGGCCCACGGCCCAGCCCCCAGGCCTCCTGGCCCGACCGCTCCTAACCCTAGCGTCCCTGACCGCTCGCTCCTCCTCCTCCCGTGCGCCGCACCTCCTCCCCTCGAGTCCCTCTGCCTCTCCCTCGCTTCCCCTCGCAGCGAACCCCATCCTCGCGACCCATCTCCCCGATTCCCTCGCCAGGCCTCGCGCCTCTGCCCCGAGCCCAGCGCTCGATCCCGACCGTCCCTGCCTTGCTTCTCATCTTCCTCGAGCCCCCCTCTCCAGCAACACCAGAGCCTCGCCGTGGCCTCTCCAGTGCCGCGGCCACGAGCGCCCCGCACGCCAGCCCTGCTCCTCCGCACCTCCAGCCGGCCTCGGCGCGCCAAGGCCGCAGCGGCGCCTCCCTCCGTGGCTCCCTCCTCTGCGACGCCCTAGCTCGCGTCGCCATGGCCTCCCCAGGACCTGCCTCGTCCTCCAGCCGTGTGCTTCCCCTCCAGCCGCCTCGCGCAAGTTCCTCCCTCCCCGCGCGAAGCCCGCGCCGGCAGCCGCCGTTCCGGCCGCGACCTCCCTCCGGTTGCCTCCAGAGCGCCGAGCCATGGCCCGCGACCGCACCCTCCGCTCGCCGAGGCCCCGCCTCCTCGTCCAGGGGAGCTGCCCTGTTCGGCAGGCCCGGCCTCGTCCAGTGCACGAGTAGCACCTCCGTCGCCAGGGCTTCTAGCTCCCTCGAGCAGTCCCTCCTCCGGCGCGCTGAGCCTGCTGCTGCTGTGCTTCTTTGTCGGCCTCGTGTTTTTGTTTTTGGTCCAGCAGATTTTTTCGTCAAGTTCATCGACGCGTCGAGTACCTCTACACAAGACCCTCAAGTACGACTAGACGAGACCGATGCGCCAAGTACCTCTACGAACGAGTACCACTACGTCCGATGCCGCGACAAGTACCCCTACCGATGAACGAGAACAACTACTTCCCTCTACGGCATGTACCACTACCGTCGCCCCGGAAACGAGGAATTCGCCAAGTACCTCGACGAACCGAACATCTACGGGAACTTGAACGGCTACATAACGTGTACCTCTACGAAAACGCCTACGTGAACGACTACCGTCGCCCCGTGTACGACTACCTTCGGTGAAGAAACGAGTACAACTACTTCCTCTACGACCGCGAGTACCACTACTTCCACTACGATCTCGAACCACCCCGAAACGCACGCTTCGAAGGTATAACCCCGTGACGATGACCCGTGGATGCATGCATGTGTTGTATGAGATGTTTCCCTTGTGTGCTCCGTGCCCGTTTAGTCTTTTGTCATGCTCCCCGGTTGCCTCGTCGCCGACTCGTGGGAACCCGGTGACGGGATCACCCCACCTTTTCATCTCATTCGTCTCGCTCTCGCTCATGCCACCTTTCTTTTGCACCGGTCTCTCAACGAGTTACCGGAACCGAGATGTTGCGTTGCATCATTTTCGGATCGTTGCTGTGGCACCCTTTCTTTCCACCACTGTGACAAATTCTTCTTATCTCTTCATGTTCACTTTTAATAAAACTTGCATAAAACTTGATCATGTCATCCGCATCATGTTAACAACATTGATATGTTTAAATTGTTGATTGTTTAAAATTACTAAACATGCTCATGGGGATTTTCCGGATATGTTGTTGTTATTTTCGGCCTCATTTAAAATGTCTAAATAGGTAGTTTGTTATGCTTCACCTCTTGCCTTCTTAACAAACTTTTAATCTTGTCTTGTAAATAAACGAGAGTCAACTAAATAATTAACATGTGGTGTTTCGTCAATATGCAACTCGTTGCATATTGAGCTCCACTTAACTTGTAGTGTTGTTTGTGCACTTTGCCATGCCATGCATAATTAAACCGGACATGCATCATACTTGGATGTGCATCGTATGCCATGTTTATGCTTGTGTGTTTACCGTGATGTTTCCTTCTTTCCGGTTGCTTCTCTTGTTAGCTTCGGTTTCGTTCCGGAGTTGTGAGGATTCGCTCGACTATGTTGCTCCATCTACTTCATGGATCCGTTCTTCTTCCTTGTGGAATTCCAGGCAAGTTGACTGAACCCGGATATCATTACTATCTTTGCCTATTGCTAGTAGTCTCGCTCTAAAGTTTTGCCTCGATGCCCATGTCTTTCCTGTCAGCCTCCTATTGTAACCATGAACCTGTTTAACCACCCTACCTATGCACACCATTGATTGGCTATACGTAGGCCCGCTTAGCCCCTCTTATAGCATTGTTAGTTGCAGGTGAAGATTGAAGAAGCTTGCTTCATGTTGAAGTTTGTTGGGTTATATCACACTATATAAATGCTTAAAAATGAAATCATCTATATATTGGCAATGGGTGGAAGGCTAAGCCTTTTGCTTGGTGATTTGTTCCGCTCATGCCGTTAGGAACCGTATAAACCGGTGTTATGTTCCTTGATTATGCGTTCCTCACACGGTTGGGGTTTATGGGGCCCCCTTGATAAACCGCTAAGTGCTAAGTCTTTTCCAGCAAGTCCCAACATTTGGTACTATTTGCCTAATAACTAATAAAACTTGCATAGGGACTAGCTATCCCTTTTATTTTTAATCAACAACCCCGGGCCAGTGCTCCACATGAGTGTTGGTCCGAAACGGGGGTTCTGCGGGGCCACCACGAGGAAACTCGAGGTTTGGTAAAAACCTGTAGAATCTCCCATCCGGTCGTGTCTTGAGACTAGATACGCGCGGCTACCTATCAGGGTGTCGACACGCCGGGAGGATTTGCTGGATTAGCCTTACCTTAGTTCGGAGTATCTTGAGCACGGGATTCCGAGAATACTCGGGTCTTCCCACCTTTGGAGTTGTGACTCCGCGGATCGTGGGCTTGTCATGGGCCAAGTTGGAACACCCCTGCAGGGTTTGAACTTTCGAAAGCCGTGCCTGCGGTTATGTGGCAGATGGGAGCTTGTTAATATCCGGTTGTAGATAACTTGACACATTGTTCTAATACACTACCAGCGTGTGTACCGTGACTGTCATTTTCCGAAAGGGATTCGGGAGTTGAACACGGTGGGGTTATGTTTGGCGTGCTTTAGTTAGGATCACTTCGTGATCATCTCTCGACCGAGGCACTTCTCTTCTCGCTCTCTATTACGTAAGCTAGTTCTAGTAGCTGCTGCAGACTCTTGTTCTTTCTTCAGCCTTTCCACACCCAAGGCTTAAATAGTCGTGTTACCCGGGAACGGGATTGCTGAGTCCTCTATGGCTCACAGTTACTCAACACACCAGATGCAGGTTCAGCCGAGTTTGATGCAGGAGATGGATCAGAACTTTCGGGAGTTCGATGAAGAGCATGGCCTTTTGCTTGTGTCGTTTTCGACGATCAGTAGTGGTTTCTACTAGGATTCGATCCTGACCTGTGGCTTTATGTTGTTTTGGTATCTTTCTTTTGGATCTTCGCCCGTAGTCGGGTCGTGATGTTTTGATCGATGTTTTGCTTATGTAATGTATTGTGTGAAGTGGCGAGTGTAAGCCAACTATCTCCTTTTGCAATTTAATCCCTCTTTTACATGAGTCGTGCAAAGATACCAAACTTGAGATCATTCTAGGATGGGCTTATACCTTTAAGTCGTGCCTCGACACGTAGGAGGTATAGTCCCATCCTGGGCATTACAAGTTGGTATTCAGAGCCTTCTCCGACCTAGAAGCCCCCACTGATTGATCGAATCGTTGACGGTTGAGTCTAGGCACACACTGAAAATGTTTTGAGTCCTATATATATATATATATATCGGAGAGTAGGATTTCTTTTGCTTCTCATCTCTTTTCACTCTGGTGAGGACTCCTGACGACTACTCTTGCCTCTTCTACTTTCAAAAATTGCACCAAATTTTTTTTAGGATCTCGCGAGCATTGTTTGGATTGTTTCGATGTCTTTGTGACGAGAACATTGTTCTCGACGCCTCCTGTCATTAGGGGTTGTGGCAGTGTCCCGGGGAGTTGAGCTCCGAGGTGTTGTCGTCACAAATCCATCGCGACAGTACTAGAATACTTAAGACGGCCGACATCGAAAATCTCTCCTATACGGTTAGTGGCAAGATAACCCCGACATCACCCAGTACTGGGGAGGTAGTTCGGGAGTATTGCCATAGCTTGTATAGTGGATGCGTTTCGAAGGTCCGAGGTAAACGGTTTCCGAGAACAACTGGTTATGTGTTGAAGGATGGATACAACTGGATTTAGGATTAGAGTTGAGTGCGCGGTGCTTCCCCTGTATCCCCAACACCTGATTGCATAACTGGAAACTTTCGGAAATTAATAGGTGGGTTCATCTAGTAGTTCTAGGCATTCTTCCAACGGATGCATGATATGAAGTTCGGGGTTCTACATTGAGTGAAGTGGTTTTATGGACTTGTTCTGATCGGGAGTTGCATCTTAAAGGGTCCATGGCTATGCTGATCCGGGGATTGCAAAACCCTTTTGTAACACGTTCCATGAGCTTTCAGCACGAATATGTCGGAACGAAGCTTCTATCTTGTATTTGTTCTATCTGTTCCCTGTTCCTTTTTTTATTTACTTTTTGTTCTCCAAGTGGCTTCTCGTCAAGTTGATGTACCTACGGAATTCATTCATTCAATTCTCTGTTCGGATGATATTGTGAAGATCATGTTGCATATCTATCCTTTGTTTTGTTTTGATTCTGGTATTCGAGTTGCTTCGATGTCAAATGTTGATTCCATACCTTTCTTAATCGGTGTTCTCATATTTTTATGGGAGTGCTAATTCTTCTTGACCATCGAGATTTTCATGTTAATCCCTTTTTCAACCGGTGTGCCTTCTCTTCAAGTTATTCCGTACGGACGCCGTTGAGAAATCTGACGATTTGTCTGTTTCATTCATCCCAAATTGTCTTTGTTTTCCCCACCCTCCCACCCTTCTCTTTATGGAGCCAGAAATTCTTAAATGAAATATCCATTTTATTCATGTGATGTTTCTTCATTCTTTTCCTTCAATGTTCTTATCCGGTGATTTATCGTGAAGATGCTCAAGAGCTTCAAGTTCATCATTCTTTTGTTCTCAAATTCTACCGGTGGATGTAATTCAAGATTTCGGTGTTGATCTTATCCTTTTCCTCATTTCACAATGCTTTCTTATTCCGGTGCACCAAATTAATCATTCTCCTCTTGCTATTCATATCCGGAGTGCTGAAGATTCATAATTCCATTCTTAATCCGTTCAAATTATTTTTGAGGATTATCATCTTATTCAGCCATTTAATTTAACCGATGCAATATCTCTTAAACAATCTTTTCCAACGATGATTTCTTTAGTGGGCCCTAACCCACAGGTCTTTCCCCAGGATCTTACCTGACTCTTCTATTTTTCTGGGGTTATACTTAAATTCTTTTCAAAGTGTGACGTAAGAATGAATCCCATCAGTCACAATCCTCCTCCAGGACCGCTTTCAAATTCTTTCCAGCGTTGGTTCAACCTTTTTAATTCTTCATCCCGGAGTGCTCAACAATTCTTATGGCATTTCTTGTTGACTTTCTCAACATTTGGAGACCGGAGAAGTGTTTCTCTTAAATCTTGGCCCGTTCTCGTGAAGATTCGTGGTTCTTGCTTCATGCCATCCTCATTATTGTTTCGATTGTGGGGAATTATTTTTATACCATCCGTAGCATTTCATGAATTCTTTCCATTGTGATCCTCCGAAGGCCATCATTTCAGAATATTTCTTCGTTCTTAGTTTTCAACTTCGTCCTCCTACTATTTTTCATTGATGTCTCTTCGTTCGTCTCCATATTTTTTATGGTGGTTCTTTCAGGATTACTCTTCCGTTGTTATCGTATCAATTCATTTGCTCTTTTCATAATCCTACCGGTGGTTCGTTGAAGATTTACCCAAGCTTGTGCGAGATCTCTCTTAATTCTTTCCAACGAGAATAAGTAGTTTCCCAAATCCTTTGGTTGTCATCAATTTAAATTGGTGAAGGAGATGCATGACATAATTCTTATTCTTATTCCTTCAAGGTGATTTAATTCTTTTGTCTGGAGCTGTTCATCATATCATATTAACGGTTCTAAGTTGTTAATCTTGTTTTCCTGAGCTCCAAGTTATTTCAGTTATACCATTCCAAAGCTCCATCTAATTCATCACATGCCTTTAATCTTATTCTTTTCATCTTTCACTTCTCATGCTTTCATTACCGGAGTTCTTCATGGTGGTTCATCAAGATTTAATTCATCCTCGAAGTCTTCATCAAGATTCTTGTTGGAACTCAAGCATTCTTCATCATGCTTCCAATTGCAATTCTTTCTACCTTGTCTTTTCAGATGGTGTTATGTCATTCTTGACTATTCCTTCATGTTTCATGATTCACGAGTTATCAAGAATGAGATATTTAAACCCATCATTTTCCTTGTCCAGGAGATCTTTTCAACTCTTCATTTATTCGTTGGAGTAATCTTGGGTTGTATTTCACCTAAAAGTTTTCCCTAAGGATTGTTGCTATTATGGTGCTTATAAATGACCCAAGTTCTTCATTTATCCTCTCCGTGATATAACTCTTTCGTCTCCTTGCTTATCTCAATCAAATCAATTGTTTAAGTTAGTGGCTGGTTGTCACCTCTTAATTTTGAGATGTTTTCCATAAGCCCACTTCAAGCTTATTCTTTTGCTGTTGATTTTCCAACAACTCCGTTCAACCCTTCCTCGTAAGGATGCTATTTCAAATTCAATTTTGAGAGAGGTTGTCATACTTTTCTCCGTTCATTTCTTTCATTGAACTATATTCTATTCTTTCATTCCGGAGGCATTGTGATGTTGCTCTCTCCAAACCATCATATCGTTTTATCGACATCATGTTTTTTTACCTTGCTTATCATTTAACCGGAGTGTTGTGTTCTCCATTCAAGTTCCGTCATCTTATCTAGTTTTGCTCTCTTTTAACCGGAGTGCTGTCTGAATCTTTCTTACCCTTGTGCCATTCTGTCAATGTTCCGAAGGCTGTGTGTTGTTGTTTTCATCAAGTATCTTCCCAACTTGGCTAGCTCATCTTAATTCCTTCCATTTTCAGACGGAGTGCTGTCCAAATTATTTCGTTCTTATTCCTTCTCAATCTTGGTTAACCGGAGTGGTTTTGGAATTCTTTTGTCATCCGTGAGCTATTGTTTCATGTCTTTCAACCTAAAAGGTTCTCATAATGTTCCTTGTTCCTCTTTTCTAACGGAGTTTTCATCTTCGTTCATCTCCGTTGTATTCTTCTTTCAACTTGTTCAACCTCTCAAGGTTCTTTGGTTTCACTCGTTTGTCGAAGAAGCAACTTTGTTTTACCTCTTCCTCTTCCGTTTTTACCCGGTGATATCTCTAGGATCTTGGGTCGAGATCCTCTGTTAGTGTGGGAGAGTTGTGACGCCCGAAGACCGACGTCCCAGAAGATCCCAGAAGATTCCAGAAGATTCCAGATGTTCCGGGTTCTCCAGTGTGTTTCAGTTGTGCTTGCTTTATTTATTTTGCATTGCATCATGTCATCATGCCATCATGTCATATTTATTTTGCATCTCAACCTAAATAAATAGTGTGGACCTTCGGTCCATTTAAATCGAGGGAAGAATGTCTTCTCTTTATAACATATACTCCCAATATTTTAGGGAGCTATTATAATAATATTCCATTGCTTCGGAATAACCCAACACACTTGCATATATTTCCCCATGCCTTTTCTTCTCAATTCCTTGCCTTAAAACCTCCCTCTATTTCTTTTCCGTTGTATCGAGACTCCTCCTAAAGTCTAGACTCCTTTCAAACTCCTTAAGGCAAGCTAATTATTTTAGTTTGCACTTCCCTATTTTGTTGGAACTATTTTTGTTGGGTTGGTAATATCCCATAAAGCCTTACAAAAATGTTCCATCATTTATTTTTCTTCTTCTTGACCTCTTTTCTTTTGGTGTTGTTCTCTCTCTATTTTTATTTCTGCTAAAGAAAACAAAAATAAGAAGAGCAGCCGGCAGCCCAGCCGCAGTGGGCCTTCTCCTCCTCCCTGGCCCATCCCTCCTGGCCCATAGGCCACATCCACCTCCCAGCCTCCCTCTCCTCCTTTTGGCCCAGGCCTCTAGGCCCACGGCCCAGCCACCAGGCCTCCTGGCCCGACCGGTCCTAACCCTAGCGTCCCTGACCGCTCGCTCCTCCTCCTCCCGTGCGCCGCACCTCCTCCCCTCGAGTCCCTCTGCCTCTCCCTCGCTTCCCCTCGCAGTGAACCCCATCCTCGCGACCCATCTCCCCGATTCCCTCGCCAGGCCTTGCGCCTCTGCCCCGAGCCCAGCGCTCGATCCCGACCGCCCCTGCCTTGCTTCTCATCTTCCTCGAGCCCCCTCTCCAGCAACACCAGAGCCTCGCCGTGGCCTCTCCAGTGCCGCGGCCACGAGCGCCCCGCACGCCGGCCCTGCTCCTCCGCGCCTCCAGCCGGCCCCGGCGCGCCAAGGCCGCAGCGGCGCCTCCCTCCGTGGCTCCCTCCTCTGCGACGCCCCAGCTCGCGTCGCCATGGCCTCCCCAGGCCCTGCCTCGTCCTCCAGCCGTGTGCTTCCCCTCCAGCCGCCTCGCGCAAGTTCCTCCCTCCCCGCGCGAAGCCCGCGCCGGCAGCCACCGTTCCGGCCGCGACCTCCCTCCGGTCGCCTCCAGAGCGCCGAGCCATGGCCCGCGACCGCACCCTCCGCTCGCCGAGGCCCCGCCTCCTCGTCCAGGGGAGCTGCCCCGTTCGCCAGGTTCGGCCTCGTCCAGTGCACGAGCAGCACCTCCATCGCCAGGGCTTGCAGCTCCCTCGAGCAGTCCCTCCTCCGGCGCACTAAGCCTGCTGCTGCTGTGCTTCTTCGTCGGCCTCGTGTTTTTGTTTTTGGTCCAGCAGATTTTTTCGTCAAGTTCATCGACGCGTCGAGTACCTCTACACAAGACCCTCATGTACGACTACACGAGACCGATGCGCCAAGTACCTCTAGGAACGAGTACCACTACGTCCGATGCCGCGACAAGTACCCCTACCGATGAACGAGAACAACTACTTCCCTCTACGGCATGTACCACTACCGTCACCCCGGAAACGAGGAATTCGCCAAGTACCTCGACGAACCGAACATCTACGGGAACTTGAACGACTACATAACATGTACCTCTACGAAAACGCCTACGTGAACGACTACCGTCGCCCCGTGTACGACTACCTTCGGTGAAGAAACGAGTACAACTACTTCCTCTACGACCGCGAGTACCACTACTTCCACTACGATCTTGAACCGCCCCGAAACGCACGCTTCGAAGGTATAACCCCGTGACGATGACCCGTGGATGCATGCATGTGTTGTATGAGATGTTTCCCTTGTGTGCTCCGTTCCCGTTTAGTCTTTTGTCATGCTCCCTGGTTGCCTCGTCGCCGACTCGTGGGAACCCGGTGACGGGATCACCCCACCTTTTCATCTCGTTTGTCTCGCTCTCGCTCACGCCACCTTTCTTTTGCACCGGTCTCTCAACGAGTTAGCGGAACCGAGATGTTGCGTTGCATCATTTTCGGATCGTTGCTGTGGCACCCTTTCTTTCCACCACGGTGACAATTTCTTCTTATCTCTTCATGTTCACTTTTAATAAAACTTGCATAAAACTTGATCATGTCATCCGCATCATGTTAACAACATTGATATGTATAAATTGTTGATTCTTTAAAATTACTAAACATGCTCATGGGGATTTTCCGGATATGTTGTTGTTATTTCCGGCCTCATTTAAAATGTCTAAATAGGTAGTTTGTTATGCTTCACCTCTTGCCTTGTTAACAAACTTTTAATCTTGTCTTGTAAATAAACGAGAGTCAACTAAATAATTAACATGTGGTGTTTCGTCAATATGCAACTCGTTGCATATTGAGCTCCACTTAACTTGTAGTGTTGTTTGTGCACTTTGCCATGCCATGCATAATTAAACCGGACATGCATCATACTTGGATGTGCATCGTATGCCATGTTTATTCTTGTGTGTTTACCATGATGTTTGCTTCTTTCCGGTTGCTTCTCTTGTTAGCTTCGGTTTCGTTCCGGACTTGTGAGGATTCGCTCGACTATGTTGCTCCGTCTACTTCATGGATCCGTTCTTCTTCCTTGTGGAATTCAAGGCAAGATGACCGAACCCGGATATCATTACTATCTTTGCCTATTGCTAGTAGTCTCGCTCTAAAGTTTTGCCTCGATGCCCATGTCTTTCCTGTCAGCCTCCTATTGTAACCATGAACCTGTTTAACCACCCTACCTATGCAAACCATTGATTGGCTATACGTAGGCCCGCTTAGCCCCTCTTATAGCATTGTTAGTTGCAGGTGAAGATTGAAGATGCTTGCTTCATGTTGAAGTTTGTTGGTTTATATCACACTATATAAATGCTTAAAAATGAAATCATCTATATATTGGCAATGGGTGGAAGGCTAAGCCTTTTGCTTGGTGATTTGTTCCGCTCATGCCGTTAGGAACCGTATAAACCGGTGTTATGTTCCTTGATTATGCGTTCCTCACACGGTTGGGGTTTATGGGCCCCCCTTGATAAACCGCTAAGTGCTAAGTCTTTTCCAGCAAGTCCCAACATTTGGTACTATTCGCCTAATAACTAATAAAACTTGCATAGGGACTAGCTATCCCTTTTATTTTTAATCAACAACCCCGGGCCAGTGCTCCACATGAGTGTTGGTCCGAAATGGGGGTTCTGCGGGGCCACCACGAGGAAACTCGAGGTTTGGTATAAACCTGTAGAATCGCCCATCCGGTCGTGTCCTGAGACTAGATACGCGCGGCTACCTATCAGGGTGTCGACACGCCGGGAGGATTTGCTGGATTAGCCTTACCTTAGTTCGGAGTATCTTGAGCACGGGATTCCGAGAATACTCGGGTCTTCCCACCTTTGGAGTTGCGACTCCGCGGATCGTGGGCTTGTCATGGGCCAAGTTGGAACACCCCTGCAGGGTTTGAACTTTCGAAAGCCGTGCCCGCAGTTATGTGGCAGATGGGAGCTTGTAAATATCCGGTTGTAGATAACTTGACACATTGTTCTAATACACTACCAGCGTGTGTACCGTGACTGTCATTTTCCGAAAGGGATTCGGGAGTTGAACACGGTGGGGTTATGTTTGGCGTGCTTTAGTTAGGATCACTTCGTGATCATCTCTCGGCCGAGGCACTTCTCTTCTCGCTCTCTATTACGTAAGCTAGTGCTAGTTGCTGCTGCAGACTCTTGTGCTTTCTTCGGCCTTTCCACACCCAAGGCTTAAATAGTCGTGTTACCCGGGAACGGGATTGCTGAGTCCTCTATGGCTCACAGTTACTCAACACACCAGATGCAGGTTCAGCCGAGTTTGATGCAGGAGATGGATCAGAACTTCCGGGAGTTCGATGAAGAGCGTGGCCGTTTGCTTGTGTCGTTTTTGACGATCAGTAGTGGTTTCTACTAGGATTCGATCCTGACCTGTGGCTTTATGTTGTTTTGGTATCTTTCTTTTGGATCTTCGCCCGTAGTCGGGTTGTGATGTTTTGATCGATGTTTTGCTTATGTAATGTATTGTGTGAAGTGGCGAGTGTAAGCCAACTATCTCCTTTTGCAATTTAATCCCTCTTTTACATGAGTCGTGCAAAGATACCAAACTTGAGATCATTCTAGGATGGGCTTATACCTTTAAGTCGTGCCTCGACACGTAGGAGGTATAGTCCCATCCTGGGCATTATAGCCATCCAACAAGTACAACAAGAAGAAGAAGGACTAAATTAAGTAGACTTTATATATCTCTATTTATCCTATCAATCTCATCGCAGACGATTAGTAATATGTATTCGACAGAGATCTTCTTCATTATCGCCAACAGGTTGGTTTGTTGAACTATGTGCCCTAACGAGCCCACAATTCACAAAAAAAGACCGTATGGGCTGTATTTAATGATCCCAAACAATTCCGATTACCCACCTGTTTGCCGAGTATCATACACATCTTGTTACGCCGAATCATTTGTGTTCACCTCACCCATCGCAAACGGTTCATCGGAGTGAACTGTATGCCGTATATTGCACACACCTTGATCTGGCTGCCCATTTCTGTTGTTCTGTTTCATTGCAAACAGTTCGTACAGATCAACCGTATGCCCCTCATCGCACACGCAACTATAACCTGAAACGTGTTTGATGCATCCGTCATCGCAAACATTTTACACATTTCTGACGGTTTTCATACAACACCGTTTGCGATGATTGCATCGCACACAGTTTCTCGAAGGGTCACTGATCGTAATGTCGCGTTAGTAGCATCCTGCAGTAGTGTCTCATAAAATAGCGTATAACTCATCACATATTGACCATATCACATCACAACAAGCCCTGCAAAAACAAGTTAGACGTCATCTACTTTGTTGTTGCAAGTTTTACGTGGCTGCTACGGACTTCTAGCAAGAACCGTCCTTACCTATGGCACAAAAACACAATGGTGATTTATCAAGTTTGTTGTTTTAACCTTAAATAAGGACCAGACATGGTCAAATTTGATTCAACTAATGTAGGAGAAATAGACACCCGCTAGCCACATTTATGCAAAACAAGTTGCATGTCTGTCGGTGGAACCGGTCTCATGTACATGGACATGTAAGGTTGGTCTGGGCCGCTTCATCTTGCAATACCGCCGAATCAAAATAAGATGTTGGTGGTAAGCAGTATGACGATCACCGCCCACAACTCTTTGTGTTCTACTCGTGCATATCATATACGCATAGACCTAGCTCATGATGTCGCTGTTGGGAAACATTGCATGGAAAATGAAAAAAATTATACGCACACGCAAAGATCTATCCATGTATCAGCATAGCAATGAGGGGAAGAGTGTATCTACGTACCCTCATATACCGTAAGTGGAAGCGTTAGACAACGCAGTTGATGTAGTCGAACTTCTTTGTGTTCCAACCGATCGAGCACCGAACGTACGACACCTCAGCATTCAACACATGTTTAGCTCGATGACGTCCTCCGCCTTCTTGATCCAGCAAGACCGTGAGGTAGTGGATGAGTTCCGGCAGCACAACGGCGTGGTGACAGTGATGCTGATGCAATCTTCGCATGGATTCACCTAACACTACAAAAATCCACTTCCATGATGATACGTGTTTGTCACAGTAGGTCACATTTTTTGTCATGCATGTACATCGATGACGATTTTATGACAGAATCAAGATAGTCATACTTGTGCTATCATAGAAGTGTTCTGTGACAATACCAAAATTATCGTGACGGAAGTGTCCACTTCATTGACGATAAATGGCGCGTCATGGAAGTGCTTTCGTCAAGGGTAACCGATACGTGGCATCCACTATAACAGGTCGCTGTTAAGCTATCGGGTTCCGGTTTGGATCCGATAACCCGTTAACAGCCCAGACCAATGAGGATTTTCCACGTGTAAAATCATCATTGGCTGGAGGAAACATGTGTCGTCTCCTCGGTGGGCCAGATGTCGTTCGTCCAATAGAGGAGACATGCCTATGATACGTTGACACGTGGCAGGGCCCATCAGAGGCCCATATAGGCTAAAAAGGCCGGCCCAATCAATGGCCAGCCCATTAATGGCTTGTTTAAACATGGCCCATTTACGGCTGAAGCCAGATCTGGCCCATTAAATGTTCGCCAAATATTTGGGCCCAGTTACGGCCCAGTGACATTTCAGCCTGTTAAAGGCCCGATGTAGACATGGGCCCATTTCAGCCCGATGTTTCTTCTGGCCTGCGAATTGCCCGTGCTGCCCATGGGCTATATATGGTCTAACACGACATCCGGCCCTCTAATGGCCCGTGATTAGGGTGGAAACAATTCAGCCCAACGTGACTTTGGGAATGTTAAAGGCCCGTCCTATAATTTGGCCCATTGATGCCTCTACTAAGCTTTCGTCCTCTTAAATGTTGTCAGTGTTCTGGGAACCAGGGTACCCAGACTTGCCTGCCTGCCGCCCACCGCGTGAGTCCACCAACGGCCTGGTACGACCCATCTTTAGCATCCACAAGACAAGGCCCTCGCGAGGCGGACGATGCCAAGACCTCGGAAGGGAGCGGCCTCCTTTGGCGGTCTCCTGAGGAGTGGAGTTCCCTATGCAAGAACCCACCTCATGAGGATCAAGTCACGCAAGCCATGACGACCAAGGCCAGGCGGGCGCCAGCGGGCGCAGAGTGGTAGCTTTCCTCTTTGGTTCCAAGGAGGCAAGCGCAGTCACGGAGTCCCGAGGAATCAGCCAAAGGTATCCATTCTTGTGCAACGAGGCCAAGACCGCCAGGACGGATATCATCACCGAGCCCACCACGGTGTCACGCTCAGAAGCTTTGCAGGTGAAGATCACTTTCGCTAGGATAAGAAGTACTTTCTGTTCCCTTTCCCGCCTTCATTTTCGTAGGAAGAGGACCCAAGCCACTATAAATATAGCCTAGCCGCCACCGTAGGAGGGGATCGAAACCCAGAACCCTCACTAGCCAAAACTCACCCAAGAACATACCTCCCGAGGCTGTTCTTCCCCTTGTACTAGTTCATCCACAGCCTCGGACCGTGATGGGTGTGTCACAGCGCTCCTCAACAGGTCACGGGCACCGGCCTCGGGCCTTCCTGTCAAGCAGTCCATTCTCCAGGTGGGAGCCGCACAGTCGCCCCTGGGCTGGGTGGCGCCCAAAGCGGACCTCACCTTCGGTAGCAAAGTAGTTTGATAGTTTTGATAGTAGTGACAATAGCAACGGTAATAGTAACAGTGATATCAGTAATTTGTAGCAAGTGTAACAGTGATGATAGTAATAGTAATGCAGCAAGATCAATATAGGATAAATTCGTAGGCATTGGATCGCTGATTTGTTGGATGATATTCATCATGTGACATTCATAACCTAGGGCGATATGACACTAGCTCCAGTTCATAAATATACTGTAAACACGTACTCCATAAATAGTCATACGTGCTTATGGAAAGAACTTGCATGACATCTTTTGTCCTACCCTCCCGTGGCAGTGGGGTCCATATTGGAAACTAAGGGATATTAAGGCCTCGTTTTAATAGAGAACCGGAACAAAGCATTAACACACAGTGAATACATGAACTCCTCAAACTATGGTCATCACCGGGAGTGGTTCCGGTTATTTTCACTCCGGGGTTGCCAGATCATAACACAGAGTAGGTGACTATAACTTGCAAGATCCGATCTAAAACATGAATATAATGATAATATCATAAACGGTTCAAGTCTGAAATCATGGCACCCGGGCCCAAAGTGACAAGCATTAAGCTTGGCAAAGTCATAGCAACATCAATCTCAAAACATAATGGTTACTAGGGATCGGCCCTAACAAAACTAACTAGATTACATAATGAATCTCATCCAACTCCTCACCGACCAACGAGCCTACGAAGGAATTACTCACTCCCGGTGGGGAGCATCATGGAATTGGCGATGGAGAAGGGTTGGTAATGACGAAGAACGAAGATCCCCCTCTCCGGAGCCCCAAACGGACTCCAGATCTGGCCTCCCGAGGAAGAACAGGAGGTGACGGCGGCTCCGCCTCGTGGATCACAATAATTCTTTCTCCCTGATTTTTTTCTCCAGAAATAGGAATTTATAGGGTCAGGGTTGTCGTCCGTGGGGCCGCCAGGTGGGTACAACCGACTGATACGTCTCCAACGCATCTATAATTTTTTATTGTCCCATGCTATTATATATTCTGTTTTGGATATTTAATGGGATTTATTATACACTTTTATATTATTCTTGGGACTAACCTACTAACCCAAGGCCTAGTGCAGATTGCTGTTTTTTTTGCATATTTCATGGTTTCACAGAAAAGGAATATCAAACGGAGTCCAAACGGAATGAAACCTTCGGGAGAGTTATTTTTGGAACCGTATCTACCTAGAAGACTTGGAGTACACGCGAGGGAACGAAGGAGGTGGCCACGAGGGTCCAGGGCGCGCCCCCACCTGTCGGTGTACTAAGATAGGGGTACCTTAGTACCCCAACTTGTGCACGGGCAGTGGCAGCTTCCCGCGGCAGGGTCTACCACGTGCTTACCGGAAACCTCTCTGGCCCCTATTAAGCCATTCAAAAACAAAGTATGCAAGACAGAAGATCAAGGCCCCGACAAGTAGAGCTTGCCGGGAAGGCCATCCCAGGCTCAAGACCATCACATTAACGCAAGACCCTGGCAAGAGGAGCTTGCCAGGAAGACCAGAAGACTGCATTTCAGAAGACATGCCTCGGCGCACCATGCGCCCCGGCAAGGCCCGGGGAGCGACAAGGTTCAGGGCCCGGCAAGATCAAGACCCCGACAAGGTGCTTGCCGGGGGAAGCCTGCACTGTGTGCCCGCGCTCCAGCCCATCGGCCCACGCATCGCCCTGGGGCCCTTTCAGGGACGCGTGGCGGATGGCTGTGCAGCCTGGGGGACATGGTGGCACTCCACGGTGACGAGGCTACCGCCGTGGCGAACGGAGACGCACGGGCGGGCGCTTTTGGGGTCGACGGCGATGGGCATTTAATGCTCTTGTCCCCCACTGTCAAAGTAGGTGATGACCACTGTTCATCCACTGTTCACGCACTGTTCCCGCACTGTTACAACTACCACCAAAGTTACATTTTTACCCTCCTCTACGTTGACACCTGTCGGTGACCCCTTGAGCTATAAAAGGAGGCCCATGCACAACGTAGAAAGGGTTCGGAACCTAGACAGCTCTCTTGCTCGGTGTAGCTAGTTCTTCAAGCTCCCGAGTCCCAACACTCAATACAATCTAAGCAGGAGTAGGGTTTTACGCGTCCGCGCGGCCCGAACCTGGGTAAACTGCCCGCGTGCTCTCCTCGATCTGCTCTTCGTGCTCCCTCCGCTCCCTTACCGCAACGTACAAGGGGCTCCGGTCCCATAGGTGCTCGTGGTGGACAGTTTCCCCCGACATCTTTGGCGCGCCAGGTAGGGGGCGTCGAGGTTGTGCGAACCTGATCCGGCGCTCACGCGGGCGCATTCTTCATCAACCTCTCCAGCTTCACCAACTTCATCAGCGACAACAGCATGGCCCCGAAGAAGAAGGCTTCGGAGGTCGAGGGCCCGTCTGCGTCTGTTCCACCGCCACCAGAACCAACGGTGGGTGGAGGAGACGCCGGCGAAAGGGTGGTCGCCGGCGAGGAAACTCACGACACCACCAAATCCAAGGACAAGACGGACGACCGAGCCTCGGCGTCCGTAGACGCGCCACGTCCATCTCAGCAGACGACAACCCAGCAGCGCCGTGGTACAGGAGGTACCATCCGCTTGCTGGGGCAAGGGCAAACCGGAGGTTCACGGGATGCTCCAGGCCACCGCCCTGGTATGAGCAAGGTGCGGTCGCCGGGGCGGGAAACTGCTCCTTCTAACCCTGTTAGGAGTCCGAGCATATCCCGCTCCTCGCACCGCTCGCCCCCACTCCCCTCCTCTCCAGCAGAAGCACTCGCAAGAGCGCAACTGCTCCTCGATTTCCCTCCAGCAGCAGACAAAGCCGAAGACTGGAGGGCGACGATCCAAAGCCTCATTGCCTTCGCCAACAACGACACGCCGCAGCAGCCGGCGACATCGCGGCCGCGGCAAGTCGAGAAGACGAAGGCCGATGGCGACAAGACCGCCGGGGGTGCAACCACCGTGCACTTCCCGCCGCGGAAGCAAAAGACGCCTCCCCGTCGGATCAACGTCGACGACGACTCCACGGCGTTGTCGGATCCGCAGACTCGTTGGGACCAGCGCCAAGTCCTTGACGACCGGCGACAAGAAGACGCTCGAACGACAATCGAGCGCCGCCGAGAAGCTCGGCGACAATCAGATCATCGCGCTGGAGCCGCTGTTGACACGCACACGCCCGGTGAACCAGGTGACTTGCCGTACGCGGTAGGTTGCCCTGCGTTTACCCGTGAGCTGCGGCGCGTCCAGTGGCCCAGCATGAAAAATTTCAAGCCCGACGTACCGGAGAAGTACGACGGCAAGACGCACCCCTCGGAGTTCCTCAACATCTACACCATCGCGGTGCAGGCTGCCGGGGGGCGCGACGAGAAGATACTGGCGAATTACTTCCCGCTGGTGCTTAAGCCGAACGTTCGTTCTTGGCTTATGCACTTGCCGGAAGGCTCTATTTCTTCGTGGGCAGATTTGTGCCACCAATTTGTTGGCGCCTTCACGGGCGGCCACAAGCCCCACGGCCAGGAGAGTGATCTCCACATCTTGGCCCAGAAGGAAGGAGAACCCCTGCGCAAGTACATCCAACGATTCAGCCGCGTGCAGCACAACATTCCCGACGTCCACCCCGCCGCGGTTATCAGCGCGTTCCACCAGAACGTGCGTAACCGCCGCATGCGAGAAGAGATGGCCATGACAAAGATCCGGGATGTCAGCGAGCTCTACGCTCTGGCTGACAAGTGCGCGCACGCCGAAGAGGGGAGGAGACTCCCCAGGGAGGATGCTGGCGCAGGGGGAAGCGACAGTGAGGATGCCGCCCCGGCAAAGAAGAGCCGGCGGCGAAACAACAGGAGAAAGAAGAGCAAGGAGGTGCTGGTCGTCGAGAAGTCCGGCAAGGAGGCTCCCGCCAAGATAGCACAGGCTGGCGGCTCCGGCAAGGAGCCTGCCCCTGTAGCGGCAGCCGACAAGCAGGACGGCTCCGACAAGCAATATTGCAAGATCCACCGCACCAAGGGTCATGACCTTTCCAACTGCAAGCGCGTCGAGTACCTCGTAGAGCAGCAGAAAGCTGAATACGAGCGGCGCGACAAGGAGAAGGCCCAGGGTGGCGGAGGAGAGCCAAGCAAGAAGCGGCCATTCAATGGCCGGGGAGGACGCCGCGGCAAGGCCAAGCAGCGGCAAGGAGATCGACCTCCCCGGGGCCGCGACAAGGATGATGAGGAAGACGACGACGACATGGAGGAAGGTGATAACAGCGAGCAGGAGTTCCAGAAGGCCACAGAAGTCCTGTGTGTCGACGGGGGCGCCTCTCTGCATACTTCCCACCGCCAACTCAAGCAGTGGGTGCGGGAAGTAAACGCAGCAGAGCCGCCCGTTGAGTCGCGCAGGCTGCTGAAGTGGTCCAGCACGCCCATCATTTTTGATCTTGAGGATCACCCTGACCGCACCACAGCGGTCGGGTGCTTGCCGATGTTGGTCTCACCAACCATCCGCAACCTCAAGGTCACCAAAATGTTGGTTGACGGCGGGGCCGGCCTGAACTTGATCTCCTCAGCTGTGATCAAGAAACTCCAGATCCCAGATGGCGAGCTCGAAGAGACCGGGTCATTCCAAGGAATAAACCCGGGGAGGAGCAAGCCCAAGGGGAAGATCACTCTACCGGTGACCTTTGGCGGGGAGCTCAACTTCAGGACAGAGAGGATAACCTTTGATGTTGCCGATATCCCATTGCCATACAATGGGATACTTGGACGTCCTGCCCTCGCCAAGTTCATGGCAGCTTCCCACTATGCCTACAACATTCTCAAGATGCCGGGGCCGATAAGCGTCATCTCTGTCCCTGGCGACAAGAAGGACGCGCTTATCTACGCCGACAAGATATACCGGGACGCAGCAGCCGCAGCGGAGAGCAACACACTTGCCGCTGAAGCTCCCGGGGGGAAGAAGACCAAGACCAAGTCCGGCAAGTGCTCTGGGGCCCACTCCGGCAAACGCACCTCTTCGGAGTGCTGCGCTGCCGTCGAGGACGTCCCATCGAGCTCCACCGGCAAGTGCAAGAAGGGGATGGCCGCTCCACCGGCAACCAAGAAGGTGTCCGCCAAAGAGGACGGCACTGGTGGTACCTTCACCATCAGTGCTACGCTTGACAGCAAATAGGAAAGCGCGCTCGTTGCCTTCCTGCGGGCGAATGTCGATGTGTTTGCCTGGCAACCATCTGACATCCCCGGCGTTCCCAGGAAGGTAATTGAGCACAAGCTTGCTGTTTGTCCTCATGCGCGGCCCGTCAAGCAGAAGGTCAGGAAGCAAGCCGTGGAGCGCCAAGAATTCATTGCCGAAGAAATCAAGAAACTAGAAGCAGCATGCCTGGTTAGAGGCGTCATCCATCCAACGTGGTTAGCAAATCCAGTTGTCGTGCGTAAGGCCAACGGGAAGTGGAGACTGTGTATAGACTTCACCGATGTGAATAAAGCATGTCCCAAGGATCCACTTCCCTTGCCGCGTATTGACCAGATTGTTGACTCCACTGCCGGATGTGAGCTACTTTCCTTCCTTGATGCATATTCAGGCTACCACCAGATATTCATGGCCAAGGAAGATGAAGAGAAGACTGTGTTTATCACTCCATGCGGCACATATTGCTTCATACGCATGCCCTTTGGATTGAAGAATGCAGGCTCGACATTTGCAAGGGTGGTGCACACTGCTTTTGAGCCACAGATCCACAGAAATGTAGAAGCCTACATGGATGACATAGTGGTGAAGAGCAAGAGCAAAGATACACTGATACAAGATCTGGAAGAAACGTTTGCAAATCTGCGCAAGATCCAGCTCAAGTTGAACCCCGAGAAGTGCGTCTTTGGAGTCCCCTCCGGCAAGCTTCTCGGGTTCTTTGTGTCCCAAAGGGGGATTGAAGCCAATCCTGACAAGATAAAAGCCATCAAGCAGAGCGAAGCCCCGAAGCGCATCAAGGACGTAAGGAGACTTGCAGGTTGTGTAGCTGCCCTCAGTAGGTTCATTTCAAAGTCTGCAGAACGCGCCCTACCTTTCTTCAAAATCTTGAAGAAGGCAGGTCCTATGAAATGGACTTTGGAAGCGGAGGCAGCGCTGCAAGACTTGAAAGGATACCTATCCTCCACTCCAATACTTGTCGCACCTAGGCCACAAGAGAAGTTGCTGCTGTACTTAGCGGCAACCAATCAAGTGGTTAGTGCTGCGTTGGTAGCGGAGAGGGAGGTAGCGGAAGAGTCTACGCCACCGGCAAGCGAATCCAGCGACAAGCAGGGGGCTGCTCCGGCAAGCTCTGGCCCCGACAAGGACAACTCTGCGCAGGAACAAGGAGAAGTGCGGAAGAAGATGGTGCAGCGCCCAGTGTATTTTGTAAGTTCCCTTCTACAGGGGGCTAGATCAAGATACTCCGGGGTGCAAAAGTTGCTTTTCGGTCACCTCATGGCCTCGAGAAAGCTGCGCCATTACTTCCAAGCGCATGAGATAACAGTGGTCACTCGCTTTCCGTTGAAGAGGATATTGCAGAATCCAGAGGCAACAGGCAGGATCGTCGAGTGGGCACTGGAGCTGTCAAGCTTTGGTCTCAAGTTTGAGAGTACTTCAACTATCCAGAGCCGAGCTTTGGCGGAATTCATAGCTGAATGGACCCCAACGCCCGATGAAGAAGTTCCAGAGACAAGTGTTCCCGTACAAGAAGCGACAAGTGAATGGGTAATGTACTTTGATGGTGCCTTCTCGCTGCAAGGCGCCGGAGCCGGTGTGGTACTCATAGTGCCCACCGGAGAGCACCTCAAGTATGTTATCCAGATGCACTTTCCCAGGGAGCAAGCGACAAACAATACTGCTGAGTATGAAGGCTTGCTTGCCGGCCTCAGGATTGCGGCCGAACTTGGGATCAAGAAGCTGATTGTGCGGGGAGATTCTCAGTTGGTGGTCCGACAAGTTAACAAGAGTTACCAGAGCCCTTTGATGGAAGCTTATGTAGATGAAGTGAGGAAGCTTGAAGAACACTTTGAAGGTCTGCAAATGGAGCATGTTCCAAGAGCTCAGAATGATATTGCAGACAGCCTTTCAAAGTGTGCTGCAATGAAGTTACCTGTGGAACCAGGGACCTTCCTGCTCAAGCTAATTCAACCATCAGTTACGCCATCAGTAGGGCAAAGTAAGAAGAGAAAGTTGGTCTCCGGCGACTACTTGCCGGCGGATCTTCCCGAAGCCGCCGCCAAGGTTCCCAAGATCAACGACCAGAACGCTGAGGAACAGTTTGCTCCTGCAGATCCAAGGGTATGTACAGTTGAAGCAATCGTTCCCGACAAGCCTCGCCCCGGCGAGCTTGCCGGGGAACCATCAGCTCCGGTGGAGACGCAAGTCGCTGCCGTGGAAGCTGGGGTTCCCGCAGCGGCCCTCATGCCTTTAGTCCTTGCCGTCGAGCCTCGGGCTCCGGCATGGGCGCAGCAGATCGTTCGTTTTCTGCAAACTGGAGAACTTCCCGACGACCCAGAAGAGATGGAGAAGATAACCAGGCAGTCAAGTATGTACCAGTTCATTGACAATGAACTATACAGAAGAAGACTCAATGGTGTCAGGTTGAAGTGCATTTCCAGAGAAGATGGACAGAAGCTGTTGGCAGAGATACACGGAGGCATATGTGGCCACCACATTGGCGCAAGGGCACTTGCCGGGAAGGCGTTCCGGCAAGGGTTCTTTTGGCAAGAAGCCCTCCAAGATGCAACTGCACAAGTAACCAAGTGTGAAGCGTGCCAGTTCCATGCCAAGCAAATTCATCAGCCAGCTCAAGCTCTCCAGACGATCCCTTTGTCCTGGCCCTTCTCGGTCTGGGGGCTCGATATCCTCGGCCCCTTCCCCCGTGCTGTCGGGGGCTTTGAGTACTTGTACGTTGCAATCGACAAGTTCACAAAGTGGTCAGAAGTGGAACCAGTGAGAAAGGTGACAGCACAGTCAGCAGTCAGGTTCTTCAGGTCGATTGTTTGCCGTTTCGGGATCCCTAACAGGATCATCACCGACAACGGCACACAGTTCACCAGTCGCACCTTCATGCAGTACGTCCAAGACCTTGGCGCCAAGGTCTGTTTCGCTTCTATTGCTCACCCGAGAAGCAACGGTCAAGCGGAGAGGGCCAATGCTGAAGTGCTGCGCGGACTCAAGACAAGAACCTTCGACAGGCTGCACAAGTGCGGAAGAAACTGGATAGAGGAGTTGCCGGCGGCTCTTTGGTCAATCAGGACGACACCAAGTCGAGCCACCGGACAGACACCCTTTGCTCTTGTCTATGGAGCAGAGGCAGTTCTCCCCACGGAACTCGTATACGGATCTCCTCGAGTGCTCGCTTATGATGAGCTCGAGCAAGAGCAACTGCGACAAGATGATGCATTGCTCCTCGAGGAGGAGCGTCTCCAGGCTGCTGTACGAGCTGCTCGATACCAGCAGGCCTTGCGCCGCTATCATAGCCGCAAGGTCAAGGCCAGGAGTCTCGAGGAAGGCGACCTTGTTCTTCGGCGTGTTCAGTCCGCCAAGAATTCCAACAAGTTGACGCCGAAGTGGGAAGGCCCTTATCGGGTGAGACAAGTCACAAGGCCCGATGCTGTCCGCCTTGAGACCGAAGAAGGCTTACCGGTGAGCAACTCCTGGAACATAGAGCATCTTCGCAAGTTTCACCCATAAGGCGCAGTTGCCGTGATCCGCTCCGGCAACCACCTTTTGTACGAGTCTTGCCGCTGTTGCATGTAATCCTTTGTACAAAGCCGGGCGCAGATCCCGTGCATCAGTAAAGCTTTTGCGTTTTGCACTATTTGCCTTTCCCATGCTTTTCTTCGTTATTTGCATGCATTGTTTGGCATCTTGTGCAACACACATCCCCGGTAAGCATTAGCACGCCGAAAGGCACTATACTTGTTTTCCCTCTTCTTTTTCTTTCCCTCTTAAGCAGAAGGAATGTTCCTCGCGCACAAGTTTGCCGGGGGGGGGGGGAAGAGATGGAAGAAGAACCAAGTGCTGTTCAAGAAAGAGAAGCCTTGTCGGGGAAGCGAGCAATATATGAAAGCTAAGTTACCAGAATTTGAGCAGTTCAATTTTTTAAATTTTAGTTATCTTCCTTGAACAACCACACTTTGTATGGAAAACCTGTGCGCGGAGGAACCTACCCGTGGCTAGCCGCACCCTTATCTTGTTTTCGAGCACGCTCAAACGACTTAAGTGAGCTGCGACAAGTGTCGCGCCGTTGCTTCGTTTTCGAGTTCGCTCACCAAGCTAAGTGCGTTGCGACTAGCTGCGGCAAGGTTGCTTGCCGGTAAGGCCTTGGCTAGCAGGCTGCTCAGAGTCCAGCACTCAGCGCTCGCGGCAAGGGCCCCTTGCCGGCAAGTCCCCTAGAAGCGTAGGGTTAAAAGCATACAAAGTAAAGGACCAAAGCAAGGGAGATAACACTGCATCGATTGATCAAAATAAGATAATATATTACAAGAGATAACTTGTCGCAATGGCTAATAGGTTCATGTTCATGACACACTTTGTAGCAGCAAAGGAAATAAAAAGAAGGAGGTCTAATCTACGCGGTCACCCTCACGCCTGGAGATCTTGTTCACCTTGGCGATGATGTGGGCGACCTGCGCCTTCAGTGCCTCCTGATCTGCGTCGGCCGGCAAGCTGCGGAGGATGTTGACGAGATTAATACCAGGGTTGCGGTAGACAATCTTGGTCAAGAAACGCTCCAAAGTACCCGCGCAGAGCTCGCGCGACTCCTCGGCCAGCTGCGCGGGGAGCCTCTGCTGCAGACGTGCGAGCGCCGGCGCGATCCCCCTGAAGAAAAGACTGAGCTTGGCGCTGTGGGGGAGATTTGGATCCGGAGAGTATATGAGGTGCTCCACCCTCAGCGCCATCAGCTCCTTGTCGATGTTGGCAGCAGAAGCCACCAGATCTTCAGTCCATATTTCGACGGTCCGGCGGAAGTTGTTAGCTGAAGTGGCAGCGCTCTCCACCAGGCCTCGCTCCTTGCGGAGCTCGTCCTTCAGCTTGGTCTCGCGGTCCCGGACGGCGTCGAGTGAATCTTTCAACGTGGAGACCTTCAACTCCAGATCAGCAATTGAGTCCTTGGCGGCTTTGAGCTCGTCGCCCTGCTTGGAGAGGCGTACCTGGAGTTCGGAGTTGGTATGGGCGTCTTTCTCGCGCTCTATGTTGAGCGCGGTGACCCTCTCCGTGCTCGCCTTCAGGTACTCCTCCAGCTGCACCACCTTAGCTTCAAGGTCCTTCTTGGCGGTCTCCGCGGTGGCCGCGGCGGCTTTCGCTTCCTTCAACTCTCCGCCAAGGGCCTGCTCCCGGGCGGTAAGGTCGTTCTCGTGGGCGTCGAGGTCGACCTTCCGCTGGTTGAGCGCTCCTTCTCGCTGGGACAGCGCTTCACCGACCAGTCGCTGCTGCTCCTCGGCCTCAGCCTTCTCCAGGAGGAACTCTTGCTGCTCTCCGGCAAGCCTCTCGCGCTCTTCCGCCAAGTCGCGGAGGGCCGCCTGGTTGGCGGCACGGAGCTCTGCGGCGCGTTTCTCCAAGTCTGCTGCAGCCTTGGCAGTGAGGGCTTCCTGAGACTCCAGTTTTGCCTGCCTGGCCCGGTAAAGGGCCAGGAGCCGGTGAAGCAGTTTCTCCTCCTCGGGCTCGTCGCTCCCGCCAGGCGCTTCAACGATCTTCAGCCCTGCGGAGGCGAGAACCTCTCCATCAAAGGTCTCTCCCTCCACGGGGGCTCGCGACGAGGATCCCCACGGCACTTGTATGAAGACGCCATTGGGGGCCTCAAGATAGAAGCCGGGCTGCTCCTTATCGGCGGAGGGGTCGGCGGCCGGTGCAGCGCTCGACGCTCCTGCTGCCTCCGGGCCGGCAGTGTGGTCGCTGTCCCCCTCCCCGGCCACGGCGTCTGCGGCTGGAGCAGTCTCCTCAGCGGCAGGCTCGTCGGCTCCTGCCACGTCCTCGACGACAGTGGCGTTGCCGCCGTCGCCTTGCGCGCCCTCCTCGCCGGTGGCCTCGGTCTCCATCCGGTCTGGCGCGGGAGGATCTAGCAGAAGAAGAAAAGAAACGATCAAGCAAATATCCAAAAAGACAAGCTCAAGAAGACGAAACTACAAGACTTACCTTCGCGGACTTCGTCGACGACAGGCTCCCTCGCCGGGGAGTCCTCCCTTGGCGGTGGAGCGGTGGCCCCTGCCGGCGGAGGGCCGTCCGTGCCCTCCCTTGGCGGGGTGGCCACCCTTGTCGGGCTACCCGCCCTTGGCGGGAAGCCCGTCCTTGGCGGGACATTCTCTCTCGCCGGGGAGTTCGTCCTTGGCGGGGAGGGTGGGATCTGCAGCTCCTCGGGAGTAACCTCCGGTTGCTCCTGCGGCTGCGGCCCCATTTCTGAACAAGACAAACAAAACAAACAAGGCAACAAGATATCAGTACAAAGCAAAAACCTCCAGCGCGCCCGACAAGTAAGAAGCCCAAGACCAGACTTACGCTGGGGGCTGCGCTGGGGGCTGCTCCTCGGAGCAGCGGTTGGGTCCGGCAAGTTCGTCGCTGGCGCGTCCCCTGTCGCCGCGACGGGCGAGTCGTCGTCGACCTCGACCACAGGGACCTTGGCCCGTTTCGCCATCCGCTGAACCAGGGGCCTGCAAGCAAAGCGAGAACAAGATCAGAACCATGAAGGAAGAATCAAGATAGAATCGAAGAAGTTGTAAATTACAAGCACTTACTCCTCTTCCTCGTCGTCGTCACTGAGGGTGGAGAAATCAAACTCCACCTGAGGCGCTCCCGTGCGAGGAGCAGGAGGAGAAGGCTCCCTCGGGCGCTTGGCGGTCTCCGGGGCTGGGGGCTGCGAAGACCCAGCCTCCGTTGGCGCCGAGGCCCGGGGAGCAGGCGGAGCAGCTGCTCCACTCTGAGAGGATCCCCCTCCGCTAGGTGCTGGTGCGCGAGGCGCCTCCGTCGCGGCTGATGCGCGGGCCGCCTCCACCGCGGCTGGTGCGTTAGGGGCCTCCGTCGCGCCTTGGCTCGCTCTGGTGGCCCGCGCCGCCCGGCGAGCAGGCTGCTGTCGGGGCGCCTGCGTCCTCGTCGCTGTGGGCGCCTTGCGGAGGCGCTTCCCCGGCGCGTGCTTTGGACTTGCCGGAGGTGGGGAGTTCTCCGATGACGAGGAGGCGTCGTCGTCGAGCCCTAGAGACCCGCCGGTGTCTTCGTCGGCCTCGTCCTCCTCCTCCTCCCAAGTAGGCCCGCTGGGTCCAGCACCCTGCCCTGCGGCTCTGCTCCCTCCGGCACCTCTGCTCCCTCCGGCAACCTCGCCTCTTGCGGCGGCCTCGCTCACAACCCCGGGGATCCCGGCATGCCTCAGAGAGGGAACCCCGGCAAGCTCGTCGGGCGGAAGCTTGAGCAATCTGCGGATCTCTGCCTCCTCTGCTTGGCACGACGCGTCCTCAGCCTCTGCCTCGTCAACGGTGAATCCGAAGTCACCTGCCGCTGCGGCTGCGGCGGCCTCTTCCATCCGGGAAGCAATATAGGCTATATCCCGCTCCGTGGTGGCCCGAGTGAGACCCTTGTTCTCCTCGGCGTTCTTGGGCACCTCGACCAGATTATCGAAGAAACTCATAATTGCATCCGGCGTGGGCACTATCCAGGTGGGGTCGACGCCGTGAGAGTCACACGCGGGCATCATTGCGCGCAAGGCATCCCGAGCAGTGCTGTTGCACAGCGGCACCACTCCCCGGGGAGGTCTAACCACTCTGGATGGGCCGGGTCGTGCTTGAAAAGCTCCCGGACCATCCCCTTCAGCTCCAGCACCGTGAAGTTGAAGTTCAAACCCGGGCGCAGCCTCATAATGTCCGCCGCATTGCCGAACTCCCATGCTGGCCTTTTCCTCTCCTGTAAAGGGGCAATGCGGCGGCGGAGGAAATCTGCCCCTACCTCTCCGATGGTCAACTTGTCTACCCGGAGACGAAGTATCCGGACGAGGGCGGCGTTGAGCTTGACGTCATCCGGGGCCAACTCGCTCCAGTCCCTGCCGCGCACTATGGCTGTTGTGCGCGGCGCAGTAAAAGGCTCCGGCTGGTCCTCCACTACCCAGCACCAATCTGCGCGCCACTCTTCCCACTTGCCGCGGAGTTCTCCTTTCAGATACGATTCCTTCTTGTTCAAGCGGAAGATCCAGGAGATACCCCCGGAGAGGGGAGCGCCGGCCTCTACTCTAGGCATGAAGAAATGCCGAAAGAGTGCTACGTTCGGATAGATCCCTATGTAGTTTTCGCATAGATGTGCGAAAACCGCCATCGTAAGGATGGCGTTCGGGGTGAAGTCGAAGAGGTGGAGATTGTATGTGTTCATGATATCATAGAAAAACTCCGAGAACGGAGGGCACAAGCCGCAGTGAAAGAAGACAGCGAAGAAGAAATACCCGCCGGGGTACAGATCTCTGGCGGCGGCCGGGTAGACTCTGGTGCGGGGATGCGCCTTGGTCTCCTTGGCCCAGAAGAGGTAGTACTTGTTCCAGAGCTCCCTCGCGCTGACCCTCGGCGCGAAGACCACGTTCCTCTTCCGCAGGAGAGCAAGCTTCGCCGCCTGCTCGGACTTCTCCCTCTTGGCCTTCTCCGCTTTCGCCTTCTCGGCCTTCGGAGCCATGGCGGAGGCGGCGGGGGAGGGGGCGAGAAGCTCGGCGGCGCCGCGGATGCGGAGGAGGAGTGGAGGCAAAGAGGCAGCAGGGGATTTCTGGAGGTTGAAGAAGCAATGAAAGCGAAGGAGGGAAACTGCCCCTGTTTCCTCAGCTTTTATGGGGGGAAGTGGGGGACGCTCCGCATTTCCCATTAAAGAACGTGGCCACGATCTCTCCCACGGCGCCGCAATCGACGCGTGCCGTTAGGGAGGGGCGCGGCGGATGCGGAAGGGGAATTACGGCTTGCCGTGGGCCGCGCATGCCCGTGCACTTTTTTGGGCCTGGCCCAACAGCGCTCGGCACCGTGTGTGGCCCAGGCCCGGGGGCTCCTGTCGGTGTACTAAGATAGGGGTACCTTAGTACCCCAACTTGTGCACGGGCAGTGGCAGCTTCCCGCGGCAGGGTCTACCACGTGCTTACCGGAAACCTCTCTGGCCCCTATTAAGCCATTCAAAAACAAAGTATGCAAGACAAAAGATCAAGGCCCCGGCAAGTAGAGCTTGCCGGGAAAGCCGTCCCAGGCTCAAGACCATCACATTAACGCAAGACCCTGGCAAGAGGAGCTTGCTAGGAAGACCAGAAGACTGCATTTCAGAAGACATGCCTCGGCGCACCATGCGCCCCGGCAAGGCCCGGGGAGCGACAAGCTTCAGGGCCCGGCAAGATCAAGACCCCGGCAAGGTGCTTGCCGGGGGAAGCCTGCACTGTGTGCCCGCGCTCCAGCCCATCGGCCCACGCGTCGCCCTGGGGCCCTTCCAGGGACGCGTGGCGGATGGCTGTGCAGCCTGGGGGACACGGTGGCACTCCACGGTGACGAGGCTACCGCCGTGGCGAACGGAGACGCACGGGCGGGCGCTTTTGGGGTCGACGACGACGGGCATTTAATGCTCTTGTCCCCCACTGTCAAAGTAGGTGATGACCACTGTTCATCCACTGTTCACGCATTGTTCCCGCACTGTTACAACTACCACCAAAGTTACATTTTTACCCTCCTCTACGTTGACACCTGTCGGTGACCCCTTGAGCTATAAAAGGAGGCCCATGCACAACGTAGAAAGGGTTCGGAACCTAGACAACTCTCTTGCTCGGTGTAGCTAGTTCTTCAAGCTCCCGAGTCCCAACACTCAATACAATCTAAGCAGGAGTAGGGTTTTACGCGTCCGCGCGGCCCGAACCTAGGTAAACTGCCCGCGTGCTCTCCTCGATCTGCTCTTCGTGCTCCCTCCGCTCCCTTACCGCAACGTACAAGGGGCTCCGGTCCCATAGGTGCTCGTGGTGGACAGTTTCCCCCGACACCACCCTTGTGGGCCCCCTCTGGCTCCCCCGATGCCCTCCTTCCTCCTATATATATCCATATACCCTGAAAACATCGAGGCAACAGAGAAAACCCTAATTCCACTGCCGCAACCTTCTGTTCCCGTGAGATCCCATCTTGGGGCCTATTCCGGAGCTCCGTCGGAGGGGGGGATCTACCACGGAGTGCTTCTACATCAACACCATAGCCTCACCAATGAGTTGTGAGTAGTTTACCACAGACCCTCGGGTCCATAGTTATTAGCTAGATGGCTTCTTCTCTCTTTTTGGATCTCAATACAAAGTTCTCCTCGATCTTCGAGGAGATCTATTCGATGTAATCTTTTTGTAGTGTGTTTCTCGAGATCCGATGAATTGTGGGTTTATGATCAAGATTATCTATGAACACTATTTGATTCTTTTCTGAAATCTTTTATGTATGATTATAATATCCTTGCAAGTCTCTTCAAATTATTCGTTTGGTTTGGCCTACTAGATCTATAGTTCTTGCAATGGGAGAAGTGCTTGGCTTTGGGTTCAATCTTGCGGTGTCCTATCCCAGTGACAGTAGGGGCAGCAAGCCACGTATTGTATTGTTGCCATCGAGGATAAAAAGATGGGTTTTATATCATATTGCTTGAGTTTATCCCTCTACATCATGTCTTCTTGCTTAAAGCATTACTCTATTCTTATGAACTTAATACTCTAGATGCATGCTGGATAGCGGTCGATGTGTGGGGTCATAGTAGTAGATGCAGAATCGTTTCGGTCTACTTGTCACGGACGTGATGCCTATATATAATGATCATGCCTAGATATTCTCATAACTATGCGCTTTTCTATCAATTGCTCGACAGTAATTTGTTCACCCACCGTAGAATTCTGCTATCATGAGAGAAGCCACTAGTGAAACCTATGCCCCCCGGGTCTATTCTCAACATATTAATCTTCCATCTACTTTACTTTGCTTTATTTACTTTATGTTCTTATATCAAAAAATACCAAAAATATTATACTATCCTATCTATCAGATCTCACTTTCGTAAGTGACCGTAAAGGGATTGACAACCCCTTATCGCGTTGGCTGCGAAGTTCTTATTTGTTTGTGCAGGTGCAAGGGACTCGCGCGTGGTCTCCTACTGGATTGATACCTTGGTTCTCAAAAACTGAGGGAAATACATACGCTACTGTGCTGCATCACCCTTTCCTCTTCGAGGGAATACAACGCAAGCTCGAGACGTAGCAAGAAGAATTTTTGGCGCTGTTGCCAGGGAGGCTTACGCAAAATTCATATACCAAGTACCTATCAAAAACCCTTATCCTTCGCATTACATTATTTGTCTCTCATTTTCCTCTCCCCCACTTCAACTTTGCCGTTTTCTTCGCCCTTTTTCCGTTCGCCTTTCTGTTTGCTTGTGTTGCTACGTGCCCTCTATCAGCTTGCATCTTCGCTTGCTAAATTATGGATCCTCATCCACTTGCTAATCTTTTTAAGAGATCCAATTATGATGAACCAATTGCTAGTGAGTTGCGTGCACTAGATTATCTTTATGAGGTTTTGCTTGAAATTTGTGAGTCCGAAAATTGTGATGAAGTGTTGAAAGTAGAAAATTATGAAGTGATTCCCGATAGCTCTTTTCATGAAAAACATAATTGCAATGATTCTATTGTAAATTCTATTAATGTCAATTGTCTTAATGATATGCAAAACCCTAAGCTTGGGGATGCTAGTATTGCTATGTCCACTACTTGTTGCAATGATCATGATTGGGGTGATGCTTCTTACGATCTTGAAAACTTATTTAAGCCCCATGATTTATATGAGATTCATAATAATGTTTGCGATAATATTGAAAGTGGGTTTGGAAGAGTGCCAACTTTAGATCCCACATATTTGGAGAACGTTCAATCTTATGATTTTTTTGATAAAAGTGGGTTTGGAGAGGTCATGACTTTAGTTAATGTTGATCCCACTATTTTGGAAGAGTGTCAACTTTGCATGCATGTGGATCGTGTTGAGAATATGTTATGTGATAGATATATTGTTGAATTTTCTTATGATCCTACATGCAATTATTATGAGAGAGGAAAATATGGTTGTAGAAATTTTCATGTTACTAAATTACCTCTCTTCATGTTGAGATTGATCTTGTTTCCTTCTTCTTCCTTGCATATGGTAGATCTTGCTTGTCTTGCTAATTTGTTTTCCTATAAAATGCCTATGCATAGGAAGTATGTTAGACTTATATGTGATTTTCACATGCTATATGATGCTCTCTTTGTGCTTCAGTTCTTATCTTTCATGTGAGCATCATTGAACTCTCAAGCCTATCTTAATGGCTATAAAGAAAGAGCTTGTTGGGAGGCAACCCAATTTTATTTTATTTGTTTTTGCTTATGTTTAGGAATAAATATTGCATCTAGCTTCTGTTTATATGTGGTTTTGTGTTTTAATTAGTGTTTGTGCCAAGTAGAACCTTTGGGAAGACTTGTGTGATGTCTATATGATCATGCTGTAAAAAAGAGAAACTTTAGCGCTCACGAGTTTGGCCGTGAATTTTTACTGGAGAATGCCATTTAGTTGATTCTTTTTGCAGATGATTAATAGACAAATTCCTCACGTTTACCAACTTATTTCAAAATTTTTTGGAGTTACAGAAGTATTCGAAAGTTACAGATTACTACAGACTGTTCTGTTTTTGACAGATTCTGTTTTTCGTGTGTTGTTTGCTTATTTTGATGCATCTATGAGTAGTATTGGGGAATATGAATCATAGAGAAGTTGGAATACAGTAGGTTTAACACCAATATAAACAAAGAATGAGTTCATTACAGTACCTTTGAGTGGTGGTTTGTTTTCTTATACCAACGGAGCTCACGAGACTTTTGGCTAAGTTTTGTGTTGTGAAGTTTTCAAGTTTTGAGTATGGATTTGATGGACTATTGAACAAAGAGTGGAAATAGCATAATCTTGGGTATGACCAAGGAACCCCAAGGTAAAATTCAAGGACAACCAAAAGCCTAAGCTTGGGGATGCCCCGGGAAGGCATCCCCTCTTTCGTCTTCATCTATCGGTAACTATACTCGGGACTATATTTTTATTCACCACATGATATGTGTTTTGCTTGGAGCGTCATGTATGATTTGAGTCATTGTTTTTTAGTTTTCCACAATCAACCTTGCTGGACACACCTTTTGATAGAGATAAATATGACTTAGAATTTATTAGAATACTCTATGTGCTTCACTTATATCTTTTGAGCTATATAGTTTTGCTCTAGTGCTTCACTTATATCTTTTAGAGCATAGTGGTGGTTTTATTTTGTAGAAATTGTTGATCTCTCATGCTTCACTTATATCTTTCTGAGAGTCTTTTAGAACAACATGGTAATGTGCTTTGGTTATAAAACTAGTCCTAATATGATAGACATCCAAGATGAGTGTAGTAAAAACTTTCATATAAAGTGCATTGAATATGATGAGAAGTTTGATATTTGATGATTGTTTTGAGATATGAGGATGGTGATATTAGAGTCATACTAGTGGATTAATTATTAATTTGAGAAATACTAGTGTTAAAGTTTGTGATTCCCATAGCATGCATGTATGGTGAACTGCTATGTGACGAAGTTAGAGCACGAGGTATTTATTGAGTGTCATCCATTGTGTGGAGGTCGGGATCGCGCGATGGTTAACTCCTACCAACCCTTACCCGAGGAGCATGCATTGATTACTTTGTTTTGATGACTCGTAGATTTTTGCAATAAGTATATGAGTTCTTTATGACTAATGTTGAGTCCATGGATTATACGCACTCTCACCCTTCCACCATTGTTAGCCTCTCTTGTACCGCGCAACTTTCACCGGTACCATACACCCACCATATACCTTCCTCAAAACAGCCACCATACCTACCTATCATGGCATTTCCATAGCGATTCCGAGATATATTGCCATGTAACTTTCCACCATTCCGTTCATATGACATGCTTCATCATCATTCACATAGAGTCATATTTTGTTCCAGCTTCGAGTTGTAATCTTTGAATTGTAAATAGAAGTGTGATAATCTTCATTATTAGAGCATTGTCCCATGTGAGGAAAGGCCAAATAAAAAAAATAAAAAAGAGATGGCCCAAATAAAATATAGAGGGGCTAAAAAAAAGAGAGAAAGCCCCTCCAAAAAAATGAGAGAAAAGAGAGAAGGGACAATGCTATCCTTTTCCACACTTGTGCTTCAAAGTAGCACCATGATCTTCATGATAGAGAGTCTCTTGTTTTGTCACTTTCATATACTAGTGGGAATTTTCATTATAGAACTTGGCTTGTATATTCCAATGATGAGCTTCCTTAAATGCCCTAGGTCTTCATGAGCAAGCAAGTTGGATGCACACCCACTCAGTTTCTTTTGATGAGCTTTCGTACACTTATTGCTCTAGTGCATCCATTGCATGGAAATCCCTACTCACTCACATTGATATCTATTGATGGGCATCTCCATAGCCCATTGATACGCCTAGTTGATGTGAGACTATCTTCCTCCTTTTTGTCTTCTCCACAACCACCACTCTATTCCACCTATAGTGCTATATCCATGGCTCACGCTCATGTATTGCGTGAAAGTTGAAAGGTTTGCAAAAAAATTGAGTATGAAAATTGCTTGGCCGAAACCGGGGTTGTGCATGATATGAATATTTTGTGTGATGAAGAGGGAGCATAGCCAGGCTATATGATTTTGTAGGGATAACTTTCTTTGGCCATGTTATTTTGAGAAGACATGATTGCTTTGTTAGTATGCTTGAAGTATTATTATTTCTTATGTCAATATAGACTTTTGTCTTGAATCTTTCGGCTCTGAACATTCATGCCACAAGAAAGAGAATTACATTGAGAATTATGTTAGATAGCATTCCACATCAAAAATTCTGTTTTTATCATTTACCTACTCGAGGACGAGCAGGAATTAAGCTTGGGGATGCTTGATACGTCTCCAACGTATCTATAATTTTTTATTGTTCCATGCTATTATATATTCTATTTTGGATGTTCAATGGGCTTTATTATACACTTTTATACTACTTTTGGGAGTAACCTACTAACCCAAGGCCTAGTGCAGATTGCTGTTTTTTGCCTATTACCGGGTTTCGCAGAAAAGGAATATTAAACGGAGTCCAAACGGAATGAAACCTTCGGGAGAGTTATTTTTGGAACCGTATCTACCCAGAAGACTTGGAGTACACGCGAGGGAACGAAGGAGGTGGCCACGAGGGTCCAGGGCGCGCCCCCACCCTCGTGGGCCCCCTCTGGCTCCCTCGATGCCCTCCTTCCTCCTATATATATCCATATACCCTGAAAACATCGAGGCAACATAGAAAACCCTAATTCCACCGCCGCAACCTTCTGTTCCCGTGAGATCCCATCTTGGGGCCTGTTCCGGAGCTCCGCTGGAGGGGGGGGGGGTCTACCACGGAGTGCTTCTACATCAACACCATAGCCTCACCAATGATTTGTGAGTAGTTTACGACAGACCTTCGGGTCCATAGTTATTAGCTAGATGGCTTCTTCTCTCTTTTTGGATCTCAATACAAAGTTCTCCTCGATCTTCGAGGAGATCTATTCGATGTAATCTTTTTGTGGTGTGTTTGTCAAGATTCGATGAATTGTAGGTTTATGATCAAGATTATCTATGAACAATATTTGATTCTTTTCTGAAATCTTTTATGTATGATTATAATATCCTTGCAAGTCTCTTTGAATTATTGGTTTGGTTTGTCCTACTAGATCTGTAGTTCTTGCAATGGGAGAAGTGCTTGGCTTTGGGTTCAATCTTGCGGTGTCCTTTCCCAGTGACAACAGGGGCAGCAAGGCACGTATTGTATTGTTGCCATCGAGGATAAAATGATGGGGTTTATATCATATTGCTTGAGTTTATCCCTCTATATCATGTCATCTTGCTTAAAGCATTACTCTGTTCTTATGAACTTAATACTCTAGATGCATGCTGGATAGCGGTCGATGTGTGGAGTAATAGTAGTAGATGCAGAATCGTTTCGGTCTACTTGTCATAGACGTGATGCCTATATATAATGATCATGCCTAGATATTCTCATAACTATGCGCTTTTCTATCAATTGCTCGACAGTAATTTGGTCACCCACCGTAGAATTCTGCTAACATAAGAGAAGCCACTAGTCCTATGGCCCCCGGGTCTACTCTCAACATATTAATCTTCCATCTACTTTACTTTGCTTTATTTACTTTCTGTTCTTATATCAAAAAATACCAAAAATATTATACTATCCTATCTATCAGATCTCTCTTTCGTAAGTGACCGTAAATGGATTGACAACCCCTTATCACATTGGCTGCGAAGTTCTTATTTGTTTGTGCAGGTGCGAGGGACTCGCGCGTGGTATCCTACTGAATTGATACCTTGGTTCTCAAAAACTGAGGGAAATACTTACGCTACTGTGCTGCATCACCCTTTCCTCTTTGAGGGAATTCAACGCAAGCTCGAGAAGTAGCTCCCACCTGGGCGCTCCAGGAGAGGGGGGCGCGCCCTGGTGAGTTCTACCCATGCAGGGGCCCCTCTCTGGTGGGTCTTGGCTCTAGTAATTCTCTTTTATTCCATAAAAAATCCTTGCAAAGTTTCGTTTCATTCTGAGAGCTTTTATTTCTGCACAAAAACAACACCATGGTAGTTCTGCTGAAAGTAACGTCAGTCCGGGGTTAGTTCCATTCAAATCATGAAAATTAGAGTCCAAAACAAGAGGAAAAGAGTGAGGAAAAGTATATATGTTGGAGATGTATCAACTCCCCCAAGATTAAATCTTTGCTTGTCCTTAAGCAATTCAGTTGATAAACTGAAAGTGAGAAAGAAAAACTTTTCCGAACTCTTTTGGTCTAGTTTGCATAAATAAGCTTAAATAGCACCCAGGTTTTCATCCAACCTTATAGCAAATCATGCCAACAATAACATTTATAGATTATATTAACTCATATGAATGACATAATCAGCTAGCGAGCGGTAATAAGAGATCACAAACAGCAACACGTTGTCAAAACAACCATGATATAATATGACAATAGTGGTTTCTTGCTAGCCCTTTCTGAGACCGCAAAACATAAATGCAGAGCACCTTCAAAGTTCTAGCAGCGACTAAACATTGTAATTCATGGTAGAAAAGATCGAGTCATGCTAACACCCAACATTCACTACACGCAATGCATAGACATGCCAACAGTGCTCTCAGATCTGGCGCTTATTAGAGAAGGTGATGACACAACATAAAAGTAAATACAAAGTCCCTTCGCAGAGGGAAGCAGTGATTTGCAGAGGTGCCAGAGCTCTAATTTTTAAAACAAAGGTAAATGAAATATTTGAGAGGTGCACCCTTCTCATTCACTTCACGACTATCAGCTATCGACATATCCCATGCTAAATGAGCTAGTGGCGGTTCGCGAGCAGAAAAGTAAATGTTTGAACTCCATTGGGAGATTTTGTTTGTTTATTTGTAAGCTTTTTCTTTTTGCATTTTTGGACTGGAAATCCCTATTACCGCCCTTTTCTCGTGCAATGGCGAGTGAATAAACACTCAACCTGAGAATAACCCGCTTAGCATGGAAAATACCAACCACCTCATGTCGTTCCATGAACGATCCAAACACACAAAAAGGATATTTATTTGAAGTTTTTAGAGGTGGCACATGCAAATTTACTTAGGAGGGCAGGGTAATACCACATATAGGTAGGTATGGTGGACTCATCTGAATAACTTTGAGTTTTAAAATTTGATGCACAAGTAGTATTCCCGCTTAGTACAGGTGAAGGCTAGCAAATAGGTTGGGAAGCATCCAACTAGAGAGCAACAATGGTCATGAACATGCATCATGCATAATAAACATTGGACACCCGCATAAGTAGGATATGGACACTATGAATATAAATATCATAGAGGTTATGTTGGTTTTGATTTAACTACATGCATAAACATGTGCCAAGTCAAGCCACTTGAACATTCAGAGGAGGATACCATATCATGATGCTACATCACAATCATTTTAACGCTATGTTGAGATCCAAGATAAATAATTATTAACTCCTAGCTACTTATGCATGGCATGAGAAACTATAATCTCTAATTGTCATGGCAAACATGTGTAATCATAATGGGTTGAATCATGGGTACTGGGTTAAACACATTTACACAAACAGAACAAGTCGAGTTCATACCAGTTTCTCCTTGCCACGACCAGTTCATCGTATATCATCATTATTGCCTTTCACTTGCACGACCAAATAATATGAAAATAATAATAGTGCAAGAGTGCCGTGGACTAAGCTGGAATCTGCAAAACATTTTATTCAACATGAGAAGGCAAGGTAAAATGTGCTCTTCATTACTTCAACAATTATTCATATGAGAGCCACTCAACATTTTCATCATGGTCTTCTCCTCGGTACAACTCAAATAAAAGGAAAAGAAATTCAGAGAAACACACTGAAATATTTTTGGAGTTTTTGGTTCTCTTGAACACACAAATACATGGAAAAAGCAAAAAACTAGAAAAACTATTTACACGGGAAAGCTTCCAACAAGCAAAAGAAGAACAAGGAAATATTTTTGGATTTTCTTTTTAATCCTACTACTAAGCATGCATAGAAAGTAAATTACTACAACTATTTTATTTTGTTTTTCTAAAGTTTTTCAAACACACAATAAGAAAGCAAGAAAATTAATCTAAGCATGGATGATACAACGAAAAGGTGTGAGCACAGACAAATAGAATGATATATAAACAAAAATGTAATGTCGATGAGAAACACGTACTCCCCCAAGTGGAGAGGACTGAATGGCTCTCCCCTGCACTCTTAGCACGTACCCTTTTGTCGATTGTTCCAGGAGAGGACTGAATGGCTCTCCCCCTCCCACCCACCTCTCCCGCCACCAACAATGGAGATCTCTAGTCTAGGTCGATGAAAGGTCTGCTCCATTGGGATTTCTCCCCTGGCTAGGCGGTGGAGACACAGGTGCGCACAAGGTTTGGTTCCACGGTCCACTTTCCCCCCCATGGAGGTACAAAGGAATTCTTCCTAGTGGTGGCTTTCTCTTCTGCCTCCTTTTCTCTCTCGATTGAATCGGTGGGTCTTGCTCTTCAATGTTGCATTGGTGGATCTGCTTCTAGTTTCCATGTCAAACATCTTTCTGGTCGACACTTCCGTTTCTCAGTTGCTTCAAATAAAGTCGGTCATTTTATTTATGGTCTTAAGGACCGGGTTTGGCCAGATTTTGTTTGTCACTTCAATCTCTATCGACACAATGCTTGGTCTCTCTCTAGAAATGAACAAATTTGGCATTTCGACCAAGAACTTACAGTGGTGGTTTTATGTTCTCCAGTGGCTATCAAAACAAAATTAAACTTCTTGTCTAGTGTTGATGTTTCAGCATGTTGCTTCTTCGAAGGAGTTGGCAAAATTTGGCTTACCACCTACAAACCCAAGTTCTGCTTTATGCCATGATCCAAACATTAGTAATGATCATTTGTTGGTTCATAGCCATGATTCAAACAATCTCACTGATCATGCCTTGGTTCTTCGTCCAAGGATTTCTTTTAGAAGCTCTCATTCGAATGTTCCCAAGCATAACGAAGGCATTAATTCTATCTGTTTTGGCAACTTCCTTTCAGTCATTAAGCCAGATTTTCAAGGACAACAATCTACATTTATTGGCAGTAATTACTGGTCCTCTTATTGGGATTCTATTCCAATTTTTATTCTGCTCCATATTATGGATTTCCGACAAGCGGGTTATGATAATTTGCACATTGCCAAAATTTGGGCCCTGGATTCGGTATCGACCGCTGATTATATTTTTGAGAGAGTCAACAAGTGTTCCCGGTGTTACCTAATGGGCCACATTGGCCCAAACTACCCAATAGTTGCAGTACCTAGTGAACCAGCCCAGGCCCAGGTAACTCCCACGGAACCCACTCCGGCCCAGATTTCTTCTGAGGATAGCCCTGCCATTGAAAAACAAGGTTTTTCATGTAATATCTGCTCCTCTATAGACCACTTTTTGGATTTCTTCCTTCCAAATTATATTGTAAATACTGCCATCTTTTGGGCCATGTACCTCTTGATTGCGGAGCCCGGGATTGTAGGTATCTTTGGTGGCAACCCAAAATGGCCACACTAGAAAACGTTGTTCCTTTGGTCAGAGATAATTAGGAGGATGTTATTCCTATGCGTGTACCGCTAGTAAGGAATCGATCGCCGCTTGTGTCATCAAATCATCATCACATCAAAATCAGATATCCACTTGCCATAGTCCATTGATTATCTTCCCTGACTGCAATAAAACTGTAAATGAAGCTACAGCCACCCGATGCAGCATCTGTGGTCGGTATGGACACATGGCACATTCCTGTTGGAAGGAGAGAGAGGCGCAAAGACTATTATGGAGGCCTAAAACAATTACCGTTGCCGCTCCGCATTCCACCTCCCCTCCCTTGTCTGCCTCAAGAGCTCCTCCACTTGCAACAATGGCGACCTACCCTGTCAACGTCGTCCCCTACATCCCCACTGGGATGACAATTGAGCTCGGCCCAGCGGATCAGATTGGCCGTAGCGACATGGCGGTGCACCCGGTTCCTCCTCCCAACCACCACTTCCTCGCCATTGCTGAGCTGAATCGCCATGTTCTGTTTTATCACAAGGCTGCTCTGAGGCAAGTTATCACTAATCTACTGCATGAGTCCCACTTTGTTCCAACTAAAGTAGATGATCATCTGTTAGGCATTGCTATATATGGATTTCCTACTCCGCTGATGCGTGACAATGTGGTGGGTACTACTTTTGAGATTGATGCTGATGTAGAAGGTGATATGAACACCATAGTCTCTTATGTTCCTCATGATGAGGCACTCAATATGAGGCTCACAACCAATGGCCCAAATGTGTGGATTTTGTATATTTGCTTTCCATAAGATTACCAGACATATCACTATTTGCATAGATCTATTGATGGTTTTGGTAGTCTGACTCACTGGCATAATCCAAGAGGGGATATGAAGTATGTTTTGATCAGGGTTAAGGTTATCCATCTCAGATTGGTTCCAAAGAGCCTGGTTATTCGTCAGCTGGGTGGCAATCGTCACTGATGGATTGTGTGTGTCACCACGTTGCGCAGTACAGACTGGAACGCTCATCTGCCTGAGGTTCCACCTGCTGGAGAAGACCCACCACCTCAGGATGGAATTCCTCACCCTCTCTATGGTGAAGGTCTCAATGCTGAACAACTTTATCAGATGCATCTTAATAACTGGATGGCCCAACAGGGTGTAGGCAACAATGTTGCAGAGGATGTGCGTGAAAATGTTGCAGTCCAAGTGGACATTGAGATCGAACCTCGGTGGGGGGATTCGCCAGCTCCTCCACCTCCTGCCCCACCTGCTATGTACAACTTTCAAGAATGGCTTGCTAATGAAGGTCTGCAAGTCCAAGATGGCATCCTTCCTAGCAACAACCTGCAAGACAGCCCATTTGCAGCTTGGAATGATTCATTCTCTCAAAGCAGCTCGGCTACAAGTTCTGATTCTGAGGCTCTAGTGCTTGTGCCTGTCAACATTCTGCAGGCCCTTCAGAGTAATAGCGTGCTCAATTTTCCTGCTAATGTTCAGAATACTCCAACTGTGCAAGATAATGAGATGATGATCCCCCACAGCTTTCAGACAAAGAACCCACAGGTCCAGATCAACATTTTTGTCACAAATGCTGGTATGAACATTAGTTTTTTTGCTGACAATGAGTTCATGAATACAATGTTAATTGCTGAACCACTATCATTTGTTCCCATAACAAACTTCCTCTCGAGCTCCATTATTCCAACTCTGGCAACTTTTGGTCCCTGGGCCCACAGTTATGGTATAAGGCCGACCAATATGGATATTCATCTTTCTCTTTCTCAATCCATTGATGGTTCTATCCAAGTGACTTCAATCATCTCACAGGGTGAGGCTGATGGACCAGTTACATCCACTGCCCAACTGTGGTTGATGGAGTGAGAGGACATGGCTGATACTTCCAGGGCTTCTTAGTACAACACAACAACTCTATCTGAAGTTTCTGAAGCTCAGGAAAGGGACACTGAATCTGAGATTCTACCAGTTGTGCAAGATGGTACGTCTAGGGGTGGTGCTCACAACAAATTCAACAAAAATAATGCACCGATCTCTGTGCTCAGTGTGCGTAGAAGCTCTCGCTCCAACAAATATGATGGATTCAAGGTGCCATCCATCACTGACAGCAAGACCAAATCTTTCAAGGTCAAGCCCAGGGTGATACCGAACGTGGTTTCTGCTGTAGTTATTTCTGAGATCAATGAGGAGCAGACAAAAGCTGAAGAAATCCCTCCCCCCATGCCTGTGGCACAAATTCATGAACTTGCTGTGCACAAGTGTGTTGTCCCTCCGGAAGAAGTGACGGAAGAATTGCTCCTTGCTGACAAGGAGGCTGGTCCTTCTTCTTCGTAATTTCGCTTTAGTATATTTTCTTTAATGGCACTTCTATCAAACTGGAACGTTTTATGTTGGAACATCAGGGGCATGAACTCACACCCCAAGCTTTTGGCTTTATCGAATGCTATTGCCTCTAGTGGTTGTTCGGTTATTTGCTTACAGGAGACCAAGAAACAGCTTTTGATAACTCTTACATTAAAACCTGTTGCCCAAAAAGGTTAGATAAATTTGCTTTCATTCCTTCAAGAGGCACATCTGGTGGCATTGTGATCATTTGGAATAGTGCTATCTTCACGGGCACAATATTAATTGAAGAAAATTTTGCCCTTGTCACCAAATTTAAATCTAATCAATCTGTCGGCCCTTGTCAAGGTGATACCAGAATTGATTACACAACCTGGTTATTTAATCTTCACATACCTAACAATGAAGACTGGTTGCTTGTTGGTGATTTCAACTACATCCGTAGCCCTAATAACAGAAACAAACCAGGTGGTAATATTAATGATATGATCACATTCAATGATTTCATTCGCACACAGGGATTGATTGAACTTCCTCTCAAGGGTCGATCATACACATGGAGAAATATGCAAGAGGATCCCCTACTTGAACAGCTAGATTGGTTTTTTACTTCCAATAATTGGACCACATCTTACCCCAACACCACTGTAAAACCCCTCTCCAAACCAGTTTCTGACCACATACCCTGTGTGATATCCATTGAAACTAACATCCCTAGAAGTAATCTCTTTAGGTTTGAATCATATTGGATTCAACACCCTGGATTCATGGAAGTGGTTGCATCATCTTGGAACAAGATAATCCCCTCAAATAACTATGCCACAGTTATCTACAGAAAATTCAAGGCACTCAGTTATGAGCTCAAAGGATGGAGTAAACAAATATCTAAAATTGCTACTGGTATAGCTAATTCTAACTCCGCACTTGCTCATCTGGATTCTTTGGAAAATAAAAGACCTCTCACAATGCCAGAGGGTAACATCAGAAAAATTCTCAATAAACATCTGCTCAGGCTCTTAGATTATAAAAAGCAATATTGGAGAAAAAGATGCACCATCAGATGGGCCAAATTTGGGGATGAAGATCCAATTTTTTCAAAGCAATGGCCTCTGAGCGATATCATAGGAACAATATCTCTTCTCTACAGCTAGACAATGGTACCATAATTGAGGTTCACCTTGGTAAAGAAGCTCTAATTTATCAAAGCTTCCAACAAAGATTGGGCACATCAAGAGAATTTCAAATGAAGTTTGACCTTGCCAATATAATCAAAAAAGAAATGACCTAGATCAACTAACACACCCCTTCCCTAAAGAAGAAATTGATGACGTCATTAAAAAAATGCCTGCTGATAGAGCACCTAGACCGGATGGTTTCACATGACTTTTTCTTAAAACTTGCTGGCACATTATTAAGGAAGATTTCTACAAACTTTGTGATCAGTTTCATGCAGGTACCTTAAACCTTGAGAGCATCAATGAAGGGTACATCAACTTAATTCCTAAAATATCCTCTCCGGCCACTTTAATGACTTCAGACCCATTACACTCCTCAATTGTTGTCTCAAAGTAATCATGAAACTGCTAGCCAACCGTCTCCAAAAGCTCATTCTAAAGATCATACATAGAAATCAATATGGCTTCATTAAGGGGAGAGAAATTCAAGATTGCCTTGCATGGGCATTTGAATATATACACCAATGCCAAACCTCCAAGAATAAGATTGTGCTCCTCAAACTGGATTTTGCCAAAGCTTTTGACACCATTGAACATTATGCAATGTTGCACATAATGAAACACATGGGATTCACTGATAAATGGCTCCAATGGATCAAGTTAATATTCTCCACAGGCAAATCATCAATTCTTCTTAATGGAGTCCCGGGTAAACAATTCATTTGCAAAAGTGGTGTACGCAAGGGAGACCCCCCCTCTCCACTCATCTTCGTTCTTGCAGCAGATCTTCTACAAGCGGCCATTAATGATGCCTTCAGACATGGTCTAGTACATCTTCCTTTCCCAAGACAAAATCAAACGGATTACCCTGTCATTCAATACGCTGACGACACCATAATCATTATGCCTGCATGTCCGGTCCAAGCACAATTAATGAAAGGAATACTCACTGATTATGCCACTTCCATCGGCCTCAAAATAAACTTCCACAAATCAACCTTGATCCCTATGAACTATGAGGAAGACTTAAGTAAACATATTGCACAAATTTTTGGCTAGCAAATTGGAAAAATGCCCTTTACGTACCTTGGATTGCCCCTTGGTACGTCCAAACCCTCTGTCCAAGACCTAATGCCTATTGTGTGCAACATGGAAAGAAGACTCATCTCCACACTGTCAATGATGTCCTATGGCTCCAAACTTTCTCTAGTAAACACAGTTATTACTTCATTAACAATTTTTCCACTCTGCACTTTACGATTCCCACCAAAAATACTTGACCTACTGGATAAGTTGAGAAGGAAATGTCTCAGAACAAAGAAAGCAGATCAAGGAGAAAATTGTAAGTGTGCCAACCAAAAAAATGTGGAGGTCTCGAGATAATAAACCTTAAGATACAAAGTGATGCGCTCTTACTAAAATATCTGCACAAATTCTATAACAGATATGATCTCCCTTTGGTTGAGTTGTTATGGTCCACTTCCTATACCAATAAAATCCCACATGCCTCTGACCCATGTGGATCGTTCTGGTGGAGAGACATAGTCAAGCTATCTCCTATTTTTAGAGGGATCTCAAAAGTTGAAATGCATTATGGAGACAACGTACTAATGTGGAAAGACCTATGGCTTGATGAAGTCCTCGCAGACACACATCCTAGAGCATTTTCCTATGCCAGAAATGAAGATTGTTCAGTCAGGGAATTCTTGACCATCAATTCCCTGGAAGAGGCATTCTATCTATCGCTCTCCAGACAATCCCTTGAGGAAGTACAAAATATGCAAAGACTAATGACCCACATTACAATTGACAACAATCAAAACGCAATGGATGTCTGGACCTACTCTTGGGGGAGCAGAGAGTTCTCAGCAAGAAAGTACTACCAATTCTGCTTCAGAGATATGAGGGCCCATAGAACGTATCATTGGTTATGGAAATCAAAAGTCACTGCCAAAATCAAAGTCTTTGGTTGGCTCATGCTCTTTGATAGATTAAACACATGAAACATGTTGAAAAGAAGACACTATAATGTTGATACCAACCTCAACTGCCTACTGTGTGGACAAAAAGAAGAAGACATAGATCACATGATCCTCACATGCCCATTCAGCAGAAACTGTTGGGCCACCTTTGGTTTCGACCCTGGCTGTCAAGCCACTCGTTTGTCCTGGTTAGAACAAGCCAAAACTACCTGGAATCGACCTCTCTTCAGGGAAATCATCTTGGAGCATATGGAAAGAGAGGAATAACAAGCTGTTCAAAGACATTAACCCCTCATATAACTCCTGGCTAAACAGATTGAAGGAGGATTTCAGTCTTCTACAGTATAGGGTTAAAGAACACAAGAAAGAGTTTATCTTCTTACTTTTAGACTCACTACCCTCTGATTAGTAGAACCCTGGTCCTCTACTCCCACCACCACAAAGTGGGATGGGAGAAATGTACATGATGTACCTACACTTTGTAAATGTGTTATAATGTTTAATATATGATAGTGGGAGCCTCTCCCACTGTCTCAGTTCCTCAAAAACGTACTCCCCCAAGCTTAGGCTTTTGGCCTAGCTTGGCAGTCGATCAGTAGCCTGGAGGGTAGTAGTCAGTGTGGTAGCTCATGGAGGCTCTTGGTATGGACGCCTCGGCCTGCCGTGCTGCCACTACTGATGCGTTATGAGCTCGGGCCTCGCTCTCAAGAACAAAATAGCTTCCCTTGCTGCTATAGTCAAAAAGAGCAGGTGCATGCAAATAAGTGTCCACAACATGTCATTGGTTAAACAACAGATTATAAGTGAAGTTATAAACCTTTCCCTTGAGAATCTTATGCTCTTTCAAGGTGTCAAAATCTAAATACTGCGTTGGTAGGATGGGATCAAAGGGTAAAGGTGAAACACCCAGCCCTCATGCTAAACGCCTGGCGTAAATTCCACCATAGAACCAGCCACTGTTAGCGTTATGCTGAAGTCTACGTGCAACAATCGCTCCATGGCTATAATTCCTTTCACTAGTGAGAGCGGTGTGGATGAGGCTCAAGTCTGGTGCACAGTGTATGCTACAGTCTTGCTTGCCTACTATGCATTTCCCATTAAATAACGCAAAATACTAAATTGCGGGAAAGTGAATGCTCTTTAATCTTCCTTGTCTCACTCCCCTATTTTCACCGTAGCAAAGGCTAGTCAAGAAAGACTCATACTTAGCCGTTGGTGGTTCATCAAGCGAACCCCAAAAAGGGAGTTTGCAATGATAAGCAAAATTTTCTAGTGGAATAGTGAATGGATTATCATAAAGCATAAATGACACCCTAAACTCTCGTGGAAAATATTTAAATTCTTTAGCAAATGATTCAGTGAGAAGTTGGCGTTGTTCACACTTATCTGAAAGGTAGGAACCGAGGCTGGCATTGTGAACATATTGCTCAAATTCCTCCTTAATGCCCACTTGCATCATATACTCATCGCAAAGCCAGAAACATGTTTTGGTAGTGGCACTTCGTGTGGAACTTGCACTTGGTTCACATAAGACCGGCGGGCGAAACTGTCACTAGAAGATGCCCCCGAGGACCTTCTCCTCGAAGAACTCCTTCCAAATAAGCTCATAGGGATACATAGAAGCCATATCAAGCATTCAAACTACTTAGAACACTAAGAGTTCAACATGCAAGCACATCTACAGCAGCACCAAGAGTAGCCAATTATTCAAAGTATAAACCACTAAAACAAAAACTAATTGGACAAATGGTGGAGTCACATACCAAGCAACAATCCCCCGAAACAGTTTCGGAAACGGAGCTTCGAGCAAAGAGATTGAAATCTACGGGTTTGAGCTCAAGAACACGGGAGAGATGGCAATGGAGATTTTTTTTTCTGGAGGTAAGTGATGATGTGGGCTAAAGAGGTAAGTGAGAGGGCCCACGTGGGGACCACAACCCACCCGGGCACGCCTGGGGGTCCTGGCGTGCCCACGTGGGTTGTGCCCACCTGGTGCACCCCCTCTCGTATTATTTGCATAAAAAAATCTTAAATATTCAGAAAAAATTAGTATAAAATTTTCAGGGTATTCTAAGAACTTTTATTTTTGGGTCATTTTTTATTGCACGGGAAATTCAAAAAACATACTAAACATGAAATTTTATTTTACTTAAATAGTAAAAACAGAAAATGAAAAGTAAGGACAGTGGGTAGTGCTTACTAAATTCATCAACTTCATACCGCTAAAAAATGATTCATTAATAAGGTGGATCAGGTCTTATTAACAACCACTTTCGATTAGCATGTAACCGAAGAACTTTCTTAAATCACTAACTTACCTCAATGGGGATATGGATGTCCCCAACAATAAGCATTTCATATTTCTTTTTGACAGTAGGTAGAGGTTTTCGAAAACTTCCAATAGTGATTGCCGGAGCTTTTTCAATAACATCAATACCATTCACTTGGAATTGTTCCTTCGGAAGTGCACCGTATGCTCATTACCATTAATATGAAAAGTGACCTTGCTTTTATTGCAACCAATAATAGCCCCAACAGTATTTAAGAAGGGACTACCGAGGATAATCGACATGTTGTCGTCCTCGAGTATCTCAAGTATAACAAAGTCAGTCAAAATAGTAACATTAGCAACAACAACGAGCACATCCTTGCAGATACTGATAGGTAAGGCAGTTGACTTGTCAGCCATTTGCAAATATATTTCAGTAGGTGTGAGTTTATTCAAGTCAAGTCTTTTATATAAAGATAAAGGCATAACACTAACACCAGCTCCTAAATTACACAAAGCAGTTTTCACATAACTCTTTTTTGTAGATCAAGGTATAGTTGGTATACCCGGATCTCCAAGTTTTTTAGGTACTCCATCCTTGAAAGTATAATTAGCAAGCATAGTGGATATTTAAGCTTCCGGTATTTTTCTCTTATTAGTGATGATGTCTTTCATATACTTTGCATAAAGAGCCATTTTTAAGATATCAGTTCAACGAGTACGCAAAAAGAGAGGCCTCAGCATTTCAGCAAAGCGTTCATATTCTTCATCATCTTTCTTTTAAGTTGACTTGGGTGGAAAAGGCATAGGTATTTGAACCCACGATTTTCTTTCTTTACCGTCTTTTCTAGCAATGAAGTCTCTTTTATCATATCTTCTATTTTTAGGTTGTGGGTTATCAAGATCAATAGGTGGTTCTGTCTCAACATCATTATCTGGTTCTTCTTCATTGTTTGGTTGAGCCTCTTCATGAACCTCGTCATTATAATTTTCATTATCACTAGGTGAGTGTTCATTACCAGATTGAGTTTCAGCATCAGAGATAGAAATATCATTATCATTGTGAGGTGGTTTTTCTACTTCAGGTTCACTAGTGGCATGTGTAGTCCTATCATTTTTCTTTTTCTCTTTTTAGAAGGACTATGTGCAGTAGTGTTATTTCTTTGTAAATCTTGTTCAATTCTTTTTGGGTGTCCCTCAGGATAAAGTAGTTCATGAGTCATTTTACCTCCTCTAGTTGCAACTCTAACAACAAAGTCATGCATATTATGATTCATTTTATCAAGTAATTCTCTTTGAGATTTAGCAACTTGTTCTAGTTGAGTTTGAACCATAGAAGCATGTTTCCCAACACTTCTAACATCATTGAAATTCTAAATAACAAGTCACTCAAGCGAGCAATCATATCAGAATTGTATTTCAATTACTTCATAACATTTGCATTGAAGTGATCTTGTTTTCTAATATAGTTTTCGAACTCATAAAGGCATTGGATAGGATGCATATTGTGAGGATTATCATTGTCATTGAACTTCATAAGAGAATTTACCTCTACCACCTTAGGCAGTGGTGGTGTATTAAGCCCATGTATTTCTTCAATAGGAGGTAAATTTTTAATATCCTCAGCTTTAATACCTTTTTCCTTCATAGATTTCTTTGCTTCTTGCATATCTTCGGGACTGAGGTATAATACACCCCTCTTCTTCGGAGTGGGTTTAGGCGGTGGTTCAGGAAGAGTCCAATCATCATAATTCTTCAATATATTATTCAATAATTCTTCAGCTTCTCCAATAGTCCGTTCCCTGAAAACACAACCAGCATAACTATCTAGGAAGTCGCTAGAAGCATCGGTTAGTCCATTATAGAAGATATCGAGTATCTCATTTTTCTTAAGAGGATGATCAGGCAAAGCATTAAGTAACTGGCAAAGCCTCCCCCAAGCTTGTGGGAGCCTCTCTTCTTTAGTTTGCAGAAAGTTAAATATTTCTTGTAAGGCAGCTTGTTTCTTATGAGCAGGAACATATTTTTGAGAGAAGTAATAGATCATATCCTGGGGACTACGCACACAGTCAGGAGCAAGAGTATGGTACCAAGCTTTATCATCACCCTTTAATGAGAACGGAAATAATTTGAGAAGAAAGTAGTAGCGAGTTTTCTCATCATGAGTAAAAAGGGTGGCTATGTTACTTAACTTGGTAAGATGTTCCACAACAGTTTCAGTTTCATAACCATTGAAAGGATCAGATTCAACCAAAGTGATTAACTCTGGGTCGACAGAGAATTCATAAACCTTATCATCAATAAAGATAGGTGAAGTAGCAAACTTAGGATCACATTTCATTCTAGCATTCAGAGATTTTTCTTTATACTTGTGTAGTAATTTCTCTAGCTCTATCATTACAAGCAAGAATATCTCTAGTTGCTTCTTCACTCATAACATAACCTTCCGGTACCTTGGGAAATTCATATCTAGGAGTTTCAGTTTCAAGCTCATCATCAAATTCAACAATATCATGTTGTACTACTCTAGCAATTTGTTCATCAAGAAATTCACCAAGTGGCACATCATCATTATCAAGCAAGGTACTAGGATCATCATAAGCATCATTCATAGTAGAAGTAGCATCATCAATAACTTGCGACATATTAGAATTGATAGCATGTGGTGGTGTTGCAAGTTTACTCATAACAGAAGGTGAATCTAAAGCTGAACTAGACGGCAGTTTCTTACCTCCCCTCATCTTTAAGGGAAATATCTTGGTCTTTGGATCCTTTAGATTCTTCATAGTGATAATACGATAATAATCTCAAGTGACTCAACAAATATAGCTATGCTCCCCGGCAACGGTGCCAGAAAAAGGTCTTAATAACCCACAAGTATAGGGGATCGCAACAGTTTTCGAGGGTAGAGTATTCAACCCAAATTTATAGATTCAACTCAGGGGAAGCCAAAGAATATTTGAAGGTATTAGCAGCTGAGTTGTCAATTCAACCACACCTGGAGATTAATTATCTATAGGAAGTGATCAGTAGCAAAGTAGTTTGGTAGTTTTGGTAGTAGTGATAGCAGCAACGGTAACAGTAACAGTGATAGCAGTAATCTGTAGCAAGTGTAACAGTGATAATAGCAATAGTAATGTAGCAAGATCAATATAGGATAAATTCGTAGGCATTGGATCGCTGATTTGTTGGATGATATTCATCATGTGACAATCATAACCCTGGGCGATTCAACACTAGCTCCAGTTCATAATATAATGTAGGCATGTATTTCGTAAATAGTCATACGTGCTTATGGAAAGAACTTGCATGCCATGTTTTGTCCTACCCTCCCATGGCAGCAGGGTCCATATTGGAAACTAAGGGATATTAAGTCCTCCTTTTAATAGAGAACCACAACAGAGCATTAACACACAGTGAATACATGAACTCCTCAAACTACGGTCATCACCGGGAGTGGTTCTGGTTATTGTCACTCTGGGGTTGCCGGATCATAACATGTAGTAGGTGACTATAACTTGCAAGATCGGATCTAAAACATGAATATAATGATAATATCATAAACGGTTTAGATCTGAAATCATGGCACCCAGGCCCAAAGTGACAGGCATTAAGCATGGCAAAGTCATAGCAACATCAATCTCAGAACATAATGGATACTAGGGATCGGACCTAACAAAACTAACTAGATTACATGATGAATCTCATCCAACTCCTCACCGACCAGCGAGCCTATGAAGGAATTACTCACTCCTGGTGGGGAGCATCATGGAATTGGCGATGGAGAAGGGTTGGTGATGACGAAAAACGAAGACCCCCCTCTCCGGAGCCCCAAACGGACTCCAGATCTGGCCTCCCGAGGAAGAAGAGGAGGTGACTGCGGCTCCGTCTCGTGGATCGTGATAATTCTTTCTCCCTGATTTTTTCCTCCAAAAATAGGAATTTATAGGGTCAGGGTTGTCGTCTGTGGGGCCACCAGGTGGGCACAACCCACCTGGGCGTGCTAGGAGAGGGGGTCCGCCCTAATGGGTTGTGCAAACCCAGGGCCCCCTCTCTGGTGGGTCTTGGCTCCAGTAATTCTCTTTTATTCCATAAAAAATCTCGCAAAGTTTCGTTTCATTCCGAGAACTTTTATTTCTACACAAAAGCAACACCATGGTAGTTCTGCTGAAAACAACATCAGTCCGGGGTTAGTTTCATTCAAATCATGCAAATTAGAGTCCAAAACATGAGGAAAAGCGTGACGAAAGGTAGATACGTTGGAGACGTATCAGCCCCATGACCGGCTCCTCTCCACCAGACCTTTCTCTGGGGTCATTGACAGCTCCACCTGTCCTCTGGGAAGATCCGCCTCCCCGTCACCTTCGGCACACGCAGCAACTACCACACCAAGCTCATCGACTTTGATGTTTCCCACATTCATCTCCCGTACAACGCCATGCTTGGGTATCTGGCCCTGTCCAAGTTCATGGCGGTGACTCACCATGGATACAACATTCTCAAAATGCCAGGAAGCAGCGGCATCATCACGGTCGCCTGCGATGAGAAGGATGCGGTGTGCTCCCTTGAGCGCGCCTACCAAGCTGCGGTGGTCGCGAACTCAGATGGTGAGGGCGCCATTCACCCCCCTGAGGTAATCCCTAAGAATAATAAGAACCAGCTACTCCACCAAGGATCTCAGGAGAGTGGGGCATCCGACAATCGTGCCTCAGGACCCGCGCCCACTGCTGGGGCGCCTCCGTCCCTCGCATAGGAAGGCGTGCCTATCGCCCCTCCCAGGTTGGGCTCGGGGGCTCTCCTCTGGAGGGCCTCTGATCTGGCCAGCGTCACGAGGGAGGAGATCGGGCACCACGTGTAGGCGTGCTTCGACGCACGCTTCCGCAGGCATGTCGTGGGGCACGAGGCACCGAGCGCTCAGGAGTTCATCACCCAGGCGATCGAGGAACTTCAGGAGGTGCGGGTGTGACGCCCCCGATTTGACCATACAATAATCATGCACACAATTGTGTGCAACCAAGATCAGGGACTTACGGGATGATATCACAACAAAACTCTAGACACAAATCAAATGATACAACCTCGAGGGCTCGAATTCATAAGATCGAATACACAAGAGTTAGTGGAAGCAACAATATTTGAGCACAGACATAAGTTAAACAAGTTTTGCCTTAAGAAGGCTAGCACAAACATCAACGATCGAAGAGGCAAGGCCTCCTGCCCGGGACCTCCTAACTACTCCTGGTCGTCGGCAATCACCACGTAGTAGTAGCCTCCGTCGGGGTAGTAGTAGACGTCGGTAGTGGCATCTGGCTCCTGGGGTCCGCCAACTAGTTGCAAAAACCGTAAGGAAGAGAGAAGGGGGAAAGGGGTAGCAAAGCAACCATGAGTACTCATCCAAAGTACTCGCAAGCATCAGATCTAGACTAAGTATGCATCCGTATAAATGGAAATGAGATATATCTATGGACTGAACTGCAGAATGCCAGAATAGAGGGAAAGGCCTTGCCTATCAAAGACTAGCATCTTCTGGAAACCACCATCTTGCATAAAGTAGAAGAGTAAAGAATATCATTTTATAATTAACAAGCATGTTGTAGCATTAACGCCCAGAGATCCTTCCTTGACTCCCTGCGAGAAAGCAATCCCGGAGCTATCATATCCATCAGATATCTCAAATATCCATTTCTAGTTATAATAGATCAGGATTCAAGTTTGAACATCCATTACGTTGACACGGCTATTTGAATAGATAACATCCCTGCATGGGTGCACCACGTTACCCTACACGCTCTATCATCTCTGGCCGAACACACTTTTCTGAGTCAATGCCCGGCCTCGGAAGATCAACATGTCGCAACCCTACCTAGGCTCAGCAGAGAGGTCCCTGCTGGTCTACATCCTAAGCACTCCAGGGTCTTGGGCCCATCGCCCGTTTCACTCTGGGTCGTTACGTGCAGGGCGGGTCCAAGCTCCACCACTACAGGATGGTGCCCGCCCAGCCGTGCCGCAATGCTTAACTGGATGTCTGATAAAGCTTCGGCTGATACCACGATGCTGAGGCCCATAACTATTCTCGCGTGATGGTTAGTGCATAATGGCTAGAGGCCAACTCAGATCAAATACCCAAATCATTAGTGCATTGGGAGCTCGCGAAGGCGAGCAAAGACTCACGATAATGTGACCCCATCGCCCCATCTCGAGGAAATACGGCAAGGGCCAGGCCCAACCCTCTCTCCCTACGACAGTCTAGCTGCCCGGTCGTGCCTCGTAATTATCTTGCGAGAGCTCTACGTACCAGCTCGTCTTTCACACCAACTTGCGGGTACCCCTCAGTGCCTACCCAACTTCATTAAAGGTCTCATGTAAAGTCCGGGTAACCGTGTGTCCAAAAACATCAAGGGAAATTCGAGGAACCACCCTCGATGGAATCCACTTGATGTAATCGTCAAGTTGATCTTAGGAGGAATCACCCTCGAGGTTCACACTTGAGGTGTTGCACGAGAGAGTCATATTGGGAGTGGTGAAAGAGGAGTCAACCTCGATGACCACGACTGAATAGCTACACTACAGAGTGATTATTGGGAGTGCGTTACGAGGTATCACCCTCGGCACTCGATAGTAGCTCTGTAGAGTCGAGCAACAAAAGGGGTGTGATGTGATGTGAGGTGTCGGGTCTGGTCGATCTCGTTGATCGAGTCATCGATGATGAAGCAGGGGCAACATGGACAAGGTGGGGGTAACTGATGGATCACTATCCAACGTATGCTAAGCAGTTTAGGATAAGCAGGTAAGGTACAATGAGCGGTTTCAAAAAGCAGGCTATGCATCAGAATAGAAGCAATTAATAACAGTAGCAAAATCTAATGCAAGCATGAGAGAGAATAGAATGGGTGATATCGGGATGATCAGGGGGGGCTTGACTGGAAGCTCCGCTTGAAAGTGAAGAAGGGTAGTCGTCGACGTAGTCGATCACTAGGGCATCAACTGTGGTCTCGGGGTCTACCAGAGAAGAAGAGGGGGCAGAAATAGTAAATACAAAGCACATAGATGCATCACTGAGCATGTCATGATGAAACGCGGTGCTAGGGGTGACCTAATGTAGTGTTACACGATACCGGCGAAGGGGATAACATCTGGGATAGTTTTCCCAAAGTTTGGCATTTTCACACAGATGAAACGGAGGGGGACGGTTGCAAGTTCGATATTCTAGGGGCATGTGACAGATGAACGGAGAGCGTATTCAGATTCGTCATATTTCTCTGAGCAACTTTCATGTATAAAACGTTTTCATCCAAGTTATGGTTTATTTTATTTGATTTTCTAAAGTTTTAAACAATATTCACCAACTTATTTTAATTATTAATTCGACAAAGAAGGAATAATGATGTCAGCAAGAGGTCCGAGTGATGTCAGCAGTCAACCAACCAGTTGACTGGTCAAACTGACGACTGGGACCCACCTATCATACAGAGAGCTAATTAATATGGGTTTATATTTAACTAACTAACTTAATTAGCTTGGGGGACCCAACTGTCAGTGACAATTTAGTTAACATATTAATTAGCGGCTTATTTATTTATTTATGGAAACATTTTAATCAAGTGGTGGTGGCCACATGTTAGTGACTGTGGGCTGCCCAATCAGTGTAGTTGACTGGTCAACCCAGTCGACTAGACCCATTGGGCCCACCGGGCAGTGACCCTGGGGGTGGCCCCGGGTCGGCGACATCAGCGAGGGCGGTGGCGTCGGAGGCGACGCGACATCGACCGAGAATGTGGCGGACGGGCTCGGACATCGCCAGAAACGAGCTACAGGGCGCCGTTTTCCGTGCTGTTGGGCGCATTCGAAAGGGCGCGACGAGGCACATCGCATGGTGGGGGTGGTTCGTCTGGGGAGGGCCGGAACCTACGCCGGCGACGAGGGAGGCCGGGGGCGGAGCTCGGGTGAGCACAAAGGTGGCACTAGGGGGCACGGAAAGGTGAGCCAGTGCGTGCGTTGGCTCACTGAGAGACCCAGGAGTACGAAATGTGGCTCGACGCTGGCTGCGACAGCGGTGACTACGGCGGTGATGGAGTGAGGCAGCGGCGAGCTATGGCTATTGCGGCGGGTTAGCTACGGGGCGCGGGCAAACTAACGACGAGGAGGAGGAGGAGCGCATGCTCACCGATGAGCCAGTCATGGAGGGCAGCGGGCTCGGGGAGGACTGCTTGAGCCGGAGTAGTCGACGGAGTCCGATGAGGCAGATGAGGAAGAAGACGGTGAGGCGGGCGCTCGGGTGTTCCCCGGATCCATGAGCTCGGCGTAGCTGGCATAGACGATGCCGGTGGAGCGTATGGACAGGGAGGCACGATGCGGGGACGAAGGTGGCCATCGCTATGGCGTGGCCAAGGCTTGGATGGCGCTCGGATGAGGTGGAGCGGGAGAGAGAGAGACATCGTGTGCACGTGGGCGCGAGAGAGAGAGAGAGAGAGAGAGAGAGAG
>LR738711.1:544942577-545054639 GCA_902687465.1 Secale cereale
AGCGACTGGGAAAGGGGGGAGAAATATCTGACGGGGGAGGCCTCGCTGGAGGCCTTATACTCTCCGGGCGTCGCTGCCGCCGCGGTCCGGCGGGGCGAGCCCCTCGGTCGGATGAGCAGTGCGGGGGGAGGGAGGGAGGAGACGACCGCACAGGAGGAAAAGTGGGATGGGCTGGCCCGCTGGCCGACTGGGCCTGCCAAGCGGCTAAGGCCCATTTAGAGAGGGGGAGGGGTTCCTTTTACTCCTTTTATTTAGCTTCTATTTTTGTTTCTGTTTTCCATTTCTTTTTAAAACAAACTAGTTTTATAAAATACAAAACTGGCACATATTTAGGCCACTACCACATATAATACAAAACAGTACTATAATTTAGGCCACTGCCACATATAATTTGGCACAGTAAATAAAGTAGTTTGCACTTGTTTATTAATTTAAAAGCATTTTAATATTTGTTTTAGCCCCTACTTTGATTATTTAAGGGCATTTAAACACTTTATAAAAGGTTGGTTTCACCACCAAAATTAGTTAGGGATTATTTGCCACATGTCGAACATTTTAGTTTGACTGTTTGATCACGTAGTCTCCGGCGAAACGCTTCCATGGAAGGGGTTCTCCAGTCGCATATGAGAAGTTTGTCTCCTGAATCCTGCATTCAGCACCCATACCCATGCGCATAAACCTTAGTTCATACTCACAGTTCTGGTTATGTAGATCATAAATTTGCCCTTGGAGCTCTTCAATTCTTTCTTCAGACGCGGTGATGCTTTTCCACATCTCCTTCATCTCCTTCAGGAAGTAGGTCTTCAGCTCGTTGATGATGTCAAAGTTAGCTTCAACACCACGCTCGATCATCTTCTTGTACTCGAAGACTTCTTGCTCCACTTCTTCCAGCCTGGCCTGGATGCTCCCCTCCTTCATAGGTCCCTTTAGATCCTCTTGATGAAGGACACCGTCCTCCATCCGAACAACCTGAGGGTGCTTCTTCACCTCAGCGAGGTAAGGGTTGATGACGTTGATGACGAACTTGTCCTTGGGGGAACTTGGAGAAGCCATGGCACCTAGATTCAGCTGAAAGATTCCCTGGCAGAAACAGATCGAAAAGAAAACAAACGAAATCGCAAGATACGTTGCCGGAACAATCCGGGCAAATATATAGCAAAAATTTATGCACAGAAAGGAAGGTAACAGGCTAAAGCGGGGTCGGAGACGGATGCCCGGGTGTCCAGGCGCCCTGGCGGCGCGGCCAGGAAGTAGGGCGCGCCAGGGGGGCGCCTGGACCCCATGGAGCTCGTCTCCGGCTCCACATAGGCTCAGAATTTTACTAATTTTGCAAAAACTTGTAATACAGAACTTTTATGGCGGTTCGCGATGTTTCCTTACCGTACTACATACCTTTTCTTTATTCTGCTTTTGCTGGCGTCTGAAACAGGGCTGCAACATGTTCTTCATGAGATGTTGTGTATATTATATTCACATCAACATTGACAGGGTCTCCTGCTATGTAATGTTTAAGTCTTTGCCCATTCACAACTTGAGGTTTGGTGCCTTCAAAATTGTTAATCTTAATTGCACCAGATCGATAGACTTCTTCAATATGAAATGGCCCTTCCCACCTGGAAAGTAGTTTGCCTGGAGAAAACTTGAAACGGGATCTAAACAACAAAACTTTATCACCAACATTAAATCCACGTTTCAGAATCTTCCTATCATGCCACTTTTTTACCTTTTCCTTGAACATTTTAGCGCTCTCGTAAGCTTCACTTCTCCATTCATCTAGAGAAGTCAAGTTCATGAGACGCTTCTCACCAGCTAATTTTGGGTCAGCATTAAGCTCTCTAACAGCCCAGAAAGCTTTATGCTCTAACTCTAATGGCAAATGGCAAGCCTTGCCATACACCATCTTATAGGGGGACATGCCCATGGGGTTTTTGTAAGCAGTTCTATACGCCCACAAAGCATCTCCTAACTTGTTTGACTAGTCCTTTCTATTTCTGTTTACTGTCTTCTGCAATATCAACTTAATCTCTCTATTGGTGAGCTCAACATGCCCACTAGTTTGAGGGTGATATGGTGAAGCAATTCTATGGTTGACATCATATTTTGCTAAAGCTTTTCTAAAAGCTCCGTGCGTGAAGTGTGATCCTCCATCGGTCATGAGATACCTTGGTACACCAAACCTAGGAAAAATTACATCTTTAAGCATTTTCAAAGATGTCTTGTGATCAGCACTTTCAGTGGGGATTGCTTCAACCCACTTGGTCACATAATCAACAGCTACTAAAATGTGAGTGTACTTGTGCGAAGAAGGAAAAGGGCCCATAAAACCAAAACCCCAACAATCGAAAGGTTCAATCACTAGTGAGTAATTCATAGGCATCTCATTCCTTCTACTAATGTTACCAACTCTCTGACATTTATCACAGGCTAAAACATAATTTCTAGCATCCTTAAAGAGAGTAGGCCAATAAAAACCTGATTGAAGAACCTTATGTGCAGTCCTCTCACCGGCGTGATGTCCTCCATAGGGACTATCATGACACCGTCTGAGGATGTCCTTCTGCTCATGTTCCGGTATGCATCTTCTCACGATCCCGTCGGGACCTTCTTTGAAAAGATGTGGGTCATCCCAAAAGTAGTGCCTCAAATCATGATAGAACTTCTTCCTTTGCTGAAATGTTAAACCTGGAGGCAAATACTTTGCAACAATAAAATTAGCATAATCTGCATACCAAGGATCGGAAAGAGATTGTACTTTTACAACGGCAAGTTGCTCGTCTGGAAAACTATCGTTGACCGGGATGGGGTCGTGCGGTATATCTTCCATCCTTGAAAGATTGTCCGCCACCGGATTGTCTTCCCCTTTCCTATCAACAATCTGCAAATCAAATTCTTGAAGAAGGAGTACCCATCCGATAAGCCTTGGCTTGGCATCCTTCTTTGTCATAAGGTACTTAATGGTAGCATGATCAGTATGAATAATAACTTTGGAATCAACAATATACCGCCTAAACTTATCACAAGCAAATACTACAGCTAAGAATTCCTTCTCAGTAGTAGCATAATTCTTTTGAGCACTATCAAGGGTTTTGCTAGAATAATGTATAACATTCAATTTCTTATCAACTCTTTGTCCTAAAACAGCTCCAACAGCAAAATCACTTGCATCACACATAATCTCAAAAGGTAAATTCCAGTCAGGTGGTTGTACTATAGGAGCGGTTATTAAAGCTTTCTTAAGAACTTCAAAAGCTTCCTTACAACCAATATCAAATACAAAAGGAACGTCCTTCTGGAGAAGATTAGTGAGGGGCCTCGCGGTCTTAGAAAAGTCTTTAATAAATCTTCTATAGAAACCAGCATGACCAAGAAAACTGCGAATACCTTTGATGTCCCTTGGATAGGGCATCCTCTCAATAGCTTCGATCTTGGCTTTGTCTACTTCAATTCCCCTTTCGGAAATATTGTGCCCAAGAACAATTCCTTCATTAACCATAAAGTGGCACTTCTCCCAGTTGAGTACCAAATTTGTCTCCTCGCATCTCTGCAAAACTTTATTACGATTGTGAAGACAATGGTCAAAGGAGGTTCCATAGACGGAGAAATCGTCCATGAAGACTTCCATAATATCCCCACAGAAACCATGAAAGATAGCAGACATACACCTTTGAAAAGTAGCAGGGGCATTACAGAAACCAAAAGGCATACGCCTGTAAGCATAAGTACCAAAGGGACAAGTAAAAGTGGTCTTCTCTTGATCAGCAGTGTTAACATGAATTTGAGAGAAGCCAGAATAACCATCAAGATAACAAAAGTGGGTATTTTTGGATAACCTTTCAAGCATTTGGTCGATGAACGGCAACGGGTAGTGATCCTTCCTGGTTGCCTTGTTCAACTTCCTGTAATCAATACACATTCTATATCCAATAATAATTCTCTGAGGTATTAGTTCATTTTTATCATTAGGAACCACAGTTGTACCTCCTTTCTTAGGAACACAATGTACCGGGCTTACCCACTTACTATCAGCTATAGGGTAGATAATACCTGCGGCTAGAAGCTTGAGAATCTCAGTTCTCACAACATCCATCATCTTCGGGTTCAACCGTCGTTGATGATCAACAACTGGTTTAGCATCAGGCTCGAGGTTGATAGTATGTTGACATATAGATTGACTAATCCCCTTAAGGTCATCAAGGGTATAGCCAATTGCACCTCGGTGTTTACGAAGTACTTGCAATAGTCGCTCTTCTTCATATCCTGAAAGGTTAGAGTTGATAATAACAGGATATACTTTCTTTTCATCTAAATAAGCATACTTGAGCGTATCGGGAAGAGGTTTAAGATCGAACACCGGGTCTTCTTTCGGTTTTGGTAAAATTCCCAAAGGTTCAACCGGAAGGTTGTGCTTCAGGATAGCAGGTTGCCTCAAGAATATTTCATCTAGTTCATTTCTTTCCTGCATATGCAAATCATTCTCGTGGTCCTCCATATATTGCTGCAAAGGATCATTAGGGGGAATAGCAATAGAAGCAATACTTTCAATAAGTTTATCATCACTAGGTAAATTGGTACCACGAGGCTGCTTAGAGAACTTAGAAAAATTAAATTCATATGGCTCACCATTGAATTCAACAGAAACTTTACCTTTCTTGCAATCTATTATAGCTCCACAAGTTCTAAGAAAAGGTCTACCAAAAATAATTGGACAAAAATTGTCCCTCTCTGAACCAAGTACTAGAAAGTCGGTAGGGTATTTTACCTTTCCACATAGGACTTCAACGTCCCTCACAATTCCGATAGGAGAGATAGTTGTTCTATTTGCAAGATGAATAGTAACATCAACTTCTTCAAGTTCACAAGGGGAAATCTCACCGATGATCTCTTCATAAAGTGAATAGGGGATAGCATTTGCACTCGATCCCAAATCGCATAGCCCATAATAATTGTGATCTCCTATTTTAACAGATACCACTGGAGTACCTGAAATTGGGCCTTTATTCTTGGCTGTGACAAGGTTAGTGGAAACAGCACAAACATTTATATTGGAATCCAAAACATCATTAGTAACAAGGTCTTTAATCAATGCAATTTGAGGATCGACCCTGATCTGGTCCTCAGGCTCATCAACTCTTCTCTCACTTTTATTTATTATGCCTGTCACAAGAGAGTGCTCCCTTATCCTCGCGGGAAAAGGAGGCTGTGCATATATAACTGCAGGCAAAATAGGGTCAACAACATGAATATCAACAGGTAGCTCTTTAAAAGGTTCATGATGCTGGTCTCTCTTCTTTTTAAAAGAATCAACGTGAGAGGCAAAATTCTTACAGAAATCAATCATTAGATGGGAATCAAGACCAATCTTAGAGCAAAAAGTATTGAAGTAATCAGTTTTCACATAGCTCTCAATATAATCATGTTCATAATTTATAGCGGGTTCAATACCTTTATCAATTTCCCAATCTTCGGTATTCCTCTGGATCCTTTCAATGAGATCCCACCTTTCTTCAACACTCTTCTTCTGAAATACCCCACTAGAGGAGGCATCCAGCATCTCCTTATCCTGACGAGAAAGCCTGGCATAAAAATTTGTAAGTATAATTTCCTTGGGAAGCTTATGAATAGGGCATTTGAGCATTAGGGACTTCAATCTCCCCCAAGCTTGAGCAATGCTTTCTCCGTCACGAGACCTAAAGTTATAGATATAGTTCATGTCTCGATGAATTTCATGAAGAGGATAAAACTTAGTATAAAAGAGAGACATAAGCTCCTGCCAGTCAAGTAAGTGTGAGTTATCGAGAAGCCTATACCAATCTGAAGCTTTATCTATAAGTGATACGGCAAACAATTTCCTCATGACAAACTCCCTCGATACACCTGCAAGCTTAAATAATGAACATAGTTGTGACAAATATAACAAGTGTTCATCGGGATGTCTGTCTCCTGCATAACGATTAGCCAAAACATAATCGATAATACCAGCTGGTATTTTATAGGGCACAATTTCAGTAGGGGGAGGATCAACCACCACAGGTGTGGGGCGCCTTCCCGCAAGCAACGATCCAATAACAAGGTTGTCCATAAGGACAAAGAGCAGAAATAGCAAAAAATAAAAATAGAATTATAAAAACTTTCTTACCAGTTTCACTTTACCAATAGCGCTACGCTCCCCGGCAACGGCGCCAGAAAACGGTACTTGATGACCCACAACCGTAAGGGATCTATTGCAGCGTTTTTGATAAGTAAGAGTGTCGAACCCAACAAGGAGCAGAAGGTATTGATAAGCGATTCTAAGCAAGAAATTACTGCAAGCACTGAAAGAAAACTTTTTAGGGGGTTTCTCGATATAAGCAACAGGAAAGTAAAAGCAAGCAATGTAAAAGGCACTGAGAGTAACAAGTGGCCCAATCCTTTCTTAGCAAAGGAGAGGCCTAGCAACTGAACTTATAAAGGCTAAAGCGTTCATGAGGACACACGGGAGAGGTAGTCATGTGCTTTCGCCATATTCCGTATCGATACTATGTTATGTGTTGATAAGTGTTGACTGGGTGGATCTATGCTAGTACATTCTCTAGACTAAGATGAATGCACTCTTATGATTAAACACCTTGCAAGCATCCGCAAATACAAGATAGTATTTAAGGCAAAAGCCTAACCATAGCAATACGATCGAGGATCCATTATTCCCTTATGCAAAAGCGTGCGAACTGGGGTTCAGGTTTCTGTCACTCCGGCAACCCACCATAAGCATTCTTTGTACACAATGTATTCTCCTAGGTCCTTAATAAGGCGAAGTGTTGAGTGTTCGACTCACACAACACCACTAGTAGAATGACAACGCAACTTAAGTATCAAACAACACATATTACTTCAACAACATATGACTACTAACAACAAGACTTTCCCCATGTCCTCAAGAACCAAGGTAACTACTCACGAGACATAAAAGAGATCATGATCAGTGGAGATAAATGGGTGATAAACAATCTAGACATAATAATATTTCTCCAACAAAACTCAATAGCATTCACCACAAAGTAGTAATCAACACCGATGGAGTAGAGAGGATAGGTAGTACGAGTTACAACACAAGTTGCACTTGTGAGATGAGATTTGGATGAAGATGGAGATGGTGCTGGTGTTGGGGATGATGTTGATGATGATCTCGATGATGCCCGTGACGATGGTGATGACGATGGCGACGATCTCCCCTTCCGGGAGGTGATCTCCTCGGCGGAATCTGCCCGCCGGAGATGGATTTTTCTTCTCTGTAGGTTTCCGCCACGGAGCGGCGGCGGAACTCCGTAAAAACTCTCTTTTTTAGGGTTTTCAGATAACGGAGAGTATATAGGCAAAAGGGGGCAGCCGGAGGTGGGCCAGGGGCTCCAGGCGCCCCCCCCCGGCGCGGCAAGGGGGGGGGGGGCGCCCCCAGGGCGCCTGGGCACCCTGTGGCCCCCCTCTGGTTGCCCTTTTGCATGTCTTCGTGATTCGTCCGGAAAATATCCTCCGTCAATTTTCAGGTAATTCAGAGGTATTCTTCTTCAGCAACTCAGCGTCCACTTTTTACCTCTGAATCCTGCGTCTGCTGCTTCGGCACCAGAAAGTTGCAAACTGTGTAAAATAGGCCAAAACAACATAAGAACATCATCGTAATGTGAAATATATCAATGAATAAGGATAAATTATGATACAAAATAGTGATGCATTTTGGACGTATCACTTACCCAGAGGATCAGTAGTGGCTTCTACTAGGGGCGATCGGACCTTGTGTTATTTATTTATGGTATCTTTCATTTGGATCTTCGTCCGTAGTCGGACTGTGATGTTATTTGGATGATGATTGCTTATGTAATGTATTGTGGGACGTGGTGAGTGTAAGCCAACTACTCTTTTGCAATTTCAACCCTCTTTTACATGAGTCGTGCAAAGATACCATACTTGAGATCATTCTAGTATGAGCTTATACCTTTAAGTCATGCCTCGACACGTAGGAGGTATAATCTTATACTGGGCATTACAGAGATGGACCATGACATCAAAGAATGACGGTGGGAAAAACATCTCTAGGTTGCACAATATTCTTGCAATATTATCTTGCATATTATCCAATTCTTCAGGATCTACAACTTTCTGCCATAGTTTGTTGAAGAAATCACAGAGGTCAATGCGTGTGTTTCTTATATCTTTGTCCATCAGATTCCTGATGGCCACCGGGAGGATTTGTGTCAACATTACATGGCAATCATGTCACTTCATGTGTCCGAACTTCATTTTACCTTTAATCTTGCGTTGTGATTGATTAGCAAGCATATCGAGGCATGAATCGTCACCATCCTTTCTTTTACCTTTAATCTTGAGTAGAGTACCAAGGATGCTTTCACATAGGTTCTTCTCTACATGCATGACATCGATGAAGTGACGTACACGTAGAATCTCCCAATAAGGTAATTTCCAGAACACCGATTTCTTTTTAAACACTTGATCCTTTGGTGTTAATTTCACCGTCAAAGGGTGGTTCTTGCCAAGCACAACATTTTTTTAGCCATGTTGTGGACCACCTCCCCATCATAGGGTCTTGGGGCCACACCTGCCTCTGCCGTACCATCAAATTCAGCTTCCATCTTTCGGTATTGGTGATTCATCCGCAAAAACCTACGATGACGCAAATACACTGTTTTGCGCAAGTTGGGAAGTCTTCTGCTAGCTGTCCTATCCATGCATGTGATACACCCTACATCTCCCCTTGTTTTCTGCCCCAATGTGTTGCCTAATGACGGCATATCTTGAGTGGTGTGCACCAGCATTGCATGTAGATCAAAAATCTCCTTTCTGTAAGCATCATAACATTTTATAGTAGGCGCATATATTCACACTGTCAGCACTTCTTCTACCAGTAGCTGAAAGTAAATGTCGATGTCATTTCTAGGTTGCTTCGGGCCTTGGATAATCATTGACATCATAATGTAATTTTCTTCATACGCAACCAAGGAGCTAGGTTATATATGCACATAAGCACCGGCCATGTACTATGATTGGTGCTCATATCGCCAAAAGGATTCATCCCGCCAGTACACTCCTCGAGCCTTATACTTCTAGGATCCTTCGTAAATTTTTCAAACTTGTTGTCGACTAATTCCCACTGAGCCCCATCTTTTGGGTGCCTCATAAACCTATCCGGAATTCGCTCATCATGATGCCACCGACACCTCTTTGCCTCTCTAGGGTTTGCAAACAAACGCCTCAACCTTGGAATTAAAGGCAAGTACCAAACAACCTTGAACGGGACTCATGTCTTGATCTCGTCGTCCAATTTGTACTTGTCCTTTGCTCTCCCGCGCTTGTATCGTGCATGCTTGCATGTGGGACATGCACGAAAATCTTTGTACTCACCATGGTACAATATACAATCATCCACACAAGCGTGTATCTTTTGTACTTCAAGTTCCAATGGGCAAACAATTTTCTTCGCTTCATTCGTGCTTCTGGGGAGCACATTATCTTCCGGAAGAATATCTTTGAAAATACCTAAGATCTCTGTGAAGCCCTTATTTGATAGACCGTTTGCTACTTTAAATCTGAGAAGCGCCTGGGTGGAACTCAACCTGGAATATTTATTTTTGCAACCTGAATACAATTATGTCCTGGAGTCGGCATCAATGGTTGGCATATCCTTGTACCCAATCATATCCTTTTTTGGTCCCTCGAAATCTGCAACCATAGCAGCAAAATCTGGCATATCAAGATCGTCATCATCTGCGTGGACGTCTTGGTTTTCCAGTGGGCATTTTGGCTTTCCGGTGTTCCAGTGGTAGCTTGACGCCTCTGCCCCGATGTTATGTTCAGCATCCATGTGACACTGATCGGGGTTTGGCATCTCGCTGCCCTGGGTATCTTCATCCATGACCACCTCTTCACAGTGTCTGGTCCAACATGTACAACCATCCATGAATCCCCTAGAGACAAAGTGCATCTGAACATCTACAACTTCATGTGACTCTGTATTGGCACAATCAATACATGGACACAGGATTTAATCCGCATCACCAATTCTCCTCTTTGTACTTTCATCCAAATTCATGAACTATGTCACGCCACTGATAAAATCTGCGGTTTTCTGATTCTTCATCCATCGAGATCGTTCGATCTGCAGCAGACGAATGGTAATGAAAAACAAGACAACAACATTAATACACAGATTAACTGCTGCCCAGAGATGCATGCATAAATCACAAGGTTTTATTTTAATAATTACCGAGGGCGCTCCATGTTGTTATCTAGACGTGCAATGACAAAAATTAATGGCCAGCCAATTTACGCGCAGAGTACTAGTACAACACTACACTTATCAATTGAATACCTTAATTAAGCCACTCACGAAAAGAATACCTTAATTAATTTTCCGCACGGCGACCTCCACCCAGCAGACAGACAAGCGCGATGCAGCAGTACACCGAGTCAGCAGGGTCGAGGAGCAAAGCTTAGTGCGGCTGCCTACTGAAGTTCGACCTCCACTATCCCGCCATCGACCGCGATGGATGTGCTCGAATCACGCCGCCGCCGAGCTCGATGGTTGAGCTCCTCCTATCTCTCGCCGCAGACCGAGGATTGACCTCCTATGACGCCACCACCGCCCATCGGCCGAGGATTGACCTCTTCTCCAGTAGCCGCTACCTAGGCCGCCGTCGCCATCTCTATATGTAGAGCAACTGTTTTTTTACGGATATCCACGGAGCTGTTGTTTACACGATATCTCACCATAACACAATTATATGGACAGGGTAGTACATCACATACGGTTATGTAACGGCAACCATGTCTAACCTACATTGTCTTCTCACATGGTTTGGTGCGGACATCGTGTGTGACGTTGTAATACCCAACACAAACGACATGTACAAACAGTGTGCCGTATACAACATATATATAGTGCCATTAGTAGTTCCCAACCGTTAGCTTATCTCCACAGTTTCCCATTTCCCCCAAATCCCTACATAGCCTCCAAATTCCCTCGCGTGGCGCTGACATTGGGGGAATGCGGATGAGTGGTGGTGATGGTTTCGGTGCGGCTGCTCCTGCTCGTATCGCCGCCGAGCACTTGCCTAAGGTCATCAGAAGGCAAGTGTACTACGGATCCGAATCGTCCTGTTAGGTTCCAATCTATCCCGATCTTTTTTAGCATGTCCAAAGTATAGATCCTTGCTGAATCCGTCCTGAATGACCCCCCCAAGGAAAGCGATCTGCCGCCGGATCCGGAGCTTGACTCCAGACTCCCGCAACACGAGTTCGACTCCGAGTTTTGCACCACCAAGAAGTACCAAAAGCTGAGTTGTGTGCACAGGCACACTCCCGCTCGACGTGTATGCACGGAGGGATTCGACATTGGCAGACGGTTTCTCAGTTGGCCCTTAGAGGTTAGTGCTAATTAAGTTCATCATTTTACTTCAGTTAATACCACCGCTCATCCAGAATACTATTTAACATTGGCAGGGATATGAGGCTTGTGCCTTTGTTAACTAGCTAGATCAAAAATGGCATGCCAGGGCTCGCAGTGTTAGCACCAAGCTCACAGAAGATAACGTAAAGCTGAAGAAGAAACTAGCTGATCTGGAATGTACAATCAGTACGATGAAGCAAGAAAGAATCAATCGCAAGCAACAGATGAAAGCAAGAGACAAGAAGGAACTAGCATGTGTAGTTGTGGTTGTCGCATTAGCCATGTTCTATGCGCTGTTTGCAATGATGATTAGGGGTTTTGTTTAACAGTATTGCTAAAGCACATCTAGGTGTGATGGAAGTAATGCACATCAAGGTCCTATGCCATTGATGTTACGCGAAGATTCGTGCAGATATTTTTCTTTGTCTTTTTTATTTTCCTTTCTAGTTTGATTATTATTGGCTTTGTCAATAAGAAGACCTCAATGTATTGCTTGCCAACTGTCCTACTCCGTTCATACCGATGCATAATCCCAAAACTCGTTCCTTGTTTTTGTCCTGAAAAAGGGAACCATCCAAATAGCCAATAGGAGTCCTGCGCAACCCCGGGAATTTGGAGCGACTGGTACAAATAATTGTTGTTGATTATATCAGCGGTTAGATAATACGTCAACCCCCGCCTCAATCTCCGCTTCAATTGGCAGCTCCTCTTCTCTGCATACCGCGCTTAAGTGTCCACCATCTTCATCGTCCCCGACAGGCCGCGCTACACACTAGCACACACTCTGCAGCCATGTCGAGCGATAGCGAGAACGACAGTTCGGCCAGCAGTCTGGCGCCCGATGATAGGTCAACATCAGAATCATGTTGCTCGTCTTCGATGAGTCCTGTGTCGAGCCCAAACCTCGATTATATCCGGTTCATGGAAGGGCCACCGCCTCCGGAGTAATCAGACGACAACTAGACGGACGAGGACCCGTCGGAGGACGAAGAAGAGGACGACGATGATGATGAGGAGGAATGGTCGAACGAGGAGGAGGACGACGACGGCAGCAACGACGATGACGACGGCGGCCGCGATGAAAAGCCAATGGTCAGCGGCAAGAAGCGTCCTCGCCAAGACGATGTCGCAGGGCCATTGTGACGCCTGAAGACCGACGTCCCAGAAGATCCCAGAAGATTCCAGAAGATTCCAGATGTTCCGGGTTCTCTAGTGTGTTTCAGTTGTGCTTGCTTTATTTATTTTGCATTGCATCATGTCATCATGCCATCATGTCATATTTATTTTGCATGTCAACCTAAATAAATCGTGTGGACCTTCGGTCCATTTAAATCGAGGGAAGAATGTCTTCTCTTTATAACATATACTCCCAATATTTTAGGGAGCTATTATATTAATATTCCATTGCTTCGGAATAACCCAACACACTTGCATATATTTCCCCATGCCTTTTCTTCTCAATTCCTTGCCTTAAAACCTCCCTCTATTTCTTTTCCGTTGTATCGAGACTCCTCCTAAAGTCTAGACTCCTTTCAAACTCCTTAAGGCAAGCTAATTATTTTAGTTTGCACTTCCCTATTTTGTTGGAACTATTTTTGTTGGGTTGGTAATATCCCATAAAGCCTTACAAAAATGTTCCATCATTTATTTTTCTTCTTCTTGACCTCTTTTCTTTTGGTGTTGTTCTCTCTCTATTTTTATTTCTGCCAAAGAAAACAAAAATAAGAAGAGCAGCCGGCAGCCCAGCCGCAGTGGGCCTTCTCCTCCTCCCTGGCCCATCCCTCCTGGCCCATAGGCCACAGCCACCTCCCAGCCTCCCTCTCCTCCTTTTGGCCCAGGCCTCTAGGCCCACGGCCCAGCCACCAGGCCTCCTGGCCCGACCGCTCCTAACCCTAGTGTCCCTGACCGCTCGCTCCTCCTCCTCCCGTGCGTCGCACCTCCTCCCCTCGAGTCCCTCTGCCTCTCCCTCGCTTCCCCTCGCAGCGAACCCCATCCTCGCGACCCATCTCCCCGATTCCCTCGCCAGGCCTCGCGCCTCTGCCCCGAGCCCAGCGCTCGATCCCGACCGCCCCTGCCTTGCTTCTCATCTTCCTCGAGCCCCCCTCTCCAGCAACACCAGAGCCTCGCCGTGGCCTCTCCAGTGCCGCGGCCACGAGCGCCCCGCACGCCGGCCCTGCTCCTCCGCGCCTCCAGCCGGCCTCGGCGCGCCAAGGCCGCAGCGGCGCCTCCCTCCGTGGCTCCCTCCTCTGCGACGCCCCAGCTCGCGTCGCCATGGCCTCCCCAGGACCTGCCTCGTCCTCCAGTCGTGTGCTTCCCCTCCAGCCGCCTCGCGCAAGTTCCTCCCTCCCCGCGCGAAGCCCGCGCCGGCAGCCGCCGTTCCGGCCGCGACCTCCCTCCGGTCGCCTCCAGAGCGCCGAGCCATGGCCCGCGACCGCACCCTCCGCTCGCCGAGGCCCCGCCCCCTCGTCCAGGGGAGCTGCCCTGTTCGCCAGGCCCGGCCTCGTCTAGTGCACGAGCAGCACCTCCGTCGCCAGGGCTTCTAGCTCCCTCGAGTAGTCCCTCCTCCGGCGCGCTAAGCCTGCTGCTGCTGTGCTTCTTCGTCGGCCTCGTGTTTTTGTTTTTGGTCCAGCAGATTTTTTCGTCAAGTTCATCGACGCGTCGAGTACCTCTACACAAGACCCTCATGTACGACTCCACGAGACCGATGCGCCAAGTACCTCTACGAACGAGTACCACTACGTCCGATGCCACGACAAGTACCCCTACCGATGAACGAGAACAACTACTTCCCTCTACGGCATGTACCACTACCGTCGCCCCGGAAACGAGGAATTCGCCAAGTACCTCGACGAACCGAACATCTACGAGAACTTGAACGGCTACATAACGTGTACCTCTACGAAAACGCCTACGTGAACGACTACCGTCGCCCCGTGTACGACTACCTTCGGTGAAGAAACGAGTACAACTACTTCCTCTACGACCGCGAGTACCACTACTTCCACTACGATCTCGAACCACCCCGAAACGCATGCTTCGAAGGTATAACCCCGTGACGATGACCCGTGGATGCATGCATGTGTTGTATGAGATGTTTCCCTTGTGTGCTCCGTGCCCGTTTAGTCTTTTGTCATGCTCCCCGGTTGCCTCGTCGCCGACTCGTGGGAACCCGGTGACGGGATCACCCCACCTTTTCATCTCATTCGTCTCGCTCTCGCTCACGCCACCTTTCTTTTGCACCGGTCTCTCAACGAGTTACCGGAACCGAGATGTTGCGTTGCATCATTTTCGGATCGTTGCCGTGGCACCCTTTCTTTCCACCACGGTGACAAATTCTTCTTATCTCTTCATGTTCACTTTTAATAAAACTTGCATAAAACTTGATCATGTCATCCGCATCATGTTAACAACATTGATATGTTTAAATTGTTGGTTGTTTAAAATTACTAAACATGCTCATGGGGATTTTCCGGATATGTTATTGTTATTTCCGGCCTCATTTAAAATGTCTAAATAGGTAGTTTGTTATGCTTCACCTCTTGCCTTCTTAACAAACTTTTAATCTTGTCTTGTAAATAAACGAGAGTCAACTAAATAATTAACATGTGGTGTTTCGTCAATATGCAACTCGTTGCATATTGAGCTCCACTTAACTTGTAGTGTTGTTTGTGCACTTTGCCATGCCATGCATAATTAAACCGGACATGCATCATACTTGGAAGTGCATCGTATGCCATGTTTATGCTTGTGTGTTTACCGTGATGTTTGCTTCTTTCCGGTTGCTTCTCTTGTTAGCTTCGGTTTCGTTCCGGAGTTGTGAGGATTGGCTCGACTATGTTGCTCCTTCTACTTCATGGATCCGTTCTTCTTCCTTGTGGAATTCCAGGCAAGATGACTGAACCCGGATATCATTACTATCTTTGCCTATTGCTAGTAGTCTCGCTCTAAAGTTTTGCCTCGATGCCCATGTCTTTCCTGTCAGCCTCCTATTGTAACCATGAACCTGTTTAACCACCCTACCTATGCACACCATTTATTGGCTATACGTAGGCCCGCTTAGCCCCTCTTATAGCATTGTTAGTTGCAGGTGAAGATTGAAGATGCTTGCTTCATGTTGAAGTTTGTTGGGTTATATCACACTATATAAATGCTTAAAAATGAAATCATCTATATATTGGCAATGGGTGGAAGGCTAAGCCTTTTGCTTGGTGATTTGTTCCGCTCATGCCGTTAGGAACCGTATAAACCGGTGTTATGTTCCTTGATTATGCGTTCCTCACACGGTTGGGGTTTATGGGGCCCCCTTGATAAACCGCTAAGTGCTAAGTCTTTTCCAGCAAGTCCCAACATTTGGTACTATTCGCCTAATAACTAATAAAACTTGCATAGGGACTAGCTATCCCTTTTATTTTTAATCAACAACCCCGGGCCAGTGCTCCACATGAGTGTTGGTCCGAAACGGGGGTTCTGCGGGGCCACCACGAGGAAACTCGAGGTTTGGTAAAAACCTGTAGAATCGCCCATCCGGTCATGTCTTGAGACTAGATACGCGCGGCTACCTATCAGGGTGTCGACACGCCGGGAGGATTTGCTGGATTAGCCTTACCTTAGTTCGGAGTATCTTGAGCACGGGATTCCGAGAATACTCGGGTCTTCCCACCTTTGGAGTTGCGACTCCGCGGATCGTGGGCTTGTCATGGGCCAAGTTGGAACACCCCTGCAGGGTTTGAACTTTTGAAAGCCGTGCCTGCGGTTATGTGGCAGATGGGAGCTTGTTAATATCCGGTTGTAGATAACTTGACACATTGTTCTAATACACTACCAGCGTGTGTACCGTGACTGTCATTTTCCGAAAGGGATTCGGGAGTTGAACACGGTGGGGTTATGTTTGGCGTGCTTTAGTTAGGATCACTTCGTGATCATCTCTCGACCGAGGCACTTCTCTTCTCGCTCTCTATTACGTAAGCTAGTTCTAGTTGCTGCTGCAGACTCTTGTTCTTTCTTCAGCCTTTCCACACCCAAGGCTTAAATAGTCGTGTTACCCGGGAACGGGATTGCTGAGTCCTCTATGGCTCACAATTACTCAACACACCAGATGCAGGTTCAGCCGAGTTTGATGCAGGAGATGGATCAGAACTTCCGGGAGTTCGATGAAGAGCATGGCCTTTTGCTTGTGTCGTTTTCGACGATCAGTAGTGGTTTCTACTAGGATTCGATCCTGACCTGTGGCTTTATCTTGTTTTGGTATCTTTCTTTTGGATCTTCGCCCGTAGTCGGGTCGTGATGTTTTGATCGATGTTTTGCTTATGTAATGTATTGTGTGAAGTGGCGAGTGTAAGCCAACTATCTCCTTTTGCAATTTAATCCCTCTTTTACATGAGTCGTGCAAAGATACCAAACTTGAGATCATTCTAGGATGGGCTTATACCTTTAAGTCATGCCTCGACACGTAGGAGGTATAGTCCCATCCTGGGCATTACAAGTTGGTATTCAGAGCCTTCTCCGACCTAGAAGCCCCCACTGATTGATCGAATCGTTGACGGTTGAGTCTAGGCACACACTGAAAATGTTTTGAGTCCTATATATATATATATCGGAGAGTAGGATTTCTTTTGCTTCTCATCTCTTTTCACTCTGGTGAGGACTCCTGACGACTACTCTTGCCTCTTCTACTTTCAAAAATTGCACCAAATTTTTTTTAGGATCTCGCGAGTATTGTTTGGATTGTTTCAATGTCTTTGTGACGAGAACATTGTTCTCGACGCCTCCTGTCATTAGGGGTTGTGGCAGTGTCCCGGGGAGTTGAGCTCCGAGGTGTTGTCGTCACAAATCCATCGCGGCAGTACTAGAATACTTAAGATGGCCGACATCGAAAATCTCTCCTATACGGTTAGTGGCAAGATAACCCCGACATCACCCAGTACTGGGGAGGTAGTTCGGGAGTATTGCCATAGCTTGTATAGTGGATGCGTTTCGAAGGTCCGAGGTAAACGGTTTCCGAGAACAACTGGTTATGTGTTGAAGGATGGATACAACTGGATTTAGGATTAGAGTTGAGTGCGCGGTGCTTCCCCTGTATCCCCAACACCTGATTGCATAACTGGAAACTTTCGGAAATTAATAGGTGGGTTCATCTAGTAGTTCTAGGCATTCTTCCAACGGATGCATGATATGAAGTTCGGGGTTCTACATTGAGTGAAGTGGTTTTATGGACTTGTTCTGATCGGGAGTTGCATCTTAAAGGGTCCATGGCTATGCAGATCCGGGGATTGCAAAACCCTTTTGTAACACGTTCCATGAGCTTTCAGCACGAATATGTCGGAACGAAGCTTCTATCTTGTATTTGTTCTATCTGTTCCCTGTTCCTTTTTTTATTTACTTTTTGTTCTCCAAGTGGCTTCTCGTCAAGTTGATGTACCTACGGAATTCATTCATTCAATTCTCTGTTCGGATGATATTGTGAAGATCATGTTGCATATCTATCCTCTGTTTTGTTTTGATTCTGGTATTCGAGTTGCTTCGATGTCAAATGTTGATTCCATACCTTTCTTAATCGGTGTTCTCATATTTTTATGGGAGTGCTAATTCTTCTTGACCATCGAGATTTTCATGTTAATCCTTTTTTCAACCGGTGTGCCTTCTCTTCAAGTTATTCCGTACGGACGCCGTTGAGAAATCTGACGATTTGTCTGTTTCATTCATCCCAAATTGTCTTTGTTTTCCCCACCCTCCCACCCTTCTCTTTATGGAGCCAGAAATTCTTAAATGAAATATCCATTTTATTCATGTGATGTTTCTTCATTCTTTTCCTTCAATGTTCTTATCCGGTGATTTATCGTGAAGATGCTCAAGAGCTTCAAGTTCATCATTCTTTTGTTCTCAAATTCTACCGGTGGATGTAATTCAAGATTTCGGTGTTGATCTTATCCTTTTCCTCATTTCACAATGCTTTCTTATTCCGGTGCACCAAATTAATCATTCTCCTCTTGCTATTCATATCCGGAGTGCTGAAGATTCATAATTCCATTCTTAATCCGTTCAAATTATTTTTGAGGATTATCATCTTATTCAGCCATTTAATTCAACCGGTGCAATATCTCTTAAACAATCTTTTCCAACGATGATTTCTTTAGTGGGCCCTAACCCACAGGTCTTTCCCCAGGATCTTACCTGACTCTTCTATTTTTCTGGGGTTATACTTAAATTCTTTTCAAAGTGTGACGTAAGAATGAATCCCATCAGTCACAATCCTCCTCCAGGACCGCTTTCAAATTCTTTCCAGCGTTGGTTCAACCTTTTTAATTCTTCATCCCGGAGTGCTCAACAATTCTTTTGGCATTTCTTGTTGTCTTTCTCAACATTTGGAGACCGGAGAAGTGTTTCTCTTAAATCTTGGCTCGTTCTCGTGAAGATTCATGGTTCTTGCTTCATGCCATCCTCATTATTGTTTCGATTGTGAGGAATTATTTTTATACCATCCGTAGCATTTCATGAATTCTTTCCATTGTGATCCTCCGAAGGCCATCATTTCAGAATATTTCTTCGTTCTCAGTTTTCAACTTCGTCCTCCTACTATTCTTCATTGATGTCTCTTCGTTCGTCTCCATATTTTTTATGGTGGTTCTTTCAGGATTACTCTTCCGTTGTTATCGTATCAATTCATTTGCTCTTTTCATAATCCTACCGGTGGTTCGTTGAAGATTTACCCAAGATTGTGCGAGATCTCTCTTAATTCTTTCCAACGAGAATAAGTAGTTTCCCAAATCCTTTGGTTGTCATCAATTTAAATTGGTGAAGGAGATGCATGACATAATTCTTATTCTTATTCCTTCAAGGTGATTTAATTCTTTTGTCTGGAGCTGTTCATCATATCATATTCACGGTTCTAAGTTGTTAATCTTGTTTTCCGGAGCTCCAAGTTATTTCAGTTATACCATTCCAAAGCTCCATCTAATTCATCATAGGCCTTTAATCTTATTCTTTTCATCTTTCACTTCTCATGCTTTCATTACCGGAGTTCTTCATGGTGGTTCATCAAGATTTAATTCATCCTCGAAGTCTTCATCAAGATTCTTGTTGGAACTCAAGCATTCTTCATCATGCTTCCAATTGCAATTCTTTCTACCTTTTCTTTTCAGATGGTGTTATGTCATTCTTGACGATTCCTTCATGTTTCATGATTCACGAGTTATCAAGAATGAGATATTTAAACCCATCATTTTCCTTGTCCAGGAGATCTTTTCAACTCTTCATTTATTCGTTGGAGTAATCTTGGGTTGTATTTCACCTAAAAGTTTTCCCTAAGGATTGTTGCTATTATGGTGCTTATAAATGACCCAAGTTCTTCATTTATCCTCTCCGTGAAATAACTCTTTCGTCTCCTTGCTTATCTCAATCAAATCAATTGTTTAAGTTAGTGGCTGGTTGTCACCTCTTAATTTTGAGATGTTTTCCATAAGCCCACTTCAAGCTTATTCTTTTGCTGTTGATTTTCCAACAACTCCGTTCAACCCTTCCTCGTAAGGATGCTATTTCAAATTCAATTTTGAGAGAGGTTGTCATACTTTTCTCCGTTCATTTCTTTCATTGAACTATATTCTATTCTTTCATTCCGGAGGCATTGTGATGTTGCTCTCTCCAAACCATCATATCGTTTTATCGACATCATGTTTTTTACCTTGCTTATCATTTAACCGGAGTGTTGTGTTCTCCATTCAAGTTCCGTCATCTTATCTAGTTTTGCTCTCTTTTAACCGGAGTGCTGTCTGAATCTTTCTTACCCTTGTGCCATTCTGTCAATGTTCCGGAGGCTGTGTGTTGTTGTTTTCATCAAGTATCTTCCCAACTTGGCTAGCTCATGTTAATTCCTTCCATTTTCAGACGGAGTGCTGTCCAAATTATTTCGTTCTTATTCCTTCTCAATCTTGGTTAACCGGAGTGGTTTTGGAATTCTTTTTTCATCCGTGAGCTATTGTTTCATGTCTTTCAACCTACAAGGTTCTCATAATGTTCCTTGTTCCTCTTTTCTAACGGAGTTTTCATCTTCGTTCATCTCCGTTGTATTCTTCTTTCAACTTGTTCAACCTCTCAAGGTTCTTTGGTTTCACTCGTTTGTCGAAGAAGCAACTTTGTTTTACCTCTTCCTCTTCCGTTTTTACCCGGTGATATCTCTAGGATCTCGGGTCGAGATCCTCTGTTAGTGTGGGAGAGTTGTGACGCCCGAAGACCGACGTCCAAGAAGATCCCAGAAGATTCCAGAAGATTCCAGATGTTCCGGGTTCTCCAGTGTGTTTCAGTTGTGCTTGCTTTATTTATTTTGCATTGCATCATGTCAGCATGCCATCATGTCATATTTATTTTGCATCTCAACCTAAATAAATCGTGTGGACCTTCGGTCCATTTAAATCGAGGGAAGAATGTCTTCTCTTTATAACATATACTCCCAATATTTTAGGGAGCTATTATAATAATATTCCATTGCTTCGGAATAACCCAACACACTTGCATATATTTCCCCATGCCTTTTCTTCTCAATTCCTTGCCTTAAAACCTCCCTCTATTTCTTTTCCGTTGTATCGAGACTCCTCCTAAAGTCTAGACTCCTTTCAAACTCCTTAAGGCAAGCTAATTATTTTAGTTTGCACTTCCCTATTTTGTTGGAACTATTTTTGTTGGGTTGGTAATATCCCATAAAGCCTTACAAAAATGTTCCATCATTTATTTTTCTTCTTCTTGACCTCTTTTCTTTTGGTGTTGTTCTCTCTCTATTTTTATTTCTGCTAAAGAAAACAAAAATAAGAAGAGCAGCCGGCAGCTCAGCCGCAGTGGGCCTTCTCCTCCTCCCTGGCCCATCCCTCCTGGCCCATAGGCCACAGCCACCTCCAGCCTCCCTCTCCTCCTTTTGGCCCAGGCCTCTAGGCCCACGGCCCAGCCACCAGGCCTCCTGGCCCGACCGCTCCTAACCCTAGCGTCCCTGACCGCTCGCTCCTCCTCCTCCCGTGCGCCGCACCTCCTCCCCTCGAGTCCCTCTGCCTCTCCCTCGCTTCCCCTCGCAGTGAACCCCATCCTTGCGACCCATCTCCCCGATTCCCTCGCCAGGCCTTGCGCCTCTGCCCCGAGCCCAGCGCTCGATCCCGACCGCCCCTGCCTTGCTTCTCATCTTCCTTGAGCCCCCCTCTCCAGCAACACCAGAGCCTCGCCGTGGCCTCTCCAGTGCCGCGGCCACGAGCGCCCCGCACGCCGGCCCTGCTCCTCCGCGCCTCCAGCCGGCCCCGGCGCGCCAAGGCCGCAGCGGCGCCTCCCTCCGTGGCTCCCTCCTCTGCGACGCCCCAGCTCGCGTCGCCATGGCCTCCCCAGGCCCTGCCTCGTCCTCCAGCCGTGTGCTTCCCCTCCAGCCGCCTCGCGCAAGTTCCTCCCTCCCTGCGCGAAGCCCGCGCAGGCAGCCGCCGTTCCGGCCGCGACCTCCCTCTGGTCGCCTCCAGAGCGCCGAGCCATGGCCCGCGACCGCACCCTCCGCTCGCCGAGGCCCCGCCTCCTCGTCCAGGGGAGCTGCCCCGTTCGCCAGGTTCGGCCTCGTCCAGTGCACGAGCAGCACCTCCATCGCTAGGGCTTGCAGCTCCCTCGAGCAGTCCCTCCTCCGGCGCGCTAAGCCTGCTGCTGCTGTGCTTCTTCGTCGGCCTCGTGTTTTTGTTTTTGGTCCAGCAGATTTTTTCGTCAAGTTCATCGACGCGTGGAGTACCTCTACACAAGACCCTCATGTACGACTACACGAGACCGACGCGCCAAGTGAAGGAAATATGCCCTAGAGGCAATAATAAAGTTGTTATTTATATTTCCTTATATCATGATAAATGTTTATTATTCATGCTAGAATTGTATTAACCGGAAACATAGTACATGTGTGAATACATAGACAAAACAGAGTGTCCCTAGTATGCCTCTACTAGACTAGCTCATTGATCAAAGATGGTTATGTTTCCTAACCATAGACATGAGTTGTCATTTGATCAACGGGATCACATCATTAGAAGAATGATGTGATGGACTAGACCCATCCGTTAGCATAGCACTATGATCGTTTAGTTTTACTGCTATTGCTTTCTTCATGACTTATACATGTTCCTATGACTATGAGATTATGCAACTCCCGAATACCGTAGGAACACCTTGTGTGCTATCAAACGTCACAACGTAACTGGGTGATCATAAAGATGCTCTACAGGTGTCTCCGAAAGTATTCGTGGTGTTGGCATAGATCAAGATTAGGATTTGTCACTCCGAGTGTCGGAGAGGTATCTCTGGGCCCTCTCGGTAACACACATCACAATAAGCCTTGCAAGCAAAAGACTAATGAGTTAGTCACGAGATGATGTGTTACGGAACGAGTAAAGAGACTTGCCGGCAACGAGATTGAACTAGGTATAAACATACCGACGATCAAATCTCGGGCAAGTAACATACCGTTTGACAAAAGGAACAACGTATGTTGTTATGCGGTTCTGACCGATAAAAGATCTTCGTAGAATATGTAGGAGCCAATATGAACATCCAGGTTCCGCTATTGGTTATTGACCAGAGATGAGTCTCGGTCATGTCTACATAGTTCTCGAACCCGTAGGGTCCGCACGCTTAACGTTTGATGACGATCGGTATTATGAGTTTTTGAGTATTGATGTACCGAAGGTAGTTCGGAGTCCCGGATGAGATCACGGACATGACGAGGAGTCTCGGAATGCCCGAGACATAAAGATTGATATATTGGACGGCTATATTCGGACACCGGAAGTATACCGGAAAAGTTTCGGATTTATCGGGAATGCCGGAGGGGGTTACCGGAACCCCCTACGAGAGGGGATGGTCCATAGTGGGCCTAAAGGGTGAGAGAGAGACAGCCCATAGGGCTGGCCGGCGCCCCCACCTAGGAATCCTAGTTGGACTAGGATTGGGGGGGCGCCACCTCTCCTATTCCTTTCCCCCTTCTTCCTTTCGGTGAATCCTACTAGGAATAGGATTGCAATCCTATTCCTAGTAGGACTCCCTCCCTAGCCGCACCAGGAGAGGTTGGCCGGCCTCCCTCCCCTGCTCCTTTATATACGGGGGCAGGGGGGCACCCAAAGACACACAAGTTGAATTGTTTTAGCCGTGTGCGGTGCCCCCCTCCACAGAATCACACCTCGGTCGTACCGTCGCGGAGCTTAGGCGAAGCCCTGCGCCGGTGAACACATCATATCTGTCACCACGCCGTCGTGCTGACGAAACTCTCCCGTGAAGCTCAACTGGATCAAGAGCTCGTGGGACGTCATCAAGCTGAACGTGTGCTGAACGCGGAGGTGCCGTACGTTCGGTGCTTGATCGGTTGGATCGCGAAGAAGTTCGACAACATCAACCGCGTCACTTGACGCTTCCGCTCCCGGTCTACGAGGGTACGTAGACACACTCTCCCCTCTCGTTGCTATGCATCTGGTAGATAGATCTTGCGTGATCGTAGGAAAATTTTAAAATACTACGTTCCCCAACACGACCACTGCAGAAGATAGAGAGAAAATGAAAGTCATTCCCTATGCCTCAGCCATAGGATCTATCATGTATGCAATGCTGTGTACCAGACCTGATGTGTGCCTTGCTATAAGTCTAGCAGGGAGGTACCAAAGTAATCCAGGAGTGGATCACTGGACATCGGTCAAAAACATCCTAAAGTATCTGAAAAGAACAAAGGATATGTTTCTCGTATATGGAGGTGACAAAGAGCTCGTCGTAAACGGTTACGTCGATTCTAGCTTTGACACTGATCCGGATGACTCAAAGTCACAAACCGGATATGTATTTTTATTGAACGGTGGAGCTGTCAGTTGGTGCAGTTCCAAGCAGAGCGTCGTGGCGGGATCTACGTGTGAAGCGGAATACATAGCTGCTTCGGAAGCAGCAAATGAAGGAGTCTGGATGAAGGAGTTCATATCCGATCTAGGTGTAGTACCTAGTGCATCGGGTCTAATGAAAATCTTTTGTGACAACACTGGAGCCATAGCCTTGGCGAAGGAATCCAGGTTTCACAAGAGAACAAAGCACATCAAAAGACGCTTCAATTCCATCCGCGATCTAGTCAAGGAGGGAGACATAGAGATTTGCAAAATACATACGGATCTGAATGTTGCAGACCCGTTGACTAAGCCTCTTCCACGGGCAAAACATGATCAGCACCAAGACTCCATGGGTGTGAGGATCATCACTTTGTAATCTAGATTATTGACTCTAGTTCAAGTGGGAGACTGAAGGAAATATGCCCTAGAGGCAATAATAAAGATGTTATTTGTATTTCCTTATATCATGATAAATGTCTTTTATTCATGCTAGAATTGTATTAACCGGAAACTTAGTACATGTGTGGATACATAGACAAAACAGTATGTCCCTAGTATGCCTCTACTAGACTAGCTCATTGATCAAAGATGGTTATGTTTCCTGGCCATAGACATGAGTTGTCATTTGATCAACGGGATCACATCATTAGGAGAATGATGTGATGGACAAGACCCATCCATTAGCATAGCACTATGATCGTTTAGTTTAACTGCTATTGCTTTCTTCATGACTTATACATGTTCCTATGACTATGAGATTATGCAACTCCCGAATACCGTAGGAACACCTTGTGTGCTATCAAACGTCACAACGTAACTGGGTGATCATAAAGATGCTCTACAGGTGTCTCCGAAAGTATTCGTGGTGTTGGCATAGATCAAGATTAGGATTTGTCACTCCGAGTGTCGGAGAGGTATCTCTGGGCCCTCTCGGTAACACACATCACAATAAGCCTTGCAAGCAAAAGACTAATGAGTTAGTCACGAGATGATGTGTTACGGAACGAGTAAAGAGACTTGCCGGTAACGAGATTGAACTAGGTATAGAGATACCGATGATCGAATCTCGGGCAAGTAACATACCGATGACAAAAGGAACAACGTATGTTGTTATGCGGTTTGACCGATAAAGATCTTCGTAGAATATGTAGGAGCCAATATGAGCATCCAGGTTCCGCTATTGGTTATTGACCGGAGATGAGTCTCGGTCATGTCTACATAGTTCTCGAACCCGTAGGGTCCGCACGCTTAACGTTTGATGACGATCAGTATTATGAGTTTATGAGTTTTGATGTATCGAAGGTAGTTCGGAGTCCCGGATGAGATCATGGACATGACGAGGAGTCTCGGAATGTCCGAGAAATAAAGATTGATATATTGGACGACTATATTCGGACACCGGAAGTGTTCCGGAAAAGTTTCGGATTTAACTGGATTGCCGGAGGGGGTTACCGGAACCCCCTACGAAGGGGGATGGTCCATAGTGGGCCTTGAGGAAAGGAGAAAGGCAGCCCATAGAGGCTGGCCGGCGCCCCACCTAGGGATCCTAGTTGGACTAGGATTGAGGGGGGGGGGGCGCCACCTCTCCCTCTTTTCCTTTCCTTCTCTTCCTTCTTGGTGGACTCCTACTAGGAATAGGATTGCAATCCTATTCCTAGTAGGATTGCCCTAGCCGCACCATAGGAGGCCGGCCGGCCCTCCCCTCTTGCTCCTTTATATACGGGGGCAGGGGGGCACCCAAACACACACAAGTTGAATTGTTCCAGCCGTGTGCGGTGCCCCCCTCCACAGAAACACACCTCGGTCATACCATCGCAGTACTTAGGAGAAGCCCTGCGCCGATAGATACATCATATCCGTCACCACGCCGTCGTGCTGACGAAACTCTCCTGTGAAGCTCAACTGGATCAAGAGCTCGTGGGACGTCATCAAGCTAAACGTGTGCTGAACACGGAGGTACCGTACGTTCGGTACTTGATCGGTTGAATCGCGAAGAAGTTCGACTACATCAACCGCGTCACTTGACGCTTCCGCTTCCGGTCTACGAGGGTACGTAGACACACTCTTCCCTCTCGTTGCTATGCATCTAGTAGATAGATCTTGCGTGATCGTAGGAAAATTTTAAAATACTACGTTCCCCAACACCAAGTACCTCTACGAACGAGTACCACTACGTCCGATGCCGCGACAAGTACCCCTACCGATGAACGAGAACAACTACTTCCCTCTACGGCATGTACCACTACCGTCGCCCCGGAAACGAGGAATTCGCCAAGTACCTCGACGAACCGAACATCTACGGGAACTTGAACGGCTACATAACATGTACCTCTACGAAAACGCCTACGTGAACGACTACCGTCGCCCCGTGTACGACTACCTTCGGTGAAGAAACGAGTACAACTACTTCCTCTACGACCGCGAGTACCACTACTTCCACTACGATCTTGAACCGCCCCGAAACGCACGCTTCGAAGGTATAACCCCATGACGATGACCAGTGGATGCATGCATGTGTTGTATGAGATGTTTCCCTTGTGTGCTCCGTGCCCGTTTAGTCTTTTGTCATGCTCCCTGGTTGCCTCGTCGCCGACTCGTGGGAACCCGGTGACGGGATCACCCCACCTTTTCATCTCGTTCGTCTCGCTCTCGCTCACGCCACCTTTCTTTTGCACCGGTCTCTCAACGAGTTACCGGAACCGAGATGTTGCGTTGCATCATTTTCGGATCGTTGCCGTGGCACCCTTTCTTTCCACCACGGTGACAATTTCTTCTTATCTCTTCATGTTCACTTTTAATAAAACTTGCATAAAACTTGATCATGTCATCCGCATCATGTTAACAACATTGATATGTATAAATTGTTGATTCTTTAAAATTACTAAACATGCTCATGGGGATTTTCCGGATATGTTGTTGTTATTTCCGGCCTCATTTAAAATGTCTAAATAGGTAGTTTGTTATGCTTCACCTCTTGCCTTGTTAACAAACTTTTAATCTTGTCTTGTAAATAAACGAGAGTCAACTAAATAATTAACATGTGGTGTTTCGTCAATATGCAACTCGTTGCATATTGAGCTCCACTTAACTTGTAGTGTTGTTTGTGCACTTTGCCATGCCATGCATAATTAAACCGGACATGCATCATACTTGGATGTGCATCGTATGCCATGTTTATTCTTGTGTGTTTACCGTGATGTTTGCTTCTTTCCGGTTGCTTCTCTTGTTAGCTTCGGTTTCGTTCCGGACTTGTGAGGATTCGCTCGACTATGTTGCTCCGTCTACTTCATGGATCCGTTCTTCTTCCTTGTGGAATTCCAGGCAAGATGACCGAACCCGAATATCATTACTATCTTTGCCTATTGCTAGTAGTCTCGCTCTAAAGTTTTGCCTCGATGCCCATGTCTTTCCTGTCAGCCTCCTATTGTAACCATGAACCTGTTTAACCACACTACCTATGCAAATCATTGATTGGCTATACGTAGGCCCGCTTAGCCCCTCTTATAGCATTGTTAGTTGCAGGTGAAGATTGAAGATGCTTGCTTCATGTTGAAGTTTGTTGGGTTATATCACACTATATAAATGCTTAAAAATGAAATCATCTATATATTGGCAATGGGTGGAAGGCTAAGCCTTTTGCTTGGTGATTTGTTCCGCTCATGCCGTTAGGAACCGTATAAACCGGTGTTATGTTCCTTGATTATGCGTTCCTCACACGGTTGGGGTTTATGGGCCCCCCTTGATAAACCGCTAAGTGCTAAGTCTTTTCCAGCAAGTCCCAACATTTGGTACTATTCGCCTAATAACTAATAAAACTTGCATAGGGACTAGCTATCCCTTTTATTTTTAATCAACAACCCCGGGCCAGTGCTCCACATGAGTGTTGGTCCGAAACGGGGGTTCTGCGGGGCCACCACGAGGAAACTCGAGGTTTGGTAAAAACCTATAGAATCGCCCATCCGGTCGTGTCCTGAGACTAGATACGCGCGGCTACCTATCAGGGTGTCGACACGCCGGGAGGATTTGCTGGATTAGCCTTACCTTAGTTCGGAGTATCTTGAGCACGGGATTCCGAGAATACTCGGGTCTTCCCACCTTTGGAGTTGCGACTCCGCGGATCGTGGGCTTGTCATGGGCCAAGTTGGAACACCCCTGCAGGGTTTGAACTTTCGAAAGCCGTGCCCGCAGTTATGTGGCAGATGGGAGCTTGTTAATATCCGGTTGTAGATAACTTGACACATTGTTCTAATACACTACCAGCGTGTGTACCGTGACTGTCATTTTCCGAAAGGGATTCGGGAGTTGAACACGGTGGGGTTATGTTTGGCGTGCTTTAGTTAGGATCACTTCGTGATCATCTCTCGACCGAGGCACTTCTCTTCTCGCTCTCTATTACGTAAGCTAGTGCTAGTTGCTGCTGCAGACTCTTGTTCTTTCTTCAGCCTTTCCACACCCAAGGCTTAAATAGTCGTGTTACCCGGGAACGGGATTGCTGAGTCCTCTATGGCTCACAGTTACTCAACACACCAGATGCAGGTTCAGCCGAGTTTGATGCAGGAGATGGATCAGAACTTCCGGGAGTTCGATGAAGAGCGTGGCCGTTTGCTTGTGTCGTTTTTGACGATCAGTAGTGGTTTCTACTAGGATTCGATCCTGACCTGTGGCTTTATGTTGTTTTGGTATCTTTCTTTTGGATCTTCGCCCGTAGTCGGGTTGTGATGTTTTGATCGATGTTTTGCTTATGTAATGTATTGTGTGAAGTGGCGAGTGTAAGCCAACTATCTCCTTTTGCAATTTAATCCCTCTTTTACATGAGTCGTGCAAAGATACCAAACTTGAGATCATTCTAGGATGGGCTTATAGCTTTAAGTCGTGCCTCGACACGTAGGAGGTATAGTCCCATCCTGGGCATTACAGCCATCCAACAAGTACAACAAGAAGAAGAAGGACTAAATTAAGTAGACTTTATATATCTCTATTTATCCTATCAATCTCATCGCAGACGATTAGTAATATGTTTCGACAGAGATCTTCTTCATTATCGCCAATAGGTTGGTTTGTTGAACTATGTGCCCTGACGAGCCCACAATTCACAAAAAAAGACCGTATGGGCTGTCTTTAATGATCCCAAACAATTCCGATTACCCACCTGTTTGCCGAGTATCATACACATCTTGTTACGCCGAATCATTTGTGTTCACCTCACTCATTGCAAACGGTTCATCGGAGTGAACTGTATGCCGTATATTGCACACACCTTGATCTGGCTGCCCGTTTCTGTTGTTCTGTTTCATCGCAAACAGTTCGTACAGATCAACCGTATGCCCCTCATCGCACACGCAACTATAACCTGAAACGTGTTTGATGCATCCGTCATCGCAAACATTTTACACATTTCTGACGGTTTTCATACAACACCGTTTGCGATGATTGCATCGCACACAGTTTCTCAAAGGGTCACTGATCGTAATGTCGCGTTAGTAGCATCCTGCAGTAGTGTCTCATAAAATAGCGTATAACTCATCACATCTTGACCATATCACATCACAACAAGCCCTGCAAAAACAAGTTAGACGTCATCTACTTTGTTGTTGCAAGTTTTACGTGGCTGCTACGGACTTCTAGCAAGAACCGTCCTTACCTATGGCACAAAAACACAATGGTGATTTATCAAGTTTGTTGTTTTAACCTTAAATAAGGACCAGACATGGTCAAATTTGATTCAACTAATGTAGGAGAAATAGACACCCGCTAGCCACATTTATGCAAAACAAGTTGCATGTCTGTCGGTGGAACCGGTCTCATGTACATGGACATGTAAGGTTGGTCTGGGCCGCTTCATCTTGCAATACCGCCGAATCAAAATAAGATGTTGGTGGTAAGCAGTATGACGATCACCGCCCACAACTCTTTGTGTTCTACTCGTGCATATCATATATGCATAGACCTAGCTCATGATGTCGCTGTTGGGAAACATTGCATGGAAAATGGAAAAAATTATACACACACGCAAAGATCTATCCATGTATCAGCATAGCAATGAGGGGAAGAGTGTATCTACGTACCCTCATATACCGTAAGTGGAAGCGTTAGACAACGCAGTTGATGTAGTCGAACTTCTTTGTGTTCCAACCGATCGAGCACCGAACGTACGACACCTCAGCATTCAACACATGTTTAGCTCGATGACGTCCTCCGCCTTCTTGATCCAGCAAGACCGTGAGGTAGTGGATGAGTTCCGGCAGCACAACGGCGTGGTGACAGTGATGCTGATGCAATCTTCGCATGGATTCACCTAACACTACAAAAATCCACTTCCATGATGGTACGTGTTTGTCACAGTAGGTCACATTTTTTGTCATGCATGTACATCGATGACGATTTTATGACGGAATCAAGATAGTCATACTTGTGCTATCATAGAAGTGTTCTGTGACAATACCAAAATTATCGTGACGGAAGTGTCCACTTCATTGACGATAAATGGCGCGTCATGGAAGTGCTTTCGTCAAGGGTAACCGATACGTGGCATCCACTATAACAGGTCGCTGTTAAGCTATCGGGTTCCGGTTTGGATCCGATAACCCGTTAACAGCCCAGACCAATGAGGATTTTCCATGTGTAAAATCATCATTGGCTGGAGGAAACATGTGTCGGCTCCTCGGTGGGCCAGATGTCGTTCGTCCAATAGAGGAGACATGCCTATGATACGTTGACACGTGGCAGGGCCCATCAGAGGCCTATATAGGCTAAAAAGGCCGGCCCAATCAATGGCCAGCCCATTAATGGCTTGTTTAAACATGGCCCATTTACGGCTGAAGCCAGATCTGGCCCATTAAATGTTCGCCAAATATTTGGGCCCAGTTACGCCCAGTGACATTTCAGCCTGTTAAAGGCCCGATGTAGACATGGGCCCATTTCAGCCCGATGTTTCTTCTGGCCTGCGAATTGCCCGTGCTGCCCATGGGCTATATATGGTCTAAAACGACATCCGGCCCTCTAATGGCCCGTGATTAGGGTGGCAACAATTCAGCCCAACGTGACTTTGGGAATGTTAAAGGTCCGTCCTATAATTTGGCCCATTGATGCCTCTACTAAGCTTTCGTCCTCTTAAATGTTGTCAGTGTTCTGGGAACCAGGGTACCCAGACTTGCCTGCCTGCCGCCCACCGCGTGAGTCCACCAACGGCCTGGTACGACCCATCTTTAGCATCCACAAGACAAGGCCCTCGCGAGGCGGACGACGCCAAGACCTCGGAAGGGAGCGGCCTCCTTTGGCGGTCTCCTGAGGAGTGGAGTTCCCTATGCAAGAACCCACCTCATGAGGATCAAGTCACGCAAGCCATGACGACCAAGGCCAGGCGGGCGCCAGCGGGCGCAGAGTGGTAGCTTTCCTCTTTGGTTCCAAGGAGGCAAGCGCAGTCACGGAGTCCCGGGGAATCAGCCAAAGGTATCCATTCTTGTGCAATGAGGCCAAGACCGCCAGGACGGATATCATCACCGAGCCCACCATGGTGTCACGCTCAGAAGCTTTGCAGGTGAAGATCACTTTCGCCAGGATAAGAAGTACTTTCTGTTCCCTTTCCCGCCTTCATTTTCGTAGGAAGAGGACCCAAGCCACTATAAATATAGCCTAGCCGCCACCGTAGGAGGGGATCGAAACCCAGAACCCTCACTAGCCAAAACTCACCCAAGAACATACCTCCCGAGGCTGTTCTTCCCCTTGTACTAGTTCATCCACAGCCTCGGACCGTGATGGGTGTGTCACAGCGCTCCTCAATAGGTCACGGGCACCGGCCTCGGGCCGTCCTGTCAAGCAGTCCATTCTCCAGGTGGGAGCCGCACAGTCGCCTCTGGGCTGGGTGGCGCCCAAAGAGGACCTCACCTTCGGTAGCAAAGTAGTTTGATAGTTTTGATAGTAGTGACAATAGCAACGGTAATAGTAACAGTGATATCAGTAATTTGTAGCAAGTGTAACAGTGATGATAGTAATAGTAATGCAGCAAGATCAATATAGGATAAATTCGTAGGCATTGGATCGCTGATTTGTTGGATGATATTCATCATGTGACATTCATAACCTTGGGCGATATGACACTAGCTCCAGTTCATAAATATATTGTAAACATGTACTCCATAAATAGTCATACGTGCTTATGGAAAGAACTTGCATGACATCTTTTGTCCTACCCTCCCGTGGCAGTGGGGTCCATATTGGAAACTAAGGGATATTAAGGCCTCGTTTTAATAGAGAACCGGAACAAAGCATTACCACACAGTGAATACATGAACTCCTCAAACTATGGTCATCACCGGGAGTGGTTCCGGTTATTTTCACTCCGGGGTTGCCAGATCATAACACAGAGTAGGTGACTATAACTTGCAAGATCCGATCTAAAACATGAATATAATGATAATATCATAAACGGTTCAGATCTGAAATCATGGCACCCGGGCCCAAAGTGACAAGCATTAAGCATGGCAAAGTCATAGCAACATCAATCTCAAAACATAATGGTTACTAGGGATCGGCCCTAACAAAACTAACTAGATTACATAATGAATCTCATCCAACTCCTCACCGACCAACGAGCCTACGAAGGAATTACTCACTCCCGGTGGGGAGCATCATGGAATTGGCGATGGAGAAGGGTTGGTAATGACGAAGAACGAAGATCCCCCTCTCCGGAGCCCCAAACGGACTCCAGATCTGGCCTCCCGAGGAAGAACAGGAGGTGACGGCGGCTCCGCCTCGTGGATCACAATAATTCTTTCTCCCTGATTTTTTTCTCCAGAAATAGGAATTTATAGGGTCAGGGTTGTCGTCCGTGGGGCCGCCAGGTGGGTACAACCGACTGATACGTCTCCAACGCATCTATAATTTTTTATTGTCCCATGCTATTATATATTCTGTTTTGGATATTTAATGGGATTTATTATACACTTTTATATTACTCTTGGGACTAACCTACTAACCCAAGGCCCAGTGCAGATTGCTGTTTTTTTTGCATATTTCAGGGTTTCACAGAAAAGGAATATCAAACGGAGTCCAAACGGAATGAAACCTTCGGGAGAGTTATTTTTGGAACCGTATCTACCCAGAAGACTTGGAGTACACGCGAGGGAACGAAGGAGGTGGCCACGAGGGTCCAGGGCGCGCCCCCACCTGTCGGTGTACTAAGATAGGGGTACCTTAGTACCCCAACTTGTGCACGGGCAGTGGCAGCTTCCCGCGGCAGGGTCTACCACGTGCTTACCAGAAACCTCTCTGGCCCCTATTAAGCCATTCAAAAACAAAGTATGCAAGACAGAAGATCAAGGCCCCGGCAAGTAGAGCTTGCCGGGAAGGCCGTCCCAGGCTCAAGACCATCACATTAACGCAAGACCCTGGCAAGAGGAGCTTGCCAGGAAGACCAGAAGACTGCATTTCAGAAGACATGCCTCAGCGCACCATGCGCCCCGGCAAGGCCCGGGGAGCGACAAGCTTCAGGGCCCGGCAAGATCAAGACGCCGGCAAGGTGCTTGCCGGGGGAAGGCTGCACTGTGTGCTCGTGCTCCAGCCCATCGGCCCACGCGTCGCCCCGGGGCCCTTCCAGAGACGCGTGGCGGATGGCTGTGCAGCCTGGGGGACACGGTGGCACTCCACGGTGACGAGGCTACCGCCGTGGCGAACGGAGACGCACGGGCGGGCGCTTTTGGGGTCAACGACGATGGGCATTTAATGCTCTTGTCCCCCACTGTCAAAGTAGGTGATGACCATTGTTCATCCACTGTTCACGCACTGATCCCGCACTGTTACAACTACCACCAAAGTTACATTTTTACCTTCCTCTACGTTGACACCTGTCGGTGACCCCTTGAGCTATAAAAGGAGGCCCATGCACAACGTAGAAAGGGTCCGGAACCTAGACAGCTCTCTTGCTCGGTGTAGCTAGTTCTTCAAGCTCCCGAGTCCCAACACTCAATACAATCTAAGCAGGAGTAGGGTTTTACGCGTCCGCGCGGCCCGAACCTGGGTAAACTGCCCGCGTGCTCTCCTCGATCTGCTCTTCGTGCTCCCTCCGCTCCCTTACCGCAACGTACAAGGGGCTCCGGTCCTATAGGTGCTCGTGGTGGACAGTTTCCCCCGACATCTTTGGCGCGCCAGGTAGGGGGCGTCGAGGTTGTGCGAACCTGATCCGGCGCTCACGCGGGCGCATTCTTCATCAACCTCTCCAGCTTCACCAACTTCATCAGCGACAACAGCATGGCCCCGAAGAAGAAGGCTTCGGAGGTCGGGGGCCCGTCTGCGTCTGTTCCACCGCCACCAGAACCAACGGTGGGTGGAGGAGACGCCGGCGAAAGGGTGGTCGCCGGCGAGGAAACTCACGGCGCCACCAAATCCAAGGACAAGACGGACGACCGAGCCTCGGCGTCCGTAGACGCGCCACGTCCATCTCAGTAGACGACAACCCAGCAGCGCCGTGGTACAGGAGGTACCATCCGCTTGCTGGGGCAAGGGCAAACCGGAGGTTCGCGGGATGCACCAGGCCACTGCCCTTGTACGAGCAAGGTGCGGTCGCCGGGGCGGGAAACTGCTCCTTCTAACCCTGTTAGGAGTCCGAGCATATCCCGCTCCTCGCACCGCTCGCCCCCGCTCCCCTCCTGTCCAGCAGAAGCACTCGCAAGAGCGCAACTGCTCCTCGATTTCCCTCCAGCGGCAGACAAAGCCGAAGACTGGAGGGCGACGATCCAAAGCCTCATTGCCTTCGCCAGCAACGACACGCCGCAGCAGCCGGCGACATCGCGGCCGCGGCAAGTCGGGAAGACGACGGCCGATGGCGACAAGACCGCCGGGGGTGCAACCACCGTGCACTCCCCGCCGCGGAAGCAGAAGACGCCTCCCCGCCGGATCAACGTCGACGACGACTCCACGGCGTCGTCGGATCCGCGGACTCGTCGGGACCAGCGCTAGGTCCTTGACGACCGGCGACAAGAAGACACTCGAACGACAATCGAGCGCCGCCGAGAAGCTCGGCGACAATCAGATCATCGCGCTGGAGCCGCTGTTGACACGCACACGCCCGGTGAACCAGGTGACTTGCCGTACGCGGCAGGTTGCCCTGCGTTTACCCGTGAGCTGCGGCGCGTCCAGTGGCCCAGCATGAAAAATTTCAAGCCCGACGTACCGGAGAAGTACGACGGCAAGACGCACCCCTCGGAGTTCCTCAGCATCTACACCATCGCGATGCAGGCTGCCGGGGCGCGCGACGAGAAGATACTGGCGAATTACTTCCCGCTGGTGCTTAAGCCGAACGTTCGTTCTTGGCTTATGCACTTGCCGGAAGGCTCTATTTCTTCGTGGGCAGATTTGTGCCACCAATTTGTTGGCGCCTTCACGGGCGGCCACAAACCCCACGGCCAGGAGAGTGATCTCCACATCTTGGCCCAGAAGGAAGGAGAACCCCTGCGCAAGTACATCCAACGATTCAGCCGCGTGCAGCACAACATTCCCGACGTCCACCCCGCCGCGGTTATCAGCGCGTTCCACCAGAACGTGCGTAACCGCCGCATGCGAGAAGAGATGGCCATGACAAAGATCCGGGATGTCAGCGAGCTCTACGCTCTGGCTGACAAGTGCGCGCGCGCCGAAGAGGGGAGGAGACTCCCCGGGGAGGATGCTGGCGCAGGGGGAAGCGACAGTGAGGATGCCGCCCCGGCAAAGAAGAGCCGGCGGCGAAACAACAGGAGAAAGAAGAGCAAGGAGGTGCTGGTCGTCGAGAAGTCCGGCAAGGAGGCTCCCGCCAAGATAGCACAGGCTGGCGGCTCCAGCAAGGAGCCTGCCCCTGTAGCGGCAGCCGACAAGCAGGACGGCTCCGACAAGCAATATTGCAAGATCCACCGCACCAAGGGTCATGACCTTTCCAACTGCAAGCGCGTCGAGTACCTCGTAGAGCAGCAGAAAGCTGAATACGAGCGGCGCGACAAGGAGAAGGCCCAGGGTGGCGGAGGAGAGCCAAGCAAGAAGCGGCCATTCAATGGCCGGGGAGGACGCCGCGGCAAGGCCAAGCAGCGGCAAGGAGATCGACCTCCCCGGGGCCGCGACAAGGATGATGAGGAAGACGACGACGACGACATGGAGGAAGGTGATAACAGCGAGCAGGAGTCCCAGAAGGCCACAGAAGTCCTGTGTGTCGACGGGGGCGCCTCTCTGCATACTTCCCACCGCCAACTCAAGCAGTGGGTGCGGGAAGTAAACGCAGCAGAGCCGCCCGTTGAGTCGCGCAGGCTGCTGAAGTGGTCCAGCACGCCCATCATTTTTGATCTTGAGGATCACCTTGACCGCACCACAGCGGTCGGGTGCTTGCCGATGTTGGTCTCACCAACCATCCGCAACCTCAAGGTCACCAAAATGTTGGTTGACGGCGGGGCCGGCCTGAACTTGATCTCCTCAGCTATGATCAAGAAACTCCAGATCCCAGATGGCGAGCTCGAAGAGACCGGGTCATTCCAAGGAATAAACCCGGGGAGGAGCAAGCCCAAGGGAAAGATCACTCTGCCGGTGACCTTTGGCGGGGAGCTCAACTTCAGGACAGAGAGGATAACCTTTGATGTTGCCGATATCCCATTGCCATACAATGGGATACTTGGACGTCCTGCCCTCGCCAAGTTCATGGCAGCTTCCCACTATGCCTACAACATTCTCAAGATGCCGGGGCCGATAAGCGTCATCTCTGTCCCTGGCGACAAGAAGGACGCGCTTATCTGCGCCGAAAAGATATACCGGGACGCAGCAGCCGCAGCGGAGAGCAACACACTTGCCGCTGAAGCTCCAGGGGGGAAGAAGACCAAGACCAAGTCCGGCAAGTGCTCTGGGGCCCACTCCGGCAAACACACCTCTTCGGAGTGCTGCGCTGCCGTCGAGGACGTCCCATCGAGCTCCACCGGCAAGTGCAAGAAGGGGATGGCCGCTCCACCGGCAACCAAGAAGGTGTCCGCCAAAGAGGACGGCACTGGTGGTACCTTCACCATCAGTGCTACGCTTGACAGCAAATAGGAAAGCGCGCTCGTTGCCTTCCTGCGGGCGAATGTCGATGTGTTTGCCTGGCAACCATCTGACATCCCCGGCGTTCCCAGGAAGGTAATTGAGCACAAGCTTGCTGTTTGTCCTCATGCGCGGCCCATCAAGCAGAAGGTCAGGAAGCAAGCCGTGGAGCGCCAAGAATTCATTGCCGAAGAAATCAAGAAACTAGAAGCAGCAGGCCTGGTTAGAGGCGTCATCCATCCAACATGGTTAGCAAATCCAGTTGTCGTGCGTAAGGCCAACGGGAAGTGGAGACTGTGTATAGACTTCACCGATGTGAATAAAGCATGTCCCAAGGATCCATTTCCCTTGCCGCGTATTGACCAGATTGTTGACTCCACTGCCGGATGTGAGCTACTTTCCTTCCTTGATGCATATTCAGGCTACCACCAGATATTCATGGCCAAGGAAGACGAAGAGAAGACTGCGTTTATCACTCCATGCGGCACATATTGCTTCATACGCATGCCCTTTGGATTGAAGAATGCAGGCTCGACATTTGCAAGGGTGGTGCACACTGCTTTTGAGCCACAGATCCACAGAAATGTAGAAGCCTACATGGATGACATAGTGGTGAAGAGCAAGAGCAAAGATACACTGATACAAGATCTGGAAGAAACGTTTGCAAATCTGCGCAAGATCCAGCTCAAGTTGAACCCCGAGAAGTGCGTCTTTGGAGTCCCCTTCGGCAAGCTTCTCGGGTTCTTTGTGTCCCAAAGGGGGATTGAAGCCAATCCCGACAAGATAAAAGCCATCGAGCAGATCGAAGCCCCGAAGCGCGTCAAGGACGTAAGGAGACTTGTAGGTTGTGTAGCTGCCCTCAGTAGGTTCATTTCAAAGTCTGCAGAACGCGCCCTACCTTTCTTCAAAATCTTGAAGAAGGCAGGTCCTATGAAATGGACTCCGGAAGCGGGGGCAGCGCTGCAAGACTTGAAAGGATACCTATCCTCCACTCCAATACTTGTCGCACCTAGGCCACAAGAGAAGTTGCTGTTGTACTTAGCGGCAACCAATCAAGTGGTTAGTGCTGCGTTGGTAGCGGAGAGGGAGGTAGAGGAAGAGTCTACGCCACCGGCAAGCGAATCCAGCGACAAGCAGGGGGCTGCTCCGGCAAGCTCTGGCCCCGACAAGGACAACTCTACGCAGGAACAAGGAGAAGTGCGGAAGAAGATGGTGCAGCGCCCAATGTATTTTGTAAGTTCCCTTCTACAGGGGGCTAGATCAAGATACTCCGGGGTGCAAAAGTTGCTTTCCGGTCTCCTCATGGCCTCGAGAAAGCTGCGCCATTACTTCCAAGCGCATGAGATAACAGTGGTCACTCGCTCTCCGTTGAAGAGGATATTGCAGAATCCAGAGGCAACAGGCAGGATCGTCGAGTGGGCACTGGAGCTGTCAAGCTTTGGTCTCAAGTTTGAGAGTACTTCAACTATCCAGAGCCGAGCTTTGGCGGAATTCATAGCTGAATGGACCCCAACGCCCGATGAAGAAGTTCCAGAGACAAGTGTTCCCGTACAAGAAGCGACAAGTGAATGGGTAATGTACTTTGATGGTGCCTTCTCGCTGCAAGGCGCCAGAGCCGGTGTGGTACTCATAGCGCCCACCGGAGAGCACCTCAAGTATGTTATCCGGATGCACTTTCCCAGGGAGCAAGCGACAAACAATACTGCTGAGTATGAAGGCTTGCTTGCCGGCCTCAGGATTGCGGCCGAACTTGGGATCAAGAAGCTGATTGTGCGGGGAGATTCTCAGTTGGTGGTCCGACAAGTTAACAAGAGTTACCAGAGCCCTTTGATGGAAGCTTATGTAGATGAAGTGAGGAAGCTTGAAGAACACTTTGATGGTGTGCAAATGGAGCACGTTCCAAGAGCTCAGAATGATATTGCGGACGGCCTTTCAAAGTGTGCTGCAATGAAGTTACCTGTGGAACCAGGGACCTTCCTGCTCAAGCTAATTCAACCATCAGTTACGCCATCAGTAGGGCAAAGTAAGAAGAGAAAGTTGGTCTCCGGCGACTACTTGCCGGCGGATCTTCCCGAAGCCGCCGCCAAGGTTCCCAAGATCAACGACCAGAACGCTGAGGAACAGTTTGCTCCTGCAGATCCAAGGGTCTGTACAGTTGAAGCAATCGTTCCCGACAAGCCTCGCCCCGGCGAGCTTGCCGGGGAACCATCAGCTCCGGTGGAGACGCAAGTCGTTGCCGTGGAAGCTGGGGTTCCCGCAGCGGCCCTCATGCCTTTAGTCCTTGCTGTCGAGCCTCGGGCTCCGGCATGGGCGCAGCAGATCATTCGTTTTCTGCAAACTGGAGAACTTCCCGACGACCCAGGATGGAGAAGATAACCAGGCAGTCAAGTATGTACCAGTTCGTTGACAATGAACTGTACAGAAGAAGACTCAATGGTGTCAGGTTGAAGTGCATTTCCAGAGAAGATGGACAGAAGCTGTTGGCAGAGATACACGGAGGCATATGTGGCCACCACATTGGCGCAAGGGCACTTGCCGGGAAGGCGTTCCGGCAAGGGTTCTTTTGGCAAGAAGCCCTCCAAGATGCAACTGCACAAGTAACCAAGTGTGAAGCGTGCCAGTTCCATGCCAAGCAAATTCATCAGCCAGCTCAAGCTCTCCAGACGATCCCTTTGTCCTGGCCCTTCTCGGTCTGGGGGCTCGATATCCTCGGCCCCTTCCCCCGTGCTGTCGGGGGCTTTGAGTACTTGTACGTTGCAATCGACAAGTTCACAAAGTGGCCAGAAGTGGAACCAGTGATAAAGGTGACAGCACAGTCAGCAGTCAGGTTCTTCAGGTCGATTGTTTGCCGTTTCGGGATCCCTAACAGGATCATCACCGACAACGGCACACAGTTCACCAGTCACACCTTCATGCAGTACGTCCAAGACCTTGGCGCCAAGGTCTGTTTCGCTTCTGTTGCTCACCCGAGAAGCAACGGTCAAGCGAAGAGGGCCAATGCTGAAGTGCTGCGCGGACTCAAGACAAGAACCTTCGACAGGCTGCGCAAGTGCGGAAGAAACTGGATAGAGGAGTTGCCGGCGGCTCTTTGGTCAATCAGGACGACACCAAGTCGAGCCACCGGACAGACACCCTTTGCTCTTGTCTATGGAGCAGAGGCAGTTCTCCCCACGGAACTCGTATACGGATCTCCTCGAGTGCTCGCTTATGATGAGCTTGAGCAAGAGCAACTGCGACAAGATGATGCATTGCTCCTCGAGGAGGAGCGTCTCCAGGCTGCTGTACGAGCTGCTCGATACCAGCAGGCCTTGCGCCGCTATCATAGCCGCAAGGTCAAGGCCAGGAGTCTCGAGGAAGGCGACCTTGTTCTTCGGCGTGTTTAGTCCGCCAAGAATTCCAACAAGTTGACGCCGAAGTGGGAAGGCCCTTATCGGGTGAGACAAGTCACAAGGCCCGGCGCTGTCCGCCTTGAGACCGAAGAAGGCTTACCGGTGAGCAACTCCTGGAACATAGAGCATCTTCGCAAGTTTCACCCATAAGGCGCGGTTGCCGTGATCCGCTCCGGCAACCACCTTTTGTACGAGTCTTGCCGCTGTTGCATGTAATCCTTTGTACAAAGCCGGGCGCAGATCCCGTGCATCAGTAAAGCTTTTGCGTTTTGCACTATTTGCCTTTCCCATGCTTTTCTTCGTTATTTGCATGCATTGTTTGGCATCTTGTGCAACACACATCCCCGGTAAGCATTAGCACGCCGAAAGGCACTATACTTATTTTCCCTCTTCTTTTTCTTTCCCTCTTAAGCAGAAGGAATGTTCCTCGCGCACAAGTTTGCCGGGGGGGGGGGGGAAGAGATGGAAGAAGAACCAAGTGCTGTTCAAGAAAGAGAAGCCTTGTCGGGGAAGCGAGCAATATATGAAAGCTAAGTTACCAGAATTTGAGCAGTTCACATTTTTAAATTTTAGTTATCTTCCTTGAACAACCACACTTTGTATGGAAAACCTGTGCACGGAGGAACCTACCCGTGGCTAGCCGCACCCTTATCTTGTTTTCGAGCACGCTCAAACGACTTAAGTGAGCTGCGACAAGTGTCGCGCCCTTGCTTCGTTTTCGAGTTTGCTCAGCAAGCTAAGTGCGTTGCGACTAGCTGCGGCAAGGTTGCTTGCCGGTAAGGCCTTGGCCAGCAGGCTGCTCAGAGTCCAGCACTCAGCGCTCGCGGCAAGGGCCCCTTGCCGGCAAGTCCCCTAGAAGCGTAGGGTTAAAAGCATACAAAGTAAAGGACCAAAGCAAGGGAGATAACACTGCATCGATTGATCAAAATAAGATAATATATTACAAGAGATAACTTGTCGCAATGGCTAATAGGTTCATGTTCATGACACACTTTGTAGCAGCAAAGGAAATAAAAAGAAGGAGGTCTAATCTACGCGGTCACCCTCACGCCTGGAGATCTTGTTCACCTTGGCGATGATGTGGGCGACCTGCGCCTTCAGTGCCTCCTGATCTGCGTCGGCCGGCAAGCTGCGGAGGACGTTGACGAGATTAATACCAGGGTTGCGGTAGACAATCTTGGTCAAGACACGCTCCAAAGTACCCGCGCAGAGCTGGCGCGACTCCTCGGCCAGCTGCGCGGGGAGCCTCTGCTGCAGACGTGCGAGCGCCGGCGCGATCCCCCTGAAGAAAAGACTGAGCTTGGCGCTGTGCGGGAGATTTGGATCCGGAGAGTATATGAGGTGCTCCACCCTCAGCGCCATCAGCTCCTTGTCGATGTTGGCAGCAGAAGCCACCAGATCTTCAGTCCATATTTCGACGGTCCGGCGGAAGTTGTTAGCTGAAGTGGCAGCGCTCTCCACCAGGCCTCGCTCCTTGCGGAGCTCGTCCTTCAGCTTGGTCTCGCGGTCCCGGACGGCGTCGAGTGAATCTTTCAACGTGGAGACCTTCAACTCCAGATCAGCAATTGAGTCCTTGGCGGCTTTGAGCTCGTCGCCCTGCTTGGATAGGCGTACCTGGAGTTCGGAGTTGGAATGGGCTGAAGGAAATATGCCTAGAGGCAATAATAAAGTTGTTATTTATATTTCCTTATATCATGATAAATGTTTATTATTCATGCTAGAATTGTATTAACCGGAAACTTAGTACATGTGTGAATACATAGACAAAACAGAGTGTCCCTAGTATGCCTCTACTAGACTAGCTCATTGATCAAAGATGGTTATGTTTCCTAACCATAGACATGAGTTGTCATTTGATCAGCGGGATCACATCATTAGGAGAATGATGTGATGGACAAGACCCATCCGTTAGCATAGCACTATGATCGTTTAGTTTTACTGCTATTGCTTTCTTCATGACTTATACATGTTCCTATGACTATGAGATTATGCAACTCCCGAATACCGTAGGAACACCTTGTGTGCTATCAAACGTCACAACGTAACTGGGTGATCATAAAGATGCTCTACAGGTGTCTCCGAAAGTATTCGTGGTGTTGGCATAGATCAAGATTAGGATTTGTCACTCCGAGTGTCGGAGAGGTATCTCTGGGCCCTCTCGGTAACACGCATCACAATAAGCCTTGCAAGCAAAAGACTAATGAGTTAGTCACGAGATGATGTGTTACAGAACGAGTAAAGAGACTTGCCGGTAACGAGATTGAACTAGGTATAGAGATACCGACGATCGAATCTCGGGCAAGTAACATACCGTTGACAAAAGGAACAACGTATGTTGTTATGCGGTTCTGACCGATAGAAGATCTTCGTAGAATATGTAGGAGACAATATGAACATCCAGGTTCCGCTATTGGTTATTGACCGGAGATGAGTCTCGGTCATGTCTACATAGTTCTCGAACCCGTAGGGTCCGCACGCTTAACGTTTGATGACGATCGGTATTATGAGTTTATGAGTATTGATGTACTGAAGGTAGTTCGGAGTCTCGGATAAGATCACGGACATGACGAGGAGTCTCAGAATGTCCGAGACATAAAGATTGATATATTGGACGACTATATTCGGACACCGGAAGTGTTCCGGAAAAGTTTCGGATTTATCGGGATTGCCGGAGGGGGTTACCGGAACACCCTACGAGAGGGGATGGTCCATAGTGGGCCTAAAGGGAAAGAGAGAGGCAGCCCATAGGGCTGGCCGGCGCCCCCACCTAGGGTTCCTAGTTGGACTAGGATTGGGGGCGGCGCCACCTCTCCTATTCCTTTCCCTCTTCTTTCTTTTGGTGAATCCTACTAGGAATAGGATTGCAATCCTATTCCTAGTAGGACTCCTTCCCTAGCCGCACCAGGAGAGGTTGGCCGGCCTCCCTCCCTTGCTCCTTTATATACGGGGGCAGGGGGGCACCCAAACACACACAAGTTGAATTGTTTTAGCCGTGTGCGGTGCCCCCCTCCACAGAATCAGACCTCGGTCATACCGTCGCGGAGCTTAAGCGAAGCCCTGCGCCGGTGAACACATCATATCCGTCACCACGCCGTCGTGCTGACGAAACTCTCCCGTGAAGCTCAACTGGATCAAGAGCTCGTGGGACGTCATCAAGCTGAACGTGTGCTGAACGCGGAGGTGCCGTACGTTCGGTGCTTGATCGGTTGGATCGCGAAGAAGTTTGACAACATCAACCGCGTCACTTGACGCTTCCGCTCCCGGTCTACGAGGGTACGTAGACACACTCTCCCCTCTCGTTGCTATGCATCTGGTAGATAGATCTTGCGTGATCGTAGGAAAATTTTAAAATACTACGTTCCCCAACAGTGGCATCATGAGCCAGGTCTATGCGTAGATGATATGCACGAGTAGAACACAATGAGTTGTGGGCGATACTAGTCATACTGCTTACCAGCATGTCATACTTTGCTTCGGCGGTATTGTGAGATGAAGCGGCCCGGACCGACATTACGCGTACGCTTACGCGAGACTGGTTTCACCGTTACAAGCACTCGTTGCTTAAAGGTGACTGGCGGGTGTCTGTCTCTCTCACTTTAGCTGAATCAATTGTGGCTACGCCCGGTCCTTGTGAAGGTTAAAACAACACATACTTGACGAAACATCGTTGTGGTTTTGTATGCGTAGGTAAGAACGGTTCTTGCTAAAGCCCGTAGCAGCCACGTAAAACTTGCAACAACAAAGTAGAGGACGTCTAACTTGTTTTTGCAGGGCTTGTTGTGATGTGATATGGTCAAGACATGATGAGTTATACGTTTTTGTATGAGATGATCATGTTTTGTAAAGTTATCGGCAACTGGCAGGAGCCATATGGTTGTCGCTTTATTGTATGAAATGCAATCGCCATGTAATTGCTTTACTTTATCACTAAGCGGTAGCGATAGTTGAGGAAGCAATAGTTGGCGAGACGACAACGATGCTACGATGGAGATCAAGGTGTCGCGCCGGTGACGAAGGTGATCATGATGGTGCTTTGGAGATAGAGATCAAAAGCACAAGATGATGATGGCCATATCATGTCACATATTTTGATTGCATGTGATGTTTATCTTATTATGCTTCTTATTTTGCTTAGAACGACGGTAGCATTATAAGATGATCCCTTACTAAATTTCAAGGTATAAGTGTTCTCCCTGAGTATGCACCGTTGCGAAAGTTCGTCGTGCCGAGACACCACGTGATGATCGGGTGTGATAAGCTCTACGTTCAAATACAACGGGTGTAAGCCAGTTTTGCACACGCAGAATACTCGGGTTAAACTTGACGAGCCTAGCATATACAGATATGGCCTCGGAACACTGGAGACCGAAAGGTCGAGCGTGAATCATATAGTAGATATGATCAACAAAAGATGTTCACCATTGAAACTACTCCATCTCACGTGATGATCGGACATGGTTTAGTTGATTTGGATCACGTGATCATTTAGATGACCGGAGGGATGTCTATCTAAGTGGGAGTTCTTAAGTAATATGATTAATTGAACTTTAATTTATCATGAACTTAGTCCTGGTAGTATTAGCATATCTATGTTGTAGATCAATAGCTCGCAATGTTGCTCCACGTTTATTTTTTATATGTTCCTAGAGAAAACCAAGTTGAAAGATGTTAGTAGCAATGATGCGGAATTGTTCCGTGATCTGAGGATTATCCTCATTGCGGCACAGAAGAATTATGTCCTTGATGCACCGCTAGGTGACAGACCTATTGCAGGAGCAGATGTAGACGTTATGAACGTTTTGACAAAAGCTCGGTATGATGACTACTTGATAGTTTAGTGCACCATGCTTTACGGCTTATAACCGGGACTTCAAAAACGTTTTGAACGCCATGGAGCATATGAGATGTTCCAAGAGTTGAAATTAGTATTTCATACTCATGCCCGTGTCTAGAGGTATAAGACTTCTGACAGTACTTTGCCTAAAGATGGAGGAGAATAGCTCAACTAGTGAGCATGTGCTCAGATTGTCTGGGTACTACAATTACTTGAATCAAGTGGGAGTTAATCTTCCAGATAAGAAAGTAATTGACAAAGTTCTCTAGTCACTATCACCAAGTTAGTAGAACTTCGTGATAAACTATAATATGCAAGGGATGACGAAGGTAATTCCCGAGCTCTTCGCAATGCTGAAATCGGCGAAGGTAGAAATCAAGAAAGAACATCAAGTGTTGATGGTTAATAAGACCACTTGTTTCAAGTAAAGGGCAAAGGGATAGAAGGGGAACTTCAAGAAGAATGACAAGCAAGTTGTCACTCCCATGAAGAAACCCAAAGCTAAACTCAAGCCTGAAACTAAGTGCTTCTACTGCAAAGGAAATGGTCACCGGAAGTGGAACTGCCCTAGATACTTGGCGGATAAGAAGGATGGCAAAAGTGAACAAAGGTATATTTGATATACAGATTATTGATGTGTATTTTACTAGTGTTCATAGCAACCCCTCGATATTTGATACTGGTTCAGTTGCTAAAGAGTAGTAACTCGAAGTGGGAGTTGCATAATGAACATAAACTAGTTAAAGGATGAAGTGACGATGTGTATTGGAAGCAGTTCCAAGATTGATATGATCATCATCGCACACTCCCTATACTTTCGGGATTAGTGTTGAACCTAAATAAGTGTTATTTGGTGTTTGTGTTGAGCATGAATATGATTTGATCATGTTTATTGCAATACGGTTATTCATGTAAGTTAGAGAATAATTGTTGTTCTGTTTGCATGAATAAAACCTTCTATGGTCATACACCCAATGAAAATAGTTTGTTGGATCTCGATCGTGTGATACACATATTCATAATATTGAAGCCAAAAGATGCAAGGTTAATAATGATAGTGCAACTTATTTGTGGCACTATCGTTTAGGTCATATTGGTGTAAAACGCATGAAGAAACTCCATAATGATGGACTTTTGGAATCACTTGATTATGAATCACTTGGTGCTTGCGAACCATGCCTCATGGGCAAGATGACTAAAACTCCGTTCTCCGGAACTATGGAGCGAGCAACAGATTTGTTGGAAATCATACATACTGATGTATGTGGGCCAATGAGTGTTGAAGCTCGTGGCGGGTATCGTTACTTTCTAACCTTCACTGATGATTTGAGCAGATATGGGTATATCTACTTAATGAAACACAAGTCTGAAACATTTGAAAAGTTCAAAGAATTTCAGAGTGAAGTAGAGAATCATCGTAACAAGAAAATAAAGTTTCTACGATCTGATTGTGGAGGAGAATATTTGAGTTACGAGTTTGGTCTTCATTTGAAACAATGTGGAATAGTTTCACAACTCACGCCACCCGGAACACCACAGCGTAATGGTGTGTCCGAACGTCGTAACCATACTTTATTGGATATGGTGCGATCTATGATGTCTCTTACCGATTTACCACTATCACTTTTGGGGTTATGCATTAGAGACAGTTGCATTCACATTAAATAGGGCACCATCTAAATCCGTGGAGATGACACCATATAAACTGTCATTTCTTTAAGTTTGGGACTGCGATGCTTATGTGAAAAAGTTTCAACATGATAAGCTCGAACCCAAATCGGAGAAGTAAATCTTCATAGGATACCCAAAAGAAACTGGTGGGTACACCTTCTATCACAGATCCGAAGGCAAGATCTTTGTTGCTAAGAGTGGATCCTTTCTAGAGAAGGAGTTTCTCTCGAAAGAAGTGAGTGGGAGGAAAGTAGAACTTGATGAGGTAATTGTACCTTCTCCCGGATTGGAAAGTAGTACATCACAGGAAATTGTTCCAGTGATTCCTACACCAATTAGTGAGGAAGTTAATGATAATGATCATGAAACTTCGGATCAAGTTTCTGCTGAACGTCGTAGATCAACCAGAGTACGTTTCGCACCAGAGTGGTACGGCAACCCAGTTCTGGAAATCATGTTACTAGACCATGATGAACCTACGAACTATGAGGAAGCGATGATGAGCCCAGATTCCGCAAAATGGCTTGAAGCCATGAAATCTGAGATGGGATCCATGTATGAGAACAAAGTGTGGACTTTGGTTGACTTGCCCGATGATCGGCAAGCCATCGAAAATAAATGGATCTTCAAGAGGAAGACCGACGGAGACGGTAATATTACTGTTTACAAAGCTCGACTTGTTGCGAAAGGTTTTTGACAAGTTCAAGGAGTTGACTACGATGAGACTTTCTCACCTGTAGCGATGCTTAAGTCTGTCCGAATCATGTTAGCAATTGCCGCATTTTATGATTATGAAATCTGGCAAATGGATGTCAAAACTGCATTCCTAAATGGATATCTCAAAGAAGAGTTGTATATGATGCAACCAGAAGGTTTTGTCGATCCAAAAGGTGCTGACAAAGTATGCAAGCTCCAGCGATCCATCTATGGACTGGTGCAAGCATCTCGGAGTTGGAATATACGCTTTGATGAGGTGATCAAAGCATATGGTTTTATACAGACTTTTGGAGAAGCCTGTATTTACAAGAAAGTGAGTGGGAGCTCTGTAGCATTTCTAATATTATATGTAGATGACGTATTGTTGATTGGAAATGGTATAGAATTTCTGGATAGCATAAAAGGATACTTGAATAAAAGTTTTTCGATGAAAGACCTCGGAGAAGCTGCTTACATATTAGGCATCAAAATCTATAGAGATAGATCAAGACGCTTAATTGGACTTTCACAAAGCACATACCTTGATAAGATTTTGAAGAAGTTCAAAATGGATTAGTCAAAGAAAGGGTTCTTGCCTGTTTTACAAGGTATGAAGTTGAGTAAGACTCAATGCCCGATCACTGCAGAAGATAGAGAGAAAATGAAAGTCATTCCCTATGCCTCAGCCATAGGATCTATCATGTATGCAATGCTGTGTACCAGGCCTGATGTGTGCCTTGCTATAAGTCTAGCAGGGAGGTACCAAAGTAATCCAGGAGTGGATCACTGTACAGCGGTCAAAATTATCCTTAGTAACTGAATGACTAAGGAAATGTTTCTCGATTATGGAGGTGATAAAGAGTTCGTCGTAAAGGGTTACCCCGATGCAAGCTTTAACACTAAATCCAGATGACTCTAAAGTATCAATCTGGATGCATATTGAAAGTGGGAGCAATTAGCTAGAGTAGCTCCATGCAGAGCATTGTAGACATAGAAATTTGCGAAATACATACGGATCTGAATGTGACAGACCCGTTGACTAAACTTCTCTCACAAGCAAAACATGATCACACCTTATTACTCTTGGGTATTAATCACATAGCGATGTGAACTAGATTATTGACTCTAGTAAACCCTTTGGGTGTTGGTCACATGGTGATGTGAACTATGGGTGTTATTCACATAACGATGTGAACTATCGGTATTAAATCACATGGCGATGTGAGCTAGATTATTGACTCTAGTGCAAGTGGGAGACTGAAGGAAATATGCCCTAGAGGCAATAATAAAGTTGTTATTTATATTTCCTTATATCATGATAAATGTTTATTATTCATGCTAGAATTGTATTAACCGGAAACTTAGTACATGTGTGAATACATAGACAAAACAGAGTGTCCCTAGTATGCCTCTACTAGACTAGCTCATTGATCAAAGATGGTTATGTTTCCTAACCATAGACATGAGTTGTCATTTGATCAACAGGATCACATCATTAGGAGAATGATGTGATGGACAAGACCCATCCGTTAGCATAGCACTATGATCGTTTAGTTTTACTGCTATTGCTTTCTTCATGACTTATACATGTTCCTATGACTATGAGATTATGCAACTCCCGAATACCGTAGGAACACCTTGTGTGCTATCAAACGTCACAACGTAACTGGGTGATCATAAAGATGCTCTACAGGTGTCTTCGAAAGTATTCGTGGTGTTGGCATAGATCAAGATTAGGATTTGTCACTCCGAGTGTCGGAGAGGTATCTCTGGGCCCTCTCGGTAACACGCATCACAATAAGCCTTGCAAGCAAAAGACTAATGAGTTAGTCACGAGATGATGTGTTACGGAACGAGTAAAGAGACTTGCCGGTAACGAGATTGAACTAGGTATAGAGATACCGACGATCGAATCTCGGGCAAGTAACATACCGTTGACAAAAGGAACAACGTATGTTGTTATGCGGTTCTGACCGATAAAAGATCTTCGTAGAATATGTAGGAGACAATATGAACATCCAGGTTCCGCTATTGGTTATTGACCGGAGATGAGTCTCGGTCATGTCTACATAGTTCTCGAACCCGTAGGGTCCGCACGCTTAACGTTTGATGACGATCGGTATTATGAGTTTATGAGTATTGATGTACCGAAGGTAGTTCGGAGTCCCGGATAAGATCACGGACATGACGAGGAGTCTCGGAATGTCCGAGACATAAAGATTGATATATTGGACGACTATATTCGGACACCGGAAGTGTTCCGGAAAAGTTTCGGATTTATCGGGATTGCCGGAGGGGGTTACTGGAACCCCCTACGAGAGGGGATGGTCCATAGTGGGCCTAAAGGGAAAGAGAGAGGCAGCCCATAGGGCTGGCCGGCGCCCCCACCTAGGGTTCCTAGTTGGACTAGGATTGGGGGCGGCGCCACCTCTCCTATTCCTTTCCCTCTTCTTTCTTTTGGTGAATCCTACTAGGAATAGGATTGCAATCCTATTCCTAGTAGGACTCCTTCCCTAGCCGCACCAGGAGAGGTTGGCCGGCCTCCCTCCCTTGCTCCTTTATATACGGGGGCAGGGGGCACCCAAACACACACAAGTTGAATTGTTTTAGCCGTGTGCGGTGCCCCCCTCCACAGAATCACACCTCGGTCATACCGTCGCGGAGCTTAAGCGAAGCCCTGCGCCGGTGAACACATCATATCCGTCACCACGCCGTCGTGCTGACGAAACTCTCCCGTGAAGCTCAACTGGATCAAGAGCTCGTGGGACGTCATCAAGCTGAACGTGTGCTGAACGCGGAGGTGCCGTACGTTCGGTGCTTGATCGGTTGGATCGCGAAGAAGTTTGACAACATCAACCGCGTCACTTGACGCTTCCGCTCCCGGTCTACGAGGGTACGTAGACACACTCTCCCCTCTCTTTGCTATGCATCTGGTAGATAGATCTTGCGTGATCGTAGGAAAATTTTAAAATACTACGTTCCCCAACATGGGCGTCTTTCTCGCGCTCTATGTTGAGCGCGGTGACCCTCTCCGTGCTCGCCTTCAGGTACTCCTCCAGCTGCACCACCTTAGCTTCAAGGTCCTTCTTGGCGGTCTCCGCGGTGGCCGCGGCGGCTTTCGCTTCCTTCAACTCTCTGCCAAGGGCCTGCTCCCGGGCGGTAAGGTCGTCCTCGTGGGCGTCGAGGTCGACCTTCCGCTGGTTGAGCGCTCCTTCTCGCTGGGACAGCGCTTCACCGACCAGTCGCTGCTGCTCCTCGGCCTCAGCCTTCTCCAGGAGGAACTCTTGCTGCTCTCCGGCAAGCCTCTCGCGCTCTTCCGCCAAGTCGCGGAGGGCCGCCTGGTTGGCGGCACGGAGCTCTGCGGCGCGTTTCTCCTAGTCTGCTGCAGCCTTGGCAGTGAGGGCTTCCCGAGACTCCAGTTTCGCCTGCCTGGCCCGGTAAAGGGCCAGGAGCCGGTGAAGCAGTTTCTCCTCCTCGGGCTCGTCGCTCCCGCCAGGCGCTTCAACGATCTTCAGCCCCGCGGAGGCGAGAACCTCTCCATCAAAGGTCTCTCCCTCCACGGGGGCTCGCGACGAGGATCCCCACGGCACTTGTATGAAGACGCCATTGAGGGCCTCAAGATAGAAGTCGGGCTGCTCCTTATCGGCGGAGGGGTCGGCGGCCGGTGCAGCGCTCGACGCTCCTGCTGCCTCCGGGCCGGCAGTGTGGTCGCCGTCCCCCTCCCGGGCCGCGGCGTCTGCGGCTGGAGCAGTCTCCTCAGCGGCAGGCTCGTCGGCTCCTGCCACGTCCTCGACGACAGTGGCGTTGCCGCCGTCGCCTTGCGCGCCCTCCTCGCCGGTGGCCTCGGTCTCCATCCGGTCCGGCGCGGGAGGATCTAGCAGAAGAAGAAAAGAAACGATCAAGCAAATATCCAAAAAGACAAGTTCAAGAAGACGAAACTACAAGACTTACCTTCGCGGACTTCGTCGACGACAGGCTCCCTCGCCGGGGAGTCCTCCCTTGGCGGTGGAGCGGTGGCCCCTGCCGGCGGAGGGCCGTCCGTGCCCTCCCTTGGCGGGGTGGCCACCCTTGTCGGGCTACCCGCCCTTGGCGGGGAGCCCGTCCTTGGCGGGACATTCTCCCTCGCCAGGGAGTTTGTCCTTGGCGGGGAGGGTGGGATCTGTAGCTCCTCGGGAGTAACCTCCGGTTGCTCCTGCGGCTGCGGCCCCATTTCTGCACAAGACAAACAAAACAAACAAGGCAACAAGATATCAGTACAAAGCAAAAACCTCCAGCGCGCCCGACAAGTAAGAAGCCCAAGACCAGACTTACGCTGGGGGCTGCGCTGGGGGCTGCTCCTCGGAGCAGCGGTTGGGTCCGGCAAGTTCGTCGCTGGCGCGTCCCCTGTCGCCGCGACGGGCGAGTCGTCGTCGACCTCGACCACAGGGACCTTGGCCCGTTTCGCCATCCGCTGAACCAGGGGCCTGCAAGCAAAGCGAGAACAAGATCAGAACCATGAAGGAAGAATCAAGATAGAATCGAAGAAGTTGTAAATTACAAGCACTTACTCCTCTTCCTCGTCGTCGTCACTGAGGGCGGAGAAATGAAACTCCACCTGAGGCGCTCCCGTGCGAGGAGCAGGAGGAGAAGGCTCCCTCGGGCGCTTGGCGGTCTCCGGGGCTGGGGGCTGCGAAGACCCAGCCTTCGTTGGCGCCGAGGCCCGGGGAGCAGGCGGAGCAGCTGCTCCACTCTGAGAGGATCCCCCTCCGCTAGGTGCTGGTGCGCGAGGCGCCTCCATCGCGGCTGACGCGCGGGGCGCCTCCGCCGCGGCTGGTGCATTGGGGGCCTCCGTCGCGCCTTGGCTCGCTCTGGTGGCCCGCGCCGCCCGGCGAGCAGGCTGCTGTCGGGGCGCCTGCGTCCTCGTCACTGTGGGCGCCTTGCGGAGGCGCTTCCCCGGCGCGTGCTTTGGACTTGCCGGAGGTGGGGAGTTCTCCGACGACGAGGAGGTGTCGTCGTCGGGCCCTAGAGACCCGCCGGTGTCTTCGTCGGCCTCGTCCTCCTCCTCCTCCCCAGTAGGCCCGCTGGGTCCAGCACCCTGCCCTGCGGCTCCGCTCCCTCCGGCACCTCTGCTCCCTCCGGCAACCTCGCCTCTTGCGGCGGCCTCGCTCACAACCCCGGGGATCCCGGCATGCCTCAGAGAGGGAACCCCGGCAAGCTCGTCGGGCGGAAGCTTGAGCAATCTGCGGATCTCTGCCTCCTCTGCTTGGCACGACGCGTCCTCAGCCTCTGCCTCGTCAACGGTGAATCCGAAGTCACCTGCCGCTGCGGCTGCGGCGGCCTCTTCCATCCGGGAAGCAATATAGGCTATATCCCGCTCCGTGGTGGCCCGAGTGAGACCCTTGTTCTCCTCGGCGTTCTTGGGCACCTCGACCAGATTATCGAAGAAACTCATAATTGCATCCGGCGTGGGCACTATCCAGGTGGGGTCGACGCCGTGAGAGTCACACGCGGGCATCATTGCGCGCAAGGCATCCCGGGCAGTGCTGTTGCACAGCGGCACCACTCCCCAGGGAGGTCTAAACCACTCTGGATGGGCCGGGTCGTGCTTGAAAAGCTCCCGGACCATCCCCTTCAGCTCCAGCGCCGTGAAGTTGAAGTTCAAACCCGGGCGCAGCCTCATAATGTCCGCCGCATTGCCGAACTCCCATGCTGGCCTTTTCCTCTCCTGTAAAGGGGCAATGCGGCGGCGGAGGAAATCTGCCCCTACCTCTCCGATGGTCAACTTGGCTACCCGGAGACGAAGTATCCGGACGAGGGCGGCGTTGAGCTTGACGTCATCCGGGGCCAACTCGCTCCAGTCCCTGCCGCGCACTATGGCTGTTGTGCGCGGCGCAGTAAAAGGCTCCGGCTGGTCCTCCACTACCCAGCACCAATCTGCGCGCCACTCTTCCCACTTGCCGCGGAGTTCTCCTTTCAGATATGATTCCTTCTTGTTCAAGCGGAAGATCCAGGAGATACCCCCGGAGAGGGGAGCGCCGGCCTCTACTCTAGGCATGAAGAAATGCCGAAAGAGTGCTACGTTCGGATAGATCCCTATGTAGTTTTCGCACAGATGTGCGAAAACCGCCATCGTAAGGATGGCGTTGGGGGTGAAGTCTAAGAGGTGGAGATTGTATGTGTTCATGATATCACAGAAAAACTCCGAGAACGGAGGGCACAAGCCGCAGTGAAAGAAGACAGCGAAGAAGAAATACCCGCCGGGGTACAGATCTCTGGCGGCGGCCGGGTAGACTCTGGTGCGGGGATGCGCCTTGGTCTCCTTGGCCCAGAAGAGGTAGTACTTGTTCCAGAGCTCCCTCGCGCTGAGCCTCGGCGCGAAGACCACGTTCCTCCTCCGCAGGAGAGCAAGCTTCGCCGCCTGCTCGGACTTCTCCCTCTTGGCCTTCTCCGCTTTCGCCTTCTCGGCCTTCGGAGCCATGGCGGAGGCGGCGGGGGAGGGGGCGAGAAGCTCGGCGGCGCCGCGGATGCGGAGGAGGAGTGGAGGCAAAGAGGCAGCGGGGGATTTCTGGAGGTTGAAGAAGCAATGAAAGCGAAGGAGGGAAACTGCCCCTGTTTCCTCAGCTTTTATGGGGGGAAGTGGGGGACGCTCCACATTTCCCATTAAAGAACGTGGCCACGATCTCTCCCACGGCGCCGCAATCGATGAATGCCATTAGGAAGGGGCGCGGCGGATGCGTAAGGGGAATTACGGCTTGCCGTGGGCCGCGCGTGCCCGTGCACTGTTTTGGGCCTGGCCCAACAGCGCTCGGCACCGTGTGTGGCCCAGGCCCGGGGGCTCCCGTCGGTGTACTAAGATAGGGGTACCTTAGTACCCCAACTTGTGCACGGGCAGTGGCAGCTTCCCGCGGCAGGGTCTACCACGTGCTTACCGGAAACCTCTCTGGCCCCTATTAAGCCATTCAAAAACAAAGTATGCAAGACAGAAGATCAAGGCCCTGGCAAGTAGAGCTTGCCGGGAAGGCCGTCCCAGGCTCAAGACCATCACATTAACGCAAGACCCTGGCAAGAGGAGCTTGCCAGGAAGACCAGAAGACTGCATTTCAGAAGACATGCCTCGGCGCACCATGCGCCTCGGCAAGGCCCGGGGAGCGATAAGCTTCAGGGCCCGGCAAGATCAAGACCCCGGCAAGGTGCTTGCCGGGGAAGCCTGCACTGTGTGCCCGCGCTCCAGCCCATCGGCCCACGCGTCGCCCTGGGGCCCTTCCAGGGACGTGTGGCGGATGGCTGTGCAGCCTGGGGGACACGGTGGCACTCCACGGTGACGAGGCTACCGCCGTGGCGAACGGAGACGCACGGGCGGGCGCTTTTGGGGTCGACGGCGACGGGCATTTAATGCTCTTGTCCCCCACTGTCAAAGTAGGTGATGACCACTGTTCATTCACTGTTCACGCACTGTTCCCGCACTGTTACAACTACCACCAAAGTTACATTTTTACCCTCCTCTACGTTGACACCTGTCGGTGACCCCTTGAGCTATAAAAGGAGGCCCATGCACAACGTAGAAAGGGTTCGGAACCTAGACAGCTCTCTTGCTCGGTGGAGCTAGTTCTTCAAGCTCCCGAGTCCCAACACTCAATACAATCTAAGCAAGAGTAGGGTTTTACGCGTCCGCGCGGCCCGAACCTGGGTAAACTGCCCGCGTGCTCTCCTCGATCTGCTCTTCGTGCTCCCTCCGCTCCCTTACCGCAACGTACAAGGGGCTCCGGTCCCATAGGTGCTCGTGGTGGACAGTTTCCCCCGACACCACCCTTGTGGGCCCCCTCTGGCTCCCCCGATGCCCTCCTTCCTCCTATATATATCCATATACCCTGAAAACATCGAGGCAACAGAGAAAACCCTAATTCCACTGCCGCAACCTTCTGTTCCCGTGAGATCACATCTTGGGGCCTATTCCGGAGCTCCGTCGGAGGGGGGGGATCTACCACGGAGTGCTTCTACATCAACACCATAGCCTCACCAATGAGTTGTGAGTAGTTTACCACAGACCTTCGGGTCCATAGTTATTAGCTAGATGGCTTCTTCTCTCTTTTTGGATCTCAATACAAAGTTCTCCTCTATCTTCGAGGAGATCTATTCGATGTAATCTTTTTGTAGTTTGTTTCTCGAGATCCGATGAATTGTGGGTTTATGATCAAGATTATCTATGAACACTATTTGATTCTTTTCTGAAATCGTTTATGTATGATTATAATATCCTTGCAAGTCTCTTCAAATTATTCGTTTGGTTTGGCCTACTAGATCTATAGTTCTTGAAATGGGAGAAGTGCTTGGCTTTGGGTTCAATCTTGCGGTGTCCTATCCCAGTGACAGTAGGGGCAGCAAGCCACGTATTGTATTGTTGCCATCGAGGATAAAAAGATGGGTTTTATATCATATTGCTTGAGTTTATCCCTCTACATCATGTCTTCTTACTTAAAGCATTACTCTATTCTTATGAACTTAATACTCTAGATGCATGCTGGATAGCGGTCGATGTGTGGTGTCATAGTAGTAGATGCAGAATCGTTTCGGTCTACTTGTCACGGACGTGATGCCTATATATAATGATCATGCCTAGATATTCTCATAACTATGCGCTTTTCTATCAATTGCTCGACAGTAATTTTTTCACCCACCGTAGAATTCTGCTATCATGAGAGAAGCCACTAGTGAAACCTATGGCCCCCGGGTCTATTCTCAACATATTAATCTTCCATCTACTTTACTTTGCTTTATTTACTTTATGTTCTTATATCAAAAAATACCAAAAATATTATACTATCCTATCTATCAGATCTCACTTTCGTAAGTGACCGTAAAGGGATTGACAACCCCTTATCGCGTTGGCTGCAAAGTTCTTATTTGTTTGTGCAGGTGCAAGGGACTCGCGCGTGGTCTCCTACTGGATTGATACCTTGGTTCTCAAAAACTGAGGGAAATACATACGCTACTGTGCTGCATCACCCTTTCCTCTTCGAGGGAATACAACGCAAGCTCGAGACGTAGCAAGAAGAATTTTTGGCGCTGTTGCCAGGGAGGCTTACGCAAAATTCATATACCAAGTACCTATCAAAAACCCTTATCCTTCGCATTACATTATTTGCCTCTCATTTTCCTCTCCCCCACTTCAACTTTGCCGTTTTCTTCGCCCTTTTTCCGTTCGCCTTTCTGTTTGCTTGTGTTGCTACGTGCCCTCTATCAGCTTGCATCTTCGCTTGCTAAATTATGGATCCTCATCCACTTGCTAATCTTTTTAAGAGATCCAATTATGATGAACCAATTGCTAGTGAGTTGCGTGCACTAGATTATCTTTATGAGGTTTTGCTTGAAATTTGTGAGTCCGAAAATTGTGATGAAGTGTTGAAAGTAGAAAATTATGAAGTGATTCCCGATAGCTCTTTTCATGAAAAACATAATTGCAATGATTCTATTGTAAATTCTATTAATGTCAATTGTCTTAATGATATGCAAAACCCTAAGCTTGGGGATGCTAGTATTGCTATGTCCACTACTTGTTGCAATGATCATGACTGGGGTGATGCTTCTTACGATCTTGAAAACTTATTTAAGCCCCATGATTTATATGAGATTCATAATAATGTTTGCGATAATATTGAAAGTGGGTTTGGAAGAGTGCCAACTTTAGATCCCACATATTTGGAGAACGTTCAATCTTATGATTTTTTTGATAAAAGTGGGTTTGGAGAGGTCATGACTTTAGTTAATGTTGATCCCACTATTTTGGAAGAGTGTCAACTTTGCATGCATGTGGATCGTGTTGAGAATATGTTATGTGACAGATATATATGTTATTTTCTTTGTTTTTGCTTATGTTTAGGAATAAATATTGCATCTAGCTTCTGTTTATATGTGGTTTTGTGTTTTAATTAGTGTTTGTGCCAAGTAGAACCTTTGGGAAGACTTGTGTGATGTCTATATGATCATGCTGTAAAAAAGAGAAACTTTAGCGCTCACGAGTTTGGCCGTGAATTTTTACTGGAGAATGCCATTTAGTTGATTCTTTTTGCAGATGATTAATAGACAAATTCCTCACGTTTACCAACTTATTTCAAATTTTTTTGGAGTTACAGAAGTATTCGAAAGTTACAGATTACTACAGACTGTTCTGTTTTTGACATATTCTGTTTTTCGTGTGTTGTTTGCTTATTTTGATGCATCTATGAGTAGTATTGGGGAATATGAATCATAGAGAAGTTGGAATACAGTAGGTTTAACACCAATATAAACAAAGAATGAGTTCATTACAGTACCTTTGAGTGGTGGTTTGTTTTCTTATACCAACGGAGCTCACGAGACTTTTGGCTAAGTTTTGTGTTGTGAAGTTTTCAAGTTTTGAGTATGGATTTGATGGACTATTGAACAAAGAGTGGAAATAGCATAATCTTGGGTATGACCAAGGAACCCCAAGGTAAAATTCAAGGACAACCAAAAGCCTAAGCTTGGGGATGCCCCGGGAAGGCATCCCCTCTTTCGTCTTCATCTATCGGTAACTATACTCGGGACTATATTTTTATTCACCACATGATATGTGTTTTGCTTGGAGCGTCATGTATGATTTGAGTCATTGTTTTTTAGTTTTCCACAATCAACCTTGCTGGACACACCTTTTGATAGAGATAAATATGACTTAGAATTTATTAGAATACTCTATGTGCTTCACTTATATCTTTTGAGCTATATAGTTTTGCTCTAGTGCTTCACTTATATCTTTTAGAGCATAGTGGTGGTTTTATTTTGTAGAAATTGTTGATCTCTCATGCTTCACTTATATCTTTCTTAGAGTCTTTTAGAACAGCATGGTAATGTGCTTTGGTTATAAAACTAGTCCTAATATGATAGACATCCAAGATGAGTGTAGTAAAAACTTTCATATAAAGTGCATTGAATATGATGAGAAGTTTGATATTTGATGATTGTTTTGAGATATGAGGATGGTGATATTAGAGTCATACTAGTGGATTAATTATTAATTTGAGAAATACTAGTGTTAAAGTTTGTGATTCCCATAGCATGCATGTATGGTGAACTGCTATGTGACGAAGTTAGAGCACGAGGTATTTATTGAGTGTCATCCATTGTGTGGAGGTCGGGATCGCGCGATGGTTAACTCCTACCAACCCTTACCCGAGGAGCATGCGTTGATTACTTTGTTTTGATGACTCGTAGATTTTTGCAATAATTATATGAGTTCTTTATGACTAATGTTGAGTCCATGGATTATACGCACTCTCACCCTTCCACCATTGTTAGCCTCTCTTGTACCGCGCAACTTTCACCGGTACCATACACCCACCATATACCTTCCTCAAAACAGCCACCATACCTACCTATCATGGCATTTCCATAGCGATTCCGAGATATATTGCCATGTAACTTTCCACCGTTCCGTTCATATGACATGCTTCATCATCATTCACATAGAGTCATATTTTGTTCTAGCTTCGAGTTGTAATCTTTGAATTGTAAATAGAAGTGTGATGATCTTCATTATTAGAGCATTGTCCCATGTGAGGAAAGGCCAAATAAAAAAAATAAAAAAGAGATGGCCCAAATAAAATATAGAGAGGGGCTAAAAAAAAGAGAGAAAGCCCCTCCAAAAAAATGAGAGAAAAGAGAGAAGGGACAATGCTATCCTTTTCCACACTTGTGCTTCAAAGTAGCACCATGATCTTCATGTTAGAGAGTCTCTTGTTTTGTCACTTTCATATACTAGTGGGAATTTTCATTATAGAACTTGGCTTGTATATTCCAACGATGAGCTTCCTTAAATGCCCTAGGTCTTCATGAGCAAGCAAGTTGGATGCACACCCACTCAGTTTCTTTTGATGAGCTTTCGTACACTTATTGCTCTAGTGCATCCATTGCATGGAAATCCCTACTCATTCACATTGATATCTATTGATGGGCATCTCCATAGCCCATTGATACGCCTAGTTGATGTGAGACTATCTTCCTCCTTTTTGTCTTCTCCACAACCACCACTCTATTCCACCTATAGTGCTATATCCATGGCTCACGCTCATGTATTGCGTGAAAGTTGAAAGGTTTGCAAAAAAATTGAGTATGAAAATTGCTTGGCCGAAACCGGGGTTGTGCATGATATGAATATTTTGTGTGATGAAGAGGGAGCATAGCCAGGCTATATGATTTTGTAGGGATAACTTTCTTTGGCCATGTTATTTTGAGAAGACATGATTGCTTTGTTAGTATGCTTGAAGTATTATTATTTCTTATGTCAATATAGACTTTTGTCTTGAATATTTCGGCTCTGAACATTCATGCCACAAGAAAGAGAATTACATTGAGAATTATGTTAGATAGCATTCCACATCAAAAATTCTGTTTTTATCATTTACCTACTCGAGGACGAGCAGGAATTACGCTTGGGGATGCTTGATACGTCTCCAACGTATCTATAATTTTTTATTGTTCCATGCTATTATATATTCTATTTTGGATGTTCAATGGGCTTTATTATACACTTTTATACTACTTTTGGGAGTAACCTACTAACCCAAGGCCTAGTGCAGATTGCTGTTTTTTGCCTATTTCCGGGTTTCGTAGAAAAGGAATATTAAACGGAGTCCAAACGGAATGAAACCTTCGGGAGAGTTATTTTTGGAACCGTATCTACCCAGAAGACTTGGAGTACACGCGAGGGAACGAAGGAGGTGGCCACGAGGGTCCAGGGCGCGCCCCCCACCCTCGTGGGCCCCCTCTGGCTCCCTCGATGCCCTCCTTCCTCCTATATATATCCATATACCCTGAAAACATCGAGGCAACATAGAAAACCCTAATTCCACCGCCGCAACCTTCTGTTCCCGTGAGATCCCATCTTGGGGCCTGTTCCGGAGCTCCGCCGGAGGGGGGGGGGGGGTCTACCACGGAGTGCTTCTACATCAACACCATAGCCTCACCAATGATTTGTGAGTAGTTTACGACAGACCTTCGGGTCCGTAGTTATTAGCTAGATGGCTTCTTCTCTCTTTTTGGATCTCAATACAAAGTTCTCCTCGATCTTCGAGGAGATCTATTCGATGTAATCTTTTTGTGGTGTGTTTGTCAAGATTCGATGAATTGTAGGTTTATGATCAAGATTATCTATGAACAATATTTGATTCTTTTCTGAAATCTTTTATGTATGATTATAATATCCTTGCAAGTCTCTTCGAATTATTGGTTTGGTTTGTCCTACTAGATCTATAGTTCTTGCAATGGGAGAAGTGCTTGGCTTTGGGTTCAATCTTGCGTTGTCCTTTCCCAGTGACAACAGGGGCAGCAAGGCACGTATTGTATTGTTGCCATCGAGGATAAAATGATGGGGTTTATATCATATTGCTTGAGTTTATCCCTCTATATCATGTCATCTTGCTTAAAGCATTACTCTGTTCTTATGAACTTAATACTCTAGATGCATGCTGGATAGCGGTCGATGTGTGGAGTAATAGTAGTAGATGTAGAATCGTTTCGGTCTACTTGCCATAGACGTGATGCCTATATATAATGATCATGCCTAGATATTCTCATAACTATGCGCTTTTCTATCAATTGCTCGACAGTAATTTGGTCACCCATCGTAGAATTCTGCTAACATAAGAGAAGCCACTAGTCCTATGGCCCCCGGGTCTACTCTCAACATATTAATCTTCCATCTACTTTACTTTGCTTTATTTACTTTCTGTTCTTATATCAAAAAATACCAAAAATATTATACTATCCTATCTATCAGATCTCACTTTCGTAAGTGACCGTAAATGGATTGACAACCCCTTATCACATTGGCTGCGAAGTTCTTATTTGTTTGTGCAGGTGCGAGGGACTCGCGCGTGGTATCCTACTGAATTGATACCTTGGTTCTCAAAAACTGAGGGAAATACTTACGCTACTGTGCTGCATCACCCTTTCCTCTTTGAGGGAATACAACGCAAGCTCGAGAAGTAGCTCCCACCTGGGCGCTCCAGGAGAGGGGGGCGCGCCCTGGTGAGTTCTACCCACGCAGGGGCCCCTCTCTGGTGGGTCTTGGCTCTAGTAATTCTCTTTTATTCCATAAAAATTCCTTGCAAAGTTTTGTTTCATTCAGAGAGCTTTTATTTCTGCACAAAAACAACACCATGGTAGTTCTGCTGAAAATAACGTCAGTCCGGGGTTAGTTTCATTCAAATCATGAAAATTAGAGTCCAAAACAAGAGGAAAAGAGTGAGGAAAAGTATATATGTTGGAGATGTATCAACTCCCCCAAGATTAAATCTTTGCTTGTCCTTAAGCAATTCAGTTGATAAACTGAAAGTGAGAAAGAAAAACTTTTCCGAACTCTTTTGGTCTAGTTTGCATAAATAAGCTTAAATAGCACCCAGGTTTTCATCCAACCTTATAGCAAACCATGCCAACAATAACATTTATAGATTATATTAACTCATATGAATGACATAATCAGCTAGCGAGCGGTAATAAGAGATCACAAACAGCAACACGTTGTCAAAACAACCATGATATAATATGACAATAGTTGTTTCTTGCTAGCCCTTTCTGAGACCGCAAAACATAAATGCAGAGCACCTTCAAAGTTCTAGCAGCGACTAAACATTGTAATTCATGGTAGAAAAGATCGAGTCATGCTAACACCCAACATTCACTACACGCAATGCATAGACATGCCAACAATGCTCTCAGATCTGGCGCTTATTAGAGAAGGTGATGACACAACATAAAAGTAAATACAAAGTCCCTTTGCAGAGGGAAGCAGTGATTTGCAGAGGTGCCAGAGCTCTAATTTTTAAAACAAAGGTAAATGAAATATTTGAGAGGTGCACCCTTCTCATTCACTTCACGACTATCAGCTATCGACATATCCCATGCTAAATGAGCTAGTGGCGGTTCGCGAGCAGAAAAGTAAATGTTCGAACTCCATTGGGAGATTTTGTTTGTTTATTTGTAAGCTTTTTCTTTTTGCATTTTTGGACTGGAAATCCCTATTACCGCCCTTTTCTTGTGCAATGGCGAGTGAATAAACACTCAACCTGAGAATAACCCGCTTAGCATGGAAAATACCAACCACCTCATGTCGTTCCATGAACGATCCAGACACACAAAAAGGATATTTATTTGAAGTTTTTAGAGGTGGCACATGCAAATTTACTTAGGAGGGCAGGGTAATACCGCATATAGGTAGGTATGGTGGACTCATCTGAATAACTTTGAGTTTTAAAATTTGATGCACAAGTAGTATTCCCGCTTAGTACAGGTGAAGGCTAGCAAATAGGTTGGGAAGCATCCAGCTAGAGAGCAACAATGGTCATGAACATGCATCATGCATAATAAACATTGGACACCGGCATAAGTAGGATATGGACACTATGAATATAAATATCATAGAGGCTATGTTGGTTTTGATTTAACTACATGCATAAACATGTGCCAAGTCAAGCCACTTGAACATTCAGAGGAGGATACCATATCATGATGCTACATCACAATCATTTTAACGCTATGTTGAGATCCAAGATAAATCATTATTAACTCCTAGCTACTTATGCATGGCATGAGAAACTATAATCTCTAATTGTCATGGCAAACATGTGTAATCATAATGGGTTGAATCATGGGTACTGGGTTAAACATATTTACACAAACAGAACAAGTCGAGTTCATACCAGTTTCTCCTTGCCACGACCAGTTCATCGTATATCATCATTATTGCCTTTCACTTGCACGACCAAATAATATGAAAATAATAATAGTGCAAGAGTGTCGTGGACTAAGCTGGAATCTGCAAAACATTTTATTCAACATGAGAAGGCAAGGTAAAATGTGCTCTTCATTACTTCAACAATTATTCATATGAGAGCCACTCAACATTTTCATCATGGTCTTCTCCTCGGTACAACTCAAATAAAAGGAAAAGAAATTCAGAGAAACACACTGAAATATTTTTGGAGTTTTTGGTTCTCTTGAACACACAAATACATGGAAAAAGCAAAAAACTAGAAAAACTATTTACACGGGAAAGCTTCCAACAAGCAAAAGAAGAACAAGGAAATATTTTTGGATTTTCTTTTTAATCCTACTACTAAGAATGCATAGAAAGTAAATTACTACAACTATTTTATTTTGTTTTTCTAAAGTTTTTCAAACACACAATAAGAAAGCAAGAAAATTAATCTAAGCATGGATGATACAACGAAAAGGTGTGAGCACAGACAAATAGAATGATATATAAACAAAAATGTAATGTCGATGAGAAACACGTACTCCCCCAAGTGGAGAGGACTGAATGGCTCTCCCCTGCACTCTTAGCACGTACCCTTTTGTTGATTGTTCCAGGAGAGGACTGAATGGCTCTCCCCCTCCCACCCACCTCTCCCGCCACCAACAATGGAGATCTCTAGTCTAGGTCGATGAAAGGTCTGCTCCATTGAGATTTCTCCCCTGGCTAGGCGGTGGAGACACAGGTGCGCACAAGGTTTGGTTCCACGGTCCACTTTCCCCCCCATGGAGGTACAAAGGAATTCTTCCTAGTGGTGGCTTTCTCTTCTGCCTCCTTTTCTCTCTCGGTTGAATCGGTGGGTCTTGCTCTTCAATGTTGCATTGGTGGATCTGCTTCTAGTTTCCATGTCAAACATCTTTCTGGTCGACACTTCCGTTTCTCAGTTGCTTCAAATAAATTCGGTCATTTTATTTATGGTCTTAAGGACCGGGTTTGGCCAGATTTTGTTTGTCACTTCAATCTCTATCGACACAATGCTTGGTCTCTCTCTAGAAATGAACAAATTTGTCATTCCGACCAAGAACTTACAGTGGTGGTTTTATGTTCTCCAGTGGCTATCAAAACAAAATTAAACTTCTTGTCTAGTGTTGATGTTTCAGCATGTTGCTTCTTCGAAGGAGTTGGCAAAATTTGGCTTACCACCTACAGACCCAAGTTCTGCTTTATGCCATGATCCAAACATTAGTAATGATCATTTGTTGGTTCATAGCCATGATTCAAACAATCTCACTGATCATGCCTTGGTTCTTCGTCCAAGGATTTCTTTTGGAAGCTCTCATTCGAATGTTCCCAAGCATAACGAAGGCATTAATTCTATCTGTTTTGGCAACTTCCTTTCAGTCATTAAGCCAGATTTTCAAGGACAACAATCTACATTTATTGGCAGTAATTACTGGTCCTCTTATTGGGATTCTATTCCAATTTTTATTCTGCTCCATATTATGGATTTCCGACAAGCGGGTTATGATAATTTGCACATTGCCAAAATTTGGGCCCTGGATTCGGTATCGACTGCTGATTATATTTTTGAGAGAGTCAACAAGTGTTCCCGGTGTTACCTAATGGGCCACATTGGCCCAAACTACCCAATAGTTGCAGTACCTAGTGAACCAGCCCAGGCCCAGGTAACTCCCACGGAACCCACTCCGGCCCAGATTTCTTCTGAGGATAGCCCTGCCATTGAAAAACAAGGTTTTTCATGTAATATCTGCTCCTCTATAGACCACTTTTTGGATTTCTTCCTTCCAAATTATATTGTAAATACTGCCATCTTTTGGGCCATGTACCTCTTGATTGCGGAGCCCGGGATTGTAGGTATCTTTGGTGGCAACCCAAAATGGCCACACCAGAAAACGTTGTTCCTTTGGTCAGAGATAATTAGGAGGATGTTATTCCTATGCGTGTACCGCTAGTAAGGAATCGATCGCCGCTTGTGTCATCAAATCATCATCACATCAAAATCAGATATCCACTTGCCATAGTCCATTGATTATCTTCCCTGACTGCAATAAAACTGTAAATGAAGCTACAACCACCCGATGCAGCATCTGTGGTCGGTATGGACACATGGCACATTCCTGTTGGAAGGAGAGAGAGGCGCAAAGACTATTATGGAGGCCTAAAACAATTATCGTTGCCGCTCCGCATTCCACCTCCCCTCCCTTGTCTGCCTCAAGAGCTCCTCCACTTGCAACAATGGCGACCTACCCTGTCAACGTCGTCCCCTACATCCCCACTGGGATGACAATTGAGCTCGGCCCAGCGGATCAGATTGGCCGTAGCGACATGGCGGTGCACCCGGTTCCTCCTCCCAACCACCACTTCCTCGCCATTGCTGAGCTGAATCGCCATGTTCTGTTTTATCACAAGGCTGCTCTGAGGCAAGTTATCACTGATCTACTGCATGAGTCCCACTTTGTTCCAACTAAAGTAGATGATCATCTGTTAGGCATTGCTATATATGGATTTCCTACTCCGCTGATGCGTGACAATGTGGTGGGTACTACTTTTGAGATTGATGCTGAGGTAGAAGGTGATATGAACACCATAGTCTCTTATGTTCCTCATGATGAGGCACTCAATATGAGGCTCACAACCTATGGCCCAAATGTGTGGATTTTGTATATTTGCTTTCCATAAGATTATCAGACATATCACTATTTGCATAGATCTATTGATGGTTTTGGTAGTCTGACTCACTGGCATAATCCAAGAGGGGATATGAAGTATGTTTTGATCAGGGTTAAGGTTATCCATCTCAGATTGGTTCCAAAGAGCCTGGTTATTCGTCAGCTGGGTGGCAATCGTCACTGATGGATTGTGTGTGTCACCACGTTGCGCAGTACAGACTGGAACGCTCATCTGCCTGAGGTTCCACCTGCTGGAGAAGACCCACCACCTCAGGATGGAATTCCTCACCCTCTCTATGGTGAAGGTCTCAATGCTGAACAACTTTATCAGATGCATCTTAATAACTGGATGGCCCAACAGGGTGTAGGCAACAATGTTGCAGAGGATGTGCGTGAAAATGTTGCAGTCCAAGTGGACATTGAGATCGAACCTCAGTGGGGGGATTCGCCAGCTCCTCCACCTCCTGCCCCACCTGCTATGTACAACTTTCAAGAATGGCTTGCTAATGAAGGTCTGCAAGTCCAAGATGGCATCCTTCCTAGCAACAACCTGCAAGACAGCCCATTTGCAGCTTGGAATGATTCATTCTCTCAAAGCAGCTCGGCTACAAGTTCTGATTCTGAGGCTCTAGTGCTTGTGCCTGTCAACATTCTGCAGGCCCTTCAAAGTAATAGCCTGCTCAATTTTCCTGCTAATGTTCAGAATACTCCAACTGTGCAAGATAATGAGATGATGATCCCCCACAGCTTTCAGACAAAGAACCCACAGGTCCAGATCAACATTTTTGTCACAAATGCTGGTATGAACATTAGTTTTTTTGCTGACAATGAGTTCATGAATACAATGTTAATTGATGAACCACTATCATTTGTTCCCATAACAAACTTCCTCTCGAGCTCCATTATTCCAACTCTGGCAACTTTTGGTCCCTGGGCCCACGGTTATGGTATAAGGCCGACCAATATGGATATTCATCTTTCTCTTTCTCAATCCATTGATGGTTCTATCCAAGTGACTTCAATCATCTCATAGGGTGAGGCTGATGGACCAGTTACATCCACTGCCCAACTGTGGTTGATGGAGTGAGAGGACATGGCTGATACTTCCAGGGCTTCTTAGTACAACACAACAACTCTATCTGAAGTTTCTGAAGCTCAGGAAAGGGACACTGAATCTGAGATTCTACCAGTTGTGCAAGATGGTACGTCTAGGGGTGGTGCTCACAACAAATTCAACAAAAATAATGCACCGATCTCTGTGCTCAGTGTGCGTAGAAGCTCTCGCTCCAACAAATATGATGGATTCAAGGTGCCATCCATCACTGACAGCAAGACCAAATCTTTCAAGGTCAAGCCCAGGGTGATACCGAACGTGGTTTCTGCTGTAGTTATTTCTGAGATCAATGAGGAGCAGACAGAAGCTGAAGAAATCCCTCCCCCCATGTCTGTGGCACAAATTCATGAACTTGCTGTGCACAAGTGTGTTGTCCCTCCGGAAGAAGTGACGGAAGAATTGCTCCTTGCTGACAAGGAGGCTGGTCCTTCTTCTTCGTAATTTCGCTTTAGTATCTTTTCTTCAATGGCACTTCTATCAAACTGGAACGTTTTATGTTGGAACATCAGGGGCATGAACTCACACCCCAAGCTTTTGGCTTTATCGAATGCTATTGCCTCTAGTGGTTGTTCGGTTATTTGCTTACAGGAGACCAAGAAACAGCTTTTGATAACTCTTACATTAAAACCTGTTGCCCAAAAAGGTGTGATAAATTTGCTTTCATTCCTTCAAGAGGCACATATGGTGGCACTGTGATCATTTGGAATAGTGCTATCTTCACGGGCACAATATTAATTGAAGAAAATTTTGCCCTTGTCACCAAATTTAAATCTAATCAATCTGTCGGCCCTTGTCAAGGTGATACCAGAATTGATTACACAACCTTGTTATTTAATCTTCACATACCTAACAATGAAGACTGGTTGCTTGTTGGTGATTTCAACTACATCCGTAGCCCTAATAACAGAAACAAACCAGGTGGTAATATTAATGATATGATCACATTCAATGATTTCATTCGCACACAGGGATTGATTGAACTTCCTCTCAAGGGTCGATCATACACATGGAGAAATATGCAAGAGGATCCCCTACTTGAACAGCTAGATTGGTTTTTTACTTCCAATAATTGGACCACATCTTACCCCAACACCACTGTAAAACCCCTCTCCAAACCAGTTTCTGACCACATACCCTGTGTGATATCCATTGAAACTAACATCCCTAGAAGTAATCTCTTTAGGTTTGAATCATATTGGATTCAACACCCTGGATTCATGGAAGTGGTTGCATCATCTTGGAACAAGATAATCCCCTCAAATAACTATGCCACAGTTATCTACAGAAAATTCAAGGCACTCAGTTATGAGCTCAAAGGATGGAGTAAACAAATATCTAAAATTGCTACTGGTATAGCTAATTCTAACTCCGCACTTGCTCATCTGGATTCTTTCGAAAATAAAAGACCTCTCACAATGCCAGAGGGTAACATCAGAAAAATTCTCAATAAACATCTGCTCAAGCTCTTAGATTATCAAAAGCAATATTGGAGAAAAAGATGCACCATCAGATGGGCCAAATTTGGGGATGAAGATCCAATTTTTTCAAAGCAATGGCCTCTGAGCGATATCGTAGGAACAATATCTCTTCTCTACAGCTAGACAATGGTACCATAATTGAGGTTCACCTTGGTAAAGAAGCTCTAATTTATCAAAGCTTCCAACAAAGATTGGGCACATCAAGAGAATTTCAAATGAAGTTTGACCTTGCCAATATAATCAAAAAAGAAATGACCTAGATCAACTAACACACCCCTTCTCTAAAGAAGAAATTGATGACGTCATTAAAAAAATGCCCGCTGATAGAGCACCTAGACCGGATGGTTTCACATGACTTTTTCTAAAAACTTGCTGGCACATTATTAAGGAAGATTTCTACAAACTTTGTGATCAGTTTCATGCAGGTACCTTAAACCTTGAGAGCATCAATGAAGGGTACATCAACTTAATTCCTAAAATATCCTCTCCGGCCACTTTAATGACTTCAGACCCATTACACTCCTCAATTGTTGTCTCAAAGTAATCACGAAACTGCTAGCCAACCGTCTCCAAAAAGCTCATTCTAAAGATCATACATTGAAATCAATATGGCTTCATTAAGGGGAGAGAAATTCAAGATTGCCTTGCATGGGCATTTGAATATATACACCAATGCCAAACCTCCAAGAATAAGATTGTGCTCCTCAAACTGGATTTTGCCAAAGCTTTTGACACCATTGAACATTATGCAATGTTGCACATAATGAAACACATGGGATTCACTGATAAATGGCTCCAATGGATCAAGTTAATATTCTCCACAGGCAAATCATCAATTCTTATTAATGGAGTCCCGGGTAAACAATTCATTTGCAAAAGTGGTGTACGCAAGGGAGACCCCCCCTCTCCACTCATCTTCGTTCTTGCAGCAGATCTTCTACAAGCGGCCATTAATGATGCCTTCAGACATGGTCTAGTACATCTTCCTTTCCCAAGACAAAATCAAACGGATTACCCTGTCATTCAATACGCTGACGACACCATAATCATTATGCCTGCATGTCCGGTCCAAGCACAATTAATGAAAGGAATACTCACTGATTATGCCACTTCCATCGGCCTCAAAATAAACTTCCACAAAGCAACCTTGATCCCTATGAACTATGAGGAAGACTTAAGTAAACATATTGCACAAATTTTTGGCTAGAAAATTGGAAAAATGCCCTTTACGTACCTTGGATTGCCCCTTGGTACGTCCAAACCCTCTGTCCAAGACCTAATGCCTATTGTGTGCAACATGGAAAGAAGACTCACCTCCACACTGTCAATGATGTCCTATGGCTCCAAACTTTCTCTAGTAAACACAGTTATTACTTCATTAACAATTTTTCCACTCTGCACTTTATGATTCCCACCAAAAATACTTGACCTACTGGATAAGTTGAGAAGGAAATGTCTCTGAACAAAGAAAGCAGATCAAGGAGAAAATTGTAAGTGTGCCAACCAAAAAAATGTGGAGGTCTCGAGATAATAAACCTTAAGATACAAAGTGATGCGCTCTTACTAAAATATCTGCACAAATTCTATAACAGATATGATCTCCCTTTGGTTGAGTTGTTATGGTCCACTTGCTATACCAATAAAATCCCACATGCCTCTGACCCATGTGGATCGTTCTGGTGGAGAGACATAGTCAAGCTATCTCCTATTTTTAGAGGGATCTCAAAAGTTGAAATGCATTATGGAGACAACGTACTAATGTGGAAAGACCTATGGCTTGATGAAGTCCTCGCAGACACACATCCTAGAGCATTTTCCTATGCCCGAAATGAAGATTGTTCGGTCAGGGAATTCTTGACCATCAATTCCCTGGAAGAGGCATTCTATCTATCGCTCTCCAGACAATCCCTTGAGGAAGTACAAAATAGGCAAAGACTATTGATCCACATTACAATTGACAACAATCAAAACACAATGGATGTCTGGACCTACTCTTGGGGGAGCAGAGAGTTCTCAGCAAGAAAGTACTACCAATTCTGCTTCAGAGATATGAGGGCCCATAGAACGTATCATTGGTTATGGAAATCAAAAGTCACTGCCAAAATCAAAGTCTTTGGTTGGCTCATGCTCTTCGATAGATTAAACACATGAAACATGTTGAAAAGAAGACACTATAATGTTGGTACCAACCTCAACTGCCTACTGTGTGGACAAAAAGAAGAAGACATAGATCACATGATCCTCACATGCCCATTCAGCAGAAACTGTTGGGCCACCTTTGGTTTCGACCCTGGCTGTCAAGCCACTCGTTTGTCCTGGTTAGAACAAGCCAAAACTACCTGGAATCGACCTCTCTTCAGGGAAATCATCTTGGAGCATATGGAAAGAGAGGAATAACAAGCTGTTCAAAGACATTAACCCCTCATATAACTCCTGGCTAAACAGATTGAAGGAGGATTTCAGTCTTCTACAGTATAGGGTTAAAGAACACAAGAAAGAGTTTATCTTCTTACTTTTAGACTCACTACCCTCTGATTAGTAGAACCCTGGTCCTCTACTCCCACCACCACAAAGTGGGATGGGAGAAATGTACATGATGTACCTACACTTTGTAAATGTGTTATAATGTTTAATATATGACAGTGGGAGCCTCTCCCACTGTCTCAGTTCCTCAAAAACGTACTCCCCCAAGCTTAGGCTTTTGGCCTAGCTTGGCAGTCGATCAGTAGCCTGGAGGGTAGTAGTCAGTGTGGTAGCTCATGGAGGCTCTTGGTATGGACGCCTCGGCCTGCCGTGCTGCCACTACTGATGCGTTATGAGCTCGGGCCTCGCTCTCAAGAACAAAATAGCTTCCCTTGCTGTTATAGTCAAAAAGAGCAGGTGCATGCAAATAAGTGTCCACAACATGTCATTGGTTAAACAACAGATTATAAGTGAAGTTATAAACCTTTCCCTTGAGAATCTTATGCTCTTTCAAGGTGTCAAAATCTAAATACTGCGTTGGTAGGATGGGATCAAAGGGTAAAAGTGAAACACCCAGCCCTCATGCTAAACGCCTGGCGTAAATTCCACCATAGAACCAGCCACTGTTAGCGTTATGCTGAAGTCTACGTGCAACAATCGCTCCATGGCTATAATTCCTTTCACTAGTGAGAGCGGTGTGGATGAGGCTCAAGTCTGGTGCACAGTGTATGCTACAGTCTTGCTTGCCTACTATGCATTTCCCATTAAATAACGCAAAATACTAAATTGCGGGAAAGTGAATGCTCTTTAATCTTCCTTGTCTCACTCCCCTATTTTCACCGTAGCAAAGGCTAGTCAAGAAAGACTCATACTTAGCCGTTGGTGGTTCATCAAGCGAACCCCAAAAAGGGAGTTTGCAATGATAAGCAAAATTTTCTAGTGGAATAGTGAATGGATTATCATAAAGCATAAATGACACCCTAAACTCTCGTGGAAAATATTTAAATTCTATAGCAAATGATTCAGTGAGAAGTTGGCGTTGATCACACTTATCTGAAAGGTAGGAACCGAGGCTGGCATTGTGAACATATTGCTCAAATTCCTCCTTAATGCCCACTTGCATCATATACTCATCGCAAAGCCAGAAACATGTTTTGGTAGTGGCACTTCGTGTGGAACTTGCACTTGGTTCACATAAGACCGGCGGGCGAAACTGTCACTAGAAGATGCCCCTGAGGACCTTCTCCTCGAAGAACTCCTTCCAAATAAGCTCATAGGGATACATAGAAGCCATATCAAGCATTCAAACTACTTAGAACACTAAGAGTTCAACATGCAAGCACATCTACAGCAGCACCAAGAGTAGCTAATTATTCAAAGTATAAACCACTAAAACAAAAACTAATTGGACAAATGGTGGAGTCACATACCAAGCAACAATCCCCCGAAACAGTTTCGGAAACGGAGCTTCGAGCAAAGAGATTAAAATCTACGGGTTTGAGCTCAAGAACACGGGAGAGATGGCAATGGAGATTTTTTTTTCTGGAGGTAAGTGATGATGTGGGCTAAAGAGGTAAGTGAGAGGGCCCACGTGGGGACCACAACCCACCCGGGCGCGCCTGGGGGTCCTGGCGTGCCCACGTGGGTTGTGCCCACCTGGTGCACCCCCTCTCGTATTATTTGCATAAAAAAAATCTTAAATATTCAGAAAAAATTAGTATTAAATTTTCAGGGCATTCTAAGAACTTTTATTTTTGGGTCATTTTTTATTGCACGGGAAATTCAAAAAACATACTAAACATGAAATTTTATTTTACTTAAATAGTAAAAACAGAAAATGAAAAGTAAGGACAGTGGGTAGTGCTTACTAAATTCATCAACTTCATACCGCTAAAAAATGATTCATTAATAAGGTGGATCAGGTCTTATTAACAACCACTTTCGATTAGCATGTAACCGAAGAACTTTCTTAAATCACTAACTTACCTCAATGGGGATATGGATGTCCCCAACAATAAGCATTTCATATTTCTTTTTGACAGTAGGTAGAGGTTTTCGAAAACTTCCAATAGTGATTGCCGGAGCTTTTTCAATAACATCAATACCATTAACTTGGAATTGTTCCTTCGGAAGTGCACCGTATGCTCATTACCATTAATATGAAAAGTGACCTTGCTTTTATTGCAACCAATAACAGCCCCAGCAGTATTTAAGAAGGGACTACCGAGGATAATCGACATGTTGTCGTCCTCGAGCATCTCAAGTATAACAAAGTCAGTCAAAATAGTAACATTAGTAACAACAACGAGCACATACTTGCAGATACTGATAGGTAAGGCAGTTGACTTGTCAGCCATTTGCAAATATATTTTAGTAGGTGTGAGTTTATTCAAGTCAAGTCTTTTATATAAAGATAAAGGCATAACACTAACACCAGCTCCTAAATTACACAAAGCAGTTTTCACATAACTCTTTTTTGTAGATCAAGGTATAGTTGGTATACCCGGATCTCCAAGTTTTTTAGGTACTCCATCCTTGAAAGTATAATTAGCAAGCATAGTGGATATTTAAGCTTCCGGTATTTTTCTCTTATTAGTGATGATGTCTTTCATATACTTTGCATAAGGAGCCATTTTTAAGATATCAGTTCAACGAGTACGCAAAAATACAGGCCTCAGCATTTCAACAAAGCGTTCATATTCTTCATCATCTTTCTTTTAAGTTGACTTGGGTGGAAAAGGCATAGGTTTTTGAACCCACGATTTTCTTTCTTTACCGTCTTTTCTAGCAATGAAGTCTCTTTTATCATATCTTCTATTTTTAGGTTGTGGGTTATCAAGATCAATAGGTGGTTCTGTCTCAACATCATTATCTGGTTCTTTTTCATTGTTTGGTTGAGCCTCTTCATGAACCTCGTCATTATAATTTTCATTATCACTAGGTGAGTGTTCATTACCAGATTGAGTTTCAGCATCAGAGATAGAAATATCATTATCATTGTGAGGTGGTTTTTCTACTTCAGGTTCACTAGTGGCATGTGTAGTCCTATCATTTTTCTTTTTCTCTTTTTAGAAGGACTATGTGCAGTAGTGTTATTTCTTTGTAAATCTTGTTCAATTCTTTTTGGGTGTCCCTCAGGATAAAGTAGTTCATGAGTCATTTTACCTCCTCTAGTTGCTACTCTAACAACAAAGTCATGCATATTATGATTCATTTTATCAAGTAATTCTCTTTGAGATTTAGCAACTTGTTCTAGTTGAGTTTGAACCATAGAAGCATGTTTCCCAACACTTCTAACATCATTGAAATTCTAAATAACAAGTCACTCAAGCGAGCAATCATATCAGAATTGTATTTCAATTACTTCATAACATTTGCATTGAAGTGATCTTGTTTTCTAATATAGTTTTCGAACTCATAAAGGCATTGGATAGGATGCATATTGTGAGGATTATCATTGTCATTGAACTTCATAAGAGAATTCACCTCTACCACCTTAAGCAGTGGTGGTGTATTAAGCCCATGTATTTCTTCAATAGGAGGTAAATTTTTAATATCCTCAGCTTTAATACCTTTTTCCTTCATAGATTTCTTTGCTTCTTGCATATCTTCGGGACTGAGGTATAATACACCCCTCTTCTTCGGAGTGGGTTTAGGCGGTGGTTCAGGAAGAGTCCAATCATCATAATTCTTCAATATATTATTCAATAATTCTTCAGCTTCTCCAATAGTCCATTCCCTGAAAACACAACCAGCACAACTATCTAGGAAGTCGCTAGAAGCATCGGTTAGTCCATTATAGAAGATATCGAGTATCTCATTTTTCTTAAGAGGATGATCAGGCAAAGCATTAAGTAACTGGCAAAGCCTCCCCCAAGCTTGTGGGAGCCTCTCTTCTTTAGTTTGCAGAAAGTTAAATATTTCTTGTAAGGCAGCTTGTTTCTTATGAGCAGGAACATATTTTTGAGAGAAGTAATAGATCATATCCTGGGGACTACACAAACAGTCAGGAGCAAGAGTATGGTACCAAGCTTTATCATCACCCTTTAATGAGAACGGAAATAATTTGAGAAGAAAGTAGTAGCGAGTTTTCTCATCATGAGTAAAAAGGGTGGCTATGTTATTTAACTTGGTAAGATGTTCCACAACAGTTTCAGTTTCATAACCATTGAAAGGATCAGATTCAACCAAAGTGATTAACTCTGGGTCGACAGAGAATTCATAAACCTTATCATCAATAAAGATAGGTGAAGTAGCAAACTTAGGATCACATTTCATTCTAGCATTCAGAGATTTTTCTTTATACTTGTGTAGTAATTTCTCTAGCTCTATCATTACAAGCAAGAATATCTCTAGTTGCTTCTTCACTCATAACATAACCTTCCGGTACCTTGGGAAATTCATATCTAGGAGTTTCAGTTTCAAGCTCATCATCAAATTCAACAATATCATGTTGTACTACTCTAGCAATTTGTTCATCAAGAAATTCACCAAGTGGAACATCATCATTATCAAGCAAGGTACTAGGATCATCATAAGCATCATTCATAGTAGAAGTAGCATCATCAATAACTTGCGACATATTAGAATTGATAGCATGTGGTGGTGTTGCAAGTTTACTCATAACAAAAGGTGAATCTAAAGCTGAACTAGATGGCAGTTTCTTACCTCCCCTCATCTTTAAGGGAAATATCTTGGTCTTTGGATCCTTTAGATTCTTCATAGTGATAATACGATAATAATCTCATGTGACTCAATAAATATAGCCATGCTCCCCGGCAACGTTGCCAGAAAAAGGTCTTAATAACCCACAAGTATAGGGGATCGCAACAGTTTTCGAGGGTAGAGTATTCAACCCAAATTTATAGATTCGACTCAGGGGAAGCCAAAGAATATTTGAAGGTATTAGCAGCTGAGTTGTCAATTCAACCACACCTGGAGATTAATTATCTATAGCAAGTGATCAGTAGCAAAGTAGTTTGGTAGTTTTGGTAGTAGTGATAGCAGCAACGGTAACAGTAACAGTGATAGCAGTAATCTGTAGCAAGTGTAACAGTGATAATAGCAATAGTAATGTAGCAAGATCAATATAGGATAAATTCGTAGGCATTGGATCGCTGATTTGTTGGATGATATTCATCATGTGACAATCATAACCCTGGGCGATTCAACACTAGCTCCAGTTCATAATATAATGTAGGCATGTATTTCGTAAATAGTCATACGTGCTTATGGAAAGAACTTGCATGCCATGTTTTGTCCTACCCTCCCATGGCAGCAGGGTCCATATTGGAAACTAAGGGATATTAAGTCCTCCTTTTAATAGAGAACCACAACAAAGCATTAACACACAGTGAATACATGAACTCCTCAAACTACGGTCATCACCGGGAGTGGTTCTGGTTATTGTCACTCTGGGGTTGCCGGATCATAACATGTAGTAGGTGACTATAACTTGCAAGATCGGATCTAAAACATGAATATAATGATAATATCATAAACGGTTTAGATCTGAAATCATGGCACCCAGGCCCAAAGTGACAGGCATTAAGCATGGCAAAGTCATAGCAACATCAATCTCAGAACATAATGGATACTAGGGATCGGACCTAACAAAACTAACTAGATTACATGATGAATCTCATCCAACTCCTCACCGACCAGCGAGCCTATGAAGGAATTACTCACTCCTGGTGGGGAGCATCATGGAATTGGCGATGGAGAAGGGTTGGTGATGACGAGAAACGAAGACCCCCCTCTCCGGAGCCCCAAACGGACTCCAGATCTGGCCTCCCGAGGAAGTAGAGGAGGTGACTGCGGCTCCGTCTCGTGGATCGTGATAATTCTTTCTCCCTGATTTTTTCCTCCAAAAATAGGAATTTATAGGGTCAGGGTTGTCGTCTGTGGGGCCACCAGGTGGGCACAACCCACCTGGGCGTGCTAGGAGAGGGGGTCCGCCCTAATGGGTTGTGCAAACCCAGGGCCCCCTCTCTGGTGGGTCTTGGCTCCAGTAATTCTCTTTTATTCCATAAAAAATCTCGCAAAGTTTCGTTTCATTCCGAGAACTTTTATTTCTACACAAAAGCAACACCATGGTAGTTCTGCTGAAAACAACATCAGTCCGGGGTTAGTTTCATTCAAATCATGCAAATTAGAGTCCAAAACATGAGGAAAAGCGTGATGAAAAGTAGATACGTTGGAGACGTATCAGCCCCATGACCGGCTCCTCTCCACCAGACCTTTCTCTGGGGTCATTGACAGCTCCACCTGTCCTCTGGGAAGATCCGCCTCCCCGTCACCTTCGGCACACGCAGCAACTACCACACCAAGCTCATCGACTTTGATGTTTCCCACATTCATCTCCCGTACAACGCCATGTTTGGGTATCTGGCCCTGTCCAAGTTCATGGCGGCGACTCACCATGGATACAACATTCTCAAAATGCCAGGAAGCAGCGGCATCATCACGGTCGCCTGCGATGAGAAGGATGCGGTGTGCTCCCTTGAGCGCGCCTACCAAGCTGCGGTGGTCGCGAACTCAGATGGTGAGGGCGCCATTCACCCCCCTGAGGTCATCCCTAAGAATAATAAGAACCAGCTACTCCACCAAGGATCTCAGGAGAGTGGGGCATCCGACGATCGTGCCTCAGGACCCGTGCCCACTGCTGGGGCGCCTCCGTCCCTCGCATAGGAAGGCGTGCCTATCGCCCCTCCCAGGTTGGGCTCAGGGGCTCTCCTCTGGAGGGCCTCTGATCTGGCCAGCGTCACGAGGGAGGAGATCGGGCACCACGTGTAGGCGTGCTTCGACGCACGCTTCCGCAGGCATGTCGTGGGGCACGAGGCACCGAGCGCTCAGGAGTTCATCACCCAGGCGATCGAGGAACTTCAGGAGGTGCGGGTGTGACGCCCCCGATTTGACCATACAATAATCATGCACACAATTGTGTACAACCAAGATCAGGGACTCACGGGATGATATCACAACAAAACTCTAGACACAAATCAAATGATACAAGCTTCATATTACAAGCCAGGGGCCTCGAGGGCTCGAATTCATAAGATCGAATACACAAGAGTTAGTGGAAGCAACAATATTTAAGCACAGACATAAGTTAAACAAGTTTTGCCTTAAGAAGGCTAGCACAAACATCAACGATCGAAGAGGCAAGGCCTCCTACCCGGGACCTCCTAACTACTCCTGGTCGTCGGCAATCACCACGTAGTAGTAGCCTCCGTCGGGGTAGTAGTAGACGTCGGTAGTGGCATCTAGCTCCTGGGGTCCGCCAACTAGTTGCAAAAACCGTAAGGAAGAGAGAAGGGGGAAAGGGGTAGCAAAGCAACCATGAGTACTCATCCAAAGTACTCGCAAGCATCAGATCTAGACTAAGTATGCATCTGTATAAATGGAAATGAGCTATATCTATGGACTGAACTGCAGAATGCCAGAATAGAGGGAAAGGCCTTGCCTATCAAAGACTAGCATCTTCTGGAAACCACCATCTTGCATAAAGTAGAAGAGTAAAGAATATCATTTTATAATTAACAAGCATGTTGTAGCATTAACGCCCAGAGATCCTTCCTTGACTCCCTGCGAGAAAGCAATCCCGGAGCTATCATATCCATCAGATATCTCAAATATCCATTTCTAGTTATAATAGATCAGGATTCAAGTTTGAACATCCATTACGTTGACACGGCTATTTGAATAGATAACATCCCTGCATGGGTGCACCACGTTACCCTACACGCTCTATCATCTCTGGCCGAACACACTTTTCTGAGTCAATGCCCGGCCTCGGAAGATCAACATGTCGCAACCCTACCTAGGCTCAGCAGAGAGGTCCCTGCTGGTCTACATCCTAAGCACTCCAGGGTCTTGGCCCATCGCCCGTTTCACTCTGGGTCGTTACGTGCAGGGCGGGTCCAAGCTCCACCACTACAGGATGGTGCCGGCCCAGCCGTGCCGCAATGCTTAAATGGATGTCTGATAAAGCTTCGGCTGATACCACGATGCTGAGGCCCATAACTATTCTCGCGTGACGGTTAGTGCATAATGGCTAGAGGCCAGCTCAGATCAAATACCCAAATCATTAGTGCATTGGGAGCTCGCGAAGGCGAGCAAAGACTCACGATAATGTGACCCCATCGCCCCATCTCGAGGAAATACGGCAAGGGCCAGGCCCAACCCTCTCTCCCTACGGCAGTCTAGCTGCCCGGTCGTGCCTCATAATTATCTTGCGAGAGCTCTACGTACCAGCTCGTCTTTCACATCAACTTGCGGGTACCCCTCAGTGCCTACCCAACTTCATTAAAGGTCTCATGTAAAGTCCGGGTAACCGTGTGTCCAAAAACATCAAGGGAAATTCGAGGAACCACCCTCGATGGAATCCACTTGATGTAATCGTCAAGTTGATCTTAGGAGGAATCACCCTCGAGGTTCACACTTGAGGTGTTGCACGAGAGAGTCATATTGGGAGTGGTGAAAGAGGAATCAACCTCGATGACCACGACCGAATAGCTACACTACAGAGTGATTATTGGGAGTGCGTTACGAGGTATCACCCTCGGCACTCGATAGTAGCTCTGTAGAGTCGAGCAACAAAAGGGGTGTGATGTGATGTGAGGTGTCGGGTCTGGTCGATCTCGTTGATCGAGTCATCGATGATGAAGCAGGGGCAACATGGACAAGGTGGGGGTAACTGATGGATCACTATCCAACGTATGCTAAGCAGTTTAGGATAAGCAGGTAAGGTACAATGAGCGGTTTCAAAAAGCAGGCTATGCATCAGAATAGAAGCAATTAATAACAGTAGCAAAATCTAATGCAAGCATGAGAGAGAATAGAATGGGTGATATCGGGATGATCAGGGGGGGCTTGACTAGAAGCTCCGCTTGAAAGTGAAGAAGGGTAGTCGTCGACGTAGTCGATCACTAGGGCATCAGCTGCGGTCTCGGGGTCTACCAGAGAAGAAGAGGGGGCAAAAATAGTAAATACAAAGCACATAGATGCATCACTGAGCATGTCATGACGAAACGCGGTGCTAGGGGTGACCTAATGTAGTGTTACACGATACCGGCGAAGGGGATAACATCTGGGATAGTTTTCCCAAAGTTTGGCATTTTCACACAGATGAAACAGAGGGGGACGGTTGCAAGTTCGATATTCTAGGGGCATGTGACAGATGAACGGAGAGCGTATTCAGATTCGTCATATTTCTCTGAGCAACTTTCATGTATAAAACGTTTCATCCAAGTTATGGTTTATTTTATATGATTTTCTAAAGTTTTAAACAATATTCACCAACTTATTTTAATTATTAATTCGACAAAAAAGGAATAATGATGTCAGCAAGAGGTCCGAGTGATGTCAGCAGTCAACCAACCAGTTGACTGGTCAAACTGACGGCTGGGACCCACCTATCATACAGAGAGCTAATTAATATGGGTTTATATTTAACTAACTAACTTAATTAGCTTGGGGGACCCAACTGTCAGTGACAATTTAGTTAACATATTAATTAGCGGCTTATTTATTTATTTATGGAAACATTTTAATCAAGTGGTGGTGGCCACATGTTAGTGACTGTGGGCTGCCCAATCAGTGTAGTTGACTGGTCAACCCAGTCGACTAGACCCATTGGGCCCACCGGGCAGTGACCCTGGGGGTGGCCCCGGGTCGGCGACATCAGCGAGGGCGGTGGCGTCGGAGGCGACGCGACATCGACCGAGAATGTGGCGGACGGGCTCGGACATCGCCAGAAACGAGCTACAGGGCGCCGTTTTCCGTGCTGTTGGGCGCATTCGAAAGGGCGCGACGAGGCGCATCGCATGGTGGGGTGGTTCGTCTGGGGAGGGCCGGAACCTACGCCGGCGACGAGGGAGGCCGGGGGCGGAGCTCGGGTGAGCACAAAGGTGGCACTAGGGGGCACGGAAAGGCGATCCAGTGCGTGCGTTGGCTCACTGGGAGACCTAGGAGTACGAAATGTGGCTCGACGCTGGCTGCGACAGCGGCGAGCTATGGCTATTGCGGCGGGTTAGCTACGGGGCGCGGGCAAACTAACGACGAGGAGGAGGAGGAGCGCATGCTCACCGATGAGCCAGTCATGGAGGGCAGCGGGCTCGGGGAGGACTGCTTGAGCCGGAGTAGTCGACGGAGTCCGATGAGGCAGAGGAGGAAGAAGACGGTGAGGCGGGCGCTCGGGTGTTCCCCGGATCCATGAGCTCGGCGTAGCTGGCATAGACGATGCCGGTGGAGCGTATGGACAGGGAGGCACGATGCGGGGACGAAGGTGGCCATCGCTATGGCGTGGCCAAGGCTTGGATGGCGCTCGGATGAGGTGGAGCGGGAGAGAGAGACATCGTGTGCACGTGGGCGAGAGAGAGAGAGAGAGAGTGAGCGAGTGGGCAAGGGGGAGAAATATCTGAGGGGGGAGGCCTCGCTGGAGGCCTTATACTCTCCGGGCGTCGCTGCCGCCGCGGTCCGGCGGGGCGAGCCCCTCGGTCGGATGAGCAGTGCGGGTGGAGGGAGGGAGGAGACGACCACACAGGAGGAAAAGTGGGATGGGCTGGCCCGCTGGCCGACTGGGCCTGCCAAGCGGCTAAGGCCCATTTAGAGAGGGGGAGGGGTTCCTTTTACTCCTTTTATTTAGCTTCTATTTTTGTTTCTGTTTTCCATTTCTTTTTAAAACAAACTAGTTTTATAAAATACAAAACTGGCACATATTTAGGCCACTGCCACATATAATACAAAACAGTACTATAATTTAGGCCACTGCCACATATAATTTGGCACAGTAAATAAAGTAGTTTGCACTTGTTTATTAATTTAAAAGCATTTTAATATTTGTTTTAGCCCCTGCTTTGATTATTTAAGGGCATTTAAACACTTTATAAAAGGTTGGTTCCACCACCAAAATTAGTTAGGGATTATTTGCCACATGTCGAACATTTTAGTTTGACTGTTTGAAAACTTCTAAAGTTTGACTTGATTTTAAATTAGAAATTAAACGGGGTTTGAATCAACGCAAATTTATCAATAGTAAACATGGTGATGTGGCATCATTAGCATAGGATTATTACTGTAGCTTAATTATCCGGGCGTCACAGCGGCCCATGCGTGGCCAGCATCGCACCATGCAACCCAGTGCAGCCGCCGCCCCGGACGTGGGTGGCAAGTTGCGCATCCGCGTCAACATCCCAGGGCTCAACAGAGTCGCTTCTCAGGAGCTCTTCTGGCCGTCGCGCGTCGGCCGATGTGGGGGTGATGTCTACACACGCTTCTACTCTTGTAGACTATGTTGGGCCTCCAAGCGCAGAGGTTTGTAGGACAGCAGCAATTTCCCTCAAGTGGATGACCTAAGGTTTATCGAACTCAGGGAAGTAGAGGTTGAAGATGGTCTCTCTCAAGCAACCCTGCAACTAAGATACAAGAAGTCTCTTGTGTCCCCAACACACCTAATACACTTGTTAGATGTATAGGTGCACTAGTTCGGCGAAGAGATGTTAAATGGCAAGTGATATGGATGGCAAAACAAAGTAATATAAATCTGTAATAAAAAGTGCAGCAAGCAAACAAGTGGTAAACGTGAGCACAAATGGTATTGCAATGGTGGAAACAAGGCCTAGGCTTCATACTTTCACTAGTGGCAACTCCCAACGACATTAACATAATCGAATCACATGATATTTCCCATAAAACATGCAATGGAGACGCACCCGGAGGTCATTCCTTCGTGGTCAAGAGAGGACGAGAATTATGTAGGGCTACAAAAGCACACCTCAAAGTTCGTAGTTCTCAATCTAAGGATTTCCCAATGTCACCGCGGCCATCCAAAGAGAGTCCCACAATCACCACAACATATCTAAAGGATAGTCAAAGACAAGCACCAAGAGACTCTCAATCTTCAATCAACACACAAGAGAGGAAATCACTCATGAAAATATTTTTCTAATCCATGTCCAATAGACCGCTGTCACCTTGGTCTCGGGGATTATACTAGATAAAGACAAGTGAGTACATCAATCCAATACATAGAGGAAGGGGAAACATCATGGGATCACCCTAGATTAACATAGCCTATGATCACAACGAAGATCACATCATGGGAGAGAGAGATAACCACATAGCTACTGGTAGAAACCTCAGCCCCGAGGAGGAACTACTCCCGCATCATGGAGGGAGGAAGCAACGTCGATGGAGATGAATCCGGGGGCACTTCCCCATCCCGGCAGGGTGCCGGCTGATGTCTACACACGCTTCTACACTTGTAGACTATGTTGGGCCTCCAAGCGCAGAGGTTTGTAGGACAGCAGCAATTTCCCTCAAGTGGATGACCTAAGGTTTATCGAACTCAGGGAAGTAGAGGTTGAAGATGGTCTCTCTCAAGCAACCCTGCAACTAAGATACAAGAAGTCTCTTGTGTCCCCAACACACCTAATACACTTGTTAGATGTATAGGTGCACTAGTTCGGCGAAGAGATGTTAAATGGCAAGTGATATGGATGGCAAAACAAAGTAATATAAATCTGTAATAAAAAGTGCAGCAAGCAAACAAGTGGTAAACGTGAGCACAAATGGTATTGCAATGGTGGAAACAAGGCCTAGGGATCATACTTTCACTAGTGACAACTCCCAACAACATTAACATAATCGAATCACATGATATTTCCCATAAAACATGCAATGGAGACGCACCCGGAGGTCATTCCTTCGTGGTCAAGAGAGGACGAGAATTATGTAGGGCTACAAAAGCACACCTCAAAGTTCGTAGTTCTCAATCTAAGGATTTCCCAATGTCACCGCGGCCATCCAAAGAGAGTCCCACAATCACCACAACATATCTAAAGGATAGTCAAAGACAAGCACCAAGAGACTCTCAATCTTCAATCAACACATAAGAGAGGAAATCACTCATGAAAATATTTTTCTAATCCATGTCCAATAGACCGCTGTCACCTTGGTCTCGGGGATTATACTAGATAAAGACAAGTGAGTACATCAATCCAATACATAGAGGAAGGGGAAATATCATGGGATCACCCTAGATTAACATAGCCTATGATCACAATGAAGATCACATCATGGGAGAGAGAATTGACCACATAGCTACTGGTAGAAACCTCAGCCCCGAGGAGGAACTACTCCCGCATCATGGAGGGAGGAAGCAACGTCGATGGAGATGAATCCGGGGGCACTTCCCCGTCCCGGCAGGGTGCCGGCACAGGAATTCTGGTCCCCCGAAGCTTGATGGCGATGGCGGCGGAGATCGGAATTGCGTCTGGAGAAAAGGGGTCTGGAATCAGGGTTTCCTCGACGGGTGTTAAATATATGCCAAAGGGGGTCGCCAGGGGAGCTAAGGGGGGCCCAGGCGCCCCCCCGGCGCGGCCTGGAGGGGGGCCGCGTGGGCAGGCCGCCTGGAGCCCCTGTGGCCCCCCTCTGGCCCTCCTTTGGCCGCATGGAAGCTTCCGGAACGCTGATTTTTTATATATTTTTCTCGGAATTTTTCTGGCAGTTCACGTAATGGGAAAACCTGAAATACAAAAACAGCAGAAAACAGAAACTGGCACTGGGGTGCACTGAGTTAATAGGTTAGTCCAAATATGATCAAAAGTGTATGGAAGTGTATAAATATCATAGCAATATCACACAAAAGAGGCATGTAGCAAGCAGAAATTATAGATACGTTTTGGACGTATCAGGGGGCCCCCCTCACAGCTACGTTCGCATGCCCTTGGGCCTACCGAATGCAACTACTGCGCACCCGCGCCGCATGCGGGCAATCCTGGAGGCTCACGAGGCTAGGGGCCAAGTGATCCAGATGGAGGAGGCGCCGAACCTTTGCTAGCCTCCTGGACTTCAGGAGCCTCATGAGACCCAGTAGCCAGACGACTCGTGAGGGGCGACATCTACGGCGTACATCTTCAGCTACCCCAACTCTTCTTCAACGATAGTGCCAGGTGACTTTTTGGTTTGTTCAATTGAGGGCGCGCCCCGGGCTGCATTATCCTCAAACTGCCATGGCCAGCCTCGCGGCAACGCTATTTTGGTTTTTGTACTCCAGACCGGTATGCATGCCTATGTTATCATGGTTATCCAACGTTGCCTCTATTGTCTTGTTGCCTATAGAGCTTCCCCCCGTGGCCCTTGTGCATCGCTAAACCGCCTATTGCTCATCACGCAGCGGGGGCTACTGGCATGGCGCCTGTGCTCGGGCCCGTCCCTGCTGCGTTGTTAAATCTGAGAGACTCAGCTCTGGCTCGCGGCCAGTCCCACGCACGTCATCTTGCCAGGTCCTTAGTGCCTTCGTCTTCCCGTGGAAAGATCACCAATAGGATAGCAAGCGCAACTATGTTTTCTTTCTTCGGCTAACTTGTAGGGACCTCCGGAGTCAGGATCATGGGCGGCCTCGCCAGCACCTCGAGTTGCAACCCCCACAAGGCCAGCCACTCCTTTTTCACGCAAATCGCTTGCATGTTAAAGGGGGGCTGAGCAACGCACATCAGGGACTCCTAGTGGCTCTCGAGCCCTCACCCCATGGCCTTGACCACGGCATCGCGACCAGGCATACCAGAGGCGGCCGAGCCTCGCTCGAGGGCCGGTACCCGAGGACGTAGAGCACCTAGATGAGCGAGGAAGAAGGAGTTGGGGCAGGCCTGAAGAACCACCGACACCAGAGCATGGCCAAGCGTCGCGCCAGAAGCTGCCTTCACAGCAAAGGAATCACCACAGGCTCGCCAAGATAAGTCACCCCATAAACGCATGCTTGAACATTACGACCAGTCTTATGTCGCTCGCAATCCCACCCGAGAAAGGGTGCCTCCCTTTCAGTCTGTCGGAAGTCGCTTGCACGCATAAGGGGACCCCATGAGCATCGCACCTCGCGGGATCTTACCAGACCTCGGGCCGCTCACCTCCTGGCCTTGACCACGGCATCGCGACCTAGCATACCAGCGATGGCTGAAGCTTGCCTGGGGACTGGGTCCTGTCGATGTAGAGCACTAAGCTACCGCAAGAGCGAAAGAGGGAATCATGCCGAGGCGGGGGATGTGATCGCAACACCAATTCGGGAATAATAACATTAAGGAAAAAGCATCACCTTTTTTACATACCCCCACGGGGCTCGTCATGGTTTTGGAGTAGGAATAAAAAGAAAGAAGAACCCCTGAAGAGCCGCGGACCCAGCGACATCACCGGGCGCGGCGGCTCGTTGGCTCGTAGTTAGCGTCGCTACACGAGTCCGATGAAGTACTGCTGCTACCGAAGGATTTGCGGACAAGGCCAAGGGCAAGTTCATTACTCGTGGCCTCGCTGCTCTGGCTGCTTCCCTAGGGCAGCACTCCAGGCGCCGGCCGTCCCCACCGAAGACCTAGAAGGAGAGCATCGAAGATCCATCGTACTCGAAGTGGATGTCGAGAGCCCCCTCTGAGCAGCAGGCATGGGAGACCTCGCCCATCCAGGAGTCATGAAGATGTCACCGGAGTTGACGACGTTGACTTCCTCTTCAGAAGCTTGGCTGCAGCACTGAGCGTGTTGCATCCATAACTCGACGGGCCCCCACGGTGGCACCTGCCCTACGAATAATTGTGGAAGCCGAATCTATGTGCATGGTGGCATAGCCTCCCACACCATAAACTCGCGGGTTGTGCCCTCGGCCTGAGTCCGTGAGTGGGGTGGTTGTACTGCCTCTGCATGTCCTCTGCCATGGCCCCGCTCCTCGCCACACCAGCCGCTGCTCCTGTGAGCTGGGCTCGGCGTGCAGGCGTACACAGAGATTGGGTAGCCTGACGGAGGCCGTTTGAGCCAAGGCTGCGGCGCCACAATCTCCGCGGCGACCACGCGAGATCTCTCGAGCCTCTTCTTTGGCGGGAGCAGTTCGAGTTCCACCTGAGTGGCCTTTACCTTCTCTGCGTCGGAGAACCTCCTCATCGGCTCCATGGAAACTACGGCGAGACGGCGGGACGAGATGGAAGAAGGAGGAGCAAGCAGCGAGGAGACATGGATGAGTAGGAGGCTCTTCCCCCACTTATAGCCAAAGGGAGGCCAACCGTCGGCCTCCCGCGATTCCAAGCAATGATGGTTTTTCTGCATGCAGCAGGCAGTCGTCAAGTCGAACGGTTGCCAAGGCTGTGTGGGGAAGTGGAGACACCCACGTCTCAACAAGCGCCACGATTCGACCCGGGCCGCAGGCGATTGGGGCCCGCGGTGCTTTGCCCTTGCCTCTTGGCTTCGCCTTGAAGCCAAGTCCAAGCGCGCCTTGGGCCCGGGGGATACTGTCAGCATTATTGGAACCAGAGTACCCAGACTTGCCTGCATGCGGCCCACCGCATGAGTCCACCGCTGGCCTGGTACGACCCATCTTCAGCATCGACAAGATAAGACCCTCACGAGGGGCCAAACCTCGGGAGGCAGACGAGGCCAAGACCTCTGAAGGGAGCGGCCTAATTAAGCGGTCTCCTGAGGAGCGGAGTTTCCTATGCAAGCACCCACCACATGAGGATCAAGTGACGCAAGCAATGAAGGCCCAGGCCAGGAGGGCGCCAGCGGGCGCAGAGTGGCAGTTTTCCTCTTTGGTGCTAAGGAGGCAAGGGCAATCACGGAGTCCCGAGGAATCAACCAATGGTTTCCATTCTTGTGCTAAGAGGCCAAGACCGCCAGGACGGCAGGACGGATGTCTTCACCGAGCCCACCATGGTGTCGAAGACCGCCTTTCGTGAGGATAAGATGTACTTCATGTCCCTTTTCAAATTGGTCGTTGTGGGATCCCTTCCCGTCTTCGCTTTCAAAGGAAGAGGACCCAAGCCACTATAAATACAACCTAGCTGACACCATAGGAGGGGATCGAAAACTACAACACCCACTAGCCAACACTCACCCAAGAACAGACCTCCTGAGGCTGTTCTTCCCCTTGTACTAGTTCATCCACAGCCCTCCGAGAGGGTAATCCACTCCAAAGCAGGAGTAGGGTCTTACATCGCAAGGTGGCCCAAACCTTGGTAAACTGTTGCGTCCCTTGTCTTGTTCATTGAGCTAGGACATGAGATCGACAAGTTGGTAGGCCGAAGAGGTTGAGTTCTTCCCACACGCCCCAGAGTTCGAACCTTCTCTTGGTTCTGCGGAGCCCTGAATCCGACAAAGGCCCATGATATCAGTGGACCAATAAGGCCCGAGATATGTTTCGGCCTGGTAATTTCTCGTCATATAACATGGCCAATAATGGCCCAGTCTACATTTCAGCCTGTTGAAGGCCCGTTGACGACTAGTGAAAATAGAGGCCGGACATGCATTGCACCCTGCTAAAGGCCCATGGTTTCTTCTAGGTCGTAACATGTGATACGTCTCCAACGTATCTATAATTTTTTATTGTTCCATGCTATCATATTATCCATCTTGGATGTTATATATATGCATTTATATGCTATTTTGTATGATTTTTGGGACTAGCCTATTAACCTAGAGTCCAGTGCGAGTTTTTGTTTTTTCCTTGTTTTTTAGTTTTACAGAAAAGGAATACCAAACGGAGTCCAATTGACGTGCCAATTTTTAATGATTTTTTCTGGACCAAAAGAAGCCCCCGGAATAAAATAGTTGGGCCAGAAGAGTCCCGGGCAGCCCTCGAGGGTGGGGGGGCGCACCCACCCCCTGGGCGCGCCCCCTATCTCGTGGACATCCCGGAGACCCCCCCTGACTTGTGCCCTACGCCAAAAAATCCTATGAATACCCAAACCTCCGGAAAATAACCTAGATCGAGAGTTCCGCCGCCGCAAGCCTCTGTTTCCACCGAAAACCAATCTAGACTCGTTCCGGCACCCTGTCGGAGGGGGGAATCCCTCTCCGGTGGCCATCTTCATCATCCAGGCGCTCTCCATGGTGAGGGGGGAGTAGTTCACCCTCGGGGTTGAGGGTATGTACCAGTAGTTATGTGTTTGATCTCTCTCTCTATCTCGTGTTCTTGAGATGGCACGATCTTGATGTATCACGAGCTTTGCTATTATAGTTGGATCTTATGATGCTTCCCCCCCTCTACTTTCTTGTAATGTATTGAGTTTTTCCTTTGAAGTTATCTTATCGGATTGAGTCTTTAAATATTTGAGAACACTTGATGTATGTCTTGCATGTGCTTATCTGTGGTGACAATGGGATATCACGTGATCTACTTGATGTATGTTTTGGTGGTCAACTTGCAGGTTCCGTGACCTTGGGAATCTATGCATAGGGGTTGGCACACGTTTTCGTCTTGACTCTCCGACAGAAACTTTGGGGCACTCTTTGAAGTTCTTTGTGTTGGTTGACTAGATGAATCTGACACAGATACTTGAGGTGACATTGGAGTATCTAGGTGACATTAGGGTTTTGGTTGATTTGTGTCTTAAGGTGTTAATCTAGTACGAACTCTTGAATAGATCGATCAGAAAGAATAACTATGAGGTGGTTTCGTACCCTACAATAATATATTTGTTTGTTCTCTGCTATTAATGACTTTGGAGTGACTCTTTGTTGCATGTTGAGGGATAGTTATATGATCCAGTTTTGTTATTATTTTTTAGAGAACTTGCACTAGTGAAAGTATAAACCCTAGGCCTTGTTTCAAAGCATTGCAATACCGTTTGTTCTCACTTTTATCATTAGTAAGCTTGCTGTTTTTATATTTTCAGATTATTAAAACATGTATCTACCATCCATATTGCACTTGTATCACCATCTCTTCGCCGAACTAGTGCACCTATACAATTTACCATTATATTGGGTGTGTTGAGGACACAAGAGATTCTTTGTTATTTGGTTGCAGGGTTGTTTGAGAGAGACCATCTTCATCCTATGCCTCCCATGGATTGATAAACCTTAGGTCATCCACTTGAGGGAAATTTGCTACTGTCCTACAAACCTCTGCACTTGGAGGCCCAACAACGTCTACAACAAGAAGGTTGCATAGTAGACATCAAGCTATTTCTGGCGCCGTTGCCGGGGAGGTGAGTGCTTGAAGGTATATCTTTAGATCTTGCAATCGAATATTTTAGTTTCTTGTTTTAACACTAGTTTAGTTCATAAAAGAAAACTACAAAAAATGGAAATGAGGTTGCCTCATATGTTTCATCTTTTTAATATCTTTCGTGAAAATGATGGGAAGGAAAATTGTTCTCAAGTACTAGAAGAAGAATTACATAGAATGCTTGGCATAAAATATGTGAATGATGAGCATGATTGCAATGTTGTTAGTATGAATTCTTTGAGTACCCATGATGCTAATGATATGCAAAGCCACAAGCTTGGGGATGCTATGTTTGATGAAGATGATAATTTTTGTCCCCCAAGTTTTGATGAGCAAATTTATTATGATGAAAGCATGCCTCCTTTTTGTGATGATTATTGTGATGACACGTATGCTATAAAGAAGAAAGATAACCATGAAACTTGTCATCAAGATTTTAATTTTCAATTGGATTATGCTTCACATGATAGTTATTTTTGTTGAGTTTTCTCCCACTACTATTGATGAGAATAAATTTGCTTATGTCGAGAGTAGTAAAATTTCTATGCAACTAGATCATGCAAAAAAATGCTTTATGTGCTGGTTATATGGTTGAATTCATTCATGATGCTACTGAAAATTATTATGAGAGAGGATCATATGCTTGTAGGAATTGCAATAATATCAAGTGTCCTCTCTATGTGCTTAAAGTTTTGAAGTTATGTTTGTTTTGCCTTCATATGCTAGTTGATTATTGTTACCATAAGTTGTTTGCTCACTAAATCCCTATGCATAGGAAGTGGGTTAGACTTAAATGTGCTAGTTATATTCTTCGTGATCATCTCTTTATGTTTCAATTCTTATCTTTTATGCGAGCATCATTGAAATCATCATGCCTAGCTAAAAGGCATTAAAGAAAAACGCTTGTTGGGAGACAACCCAATATTTACCCCTACTGTTTTTGTGTGTTCACATGATTAAGTTACTGTAGTATCATGTTTTATAGCTTTTGTTTCAATAAAGTGCCAAGTAGAACCTTTGGAAGACTTGGGTGAAACTTAATGTGATCTTGCTGGAAAAAACAGAAACTTTACATTCATGAGATTAGCTGCCATTTTTTACTGAGAGTGCTTTTAAGTTGATTCTTTTTACAGAAGATTAATAGACAAATTCCTCGCGTCCAACAATTTATTTCTGAATTGTTTGAGTTACAGAAGTATTTGAAAGTTATAGATTGCTACAGACTGTTCTGTTTTTGACAGATTCTGTTTTCTATGTGTTGTTTGCTTATTTTGATGAATCTATGAGTAGTATTGGAGGGTATGAACCATAGAAAAGTCGGAATATAGTAGATATAACACCAATATGAATTTAGAATGAGTTCACGACAGTACCTAAGTGGTGGTTTTATTTTCTTATACTAACGGAGCTTACAAGTTTTCTGTTGAGTTTTGTCTTGTGAAGTTTTCAAGTTTTGTGTAAAGTTTCGATGGACTATGGAATAAGGAGTGGCACGAGCCTCAGATTGGGGATGCCCAAGGCACTCCAATGTAATATTCAAGGACAACCAAAAGCCTAAGCTTGGGGATGCCCCGGGAAGGCATCCCCTCTTTTGTCTTCGTTCATCGCTAACTTTACTTGAGGCTATATTTTTATTCACCACATGATATGTGTTTTGCTTGGAGAGTTAATTTATTTTATTTTGTTCTGCTTGATGTTTGAATAATATCCCAAGATCTGAAATTCTTAAATGTTAGAGAGTCTTCACATAGTTATATAATTATTCAACTACTCATTGATCTTCACTTACATCTTTTGGAGTAGTTTGTCATTTGCTCTAGTGCTTCACTTATATCTTTTAGAGCACAACAGTGGTTTTATTTTGAAGAAATTGTTGAACTCTCATGCTTCACTTATATTATTTTGAGAGTCTTAAACAGCATGGTAATTTTCTTTGGTTATGAATTTATTCCTAATATGATAGGCATCCAAGATGGGCATAATAAAAACTTTCATATAAAGTGCATTGAATACTATGAGAAGTTTGATGCTTGATGATTGTTTTGAGATATGAGGATGGGGATATTAGAGTCATGCTAGTAGAGTAATTGTGAATTTGAGAAATACTTGTGTTAAAGTTTGTGATTCCCGTAGCATGCACGTATGGTGAACCGTTATGTGATGAAGTTGGAACATGATTTATTTATTGATTGTCATCCTTTGTGTGGAGGTCGGGATCGTGCGATGGTTAACTCCTACCAACCCTTCCCCTAGGAGCATGCGTTTAGTGCTTTGTTTTGATGACTCGTAGACTTTTGCAATAAGTATGTGAGTTCTTTATGACTAATGTTGAGTCCATGGATTATACGCACTCTCACCCTTCCACCATATACCTTCCTCAAAACAGCCACCATACCTACCTATTATGGCATTCCCATAGCCATTCTGAGATATATTGCCATGCAACTTTCCACCGTTCCGTTTATTATGACACGCTTCATAATTGTCATATTGCCTTGCATGATCATGTAGTTGACATCGTATTTGTGGCAAAGCCACCGTTCATAATTCTTTCATACATGTCACTCTTGATTCATTGCACATCCCGGTACACCTCCGGAGGCATAAACATAGAGTCATATCTTGTTCTAAGTATCGAGTTGTAATTCTTGAGTTGTAAGTAAATAAAATTGTGATGATCTTCATTATTAGAGCATTTTCCCAGTGAGGAAAGGATGATGGAGACTATGATTCCCCCACAAGTCGGGATGAGACTCCGTAAGAAAAAAACTTTAAAATAAAAGAAAAAAGAGGCCATAAGAAAAGGAGAAAAGTCCCAAATGAAAAAAAAGAGAAAAAGAGATAAGGGGCAATGCTACTATCCTTTTTCCACACTTGTGCTTCAAAGTAGCACCATGATCTTCATGATAGAGAGTCTCCTATGTTGTCACTTTCATATACTAGTGGGAATTTTCATTATAGAACCTGGCTTGTATATTCCAATGATGGGCTTCCTCAAAATGCCCTAGGTCTTCATGAGCAAGCAAGTTGGATGCACACCCACTTAGTTTCCTTTTGAGCTTTCATACACTTATAGCTCTAGTGCATCCGTTGCATGACAATCCCTACCCACTCACATTGTTATCTATTGATGGGCATCTCCATAGCCCATTGATACGCCTAGTTGATGTGAGACTATCTTCCTCCTTTTGTCTTCTCCACAACCACCACTCTATTCCACCTATAGTGCTATATCCATTGCTCACACTCATGTATTGCGTGAAAGTTGAAAAAGTTTGAGAATACTAAAGTATGAAACAATTGCTTGGCTAAAACCGGGGTTGTGCGTGATTTAAATATTTGTGTGATGAAGATAGAGCATAGCCAGATTATATGATTTTGTACGGATGGATTTCTTTGGCCATATTATTTTGAGAAGACATAATTTCTTTGCTAGTATGCTTGAAGTATTATTATTTTTATGTCAATATTAAACTTTTGTCTTGAATCTTTCGGATATGAACATTCATGCCACAAGAAAGAGAATTACATTGAGAATTATGTTAGGTAGCATTCCACATCAAAAATTCTGTTTTCATCATTTATCTACTCGAGGACGAGCATGAATTAAGCTTGGGGATGCTTGATACGTCTCCAACGTATCTATAATTTTTGATTGTTCCATGCAATTATATTATCTATCTCCGATGTTTTATATGCATTTACAAGCTATTTTATATTATTTTTGGGACTAACCTACTAACCTAGAGCCCAGTGCCAGTTTCTTTTTTTCCTTGTTTTTGAGTTTTACAGAAGAGGGATACCAAACGGAGTCCAATTGACGTGCCAATTTTTGATAATTGTTTGTGGACCAGAAGAAGCCCCCGGAGTAAAAGAGTTGGGCCAGAAGAGTCCAGGGCTGCACACGAGGGTGGGGGGTGCACCCACCCGCCTGGGCGCGCCCCCTATCTCGTGGATAGCCTAGAGACCACCCTAGCTTGTGCCCTACGCAAAAAATCCTGTAACTACCCAAACCTCCGGAAAATAACTTAGATCGGGAGTTTCGCCGCCGCAAGCCTCTGTTGCCACCGAAAACCAATCTAGACCCATTCCGGCACCCTAACGGAGGGGGGAATCCCTCTCCGGTGGCCATCTTCATCATCCAGGCGCTCTCCATGACGAGGGGGGAGTAGTTCACCCTCGGGGCTGAGGGTATGTACCAGTAGCTATGTGTTTGATCTCTCTCTCTCTCTCTCTCTCTCTCTCTCTCTCTCTCTCTCTCTCTCTCTCAATCTCTTGTGTTCTGGAGATGGCACGATCTTGATGTATCACGAGCTTTGCTATTATAGTTGGATCTTATGATCCTTCTCCCCCTCTACTTTCTTGTAATGGATTGACTTTTCCCTTTGAAGTTATCTTATCGGATTGAGTCTTTAAGGATTTGAGAACACTTGATGTATGTCTTGCATGTGCTTATATGTGGTGACAATGGGATATCACATGATTTACTTGATGTATGTTTTTGTGATCAACTTGCAGGTTCCGTGACCTTGGGAATCTATGCGTAGGGGCTGGCACACGTTTTCGTCTTGACTCTCCGGTAGAAACTTTGGGCCACTCCTTGAAGTTCTTTGTGTTGGTTGAATAGATGAATCTGATATTGTGTGATGCATATCGTATAATCATACCCACGGATACTTGAGGTGACATTGGAGTATCTAGGTGACGTTAGGGTTTTGGTTGAGTTGTGTCTTAAGGTGTTATTCTAGTACGAACTCTTGAATAGACCGATCAGAAAGAATAACTTTGAGGTGGTTTCGTACCCTACAATAATATCTTCGTTTGTTCTCCGCTATTAGTGACTTTGGAGTGACTCTTTGTTGCATGTTGAGGGATAGTTATATGATCCAATTATGATATTATTATTGACAGAACTCGCACTAGTGAAAGTATGAACCCTAGGCCTTGTTTCAAAGCATTGCAATACCGTTTGTGCTCACTTTTATCATTAGTTACCTTGCTGTTTTTATATTTTCAGATTACAAAAACCTATATCTACCATCCATATTGCACTTGTATCACCATCTCTTCGCCGAACTAGTGCACCTATACAATTTACCATTGTATTCGGTGTGTTGGGGACATAAGAGACTCTTTGTTATTTGGTTGCAGGGTTGTTTGACAGAGACCATCTTGATCCTACGCCTCCCACGGATTGATAAACCTTAGGTCATCCACTTGAGGGATATTTGTTGCTGTCCTACAAACCACTGCACTTGGTGGCCCAACGACGTCTACAAGAAGAAGGTTGCGCAGTAGACATCAACATGCCAGCCGAATATTCAGCCTGTTATTGGCCCGAAGCTACATGGGCCCAACTAAGCACTGGGTCCACTAAAGGCCCAACTAAACCATAGGCCGAATATAGGCCCGTGTAAGTTGTGGGCCTGGCGCAAAGTGTGAAGGCCCCAATGGAATTTCAGGCACAAGAAAGTTGTAGGCCGGCGCAATTGTGGCCCGCTAAAATGTAGACCCGTTAGAGGCAAATGTTTTGGTCCGGTCGACTACATCAAATTTTCGTCGTTTTTTTCCAGATAGCGAACGATGGCATATACGGTAACTAGTAGGAATTAAGAACAAACATACTTTATACAATAAAGAAATATCGCATAGTAACTTAGAATAAACCTACACTACACAATAAAGGGTTTATGGTATATTACATCCACTGGGCATCGAAGTTCGCCACCAGTGATCATAAAGCGCAACGAAGAAGCAGATTACAAAAACTGGGTGCCATTGCAGCGTAACAAAATAATACTGAACCAAGACCACTTCCAAGACAATTCAAGAAAGGTTAGCCTTGCATGGGAACTGCTGCGCAAGCTGCTGAGCAAAGCTGTGAGACTGGCCTAGCATGTCGGTCACAGCTTCGAGGTGTAGCTGTTTAGCAATGAGGTTCTCGTTAGTGTTCTCCTTAATCTTTCTTAGATATAGGACTTCAAGTATAAGTTGAGTTGCAGAATGCCTTTCTACTAGAACTTGGGACTGAACAAGTTGAACTGATTGATAACCCACAAGTGTAGGGGATCGTTGGTAGCCTTTTTCGATAAGTAAGAGTGTCGAACCCAACGAGGAGCTAAAGGTAGAACAAATATTCCCTCTAGTTCTATCAACCATCGATACAACTCTATGCACACATAACGTTTGCTTTATCTAAAACAAGAATAAAACTAGGAGTACTTAGTGGGAACAAAACTTGAAATAAATTGCAACACAATAAAAGTAGTGTAGTAGCAAGCCTTTTGTAACACAAGAGAATGATTTGTCCCTAGGCAGTCGATAACAAGTACCGGTAATCATTCTTGCCATTTTATATGAGGGAGAGGCATTAGCTAACACACTTTCCGTACTTGGATCATACGCACTTATGATTGGAACTCTAGCAAGCATCCGCAACTACTAAAGATCATTAAGGTCGTCAAATCCAACTATAACATTAAGCATAAAGTCCTCTTTAGTCCCATACATCATACCCCCATTACTCAGGTTTAAGCTTCTGTCACTCTAGCAACCCACCATAAGCGAACCATGAACATATTGAAACACCCTAGAGCGGGGGCCCCTCACATTTGCGCGAGAACGGAGGGCACCGTAGGATAGCACCAAAATAAAATATACAATCATACCAACCAAGATCACGATTATGCCATAGGACAAAACAGATCTACTCAAACATCATAGGATAGCCAAATATCATTGGGAAATAATATATGGAGTTGAGCACCATGTTTAAGTAGAGAATTAAAACGGAAATAGGGAGGTTACACCGCTGCATAGAGGGGGAGAGGGTTGGTGTTGACGGTAGCAAGATTGTTGATGTAGATCGCCGTCCCGATCGTTGCCCCGGTGGCACTCCGTTGCCACCGAAAGCGAGGGGGAGCGACCCCCCTCCTTCTTCTTCTTACTTGGCCTCCTCCCTAGGTGGGAGGAGGGTCCCCCCTCTGGTCCATGGCCTCCATGGTGACGGAGGGGCGAGAGCCCCTCCGAGATTGGATATGTCTCTCTGTCCTTTTCAATTTAGCGTTCCCCAGATCTGGCCGAAAACCGTTTCTTATATTCCCGAAGATCCGTAACTCCGATTGCGCTGAGATTTTAACACGATTTTTTCTGGATATAAGCTTCCTTCCGCCCTAAGTAGAGCTCCAACCGACGTATGAGGTGAGGACAACACACCACCACGGGCCAGGCTCCCCTGGCGCACCCTGGTGTCTTGCGGGCTATGTGGGCCTTCGTTTGCGGTGATTCCAACTCCCAAAAATCACTTATATTCCAATATAATTCTCCGTATAATTTTATTGCATTTGGACTTTGTTTGATATGGATTTTCTGCGATACAAAAAACATGCAAAAAACAGGAACTAACACTGGGCACTAGATCAATAGGTTAGTCCAATAAATCATATAAATAGTTGCCAAAAATATGTGAAAGTTGTATAATATTGGTATGAAACAATCAAAAATTATACATACGACGGAGACGTATAAGCATCCCCAAGCTTATTTCCTACTCGTCCTCGACTAGGTAAATGATAAAAACGATATTTTTTTCATGTGGAATGCTACCTAGCATAAACTTGATCATATATCTAGTCCTGGCATGAATATTAAGACACGAGTGATTCAAAGCAATAGTCTATAATTTGATATAAAGACATCAATACTCGGGCATCCCAACAAACAATCATGTCTTTCAGAATATCAAATGCTAAAGAACGTTATCCCTACAAAATCATATAGTCTTGTCATGCTCTGTCTTCCCAGCTCAAAGTATAAATCATGTTCTACCCCCGTGTCAGCCAAGCAATTGGTTCATACTTTTTAATGCGCTTCAGCATTTTGAAATCTCACGCAATACGTGAGCGCAAGCCATGTATATAGCAATATAGGTGGAATAGAATGCGGTGGTAGTATACAAAAGAAGGGAAGAAAGTCTCACATCAACTAGGAAAACTAATGGACTATGAAGATGTCCATCAATCGATATCAATGTGAGGAGTAGGGATTGCCATGCAACGGATGCACTAAGAGCTATAAGTGTATGAGAGCTCAGCATGAAACTGAGTGGGTAAGCATCAAACTCTACTACGGAAATTTCCCACTAGTATATGAAAGTGAAAACATAGGAGACTCTCTATATGAAAAACATGGTGCTACTTTGAAGCACAAGTGTGGAACTAGCATGCCCCTTCTCTCTTTTTCCTCTTTTTTCTTTTTATTTCTTTCTTTTCTTTCTTTTTCTTACTTTTTTTCTTTCTTTTTTCTTTTTATTTTTTTATTTTTTTATTTTTTTTACTCTCATTGTCCGGAGTCTCATCCTGACTTGTGTGGGGGAATCATAGTTTCCATCATCCTTTCCTCACCGGGACAGGCTCCAATAATGGATAATGATGATCACCACACTTCTATTTACTTATAACTCGAAAGAAATAAAAATTACAACACGACACCTATAACATAGTATGACTCTAAATTAATGCCTCTGGCAGTGTACCAGGATGTGCAATGATCTAGCATAGCAAACATATCGAAAAACGGACAAGCCATGAAAATATCGTGCTAGCTGTCTTACGATCATGCAAAGCAATATGAAAATGAATGCTCAAGTCAACTATATGATGGAAGTGCATTGGAATATATCTCACAATGGCTATGGAAATGCCATAATAGGTAGGTATGGTGGCTTTTTTGAGGAAGGTATAATAAAGTTTATGCACCGACGAAAATTGCGCGCACGAGAGAGGCTAGCAATGGTGGAAGGGTGAGATTGTGTATAATCCATGAACTCACATTAGTCATAAAGAATTCACATACTTATTGCAAAATTTTATTAGCCTTCAAAGCAAAGTAATACTACGCATGCTCCTAGGGGGGAGTTTGGTAGGAGTTAACCATCGCGCGCCCCCGACCTTCACACAAAGATAGACAATCAAGGATAAATTGTGCTCGAACTTTCCGACATAACGAGAGACTATACGTGCATGCTTCGGGAATCACAAACCTTAACACCAATATCATACTAAACATGATCATCCACTAGTACCTCCCACATATTATCATCTCTATATCACAAAACTATTGCAAGGAATCAAACATATCATATTCAGTTATCCATAAGTTTTATGTAGGATTTTATGACTAACCATGCAATTGACCAATTCCGTTTGACTTTCTAAATAGATATAAGTGAAGCATGAGAGTCTAATTCGGTCTACAAAATATCATGCTCTAACAAATATAAGTGAAGCAAAAGAGCATTCTATGAACATCGGTTTTCTATGTGAAGAGAAACAAGCAATACAGACTTCAAATGATATAAGTGAAGCACATGAAGCATTCTATAAAGCCATACTCGAAAGATATAAGTGAAGCGCAATGAGCATTCTATAAATTTCCCAAGGACTATATCATACCATCATGGTGCATTATTAAAAGAAAAATAGAAAGCACATGACCCTCCAAGAATTTAAACATATCATGTGAACAAAACGAATCTGAAAACATACCGACACTTGTTGAAGAAAGATGGGATGCCTTCCGGGGCATCCCCAAGCTTAGACGCTTGAGTCTCCTTGAATATTTACTTGGGGTGCCTTGGGAATCCCCAAGCTTGAGCTCTTGCATCTCCTCCTTCTCCTCACATCGAGACCTCCTCGATCTTCAAACACTTCACCCACACAAAACTTAACCAAACTTTTAGTGGCGGGGTTAGTGCATATGATCAATGAAATCCCATCATGTACTTCTCTAACTTCATTGTATAATTATAAACAAACATTACCCACTGTATGCTATCATAATTATATGGCCCCAAGTCAAGGAGGCTTCAACAAGAATTCAAACATATGCGAATAATGAAGCTATAACAGCAATCTATGAGAACATGACAGTCTATAAAGATTTGAATATTCACCATACTTATGTAAATCTAAAAATTCTGAAAAATTAGGAAAAAAATAAACAAAGTTGTATAGAAAGATTGTGCAAAATGTTTCAGAGCAGATTGATGTTCCAGTAAAAAATGTAAAATCGCGCACTACAGCCAAAGTTTCTGTTTTTGCACCGCACAAACCAACCAGCAATTTAATCATCCTAAAGGAAACTCTTGGCACATTATTTTTATAATACAATGGAATTGTACAAGGGGATAATTATTTTCACGAGAACTTTCATGAAAAATTCTACATTGTTTCCATAAGCATGAACACAAGTGTTCAAGGTCTACCCCCATTTCCGCAAAGCATCACCTTTCAATTGCTTCTCTTTTTTGAAAAAGTTTTAGGTTCCCTTCTATATTTTTTTGTTTTTAAACTTTATAAAAGCACTCAATAGAAATAAATGACTCTTTTTTTTAACTTCCGAGTTGTCTCCCTGGAAGCGCCTTCTATAAAGCCATTAAGCTAGGCATAAAGTGATCAAGTAATGGATCCACCCGGATCCCAAGGTATATCAAAGACAATTTGAATCAATAACGATTTAGCATTTAGTAGTGAGCACAACACAACATATATGAAGACATGACGAAGTCTAAATCTCTTCCTATGCATCGACATGTCATACGAGAACAATTCATGCACATCAAGTAAAGACCAATGCATAGTATAAACAGTTTCTTGTAATTTTATCGTGTTGGAAACATAGAGAGGCGAAGATGTAGTTCCTCTCTCATAATAATTGCAAGTAGGAGCAGCAAGCACATGCATATTATATTCATCAAAATCATCATGTGCAATTGTAAAAGGCAACCCAGCAATTTAATACTTAATAAGTGCAAACTTCTCCGATATAGTGTAGTCGGGAGAATTCAAAAAGATAATAGAACTATCATGTGTGGGTGCAATAGCAACAATTTCATTCTTGACATAAGGAACTATAGCAAGTTCATCTCCATAAGCATAATGCATATTGGCATCGTGGCCACAAGCATAGCAAGCATTATCAAAAAGGGATATTTCAAAAGAATCAACATGATCATAGCAATTATCATAACATTCATCCTTTGGTAAGAACGAAGGGGTATTAAACAATGTATGGGATAAAGAGTTACTCTCATTAGAAGGTGGGAACGGGTGATCAATCCACTCTTTCTCCTTTGTTCTTTGCTCTCTTCCTCGTTTTTTTCATCCAATGAGCTCACAGTTTCATAAATTCCTTCTTCCATAGACTCCTGCAAAATGTTAGTCTCTTCTTGGACAGTGGAGGAGTCCTCAATATATGGTTTAACATAGAGGTTAGAAGCATAATTATCATAACAATATTGAAGTATGGCAAAATTTTCAGATTTGTAAAGAGTAGCATCATACTTTTCAATCAAAGAAACAATTTCATAAGCACCATTAAAAGCAACATATTCTTCAATTTGTTCAATATCAATGTAATTATAAACACCTTTGGCATAAGAAGATACGATTCCATTATCAATAAACTCACATTGGTAGGGAAAGTGTTTCTTAGGGTCTTTAGAACAACAAGTAACATCATATAATTCACATAAATTCCAAGCATAGCATTGCATAGTATTAATTTGATGCTGTAAAAGTTTCCCTTTTTGAGATAAATGGTGTCGCACAAAACAAGCATGCTCTTCTAATGATTTTCCCCTCAACTAAGCTAGTTGGGTTTTCAACACGGGCACAAATGGATCGAAGATGATCCAAGTAAAAAGCTTCAGTAGTATGATAGATTTTGGGTGGTTCGTCAACCATTGGTTTAGTAGGTACAACTATTTTTTTTGGTATTTTGCGTTTTCTACCCATAACTAAAGATAGAAAACAAGAGAACAAAATAAAAACTACTTAGTGATAAAGCAAACAGGCACACACGAGAATATTCACCTCACGCTATCACTCCCCGGCAACGGCGCCAGAAAAAGTTCTTCATAACCCACAAGTGTAGGGGATCATTTGTAGCCTTTTTCGATAAGTAAGAGTGTCAAACCCAACGAGGAGTTAAAGGTAGAACAAATATTCCCTCAAGTTCTATCGACCACTGATACAACTCTACGCCAATGCATAGAGGGGGTGAGAGTTGGTGTTGATGGTAGCAAGATTGTTGATGTAGATCGCCGTCCCAATCGTTGCCTGGTGGCACTCCGGCGCCACCGGAAACGAGGGGGAGCGAGCCCCCTCCTTCTTCTTCCTTGGCCTCCTCCCTAGGTAGGAGGAGGGTTCTCCCTCTGGTCCATGGCCTCCATGGTGAAGGGGCGAAAGTCCCTCCGAGATTGGATCTGTCTCTCTGTCCTCTCCTGTTTCGCGTTCCCTAGATTTGGCCGAAAACCGTTTCTTATATTCCCAGAGATCCGTAACTCCGATTGCGCTAAGATTTTAACACGATTTTTTACCGGATATAAGCTTCCTTGCGCTTGAAGTAGAGCTCCAACCGACATACGAGGTGAGCACAACCCACCACCCCGAGCCAGGCTCCCCTGGCGCGCCCTGGTGTCTTGTGGGCTGTGTGGGCCTCCGTTTGTAGTGGTTCCAACTCCCAAAAATCACATATATTCCAAAATAAATCTCTGTAAAATTTTATTGCATTTGGACTTTGTTTGATATGGATTTTCTGCGATACAAAAACATGCAAAAACAAGAACAGGCAATGGGCACTAGATCAATAGGTTAGTCCAATAAATCATATAAATAGTTGCCAAAATATGTGAAAGTTGTATAATATTGGCATGAAACAATCTAAAATTATAGATAGGACAGAGACGTATCACTGATTCACACAGCGAATTATGTGAGCTTGTCTGGCTGCTAGTCTCAAGTAACTTGAACACTGCATCATGACAAGACTTTGGGGTTGTCTCGCTATCTTCAAGATGTTTTGCCTTGTTTGTTTCAATATATATTGGGTTTGTCTCGCAGCCTTCAACAGATTTGTGCATGCCATCAGACATGTCACCCTGAAACAAGCAGAGAGATGACAGGTTTGGCACGTGTATAAACAAAGATGGTAAATGTGTTGTCAATTCCATCCAATTTCAAATTAGAAAATAAAGAGTAAGTTCAAAATATCAATAGCATAATCTGGCATTGTTCATAATGCGGGGAGCTTCACCACACTACTGGATTACCATGTCAACAAATCAAGCATAGATGAAGGGCAAACACAATCATTGTATCTATTTTGGTTAATATGCATTACATGTTGTTCATATCATCAGCCACATTAGTAAGATAAAACATGAGATGACAAGGTGCAAACGTGGGCTGCTTCACCACACATTGGATTATAGATCCACAAAACCAAGCATACATATAGGGAGTATTGAGTAATGTGCATGGTATGAATAAGGAATTTGGTTTTACAAGTAAAACTTGGAACTTACAGTTGGTGCGAACATGCATTATGATTGAAACAGCAAACTAAACAGCTGTTGACGATAGGGAATACGAGAAAATTAAACAGCAGTTGAGGATAAAGGCTTTAGAAGGGCTGACTTACATTAAAATTTAACACTGGATTTATAATGCCCTTCTCCATGTCAAGGGAAGGATAACTCAAGAATTTCAGCACAGAATCTTGTTCATAAGCATTTCCCATACTCTACATTCTGTAGAGAGTAATTATAGAAATGATAATAGTGGAAGGGATAGAGGATAATGACGATAAGATGCAAATTGATGCTACATGATCAACTACCAATCCCTGAAGTACAAGCGTTACAGGACAAAATGTACTAACGAGAGCAATGGGCTACACTGCTGCACTGGCATGTGTATTCAACTTTTTGGTAAGATATTTTTAGTCAATGGTGGGCGAGGGAGATAAGATGTAAAATGCTACACAATGAACCAATCCGTCTTTCCATAATATAAGAGTGTTTTGAACACTGATGTACTGTACAAAATGCTCTTATATTATGGGACGGAGGGAGTAGTTGTTAATGTAAGTACAGTGATAGCCGATGTTCAATCCTTACAAGAGGACTGCAGAGCTAAACCTCTTCAAAAGCATTGGGTTGATTCTAAATTTATGTAAGAGTCGATATGGATTTTATAATGTCCACCAAATGGAGGATAACGAGGCTAACATGTGCAGTGATGCTACATAATCAAGAAGCTATGAAAGTAAGTATGGTCATAAAGGGCAAGAGGTACTCACAAGAGCAATGCATTGTGCCGTATAGTTGCGAGATTCTGTGGTCCCTTGAGAATGAATGATCTTCTACAAACAGTTTTCGTACAAGTGAGACGTTAAGGCATATGCATAAATGTAGTTCAAATTGTGATGTGATATCATAGAGAGTACCTTACACTGCAGACGAGAGCAATGTGTAACAAGATTATTCCAGTCGCTGTCTGATAAATGCAGCACCAGAGACTTTACATAAATTTCATTTAGAGGCTTGCCATCGAAGTGCGCTTGCCTCACGTAGGAACGATACTTCATCAACGAGTGCTTGAAAACTGCAACCAACCCTTGATCGTCTTGACTATCTAGTTTGGACCTCGCCTATTTAAAATAATTAAATCTTGTGTCTTCTGTTGGCAGAAACATATGCAGTAATTGCCATGAATAACATTAGTACATTACTTATGCGTAATTGCAGAGGAAGATTGGAAATTGTTCTTTGTCTGTGGTATAATCTTGAAGCAAAGATGTGCACAAAGTTCTTGACAACAATACAAGCTTCGTCTTCTAAACAAGGAAGAAGTGGAATAGGAGTCCTATTTGCTGCAATTAGGGCTCTCTCTCGTTCGAAAATGGATTTGGCAACTGGATTTGCTGTACTCTTTGCTGGAATGGGGGTTTGCATTGTAGAGCTGGTGCTATGTCAACTAGCATCATCATACTGTTTGTGGTAGTTGGGGTCTGCTGAGTTGGGGGATCAGAGATGGCCAGTGTAGTAGAGTTACTGTCTGCTAGAGTTGTGGCCGTATTTTCTGGGTCTGGTGATATTGCAACTACACCTAATGGGCTATTTGATTTATCAGGTGTCACTACCTTTTCCACATACTTTGTTTGTGCTCCTCCGCGATCAGCAATCACCTTCTTTCTTTTGAACATCTGATACACAAGAACAACATTTGAATGGATAAATATGGTATGATAACATATGGAATATGTACTAAAAATGGATAGGCAGGGCGTATTTACATACACGATGTGTAAACTAAGCTAATGGCAGTGCAACAAAGTAGAAGCAATGCAAAGCATCAGTTGCAAGATATGTGCGGCCAATTTAACCTTGGAAATTTAGAGAAAGCACCTTGATGGGTGAATAAGGTAGGGCACCTACCTCTGACTCCTCCACTAGGGAGCTACATTAACTTAGGGCTCCCTCTAGCTTAGAATCAATGTTAGGATCATATCTTGAGCATGAATCTGTAGGTGGAGAGCGTTTGCATTGCATTGGATCCAGACTTGATTTCAGTCCCTTAATGCCAAGATTGACAATAATGGCATTGTTCTGCTTTATTCTTTTCATGCGCACAAGATCATAATCATTATGATGATGTTCACTATCTGAGAACCATGAAAACATAAAAAGTAGTCAGATTATCTAGGGAGTTCAATGCGGATTCAACTCGAACAGTGTCTCCCTAGAAACCCCTGCGTATACAAAGTTCACCCCCAACCATGCTGACCAGACCACACACAGAAATACAAACCTCTTATGTCTCTATAACAGGCAGGCACACATTTCAAAATTGAAGTAGGAACATTAGAATCATATCAAATTCGTATTTGAACAAATAAACTAAGGAATTATGAGTGGCATAATGTTTAGCTTCAAGAGTGGAGTGCTGGTAGTGCGACACAAAGCAAGTAGGCAGATTTTATTCCATGTAAAAGATTGTGGTCTATGTAAAAGGCGGATACGACACTTTCTTTCTATGCAATACATTGTTCTTTGCCCACACATGATGGAAGAGATCACACAGAGAAATACTATTCACTAATGTACATGGTTCCAGTATTTTGAAACATAGTGGTCCACCCTAAAAGAATTTTGACAACAAATATGACAAGGCAAGCATAGAGGTAGTGAATCAATCATTACTTGTGAGCTTACTAGGACAAGTAAGCAGAATTGTAACTGTAGTAAGAGATCGTCCAAAATCTGAATCAAGAAGTTGGTCTTGCGCTTATTGTTTGCAACTAATCGACGTGAATAATTGGATATCATATCGAATGAGCAAGAAAGGAAAGTAAAATTGTCAACAAACCTGGCATGCAGTAGTAATCTGGCTTAATGTCACTATGACCAACAATCCAAAAAGACTAGTATCTGTTCCTAGGGACGGAATTTTGAAACCCGGTGAACTTTATAGGTACTAAAGATTACTGAAATACATCTGAACCATTAAGTGTAGGTAGCACTCAATACACAACAAACCCTAATGATAGTCCTGCCTAATGAGTAATGAATCAATTAGAAAATGGGTGATGAGGAGTGGTTGTTGAGTGTTGAGGACGTATCTCAAGATAAATCGGGTTGCTTAGTGGCTGCTGCACCCCTGAGCCCTGAACGGACTGGGAAGGTAGGCACGGCGGCGCGCCCGGGCAGTGGTGACGCTGTTGGGCGAGTGGCTCGTGACCTCTTGTTAGTCCGGCGTCTCCTCCTAGAGTCATGCCGTCCGGGGATGGCAATTCACCGGCGAGGCAGGCGGCTGGGGGCGAGTAGAGATCAAAAGTGCAGCAGAACAGAGGGGAATCAGGGCCTGTGCCGACCCAAAATCCCAGGGTGGGTCGCGGCCCACCAGGGCACCCTGTAGATCCACACCCGAGCGGCGTACATGCATTTTCGAAACTAACTTAGGAACATTTAGCTGACCAATTAAACAAATCTATTTTAATAATATTATATTCGTATTTGAACAACTAAGCTTGTTTAACTTGATGGGTGGATCAGTGCTATAATGACACGAAGCATGTATGTTGATCATATGGTGATCATAAAAAAGGGGGGAAACCCTAACCATGATCAATTAAACCCTATTATTACTTTTTCATGGAAGATTTGAAGCTGCAAACCACAGAAATGCTATTTAACAAACATTGTTTGCTTCGAACTAAGAACTAAATTCTAAGAGCTGAAATGAAAGTACAGTAACCAAGTGACGATCTATTTTCTGGTTGAGATCAAAAAGTTGAGCAGATATGAAGTAGTACCACCTCTCTTGTGGAACCGTGTAGGCATTGGGGGTGTGATGGCTCTCAGTGGCGTTGAAGCAGATCTACGATGGTAGACGGGTGCATCGGGGGATAAGTCCCATTGCGATGGACGAGAAGGTCGTGGTAGCAGCCCCGACAAGGAGGACAATGATGCCGATGAAGAGAGAGGCTGTGATGCAAGGCTACCGGTCCGTCGTCGTGGATGAGAAATGTCTATCTCTAGCAATGGACGACACGGTCTTGATAGGCGCTCCAGCATGGTGGAGGACGGCGGCGATGGATGGGGTGGAGGACGGCGGCGATGGATGGGGTGGCGGACGGAGGAGGCTGGTGTGGGAATGGTGTTCTAACGCGGACGGTGTAGGAATGAGAAAATGGAGGGAGAGGTGCGGGGAACCATGTTTTTGGGACGCGCCTATCTAAAATATGGGAAAGTTACGAACTTAGCCCCTGTTTAAAATTTGGATGTCTCGTCGGTTGGGGATAGGACGGTAATCTCGCATCTCCAAAATATTTGCCCAGAGCGATTTCGGGCGAGGAGAAGGTGTTTTGGCGCCCACGGTTGGCACCCACGGTGTATGAACGAGGCTGCCAGGTAGGGCAGTTGTGTCACGTCTGAGTGAAGTTACAAACCTTCCATATTGAAAATATTTGCCTACATTGAGTTCGGTCGAGTCGAGTTTGTTTTGCCGCCAACCGTATATGAATGGGGAAATGGAGGGAGAGACAGAGGTCTTTCGGATAAGCTTGAATCAAATGTGTTTTTCCGCCCACGTTTGGCGCCCACCGTGTCTGAATGGGCTCAGAGGCTGTCGTTCACGTCTAATTTAAGTTACTAACCTACCCCTATGGAGAGCAGTGGAAATCGGGCCGATGGATTGTCCGTGTAAGGCGTAGACAGTAATTTCCATCTTGCACACACTGGCTTCGGGCAGCCGACGTGGCAGTGCATATTTTGTCGCTTCTTTCGAATTTTGGGACAATAAGCATCCATGTTTACCCTGGCAACTAAATTCAAATCCATTTTGTATTCTTATACGAATCTTTATAAATCATTATGTGTTTTTATATATCTTCAAAAGCACAACAAAGATGTATTCCACTGTCATATATGAATATTATTTACAAATGCCAATACTCGAATTCAGAAGCTAGAATGCAATTTAAGTTGAATTTGAATATTTGAAACCACTTTATGTCCAAATCAAGTGTCACACGCAGCATAATGTGTACTCCCATTTAGATATGTACACAAGCGATGTGTCAAGATTCAAAATACCGAGTCAATCAACCAATAATGTATACAACTAACAAACATATAAACACTTATAGAGTATTGATGTCTACTACGCACCCTTCTTCTTGTAGATGTTGTTGGGCCTCCAAGTGCAGAGGTTTGTAGGACAGTAGCAAATTTCCCTCAAGTGGATGACCTAAGGTTTATCAATCCGTGGGAGGTGTAGGATGAAGATGGTCTCTCTCAAACAACCATGCAACCAAATAACAAAGAGTCTCTTGTGTCCCCAACACACCCAATACAATGGTAAATTGTATAGGTGCACTAGTTCGGCGAAGAGATGGTGATACAAGTGCAATATGGATGGTAGATTTAGGTTTTTGTAAACTGAAATTATTAAAACAGCAAGGTAGCAATTGTAAACGTGGGCATAAACGGTATTGCAATGATAGTAGGCAAGGCCTAGGGTTCATACTTTCACTAGTGCAAGTTCTCTCAACAAGGATAACATAATCGGATCATGTTACTAGCCCTCAACATGCAACAAAGAGTCACTCCAAAGTAACTAATGGCGGAGAACAAACAAAGAGATTATGGTAGGGTACGAAACAACCTCAAAGTTATTCTTTCTGATCGATCTAGTCAAGAGTACGTAGTAACGTTCAATCTATCATAGAGTTCATACTAGAATAACACCTTAAGACACAAATCAATCAAAACCCTAATGTCACCTAGATACTCCATTGTCACCTCAAGTATCCGTGGGCATGATTATACGATATGCATCACACAATCTCAGAAACATCTATTCAACCAACACATAGAACTTCAAAGAGTGCCCCAAAGTTTCTACCGGAGAGTCAAGACAAAAATGTGTGCCAACCCCTATGCATAGATTCCCAAGGTCACGGAACCCGCAAGTTGATCACCAAAACATACATCAAGTGGATCACATGATATCCCATTGTCACCACAGATAAACACGTGCAAGACATACATCAAGTGTTCTCAAATCCTTAAAGACTCAATCCGATAAGATAACTTCAAAGGGAAAACTCAATCCATTACAAGAGAGTAGAGGGGGAGAAGCAACAAAAGATCCAACTACAATAGCAAAGCTCGCGATACATCAAGATCGTGCCATCTCAAGAACACGAGAGAGAGAGAGAGATCAAACACATAGCTACTGGTACATACCCTTAGCCCCGAGGGTGGACTACTCCCTTCTCGTCATGGAGAGCGCCGGGATGATGAAGATAGCCACCGGAGAGGGATTCCCCCCTCCGGCAGGGTGCCAGAATGGCTGTAGATTGGTTTTCGGTGGCTATAGAGGCTTTCGGCGGCGGAACTCCCGATCTAGGTTTTTTTCCGGAGGTTTCAGTATTTATAGGAATTTTTGGAGTCGGGGCCAAGTAAAGGGGAGCTATGGGCCGTCCTCGAGATAGGGGGGCGCGCCCCCCTTCCCAGGGCGCGCCCTCCACCCTCTAGGGTAGCCTGTGGCTCTCCTGGCCCAACTCTTCTGCTTCGGGGGCTTCTTTTGGTCCAGAAAAAATCATAAAAAATTGGCTCGTCAATTGGACTCTGTTTGATATTCCTTTTCTGTAAAACCCTAAAACAAGAGAAAAACAGAAACTGGCACTGGGCTCTGGGTTAATAGGTTAGTCCCAAAAATCATATAAAAGTGAATGATAAAGCCCATTAAACATCCAAGACTTCATAAATAATAGCATGGAACAATCAAAAATTATAGATACGTTGGAGACGTATCAAGTATATGGATCAATAATATCAACTAACATACATAAGGCAGACCACTGTACATTTTTTGCTAGAAGAGCATCATTTTTAGCAAAGCTAGTACAACATCCTGGCCCTTTCAGATGCATGCCACTTAAGGACCATCTATACTACTATTATTGATGAACGCACATTTAGCCCGATTGGCATATTTGTATGTCTGGTACAACTATTAAAATGAAATGTCTGAGAGTCTTATCAATTAATACAGACTCGTGCTAAAAAAATTACAAACCAAAAAACAAAAACAATTATTACATGATCTCTAAAACAAATGGTTTGATCGATTACATGGACAAACAACAGAAAGGTTATTCAACGGTGGAAAAAACATTTCACCTATGATTTACCAAGTGGGAATTTAATTTCCTTTTTCCTTCAGGACCTCAACAATGTGGTCAGTCTCAGCTTGCTTCGTTTTGAAATCCACCAAATATTTAATGGTTGTCTCAAGTACTGCTTGTGATTGTGTTGTTTGCTTCCTCAACATGTCAACTTCATCTCTAAGTGCAGAAGCAGAATCTCTTTCTACCAATAGTTTAGCCTCTAGAGCATCAGCAGTTGGCAATTCATGATGAACGATTAGGCCGGTGCCACTGCTGTGGGGTGATAGAATGTCCATGGGGACCTTGCTCTTTGATCTTGGGCTAACCTGTGGGGTGAACGATTGGATTCCGAAAAGTTGAAGTTAGCAAAACATCTCAACTAGGAGTTAGAACAGCAAACCAGTTAAACAAACAAGGAATTAAAGAGTTTCGATTGGATGATGAATAGTAGTTATTAACATCATTGTAACCGGTTGCAGCAGCAAAGCAGTTAATCAAACAAGTTCTGCAAAAGGTACATGTTGTGGCATTGGAGTTGCTCTTGGATCCTGGAAAGTTCAGTAGCCAGTAACGTGATTAGAGAAAGCGGTTGCACCAGCAAAGCAATTAAACAAACAAGTTTTGCAAAAGGAACCTGTTGTGGCATTGGAGTTTCTCTTGGATCCTAAAAAGTTGAGTAGTCAGTAACTTGATTACAGAAACAAGTTACAGCAGCAAACCTATTACACAAATATATTTTTGAAAATGTACCTGTTGTGCAATTGGACTTCCAATTGGATTATGAAAACTTAAAGTTGGTAAGATGATTATAACAACAAGTTACAGCAGCAAAGCCGGTAAACAAAGAAGTTTCTGAAAACATACCTGTTGTGTCAACGGAGTTTCAGTTGGATCCTGCAAACTTGAATGTTAGCAATCATAAATAAAGTGTTGCAAGAGCCATACTAAACTAACATCAAACTAGTAAAACTAACCAATTTTGGCAGCGTATTTAATTACACATGAACTAGTAAAACTAACAAGTTCTTGGCAACGTATTAAAGTAACAAGTCGGTGTTGTTTACTAGCAACACAAATATCTGTAAATTTCTTTGATGTCAGCAAAATGATTCTGACACACACACACACACACACACACACACACACACACACACACACACACACACACA
>LR738711.1:545056370-545146722 GCA_902687465.1 Secale cereale
ATATATATATATATATATATATATATATATATATATATATATATATATATATATATATATATATATATATAAAAGTTAAAAAGATGGTGTCCCTCATATAAACCTGACAGTTGTCTCTCTATGAACATGCAAACATTACTAGTGCTACAAGTGATAACAACAAACCATTTAAACAAACAGGGTATCAGAACGTAAGTTACACGTGAATTTTGCTGCACCCTAGAAGTACATATGACCAGCTATCTACGTGCTTAAGTAGCTATTTAAGTTCAGTGAAACAAGTAATTCTTATCAGTAAGTATCAAACACATAGATATGCACAGTCTATAATAGGATTAACAGGCTATGGCATTATGTAATCAGTCGCAAACCAAATTAAGCCAAGCAACGTAATTGAGCAATTTTGCAATAAGTGGCTAACTAAAATTCTGATAAGAAGGTAACTGAACTTATGCTAGCTCTTAGTATAGGAACACTTCAACTTTTTTCGCTTACAAGATTCTACGAAGGAGTCCATGGCATGATTTGCTTAGCTACGCAGTCCCAATACTTCTATCTTCCCACACTACATTGGTAAGTCGAATGGTTAATCTGATAAGATGGTGCGTCCTTGATATGTTATGAAGGACGGGTTGTCGGACTAATTGTAGCAACACACATCACACTGGCTTTTACTGTATATTTCATGCGATTACATTTGGCATATCGAGATCTAAGCAATCTACAATAAGATGAAAAGAGAGGAATCCTTCACATTATTGGCGACCTCAGTTCTTAAAAACAAGCAATTCAACCATTCTATGGGTAAATCAGAAGCGCCACTGGAATATTTTTCACTACCCCAATCATACACACAAAAGGGGCGACTCCACCGTAGGTGATGGTATGGGCAGCCGCCTCAGGTGGCTGGAAAGTGTGCACCTAGTTTGAGTCGTCCAGGTTGTCCAGGCTAGGTTTGTTTGTCCCAGTGAACGAACAAGCAATGTAAAAAATGAAGAAAAATGTTTCAATTTGGATGGGCCAATAACGTAAGTGCAAGGCAGGCCCTATAACAGGCTCGCGGCCCAAACGAGCGCCTCCCATATTGATCGACAGCAGGAAAAATCCCAATTCATTCGCTCCAGCCTCCAGTCTGGTTCGCTCCTAACCTAGCTGCCGCTGGACAGACCGACACAGCACTTCCTCGCGCCCTCATTGGACGCCGGTCACCGGGCTTCAAGTGAATGGAAGGACAAAAAGATGAATTTCCAACCCTTGGTGTAGCCTGCGTGGGAGGCAGCAGCACGGGCATGGCATCGAGCTTGCGCAAATGGACAGTCGCAACTTCCAAGAGCAGCATGCACAACGAGCAGGTACATCACATCCCTGATTATATCTAATTCAACTATTCAATTTCCGGCCAATAGTTAAACCTGACGGTGTCGTAAAACTGCTTATATGTAGGGAATCTATAAGAAAATGAAACCAATTTTTGCTTATTTTATAACTCCCCCAACAATACTGAACTGACTGAACCTGATGTGTCTAATCAAGTTTCCGGTGCAAACATACAAGATCAAGTTGTTCTTGATCCTGGAGTGTCTAATGAACAGACTGCTAATGAAGGATTTGATGCAAACATTTTACATGCTCCTGGTGATGAACATATAGTGTCTAATGAGGGATCTAGTGCAAGCATTTTGCAAGCTCCCATTGAAGGATTTAGCGTCTAATGATGATCTGCTATGTTGAGAAAGAGAGATAGAGATTTGCAGTAATTGATGACAAGCAAATTATAGTACATTTTCATGGCTTGAGGAAACATCAAGGGCATCTACCAGAAAGTCCCCGTATCATGACATTGTAGCATAAATACTTTTCTAATCTGTTGTTTGAAACCATTGACATACTTGTGAAGGATAGATATATTGATATGCAGTTTGTGCACTGGTTATAGGTGCCATTACACTTCGATATTTTCAGCCAGAGAACAAATAATTCAAGCAGGTACACTCCATGTTAGTTGTCCCTGTAACCATGTTGCATATTGTGTTTTTTGGTGCTTACATAATTTAGTGTTTTATAATCTGGAACTACTTTGGATCATTAGTGGGTTTTCAAAGTGCATGTAGCTTCACATTTCTCAAGTTATGTTGATTTCTCGAGTGCAAGTGCCTTCGTATTTTTTAAGTCAAATTTTTGCCCCTGGTAACTTGAATTCGTGGATCCGCCAGTGCACACAAATCATACACACAGGACAGTACGAATTAAATGAAATGCAGGGACTTACGCTAGCTCATTGTACAGGCTCACTCCAGCTCTGCTTGCGCTTGGTATGTTCCATGCACAAGTCCATGTTACCACTTGCTTGAATGTGTAGGCCTTGTGCTCCTTGCATCCCCCTCTGCATTTTTGACACGGCGAATTGTTGATCCAATAAGAGGAATCATCCTTGATGTTGTACCGGAGGACAGCTACTTACAAGGTTATACCGGTGTGCATGATGTGTACCAGATCCCGTAGTGCCATCATGCTTCGCTAAAAAATTGTTTCACTTGTTTCAGATGATATCTCCAGAAGAAATAAGAGTTAAAGTCAGAGTTGCATAAGCGTGTAAGATACGAGAGCAGTAAACGGATATCCAAACATCGTCAGAACAGTGCACAAGGGAGTGATATGTGGATACCTATTTCAGGCCGGCGTTTGGGCATGCTCGCCTAGCAAGAGTAAGGGTCACTACAGAGCCGTTGAGGGTGATGCGCTGGCGTTCGCTAGACACGCACGGATGCAGATCTTGAGCGGCAGTGGAGTGCTACGATGTGGTGGACGAGACCGTTGGTGAAACCCAAAGGGCCTCGGGGGGTGAAAGTGCAACTAATCCCCGGGTGGTTTTGGTAATTTATAACAACATACAGCTCATTGAACTAATGATTCCTCAAGCTAAATATTTTACGAAAGTTAAATGAATGGCATGTCTATTGTGGAGATGTGGACCCCTCAAAATCTAAGGAAGCAAGTTTGGCAAAAGTTGAAGACTCTACCTTTTCACTTTTAGTGATCCAAGATCACATTGAGTCCTTAGGAAAGCCAATACTATTAAAAGGGGATGAGGTGTTGCTTAACAAATTGATTGCTCACAATGCTTGATGATATGCTCCAAAACCCTCACACAATCTCTCCACTCCAAACAAGTCAAAACCAAAATGTCAAACTCGGACTCATCGATTTCTCCTATTCAGTCCCACCGAGTTTCCTTTGACTTAGCCAGAGCCACAAACCCTAGCATTTCCGTCTCACCGATATAGGCGTTCGGTCTCACCGAGATGGTTCTATAAACTCTCTGTTGCAGGTTGATTAATTTCGGTACTACCGAGTTCATTAATCGTTCACACCGAGTTCACCTTGCCAACTCTCTGATGAGTTAACCCTTGTCTTTCGGTCCCACAGAGATGTCCCAGTCGGTCCCACCGAGTTTCCTGACGTTCACATATTTAAAACTTACGGTCAGACTGAGTTCACTGAATCGGTCCCACCGAGTTGGCCAAAATGTGTGTAACGGTTGGATTTTGTGTGGAGGCTATATATACCCCTCCACCCCCTCTTCATTCGTGGAGAGAGCCATCAGATCGTTCCTACACTTTCACCCATCTAGATCTGAGAGAGAACCACCTACTCAAGTGTTGAGATAAAGGTATTCCATTCCTACCACATAAATCTTGTTCTCTAGCCTTCCCCAAGTTGCTTTCCACTCAATATCTTCTTCCACCATATCCAAATCTGTGAGGAGCTGTTTGAGTGTTGGGACTATCATCTGAAGCATTTGATCAAGTAGTTCGTTATCAACACACCGTCTATTACCTTTTGGAGAGTGGTGTCTCCTAGATTGGTTAGGTGTCACTTGGGAGCCTCCGACAAGATTGTGAAGTTGAACCAAGGAGTTTGTAAGGGCAAGGAGATCGCCTACTTCATGAAGATCTACCCTAGTGAGGCAAGTCTTTCATGGGCGATGGCCATGGTGGGATAGGCAAGGTTACTTCTTCGTGGACCCTTCGTGGGTGGAGCCCTCCATGGACTCGCACAGTCGTTACCCTCCATGGGTTGAAGTCTCCATCAACGTGGATGTACGATAGCACCACCTACTGGAACCATGACAAAAACATCCATGTCTACACTTGCGTTTGCAATCTCCAAACCCCTCCCTTTACCTTCATTCGCAATTATTTACATTCCGCTGTTATACTCTTAGAATTGCATGTGTAGGTTGATTGCTTGACTTGTTCTAAGTTGCTAAAATCTGCCAAGAATTAAAATTGGGAAAATGCTAGATTTTTATTTGGATGTCTAATCACCCCCCTCTAGACATACTTTCGATCATACAAGTGGTATCCTAGCTTTGGTCTCCCTTTGCCTTGATTTCCATAGCTTTGGTGATCATAGCCTTGGTTTCACAACCTAGGAGAGTATGGCGTCTAGCGAGGGAAGTTACCATCGTAGAGGTCCTTACTTTGATGGTACAAATTTTGCTAGTTGGAAGCATAATATGAAAATGCATATTCTTGGACATAACCCCGCCGTTTGGGCTATTGTGTATTGGTTTGCAAGGTGAATTCTTTGATGGGAAGGAACCAAATCGTGAAGCATCCGCGAAAGAATTGAAGATGTTGCAATACAGTGCTCAAGCTTGCGATATCCTCTTCAATGGATTGTACCCCGAAGAATTCAACAAAATTAGCTGTCTTGAGAATGCAAAGGAAATTTGGGATATTTTGATTCATGCATATGCATGAAGGTGGCGACTCCATCAAGGAATCCAAGTTGGATGTGCTTCAAAGTCAACTTGACAAGTTCAAGATGAAGGATGGTGAAGGTGTCGCTGAAATGTACTCTAGGCTTGCTCTCATCACAAATGAGATTGACAGCTTAGGAAGCGAAGGGATGACTGACAGATTCATCATCAAGAAGATCCTAAGATCCTTGGATGGAAAATATGACACCGTGTCCACATTGATCCAAATGATGCTCAATTACAAAGATCTCAAGCCAACGGAAGTCATTGGAAGAATTGTTGCTCATGAGATGTCACTCAAAGATAAAGAAGAGCTTCACAGCAAGTCTAGTGGTGCCTACAAAGCTTCATGTGACACTCCTACATCATCAAGTGAGAAACAAGTCTTCAATGAAGAATTGAGCTTAATGGTGAAGAACTTCAACAAGTTCTACAAGAATAGAAGCAAAGAGAGAAGTTCCAAATCAAGGTCCTACAATGACAAAAGTTCTTCTAGTCGTGATCGGAATTGCTACAATTGTGGAAGACCCGGACAGTACTCAAATGAGTGTATGGCTCCCCACAAATGAAGAGAAGGCTCACCTAAAAGGAGAAGTAGAAGAGATGATTCACCACCAAGAGAGAGAAGGAGTAGAGATGATCGTTATGAAGGAAGAACTTCTAGGAGAAGCAAAAATTTGGAAAGGAAGGACAAATCATCAAGGAGCTACACAAGACGAAGACATCAAGCTCATGTTGGAGAATGTGTATCCGGTTCTGACTCCGATGACCACTCTGAGAGAAGCTATTACTCTGACTCCGAAGATACTCAAGATGAAGGTGTTGATAGAATTGCTCTTGTGTCATTCAACTCCTATGACATATTTGACTCACAAAATGAAGGAATTGGAAGATGCTTCATGGCTAAAGGCCGTAAGGTATCACACCCCGAGTATCTTGATTTCAATAGTGATCAAGATGACTTGCTAGGAGATGATGATTTACTTGTTGCTAGCAATAGTGATGAAACCTATGATGAAATTGCTATTAATCATGCTAATCAAGGTAAAACGAATGACAATGATAAGGAGAAGATTGAGCGTCTAACTAAAGAATTAAACACTCTCAAGTTAGTTCATGAAACTACCTTAGAGGATCATCGAGAACTTTTGAAGACTCATGAGAAGCTATGCTTTGAAAACTCAATCTAGAGCAAGAACATGAGTTTTTAAAAGCAATCAATGATGATCTTTGCAAGAAAAGTTCTTCATACATTGCCAAGCGTTTACTCTTGTCTACTTACATGCCTTAAGTAAAATCTAGCAACAAGAACAAGAAAGATTCATCCTCTCCAAGTAACAATAATCATGCTAAATCCAATGATGTTGCTTCTAGTAGTTCTCTTGATTCCACTAACGATTCTCTTAGACAAGTTATACTTGAGAAAGAAAATATCTTATTGAAGGGAATTATAGAGAAAGGTGTCTACAAGAGCCTTGCCGGGAGTAAGCAATTCGAGGAAATTGTACGCAAGCAAGGAAGGGACCGGAAGAATCAAGATGTTGGTATTGAACGGAAGTTCAATGCCAATAGAGTTGAGTGGGAAGAATATCAATAGCCCTAGACCAAGTTTGTTCCTCATCAAGAGAAGTATGATCCTACCTCCTTCAAGGGGACACAAGCACAAGATGATCTTCCACCACAAGACCACAAGCTAAAGGGCAAGGACAAGCTTCAAGAAGAGATTGATGCATTTGAAGAGGCTCCTAAGGCCTTGGTATAGTGGGTTCCCAAGACTACATCAAGCTCTACTTCATCAAGTACGACTACAACTCCAAGGATTCCCATCAAGTTGATGTGGATCCCGAAGAAGAAGAACTAGAGAGTTCTTGAGGGTGACTCCGCCAACATACTTCACTCATATCACCTTGGCATGGACAAGTGCAAACAACTTACACATCTTGCACTAGTTCAAGGAGTCACAAACCCTCTTGTTGGTATGACAAGGGACAAGGTAACCTAATGCTTTCATGGACATCATCTTGTGTGCAATTCACTCTATGTCCATGGATATCTTTGTTTGTTCCTTGTGGGACTAACCCGTGTAGGTATTGAAAGTGCAACTCAATCCAATGGATTGCTCCAAATGATCTACATCAACATTGAGCATCCACATCTACAACATCTACATGAAGTCATCATCGACAAAACCCAAGGTTAGTTTATCCCTCTTAGGGGGATATCACATCTAGGGGGAGCTTTACTCTAATGGTGTGAACTCAACAATGCTTTATGTAAAAGTGGTAACCCCACTTGTACTTAAATGGTGAGTATGACCTATGATCAAATGTTCTCATTTGACTCCTAAGTCAATATACTCATACATAGATGACCTACTCATCGGTAATTTCTTGATAGATGCTAGAATGTTTGTGCATGCTTTGCCACATATTTCAATTGCCATTCTATTGTGTGAGCATGTTGGTTACATATTTTAATCATTCGAGGACATCCATTTGTAGCTTTGATTGATTGGACCTTTTTCTTTTGCCAAATGGATGTACAAGAATGCCGAAGCACTCCCTTTAGCTATCTATGCTTTTCACGTCTCAAACTCTATTCATGCTATACATCACAAAGTTTGAACAAGTCTCTATCGGACCCACCGCGTGAGAAGCACTCGGTGTCACCGATCTGATCAGGGCTTAACTTCCAAAACCTCCAAAATGCATTTCGGTCAGACCAACAAATCTCATTCGATCCCACAGAAATCATTTAGGTTGATCAGTTTTTGCATCTCGGTGCCACCGAAACAGTTTTCTCAGTCCCTCCGACGGATCTGGGCATATAACTCGCAGACAGAACTTTTTGGAAAGTCCTCCAACAGTTCTAATCTCGCATCCCAGCTCTGCCGCCACCGTGGTCCAAGGATCGTTGCCATCGCCTCCAGTCGCCTCCCGCTGTTGGAATCCATCGCCGCCGAGGGCATTCCTCTCTGCCCCTCATCGCCGTAGGAGATCGTCACCAAGTTAGGGTACGACCCGTTTGTTTTGTGTTCTCCAAATCTAATTCATGCACAAAACAACTTGTCATTGATCTTGCCACGATTGCAAACTTCCTATCTAGCAAAGCTAGTCTTTAGGTTAGATGGATTTTGAAAAACTTAGGGTTAGTTTGTGATAGCCTGGCTTATTAGGGATGATAGACTACTCATATCAATAAGGAATTCCTTCTTTTCCGGGAGCCCATTCGGATAGAACTCCAAAGTTAAGCGTGCTCAGCTTGGAGTAGTTTCAGGATGGGTGACCGACCGGGAAGTTGCTCCCGGGTGCGCACGAGTGAGGACAAAGTGCGCAGAAAAGACTAGTATTGATATGTGAGGCCAGTCTAGATCCCGCCAGGAGTAACGACCACCGGCGGGTGTGTCCGGGGCGTTACAAGTTGGTATCAGAGCCGACCCTCACGGTTACACGGATGTTTGCGGACAGTTTGCAGTCATGTTGTGCATGACGTTTGTGACCCGTCGTGGCACACGGCATGGCACATGTGCTGTCCTGGAAGCACAGACGTTTGTGCCAAGAGGGAACGTTCCTGTGGCCCGACGAGGACGTCGATTCCTCTGAGTGGGTGTGTATGTGATAGCCTGGCTTATTAGGGATGATAGACTACTCATATCAATAAGGAATTCCTTCTTTTCCAGGAGCCCATTCGGATAGAACTCCAAAGTTAAGCGTGCTCAGCTTGGAGTAGTTTCAGGATGGGTGACCGACCGGGAAGTTGCTCCCGGGTGCGCACGAGTGAGGACAAAGTGCGCAGAAAAGACTAGTATTGATATATGAGGCCAGTCTAGATCACGCCAGGAGTAACAACCACCGGCGGGTGTGTCCGGGGCGTTACAAGTTCTCCGCGAATTCATCTCGGTCCGACCGATTTGCAAGTCTCGGTGTCACCAAGTTGGCGTAAGCCATTGCACTGATACACCTCGGTCCAACTGAATTGTATCACTCGTTGAGACCGAAACTAGCAGCTCAGTGAAAACCTAGCAACTCGGAGCCACCGAAAACTACCTCGGTCTTACCAAAACAAGTATGTTTTGGCTCTGTTTTTGCTTCGGTATCACCGAACTAGTAAACTCGGTAGCACCGAAATGGATTCTGCAGAAAACTAAAGTTAAGTTTTTCAAATCAATATTTTTAAAACAAGCTATGCTTTGTGATGCTCATCCAATATATCTCATCTATACCTATTCATAGGGTCTACTTGCAGTTTTAGAGATGTCAGAAGGCAGTGACAATCAGAACAGGTCTGAAGAGTTGGTTAACTTGAGTGAGGGCTGTAGTCCCAACAACTCTAGCTACTATGAGAGCAGCAGAAGCACTCCCAGTAACCTTCCAAAGGCTGCTACCAAGTCAAGGAAGAAGAAAACTTCAGATTCAGAGGATGAAGACTTTGTAGCTGATGAGGCCACCTCGAAGAAGAAAGTTGCTAAGAAGGAATATGGCACTGTTGCTTCAACCAAGCCTGGTTTGAACAGAAAGGCTCCAATCAAGAGAGTACACATGTCAAAAGCCAGAGCCTCAACTCAAGAAACCATGGAGTTCACACTTGAAACCAGAGATGATGAGCCTGCAGGAGGTAAGAAAAGGGCTAGGAAAACCACAGCAAGGGTGGTTGGCAAGCCATCTACGAGGAATGATGATGAGGAGGAAGAAGAAGAAGAAGAAGAGGTTGATGCACCAGCACCTAAATCTTAGAAGCTAATGGGGGATGTAATCAAATCAGGGGATGCTCCTTCAAAGCCCAAAACTGCCCCCAAAGTTGCTGCCCAAGCCACCAAGTCTGCACCCAAGAGAACACTAGGAACATTCCAGCTGCAAAAAAGAACAAGGCTCCAATGCCTCAAGCTCAAGAAGAAGAAGAGGAAGAGCAGGCAGAAGATAGTATCTATGATGAGTCACAAATGCTGAGAAAACTCAAGCCTAAGATTCCAGAGCATAATGATGCTCATCCTAAAGCTGAAGATATGAAGCTGAGAAGAGATGCAGGCTTGTGAGCATGGAGGAAGTCAGATCCCTATGCTGCGAGGAGGAGAACAGTAGTTGATTACAGGTTTCACACTAGGGAGCAACAAGATTTCTATGAGACAGTACTGCTTGACAAGAAGCCCATTGTCTGTGACATGAAGTGGGTGGACTGGAAGTACATTGATAAGCATGCTAACTACTTTCCACATGTGCATGAGAGTTTCAGGATGACAGACACTGCACAAATTTGTTGGGAAGAAGCTGACAAGATGGAATGATGAAATGGTGATTCAATTTTACTCCATTGCCCATTTATATCCAGATGGGAGAATTGCATGGATGACTGAAGGCACTAAGTATCAGTTCACAATCTCTGAATGGGCTGCTATGATAGGTGCTCCAGCTAAGTCAAAACATGATCCAGATATCTATGCTAAGACTAGAATGAGCCATGACTCCATGCAGAACATGTACAAGCCTATCCCAAATGAATACAAGAGTCGATTCAAGTTTGTGTCAGTGTACTATCTGTTGGCTGGACTTGGCACTATCAGCACCATTCTGAGACTCACTTTGCTGCCAAAGTCTGGAGATGATAGGATGATCAGAGGACACTCCATAAACTTGCTTCACCACTTTGATGTGCCAGAGAAATTCAAGGTCATGAGTCTGATTGTAGAGACAATCAAGAGAATAGTTGCCGACCAAAAGAGATCTTGTGGATATGCCCCACATATTCAGACACTCATCAACTATAGAGTGGGCACAGACACATGTCTGCTTGATAGGAGGCACTTGCCCCTAAGGCCATAATTGGAGGATAATGAGGTGGTGATGGACCCTACACACCCCTCATTTGCACAAGCATCAGAGGCATACATGCAGGAACAAGCTACTCAGCAAGCGCAAGCATCAACCCAGGCAGTCAACATTTCAAGCCTAAAGTCAAAGAGTGACCAGATGACATATCTTCTTGAAGCTAAAATGAGGATGGAGAAAGGATTGGCCACCCACTCAGTATCAAGCTAGCCTACAGAGGATCATTGAGGATAAGTTCCAAGATTTTTGACACTAAGGTGACAGAAGTGCAGACCATAGCGCAGAAGCTCAAGCAAGATACAGATAGAGCAAGAGTAGCTGCTGGAGTGAGCACTGACATTGATGAGGAGGATGCTACCAGATTTCAGATGGTGCCCCGAGGATAGAGGACCGAGACAGTGTTAGTGGGAGACATGAGACCCACTAAGTCTGCCCCAACTACTGCTGCCCAGGGAGTCACACATGCATCAACTCCACCAGCCCCTGAGACATCAACTGATATCTTCGCAGAAGGAGTTCTCTCAATGCCATCTACGCACACTAGAGACAACAGCCAGAAGACCCCTTCAGGAGCTCCAGGAGATGCCTAGAGAGATGCATAGACTATGTATATTTTGAACTTTTTGGTAATTTGTTGCCAAAGGGGGAGAAATATATATAGACCATATAGGCTTCGAGAGAAAGGAGTTCTGTTTTTTATTGCATTTGATTTTTGCTACTATCTTTTGGTGATTTGCTTGCATGAAACTTGTGTGAGAGATGCTACATTTATGGTTGTGATTGATCATATACTTTCTTGGATGATAACTCTATGTGATCTTTTGCAATTGCCATGGTGATGAGTACTTGTTTTTCACTTATTATCCTTTTGAGTGCTCCACCAAGATGTATGTGATGTGTGAGATGTGACCCATGATCCTATATAGTTGTGTATTTGCATTCAAATGCAAATAATTAATAATGCACAAATTAAGGGGGAGCTCTTGCTTATCAAATATTTCTCAAGGAAACAATATATTTTATTCTTTATTATTTGTTGAAGCTTTGATCTATATGTTGTCATCAATTACCAAAAAGGGGGAGATTGAAAGTGCAACTAATCCCCATGTGGTTTTGGTAATTTATAACAACATATAGCTCATTGAACTAATGATTCCTCAAGCTAAATATTTTAGGAAAGTTCAATGAATGTTATGGCTATTGTGGAGATGTGGAACCCTCAAAACCTAAGGAAGCAAGTTTGGCAAAAGCTCAAGACTCTACCTTTTCACTTTTAGTGATCCAAGATCACATTGAGTCCTTAGCAAAGCCAATACTATTAAAAGGGGATGAGGTGTTGCTTAACAAATTGGTTGCTCACAATGCTTGATGATATGCTCCAAAACCCTCACACAATCTCTCCACTCCAAACAAATCAAACCAAAATGCCAAACTCGAACTCACAAATTTCTCCTATTGACTCCCACCGAGTTTCCTTTTACTTAGCCAGAGCCACAAACCCTAGAATTTCGATCTCACCAATATAGGCGTTCGGTCTCACTGAGATGGTTCTATAAACTCTCTGTTGCCGGTTAATTAATTTCGGTACTACCGAGTTCATTAATCGATCACACCGAGTTCATCTTGCCAACTCTCTGATGACTTAACCCTAGTCTTTCGGTCCCACCGAGATGTCCCAGTCGGTCCCACCGAGTTTTCTAATGTTCACATATTTGAACCTTTCGGTCAGACTGAGTTCACTGAATCGGTCCCACCGAGTTGGCCAAAATGTGTGTAACGGTTGGATTTTATGTGGAGGCTATATATACCCCTCCACCCCCTGTTTAATTGTGGAGAGAGCCATCAGATCGTACCTACACTTTCACCCATCCATATATGAGAGAGAACCACCTACTCAAGTGTTGAGATCAAGATATTCCATTCCTACCACATAAATCTTGTTCTCTAGCCTTCCCCAAGTTGCTTTCCACTCAATCTCTTCTTCCACCATATCCAAATCTGTGAGGAGCTGTTTGAGTGTTGGGGAGACTATCATTTGAAGTATTTGAGAAAGGAGTTCGTTATGAACACACGGTCTATTACCTTTTGGAGAGTGGTGTCTCCTTGATTGGTTAGGTGTCACTTGGGAGCCTCCGACAAGATTATGGAGTTGAACCAAGGAGTTTGTAAGTGCAAGGAGATCGACTACTTCATGAAGATCTACCCTAATGTGGCAAGTCCTTCATGGGCGATGGCCATTTTTGGATAGACAAGGTTGCTTCTTCATGGACCCTTCGTGGGTGCAGCCCTCCGTGGACTCGCGCAGTTGTTACCCTTCGTGGGTTGAAGTCTGCATCAACGTGGATGTACGATAGCACCACCTATCGGAACCATGACAAAAACATCTGTGTCTACACTTGCCTTTGCAATCTCCAAACCCCTCCCTTTACGTTCATGTGCAATGATTTACATTCCGCTGCTATACTCTTAGAATTGCACATGTAGGTTGATTGCTTGACTTGTGCTAAGTTGCTAAAATCTGCCAAGAATTAAAATTGGGAAAAGGCTAGATTTTTGTTCGGTCAAGTAGTCTAACCACCCCCTCTAGACATACTTTCGATCCTACAGGGGGTGGAGGTGTGACGATGTGCTCGGTGAAGTAGCCCCGATGAGGTTGGAAACGGCGTCAGTGACGCGCACCTGATTCGATGGAAGTTGGTGTCTGTGAGGCACGTCGGTTGCAGTGTCCGACGTTGTCGGTGGATCACCTAGTGCGGTGGAGGAGGGCGTAGATGAGGTAGCTCTGGTGCGGTGGTGAAGCACGACTGATATGTCTCCGTCGTATCTATAATTTTTAATTGTTTCATGCCACTATTATTCAAGTTTTACATACTTTTGGCAACAATTTATAGGATTTATTTGGACTAACTTACTGATAAAGTGCCAAGTGCTAGTTCCTATTTTTTGCATGTTTTTTGTATCGGAGAAAATCCATATCAAACAAAGTCCAAATGCAATAAACATTGGCGGAGAATTATTTTGGAATATATGTGATTTTTAGGAGGCGGATGCAACGCAAACGGGTGCCCACAGTGCCCACTACCCATCAGGGCGCGCCACCAAGCCCAGGCGCGCCCTGGTGTCTTACGCTCACCTCGAACGTTGGTTGGGGCCTTTCTTCTGGCGCAAGAAAGCTAATTTATGGATAAAAATTGTGTTAAAATCTCGGCGCAATCAAAGTTACGGATCTCCAAGAATTTAAGAAACGGTGAAGGGCCAGATCTGGGGAACGCAAAACAGAAAAGGACATAGAGATAGATCCAATGTCAGAGGGGCTCTCGCCCCTCCGCCTCTATGGACGCCATGGACCAAAGGGGGAACCCTCCTCCCACCTAGGGAGGAGGCCAAGGAAGAAGAAGAAGGAGGGGGCTCTCTGTTGTGGAACGTAGCAGAATTCAAAAAATTTCCTACGCTTCACCAAGATCAATCTAAGGAGTCATCTAGCAACGAGCATAATGGAGTGCATCTACGTACCCTTTGTAGATTGCGAGCGGAAGTGTTCGAAGGAACGTGGATGAAGTAGTCGTACTCTTCGCGTTCCTCATCACCGATGATCCCAGCGCCGAACGGACGACACCTCCGCGTTCAACACACGTACGGCACAGCGACGTCTCCTCCTTCGTGATCCAGCAAGGGCGGAGGAGAGGTTGTCAGAGATCCAGCAACACGACGGCGTGGTGGTGGATGCAACAGGAAATCCTGCAGGGCTTCGCCGGCTGTCGGTGTACTAAAGTAGGGGTACCTTAGTATCCCGAACTTGTGCACGGGCAGTTGCAGCGCCCCGCGGCAAGGTTAGCCAAGCGACCGCCAAGACCTCTCATGGTTCCTTTGGAGCCATTCAAGAACAAAGTGTCCAAGTCGGAGAAACAAGGCCCCGGCAAGAGGAGCTTGCCGGGAAGGCCGCTCAAGGCACAAAAAACCACTCAAGACATAAGACCCTGGCAAGAGGAGCTTGCCGGGAAGGCCATCCAAGGCGTGTCAAAGAACTTGCCGCGGCACGCCACGCGTCGCGGCAAGGCCCGGTGAGCGACAAGCTCCCAGGCGGGACAAGCTAGAGACCGCGGCAAGGTGCTTGCCGCGGCAAGCTTCCACTCAGTACCTGCGCTCTAGCACATCAACCCATGTGTCGCCCTGGGGCCCTTCCAAGGGCACGTGGCGGAAGGCTGTGCAGCCTGGGGTACACAGTGGCAAGCGGCGATGACAAGGCTACCGTCGTGGCGGACGGTGGCGCCCCTGACGGTCACCTTTTGCACTGTTTGGGGCCACGGCGACGGGCATTCAATGCCTTTGTCCCCTGCCGTCAGAGTTAGGTATAGACCACTGGACAAACACTGTTACAACTACCACTCTTTTTACTTTTTTACCCCCCATCTGCGTTGCCACCTGTCGGTGACCCCTTTGACCTATAAAAGGAGGCCCATGCGCAACGTAGAGGGGGTTCGGAACCTCGATCACTCTCACGCTCGGTCTAGCCAGCGATTAGAGTATATTGTAGCTCTCCTCGCTCCCGAGCTAAGAACTCAATAACAAACCAAGGCAGGAGTAGGGTTTTACGCATCTGTGCGGCCCGAACCTGGGTAAACTGCCCGCGTGCTCGCCTCGATCCGCTCTTTGTGCATCCTCCGCCCCCCTGCAGTACCGAAAAGGGGCTCCGGTCCCATAGGTGTTCGTGGGCGATCAGTTTCCCCAACATCTCTGACATCGAGGCGAGCACGCGGGCAGTTTACCCAGGTTCGGGCCGCACGGATGCGTAAAACCCTACTCCTGCCTTGGTTTGTTATTGAGTTCTTGGCTCGGGAGCGAGTAGAGCCCAAACTGGTAGCTCCGGCAAGGAGACTGCCGCGTGCACCAACTGCCAGGCTGTGGCGGCCACCGACAAGCAGGACGGCTCCGACTAGCAGTATTGCAAGATCCACCGCACCAAGGGCCACGACCTCCAGAACTGCAAGAGGGTCGAGTACCTCGTCGAGCAGCAGAAAGCTGAGTACGAGCGACGCGACAAGGAGAAGGCCCAGGGAGGCGATGGTGGATCCGGCAAGAAGCGGCCATTCAACGGCCGGGGAGGACGCCGTGGCAAGGCCAAGCAGCGGCAAGGAGACAGACCTCCCCGCGGCCGCGACAAGGACGAAGACGAAGACGATGACGAAGACATGGATGACGGAGAGAACAGCGAGCAGGAGTTTCAGAAAGCCACAGAAGTTTTTTGCATTGACGGTGGTGCCTCTCTGCATACTTCCCACCGCCAACTCAAGCAATGGGTGCGGGAAGTTAATGCAGCAGAGCCACCCGTCGAGTCGCGCAAACTTCTGAAGTGATCCAGCACGCCTATCCTCTTCGACATTGAGGACCACCCTGATCGCACGACTGCGGTCGGGTGCTTGCCGATGTTGGTTTCCCCAACCATCCGCAACCTCAAGGTCACCAAGATGTTGGTTGACGGCGGGGCCGGCCTGAACCTGATCTCCTCCGCTGTGGTCCGGAAACTCCAGATCCCCGACAGCGAGCTCGAAGAAACCGGCAGATTCCAAGGGATCAACCCGGGAAGGAGCAGGCCGAAGGGGAAGATCACACTGCCAGTGACATTTGGCGGAGAGCTGAACTTCAGGACCGAGAGGATCACCTTTGACGTCGCTGATATTCCATTGCCTTACAATGGAATACTCGGCCGTCCAGCGCTCGCCAAATTCATGGCAGCCTCTCACTATGCCTACAACATGCTCAAGATGCCAGGCCCGATAAGCGTCATCTCTGTCCCTGGCGACAAGAAAGATGCCCTTATCTACGCCGACAAGATTTACCGGGATGAAGCAGCCGCAACAGACAGCAAGACACTTGCCGCTGAAGCTCCCGGGGAGAAGAAGACGAAGTCCGGCAAGAGCTCTGGAGCCCACTCCGGCAAACGCACCTCTTTGGAGTGCTGCGCTGCCGTCGAGGACGCACCATCGAGGTCCACCGGCAAGTGCAAGAAGAAGATGGCAGCTCCACCGGCAACCAAGAAGGTGTCCGCCAAGGAGGACGGCACTGGTGGTACTTTCACCATCAGTGCAACGCTTGACCCCAAATAGGAAAGCGCGCTCGTTGCTTTCCTGCGGCGAATGTAGATGTGTTTGCGTGGCAACCATCTGATATCCCCGGTGTTCCCAGGAAAGTGATTGAGCACAAGCTTGCCATTTGTCCTCATGCGCGGCCCGTCAAGCAGAAGGTTAGGAAGCAAGCGGTGGAGCGCCAAGAGTTCATAGCCGAAGAAATCAAGAAGCTGGAAGCGGCATGCCTTGTCAGAGGCGTACTACATCCCACGTGGTTGGCCAACCCTGTTGTCGTGCGAAAAGCGAATGGGAAGTGGAGGCTTTGTATAGACTTCACTGATGTGAATAAAGCTTGTCCCAAAGATCCATTTCCCTTGCCGCGCATTGACCAGATTGTTGACTCCACGGCTAGATGCGACCTGCTTTCATTTCTTGATGCCTACTCAGGATATCACCAGATCTTCATGGCTGAGGAAGATGAAGAGAAGACGGCATTCATTACTCCATGTGGCACCTACTGTTTCATACGTATGCCTTTCGGATTGAAGAATGCTGGCTCAACCTTTGCAAGCGTGGTCCACACAGCTTTTGAGCCACAGATTCACAGAAATGTAGAAGCGTACATGGATGACATAGTGGTCAAGAGCAAGGACGGGGCCACCTTAGTACAAGATTTGGAAGAAACTTTTGCGAATCTGCGCAGGATCCAGCTCAAACTCAACCCCGAGAAGTGCGTGTTTGGAGTACCTTCCGGCAAGCTTCTCGGATTCTTCGTTTCTCAGAGGGGGATTGAGTCCAATCCCGACAAGATCAAGGCCATCGAGCAGATCGAAGCACCGAAGCGCGTCAAGGATGTGCGAAGGCTTGCCGGCTGCGTGGTTGCTCTCAGCAGGTTTATCTCTAAGTCTGCGGAACGCGCCCTGCCGGTTTTCAAAATTTTGAAAAAGGCAGGTCCAATGAGATGGACTCCGGAAGCGGAGGCAGCGCTGCAAGACTTGAAGAGGTACCTATCCTCCACTCCAATACTTGTCGCACCTAAACCACAAGAAAAGTTGCTGCTATACCTAGCGGCAACCAATCAAGTGGTTAGTGCTGCGTTAGTAGCGGAGAGGGAGGCTGATGGCGAGCCAGCGGCCGCGGCAAGCACGTCCAGCGACAAGCAGGGGGCTTCCCCGACAAGCTCTGGTCCCGACAAGGATGGAACTGCGTAGATGCAAGAAGAGGTACGGAAGAAGATGGTGCAGCGGCCAGTTTACTTTGTCAGCTCCCTTCTCCAGGGGGCTAGGTCAAGGTACTCTCGTGTGCAGAAGTTGCTTTTCAGCCTCCTCATGGCCTCGAGAAAGCTGCGCCATTACTTCGAAGCACACGAGATAACAGTGGTCACTCGCTTTCCGCTGAAGAGGATATTGCAGAATCCAGAAGAAACAGGCAGGATTGTCGAGTGGGCACTAGAACTGTCAAGCTTTGGTCTCAAGTTTGAAAGCACTTCAACTATCCAGAGCAGAGCATTGGAAGAGTTCATAGCAGAATGGACGCCAACGCCAGACGAAGAGATTCCTGAGACGAGCATCCCCGTCAAGGAAGCAAGCAAAGAGTGGATAATGTACTTTGATGGTGCCTTCTCCCTGCAAGGCGCCGGTGCCGGCGTGCTGCTTGTCGCGCCAACCGGAGAACACCTCAAGTATGTGGTCCAGATTTCACTTTCCCAAGGAGCAAGCAACATACAATACTGCAGAGTATGAGGGTTTGCTTGCCGGTCTCAGGATCGCAGCAGACCTTGGGATCAAGAAGCTAATTGCAAAGGGAGATTCGCAGCTTGTCGTCCGCCAAGTAAATAAGAACTATCAGAGTCCGTTGATGGAAGCTTACGTCGATGAGGTGAGGAAGCTTGAAGAGCACTTTAACGGCCTACAGATGGAGCACGTTCCAAGAGCTCAGAACGACATCGCAGATGGCCTGTCAAAGTGTGCCGCACTAAAGTTGCCTGTGGAACCAGGAATCTTTGTGCTGAAGCTGACTCAACCCTCAGTAACACCATCAATTGGACAGAGTAAGAAGAGGAAATTGATCTCTGGCGACTACTTTCCGGCAGAGCTTCCCGAAGCCGCCGCCAAGAAGGTCCCCAAGATCAACACCAAGGATGCTGAGGAGCTGTCTGCTCCTGCAAGCCCTAAGGTTTGTTCAGTTGAAGCAGGGGCTCCCGACAAGTCTTGCTCCGGCCAACTTGCCGAGGAGCGTCAAGCTCCAGCTGAACCATAGGTTCTTGCCGTAGAAGCGGACGTTCCCGCAGCAGCGGAAGTGCCTTTAGCCCTTGCTGTCGAGCCACAGGCTCCAGCATGGGCACAGCCGATTGTCCGCTTCCTTCAAACAGGAAAACTTCCCGAAGAGCAAGAAGAAGCGGAGAAAGTAAACTGGCAGTCGAGTATGTACAAGTTTGTCGACAACACGCTGTACAGAACAAGGCTCAACGGTGTGAAATTGATGTATATTCCCCGGGAAGATGGACAGAAGCTATTGTCAGAGATACATGGAGGCATATGTGGCCACCACATTGGCGCAAGAGCACTTGTCGGCAAGGCTTTCCGGCAAGGTTTCTTTTGGCCAGAAGCCCTCCAGGATGCAACTGCGCAAGTAACCAAGTGTGAAGCGTGCCAGTTCCATTCCAAGCAGATACACCAACCAGCTCAAGCTCTCCAGACGATCCCTTTGTCCTGGCCATTCTCGGTCTGGGGGCTCGACATCCTCGGCCCTTTTCCCCGCGCAGCCGGGGGCTTTGAGTTCTTGTACGTCGCCATCGACAAGTTCACAAAGTGGCCGGAAGTGGAACCAGTGAGAAAGGTGACCGCACAGTCAGCAGTCAAGTTCTTCAGGTCGATTTTTTGCCGTTTCGGAATCCCTAACAGGATCATCACCGACAATGGCACGCAATTCACCAGTCGCACCTTCATGCAGTACGTCCAAGACCTTGGCGCCAAGGTCTGCTTCGCTTCTGTTGCTCACCCGAGGAGCAACGGTCAAGCGGAGAGGGCAAACGCTGAAGTGCTGCGTGGACTCAAGACAAGGACTTTCGACAAACTGCACAAGTGCGGAAGAAACTGGATCGAGGAGCTGCCAGTGGTTCTTTGGTCGATCGGAACGACGCCAAATCGAGCCACTGGACAGACGCCCTTTGCTCTCGTCTACGGAGCAGAAGCAGTTCTCCCCACGGAACTCGTATACGGATCGCCTTGAGTGCTCGCTTATGATGAGCTCGAGCAAGAGCAGCTGCGACAAGATGACGCACTGCTCCTTGAGGAGGATCGTCTTCAGGCTGCTGTACGAGCTGCTCGCTACCAGCAAGCTTTGCGTCGCTACCACAGCCGCAAAGTTGAAGCCAGAAGTTTCGAGGAAGGCGACCTTGTTCTTCGGCGCGTTCAGTCCACCAAGAATTCCAACAAGTTGACGCCGAAGTGGGAAGGCCCTTATCGGTTGAAACGAGTCACTAGGCCCGACGCTGTCCGCCTTGAGACCGAAGATGGCTTGCCGGTGAACAACTCCTGGAACATCGAGCATCTTCGTAAGTTTTACCCGTAAGGCGCGGTTGCCGTGATCCGCTCTGGCAACCACCTTTTGTACAAGTCTTGCCGCTGTTGCATGTAATCCTTTGTACAGAGCCGGGCGCAGACCCCGTGCATCAGTAAAGCTTATGTGCTCCACACAACTTGTCATTTCATGCTTTTTTATATTTTAGCATGAGTTATCTGATATCTTGTGCAGCACCTACTACCGGTAAGCAATAACGAGCCCAAAGGCCCCGTACTTGCATTTTCTCTTCTCTTTTCTTTTTCTTAAGGGAAAGCAAAGTTCCTTCGCGCACAAGTTTGCCGGGGGGGAGGAGAAGGAGAAGGTGGTGGTATGGACCAAGTGCCGTTCAAGAAAGTTCGCCCTTGTCGGGAAGCAAGCAAGACGAAAGCTAAGTTGCCAAAGTTTGAGCAATCAAATTTTTAAATTTTTAAGTTATCTTCCTTGAACGACCGCACCTTGTATGGAAAACCTGTGCGCTGAGGAACCAACTCGTAGCTAGTTGCGCCCTTATTTTGTTTCGAGTTTGCTCAACAGCTTAAGCGTGCTGCGACAAGTGTCGCGCCCTTACTTTGTTTTCGAGCCCGCTCAACAACCTAAGTGTGCTGCAACTAGTCGCGACAAGGTTTCTTGTCGGTAGTGACATCGCCTGCGGGCTGCTGAAGTTCCGCACTCAGCGCTCGCGGCAAGGGTGCCTACGCCGGCAAGTTCCCTAAAAGCGTAGGGTGAAAACATCAAAAGCAAGGAAGTCAAGTAAAGGAAATAACATTGCATTCAGTACCTAAGATAGAGTTATATTACAAAATGACTTGTCGCAATTCTAATAAACTATTGTTCATAACATGGTTGGCAGCGACAAAAGGAAGAAGAAAGTAAATAGCCTAATCTGCGCGGTCGCCCTCGACTCTCCTGATCCTGCCCACCTTGTCCACGATAGGTGCGACAAGGGCCTTGAGCGCCTCCTGGTCGGCGTCGGGCGGCAAGGTCCTGAGGACGTTGCGAAGGTTGAGTCCTGGGTTGCGGAAGACTATCTTCATCAGCACCTTCTGCAAGACACCCGTGCAGAGCCTGCGTGCCTCGTCTGCCAGCTGCTTGGGGATCCTTTCCCGGAGCTGCTGGAGGGCCGTCCCCACGCCCTGGAGGAACAAGGTAAGCTTGGCGCTGGGGTGGAGGTTCTCGTCGGTAGAGTACCCGAGATACTCCACCCCCAGCAGCTCCAGCTCCTTGTCGATGTTGACGGCGGCAAGGACAAGACCCTCCGTCCAGAGCTCGACGGTCTGCCTGAAGTTGTTCTAGGAGATGACGGCGCTATCCAGCAACGCCTTCTCGGCCCTGATCTCCTCCTTCAGGGTCGCCTCCCGCTCCCGGGCACCGTCCAGCGTCTGGGTAAGGGTGGCCAGCTTCAGCTCGAGGTCGGCGATGCTGTCCTTGGCAACGGCGAGCTCTTTGCCCTTCTCGGAGAAGCGGACCTGCAGCTCGGAGTGGCTATGCGCGTCCTTCTCCCTCTCGAGCTTGAGTGCGGTGACCTCCTCGCTACTCGTCTTCAAGTTAGCCTCAAGCTGCGCCAACCTCGTCTCCAATTCTCTCTTGGCGGTCTCAGCGGCTGCGGCAGCGTCCTTCGCCTCCTGCAAAGCTCCACCAAGCGACTGCTCGCGCGCGGCAAGCTCGTCCTCGTGGCTATCGAGGTCGACCTTCCGCTGCGTCAACTCACCTTCTCGCCTGGAGAGCTCCTCGGCGGCAAGCCGTTGCTGCTCCTCCGCTTCAGCCTTCTCCAAAATGAACGCCTGATGCGCCTCAGCAAGCTGCTCCCGCTCCTCCGCCAAGGATTGGAGAGCTGCTCGGTTGCTAGCTCGGAGCTCTTCGGCGCGCTTCTCCAAGTCGGCGCCCGCCTAGGCAGCCAGAGCCTCACGGGACTCCAGCTTGGCCTGCCGGGCGCGGTACAGAGATAGAAGCTTCCGCAGAAGCCGCTCCTCCTCGGGCTCGCTGCTATTGCTTGACGCGTCGACGAACTTCAATCCGGCGGAGGCGAGGACCTCCCCGTCGGAGACCTCTCCCTCGACCGGCGCCCTGGACGTGGACGCCCACGGGAGCTGGATGAAGACACCGTTGCCGGCCTCCAGGTAGGCGCCTGACTCCGCTGCAGCAGCGGAGGGATCAACAGTCGGCGCAGCGCCAGACGCTCCTGCGGCCTCAAGGCCGTCAGTGCGACTGTCGGATCCCTCCTCAGCTGCCGCGCCAGCGGTCTTGGCTGCCTCGTCGGCGGCGGGTTCGTCAGCACCGGCCGCCCCTTCAGTAGCTGCGGCATCGCCGGTGTTGCCACGCACGTCCTCCTCGACGGCGACCTCCGTCTCCATTGGCTCTGCGGCGGACGGGTCTGACAAAAAAGAAAGAGAAATAGTCAAGCAAATATCCAAAAAAGAAGAATTGAAAGGAGAAAAGTCCAAGGGTTTACCTGCGCGGGCCTCTTCTTCGGTGGGGTCCCTCGCCGGGGAGCTCTCCCTCGGCGGCGTGGAGGTGGCCCCCGCCGGCGGAGGGCCGCTAGCGCCATCCCTTGGCGGAGTACCCGCCCTTGGCGGGGTGCTCGCCCTTGGCGGGGTGCTAGCCCTTGGCGGGGTGCTCGCCCTTGGCGGAGTGTTCTCCCTTGCCGGGGAGCCTCCCCTTGGCGGTGTAGTCGAGGTGAGTGGCTCATCGGGGGCGATCTCCTGGTGCTCCTGGTGCTGCTCTGCTCCTGCGCAAGTCAACAAACAAGATATCAGCAAGAAAGGATGGAAGACTCACGCGCGCCCGACAGCGGAAGATGCGCCGCACTTACGCTGGGGGCTGCGCTGGGGGCTGTTCTGGAGAACAGTCGCCGGGTTCGGCAAGCTTGTCTCAGGCGCGCCCCCTGCTGACGCGGCGGGCTCGTCCTCGATGACGATCACCGGCGCCTTGGCCCTCTTCGTCGCCCTTTGAGCCATAGTTCTAAAAAGAAAACAAGTTCAGAGTTAGGCGCAGGAGATTCAAGACAAGAACAACAGAAAATCAAAGAGAGACAAGAGTTGCGAGTACTTACTCTTCCTCCTCCTCGTCGGAACTGAGCACGGAGAAATCAAAGTCCGCCTCGCACGTCCCGGCGCGAGGAGCTGGGGGAGTGGGCTCCCTTGGCCGCTTGGCGGGAGCAGGGGCGGTGGTCTGAGAAGACCCCGCTCCGGTTGTTGCCGAGGCACGAGGGGCGGCGGGAACGGTGTCGCCGGCCCGGGAAGACCCTCCTCCAGCCGCTGCTGAGGCGCGAGGCATTCCCTTGGCGGTCTTGCTTGCCGCGGCGACGCGCTCCGTGCGGCGCTGCGGCTGTTGGCCCGCCTGCCGCCCCGTCACCTCTGTGGCCTTGCAGAGACGTCTCCTTGGTCGAGCCGGAGGACTTGCTGGTGGTGGCGAGCTGCCCGAGGATGAGGAAGAGGAGCCAATCTCCAGTGAGTCGCCTGAGTCCTCGGCAGGCTCACTGGACCCGGCGCCCTGCTCGGCGGTCCCGCTCGACTCTACGCCCTGCTCGACGGGCTCGCTTGTCCCGGCAAGTAGCCCAGCAAGCTTCCCTGCCTTGTGGAGCTCTTCCTCCTCGGCGAGGCTTGTCGCCTCCGCTGCCTCCGCCTCCTCCACAGTGTACCCGAACTCGCCCGCGGCCGCGGCTGCCGCTGCCTCTTCCAGTCGGGTGGCAATATACGCCATCTCCTGGTCGGTGGTGTCGCGGGTGAGGCCCTTCTTCTCGTCGGGCTTGATGGGCAGCTCCACCAAGTTGTCGAAGAAAGTTTGCACAGCTTCGTCGGAGGGCTCTTGCCAAGTGGGTTCGATCCCGTGGGAATCACACAGCGGCATCATCACGCGGATGGCACTGAGCGACGAGTTGTTGCACAATGGAACTACGCCCTGCGGCAACGCGAACAACTCGGGATGGTCGGAGTCGTACTTGAACAGCGCTTGAAGCATGGCGTTGAGCTCTAAGACAGTGAAATTCCAATTGAGGCTCGGGCGCAGCCTCATGATGTCTGCCGTGTTCTCGAACTCCCAAGCAGCCCTTTTCCTCTCCTGCAGGGGAGCGATGCGGCGGCGAAGGAAGTCTGCTCCTACTGCGCCCACGGTAAGCTTGGCGTGCCTGAGGCGAAGGATTCGGGTAGTGGCTATCTTCAGTCTACTATCCTCCGGGGCCAAGTCGCTCCAGTCATTGCCGCGGACCACTGCGACTTGGCGCCGGGAAGTGAATGGCTGCGGGTCATCTTCTATGATCCAGCACCAGTTGGCCCTCCACTCTTCCCATTTGCTGCGGAGCTCTCCCGTCAAGTACTCTTCCTTCTTATGGGTCCTAGAGATCCAAGAGATTCCGCCAGACAAAGTCGACCCTGCCTCGACTCGGGGCGTGAAGTAATGGCGGAAAAGAGCTACATTGGGGTAGACTCCGACAAAGTTTACGCACAGATGTGCGAAAACGGCCATGGTCAAGATAGCATTGGGGGTGAAGTCAAGGAGATGAAACCCGTAGGTATTCATGATATCGCAGAAGAACTCGGAAAATGGCGGGCAGAGCCCGCAGTAGAAGAACAGAGCGAAAAAGGCGTAGCCGTTCGGGAACATCTCGCAGGCTACGGCGGGGAGTACCTTGGTGCGTGGATGCACCTTCGTCTCCCTCGACCAGAAGAGATAGAAGGAATCCCTCAGCCCCTGCGCGTCGAGCCTTGGCGGAAAGACCGCCATCTTCTTCCGCGTTGCTGCTAGCCGCAGCGCATCGGCGGACTTCGCGGAGGCCTTCGCGGGCTTCCCCTTCTCGCCTTTCGGAGCCATGGCGAGGACGGTGGGGGAGGTTGACGGCGCCGGTGATGCTGGTAGCGGCGGAGGAATCGCAGCGCTGCTCTCTTTCGACCTTTGGGAAAGGGGGGAGCGGCGGGGGTTTCTCAGGATTGAAGAAGCAACGGGCGAATGGAAGGAACTGCCCCTGTTTCCCCCGCTTTTAAGGGGAAAGAGGGGAAAGTTCTGCATTTCCCATTAAAGAAACAGGCCACGATCTCTCCCACGACGCTGCATTGAACGCGTGTCGTTAAGGGAGGGCGCGGTGGATATGGAGCAGGATACGGCGTGCCGCAGGCCGCACGGGCCCGTGCACTGTTTTGGGCCTGGCCCAACAGCGCTCGGCAGCGTGTCTGGCCCAGGCCCGGGGGCTCCTGTCGGTGTACTAAAGTAGGGGTACCTTAGTATCCCGAACTTGTGCACGGGCAGTTGCAGCGCCCCGCGGCAAGGTTAGCCAAGCGACCGCCAAGACCTCTCATGGTTTCTTTGGAGCCATTCAAGAACAAAGTGTCCAAGTCAGAGAAACAAGGCCCCGGCAAGAGGAGCTTGCCGGGAAGGCCGCTCAAGGCACAAAAAACCACTCAAGACATAAGACCCTGGCAAGAGGAGCTTGCCGGGAAGGCCATCCAAGGCGTGTCAAGGAACTTGCCGCGGCACGCCACGCGTCGCGGCAAGGCCCGGTGAGCGACAAGCTCCCAGGCGCGACAAGCTGGACACTGCGGCAAGGTGCTTGCCGCGGCAAGCTTCCACTCAGTACCTGCGCTCCATCACATCAACCCACGTGTCGCCCTGGGGCCCTTCCAGGGGCACGTGGCGGAAGGCTGTGCAGCCTGGGGTACACAGTGGCAAGCGGCGATGACAAGGCTACCGTCGTGGCGGACGGTGGCGCCCCTGACGGTCACCTTTTGCACTGTTTGGGGCGACGGCGACGGGCATTCAATGCCTTTGTCCCCTGCAGTCAGAGTTAGGTATAGACCACTATACAAACACTGTTACAACTACCACTCTTTTTACTTTTTTACCCCCCATCTGCGTTGCCACCTGTCGGTGACCCCTTTGACCTATAAAAGGAGGCCTATGCGCAACGTAGAGGGGGTTCGGAACCTCGATCACTCTCACGCTCGGTCTAGCCAGCGATTAGAGTATATTGTAGCTCTCCTCGCTCCCGAGCCAAGAACTCAATAACAAACCAAGGCAGGAGTAGCGTTTTATGCATCCGTGCGGCCCGAACCTGGGTAACTGCTCGCGTGCTCGCCTCGATCCGCTTTTTGTGCATCCTCCGCCCCCCTGCAGTACCGAAAAGGGGCTCCGGTCCCATAGGTGTTCGTGGGCGATCAGTTTCCCCGACACCGGCGCCCTGCGTAAGGAGTAGGAAGTGTGACGGGAGGGGGGAGAGGCGCCAGAGGCTTGGGGTGCGGCTGCCCTCTCCCCCCCACTATATATAGGGTCCAGGGGGGCGCCGGCCCTGGGAGATCAGATCTCCAGGGGGGCGGCGGTCAGGGGGGTAGACTTGCCCCCCAAGGCATAGGGGGCGCCCCCTCCCCTTAGGGTTTCAACCCTAGGCGCATGGAGGGGGGGCCCATGTGGTGCGCCAGCCCACCAGGGGCTGGCCCCTTCCCCTTTGCGGCCTAGGGGACCCACCGGGATGGGTGGCCCCACCCGGTGGACCCCCGGGACCCCTCCGGTGGTCCCGGGACACTCCCGGTGAACCCCGGAGTTCACCCGATGGCCGAAACTGGACTTCCTATATATCATTCTTTACCTCCGGACCTTTCCGAAACACCTCGTGACGTCCGGGATCTCATCCGGGACTCCGAACAACATTCGGGTTTCCATGTTCATGTATCTCTACAACCCTAGCGTCACCGAACCTTAAGTGTGTAGACCCTACGGGTTCGGGAGACACGCAGACATGACCGAGACGACTCTCCGGTCAATAACCAACAGCGGGATCTGGATACCCATGTTGGTTCCCACGTGTTCCTCGATGATATCATCGGATGAACCACTGTGTCAAGGATTCACTCAATCCCGTATGTTATTCCCTTTGTCCATCGGTACGGTACTTGCCCGAGATTCGATTGTCGGTATACCCGATACCTTGTTCAATCTCGTCTTGGCAAGTCTCTTTACTCGTTCCGTAATCCATCATCCCATGACTAACTCCTTAGTCACCTTGTGCTCATTATGATGATGTCTTACCAAGAGGGCCCAGAGGTACCTCTCCGTCATACGGAGTGACAATATCCCAGTCTCGGTTCATACCAACTCAACAGACACTTTCGGAGATACCCGTTGCGTACCTTTATAGCCACCCTGTTACGTTGTGACGTTTGGCACACTCAAAGTATTCCTACGGCATCCGGGAGTTGCACAACCTCATGGTCTAAGGAATAAATACTTGACACCGGAAAAGCTTATGCATTACGAACTATACGATCTCGTGCTAGGCTCAGGATTGGGTCTTGTCCATCACATCATTCTCCTAATGATGTGATCCCGTTATTACTGACATCCTATGTCCATGGTCAGGAAACCGTGACCATCTATTGATCAACGAGCTGGTAACTAGAGGCTTACCAGGGACACATTGTGGTCTATGTATTCACACATGTATCGCTGTTTCCATACAATACAATTCAAGCATGAATAACAGACAATTATCATGAACAAGGAAATATAATAATAATACTTTTATTATTGCCTCTAGGGCATATTTCCAACACTCTCTCCCCCTCACTTCCGATGGCGCTACGATCGTGACGGCGATCTACATCAACAATCTTGCTACCGTCAACACCAAATCTCTCCCGCTCTATGCAGCGATTTAACCTCTCTATTTCCGTTGTAATTCTCTACTTAAACATGGTGCTCAACTCCATATATTATTTCCCAATGATATTTGGCTATCCTATGATGTTTGAGTAGATCTGTTTTGTCCTATGGCATAATCATGATCTTGGTTGGTATGATTGTATATTTTATTTTGGTGTTGTCCTACGGTGCCCTCCGTTCTCGCGCAAACGTGAGGGGCCCCCGCAGTAGGGTGTTGCGATATGTTCATGGTTCGCTTATGGTGGGTTGCGAGAGTGACAGAAACTTAAACCCGAGTAAGTGGGGTATGACGTATGGGAGTAAAGAGGACTTGATACTTATTGCTATGGTTGGGTTTCACGACCTTAATGATCTTTAGTAGTTGCGGATGCTTGCTAGGGGTGCAATCATAAGTGCATATGATCCAAGTAGAGAAAGTATGCTAGCTCATGACTCTCCCACATATAAAATTGCAAGAATGATTACTGGTACGTGTTATCGACTACCTAGGGACAAAGCCTTCTCTTGTGATACAAAAAGCTTGGTAGTACTTGGTGGGGAACATAGTATTTCAAAAAATTCCTACGATCACGCAAGATCTATCTACTAGATGCATAGCAACCAGAGGGGAGAGTGTGTCTACGTACCCTCATAGACTGAAAGCGGAAGTGTCTAGTGACACGGTTGATGTAGTTGAACTTTCTTCGCGATCCAACCGATCAAGCACCGAACGTACGGCACCTCCACGTTCAGCACACGTTCAGCTTGATGACGTCCCACGAGCTCTTGATCCTGTTGAGCTTCACAGGAGAGTTTCGTCAGCACGATGACTTGGTGACGGAGATGATGAAGTTTCCGGCGCAGGGCTTCGCCTAAGAACTGTAAGGTATGACTGAGGTGTGTTTCTGTGGAGAGGGGCACCGCACACGGCTAAAAGATCAATGATCAACTTGTGTGTCTATGGGGTGCATCTACCCCCGTATATAAAGGAGTGGAGGAGGGGGAGGGCCGGCCCTCTCTATGGCGCGCCCTAGGGGAGTCCTTCTCCCACGAGGAGTAGGATTCCCCCTTTCCTAGTAGAACCAGGAGCCCTTCCCAGTAGTAGGAGTAGGACAGAAGGAAATGGAAAAGAGAAAAGAAGGAAGGAGGGGGCGCAGCCCCTCCTCCGATTGCAATTCGGACTAAGCATGGGGCGCACACATCCTCCTTTCTCTCTTTCCCCTAAAGCCCAATAAGGCCCATATACTCCCCGGCGAATACCCGTAACTCTCCGGTACTCCGAAAATACCCGAATCACTCGAAACCTTTCCGATGTCCGAATATAGTCGTCCAATATATCGGTCTTTACGTCTCGACCATTTCAAGACTCCTCGTCATGTCCCCGATCTCATCCGGGACTCCGAACTACCTCCGGTACATCAAAACACATAAACTCATAATACCGATCGTCATCAAACGTTAAGCGTGCGTACCCTACGGGTTCGAGAACTATGTAGACATGACCGAGACTCATCTCCGGTAAATAACCAATAGCGGAGCCTGGATGCTCTTATTGGCTCCTACATATTCTACGAAGATCTTATCGGTCAAACCGCATAACAACATACGTTGTTCCCTTTGTCATCGGTATGTTACTTGCCCGAGATTCGATCGTTGGTATCTCAATACCTAGTTCAATCTCATTACCGGTAAGTCTCTTTAGTCGTTCCGTAATAAATCATCGCATGACTAACTCATTAGTCATTTGCTTGCAAGGCTTATTATGATGTGCATTACCGAGAGGGCCCAAAGATACCTCTCCGACACTCGGAGTGACAAATCCTATTCTTGATATATGCCAACACCATGAACACTTTCGGAGACACATGTAGAGCATCTTTATAATCAGCCAGTTACGTTGTGATGTTTGGTAGCACACAAGGTGTTCCTCCGGTATTCGGGAGTTGCATAATCTCATAGTCACAGGAACATGTATAAGTCATGAAGAAAGCGATATCAATAAAACTAAACGATCATAGTGCTACGCTAACGGATGGGTCTAGTACATCATATCATTTTCCTAATTATGTGATCCCGTTGATCAAATGACAACTCATGTCTATGGTTAGGAAACATAACCATCTTTGATCAATGAGCTAGTCTAGTAGAGGCATACTAGGGACACTATGTCTTGTCTATGTATTCACACATGTACTAAGTTTTCGGTTAATGCAATTCTAGCATGAATAATAAACATTTATCATGATATAAGGAAATAAATAATAACTTTATTATTGCCTCTAGGGCATATTTCCTCAAGTACTCTACTTTTATTTGCTTGCAAAGTACTTTATTCCAAGTTCCCACTAGGTACTTTTACTTTTATTTCTATTTTAGATAAAGAAAACACTACGTGTGCGTAGAGTTGTATCGGTGGTCGATAGAACTTGAGGGAATATTTGTTCTACCTTTAGCTCCTCGCTTGGTTCGACACTCTTACTTATCGAAAAAGGCTACAAACGATCCCCTACACTTGTGCATTATCAAGACCTTTTTCCCGCGCCGTTGTTGGGGAGCAATAGCATCGGGTGAATATTATTGTGTGTGCTTGTTTGCTTTATCACTAAGTAGTTTCTATTTTCTGTTCTAAGTTGTTTTCTATCTTTAGTTATGGATATGGAACATGAAACACCAAAGAAAAATAGTTGTACTTGTTGCTCATGGAGATGGGGAACCTCCTAAAACCCTCAATGCTCGTTATGTGAAAAATATTATGCACTACTTTGATAATAGTGAGAAAACCCCATTCAACTTGATAATGGGAGTAACGTTAAATCAACGTGAATACTTTTGAGATTATCACTTGAATCATAAAGGGAAATTGTTATGGGATCAAATTTATATGTTGCATTGGTATGCTTGAGATTTATGCCTGAGATATGATTATACTTGTTGCTCTAGGATGAATGCTCCACACCTTCCCTTTCCTTGTGAATTTAATGATAATGAAACCTTAGCTTCTTATGCTAGAGGTATATATGATTACTATGATGTGGAAAGAATAGAGGAATTTGTTGCTTTTAAGGGTGCTTATGAAATTGAATCTTTGTTTGAAAAGTATGAAGCTTTTGATGATGATGTTTATAGACCTGAAAATTTTGCCATCCTTCAATATTGCTATGATAATTACAAATACAATTCCGATATTGATATATTTATCGAGAGAATCTCCGTTTTCCAAGAAGAGACTAACATTTTGCAGGAGACTATGGAAGAAGAAATTGATGACACTGTGAGCTCATTGGATGGAAAATATGAGGAGGAGAGTGAAGAACTAAAGGAGGAAGAACGGATTAGCTGCCCGTGCCCACCTTTTGATGAGAGTAACCCCTCAACTCATACATTGTTTAATTTCCCTTCGAGTTTACCGAAGGATGGTTGCTATGATAATTGCTATGATCCCGTTGATTCATTTGAAATATCCTTTTTGATGATGCTTGCTATGCTTGGGGCCAAGATGTCAATATGAATTATACTTATGGAGATGAACTTGATATAGTTCCTTATGTCAAGAATGAAATTGTTGCTATTGCACCCACACATGATAGTCCTATTATCTTTTTGAATTCTCCCAACAACACTATATCGGAGAAGTTTGCACTTATTAAGGATTACAATGATGGGTTGCCTTTTACCGTTGCACATGATGATTTTGATGAATGTAATATGCATGTGCTTGATGCTCCTACTTGCAATTATTATGAGAGAGGAACTACATCTCCGCCTCCCTATGTTTCCAACACAACAAAATTGTAAGAAACTGCTTATACTATGCATTCGCCTTTACTTGATGTGCATGAATTGTTCTTTTATGACATGCCGATGCATAGGAAGAGAGTTAGACTTCGTCATTGGTTGATATATGTTGCTTTGTGCTCACCACTAAATTCCAAATCATTGCTAATTAAAATTTGCTTTGATATACCTTGGGATCCGGGTGGATTCATTACTTGAGCACTTTATGCCTAGCTTAATGGCTTTCAAGAAAGCGCTGCCAGGGAGACAACCCGGAAGTTAAAAAAATAGTCATTTATTACTGTTGAGTGCTTTTATAAAGTTTAAAAACAAAAAAATATAGAGGGGAACCTAAAACTTTCACAAAAAGTAAAGTGAAAGGGAGATAGACGAGCACCGTGGAAGCGGGAGCATGCCTTGAACTTTGTTCATGCCCATGGAAACTTTGTGAATCTTGAATCACAGAAACTTTTCATAAAAAATAATTATCCCCTTGTACAATTCCATTGTATTATAAAAATAATGTGCCAAGAGTTTCCTTTAGGATGATTAAATTGCTTGTTAGTTTGTGTGGTTCTAAAATAGAAACTTTGGTTGTAGTGCGCGATTTTACATTTTTTACTGGAACGTCAAAAGGTTCTGAAACTTTTTGCACAATCTTTCTATACAAAATGTTTATTGTTCCTAATTTTTTCAGATTTTTTAGAGTTACAGAAGTATGGTGGATGTTCAAATCTTTACAAACTATCCTATTTTCATAGATTGCTGTTATAGCTTCATTATTTGCATATGTTTCAATTCTTGTTGAAGCCTCCTTGACTTGGGGCCATAGAATTGTGATAGTATACAATCTTTAATGTTTGTTTATAATTATACAATAATGTTAGAGCAGTACATGATGGGATTTCATTGATCATATGCACTAACCCCACTAAAAGTTCGGTTAAATTTTGTGTGGATGAAGTGTTCAAATATCGAGGAGGTCTCGATGTGAGGAGAAGGAGGAGAGGCAAGAGCTCAAGCCTGGGGATGACTAAGGCACCCCAAGTAAATATTCAAGGAGACTCAAGCGTCTAAGCTTGGGGATTCCCCAGAAGGCATCACATCTTTCTTCAACAAGTATCGTGTGCCTTTTATTTTTATTTTAATAATGCACCATGCTGGTATGAGATAGTCCATGGTTGATTTATAGAATGCTCTTTTCACTTCACTTAAATCATTTGAGTGTGCCTTTATAGAATGCTTCATGTGCTTCACTTATATCATTTGAATTTTGGATTACCTGTTTCTCTTCACATTGAAAACCGATGTTCGTAGAATGCTCTCGTGCTTCACTTATATTTGTTCTTGCATGATCTTTTGTAGAAAGAATTAAACTCTCATTCTTCACTTATATCTATTTATAGAGTCAAACGAAATTGGTCAAATGCATGGTTAGTCATAAAATCCTACATAAAACTTATGGATCACTAAATACGACATGTTTGATTCCTTGCAATAGTTTTGCGATATAGAGATGATAATATGCGGGAGGTACTAGTGGAGGATTGTGTTTAGTAAGATATTGATGCTAAGGCTTGTGATTCCCGAAGCATGCACGTATAGTCTCTCGTTATGCTGGGAAGTTGGAGCACAATTTATCCTTGATTGTCCTATCTTTGTGTGAAGGTTGGGGCGCGTGATGGTTAACTCCTAGCAACCTCCCCCCTAGGAGCATGCATAGTATTACTTTGCTTCGAGGGCTAATAAACTTTTGCAATAAGTATTTGAGTTCTTTATGACTAATGTGAATCCATGGATTATACGCACTCTCACCCTCTCATAATTGCTAGCATCTCTTATGCCGTGCAACTTTCGCCGGTGCATAAACTTTATTATACCTTCCTCAAAACAGCCACCATGCCTACCTATTATGGCATTTCCATAGCCATTCCGAGATATATTGACATGCACTTCCATCATATAGTTGACTTCAGCATTCATTTTCATATTGCTTTGCATGATCGTAAGACAGCTAGCACGATATTTTCATGGCTTGTCCATTTTTTTGATATCTTTGCTATGCTAGATCATAGCACATCCTGGTACACTGCCAGAGGCATTCATTTAGAGTCATACTATGTCATAGGTATCGAGTTGTAATTTTTATTTCTTTTGAATTATAAGTAAATAGAAGTGTGATGATCATCATTATTCATTTTCAGAGCAGTGCCCTAGTGAGGAAAGGATGATGGAGACTATGATTCCCCCACAAGTCGGGATGAGACTCCGGACAATGAGAGAGAAAAATATAAAAAAGGAAAAAAATAAAAAAATAAAAAGAAAAAATGAGAGAGAAGGGGCATGCTAGTTCCACACTTGTGCTTCAAAGTAGCACCATGTTTTTCATATGGAGAGTCTCCTACGTTTTCACTTTCATATACTAGTGGGAAATTTTCCGTAGTAGAGTTTGATGCGTACCCACTTAGTTTCATATTGAGCTTTCATACACTTATAGCTCTTAGTGCATCAGTTGCATGGCAATCCCTACTCCTCACATTGATATCGATTGACGGACATCTCCATAGTCCATTAGTTTGCCTAGTTGATGTGAGACTTTCTTCCCTTCTTTTTCTACTACCACCACATTCTATTCCACCTATATTGCATATCCATGGCTTGCGCTCATGTATTGCTTGAGAGTTGAAAATGCTGAAGCGCATTAAAAAGTAAGAACCAATTGCTTGGCTGACACCGGGTAGTACATGATTTATACTTTGAGCTGGGAAGACAGAGCATGACAGGACTATAGGATTTTGTAGGGATAACGTTCTTTAGCACTTGATATTCTGAAATACATGATTGTTTGTTGGGATGCCCGAGTATTGATGTCTTTATATCAAATTATAGACTATTACTTTGAATCACTCATGTTTTAATATTCATGCCATGACTAGATATATGATCAAGTTTATGCTAGGTGGCATTCCACATCAAAATTATCTTTTTTATCATTTACCTACTCGAGGATGAGCAGGAATTAAGCTTGGGGATGCTGGTACATCTCCGTCGTATCTATAATTTTTGATTGTTTCATGTCAATATTGTTCAACTTTTACATACTTTTGGCAACAATTTATATGATTTATTTGGACTAACTTACTGATCCAGTGCCAAGTGCCGGTTCCTCAAGAAAATGCATATCAAACGAAGTCCAAATGCGATAAAAATTGGAGGATAGTTATTTTGGAATATATGTGATTTTTAGGAGGTCGAAGCAATGCAAACGGGGGCCCACAGAGCCCACAACCTCCAGGGCGCGCCACCAGGCCCAGGCGCGCCCTGGTACATTACGCACACCTCAAACGTCGGTTGGGGCCCTTCTTCTGGCGCAAGAAAGCTAATTTATGGATAAAAATCGTGTTAAAATCTCAACGCAATCGGAGTTACGGATCTCCGGGAATTTAAGAAACGGTGAAGGTCCAGATCAGGGGAACGCGAAACAAAAGAGGACAGAGAGGCAGATCCAATCTCGGAGGGGCTCTCGCGCCTCCGCCGCCATGGAAGCCATGAACCAGAGGGCGAACCCTCCTCCCACCTAGGGAGGAGTGCCACCGGGGCTAGGATCGCGACGGTGATCTACATCAACAATCTTGCTACCGTCAACACCAACTTTCTCCCCTTCTATGCTGCGGTGTAACCTCTCTATTACACTATGATTCTCTATTGAAACATGGTGCTCAACTCCATATATTATTTCCCAATGATATTTGGATATCCTATGCTGTTTGAGTAGATCTGTTTTGTCCTATTGTATAATCGTGATCTTGGTTGGTATGATTGTATATTTTATTTTGGTGTTGTCCTACGGTGCCCTCTGTTCTCGCGCAAACGTGAAGGGCCCCCTCTGTAGGGTGTTCCAATATGTTCATGGTTCGCTTATGGCGGGTTGCGAGAGTGATAGAAACTTAAACCCGAGCAAGTGAGGTATGACGTATGAGAGTAGAGAGGACTTGATACTTAATGATATGGTTGGGTTTCACGACCTTAATGATCTTTAGTAGTTGCCGATGCTTGCTAGGGGTGCAATCATAAGTGCATATGATCCAAGTAGAGAAAGTATGTTAGCTCATGCCTCTCCCACATATAAAATTGCAAGAATGATGATTGGTACTTGTTATCGACTGCCTAGGGATAAAGCCTTCTCTTGTGATACAAAAATCTTGGTACTACTCTACTTTTATTTGCTTACAAAGTACTTTATTCCAAGTTCCCACTAAGTACTTCTACTTTTATTTCTATTTTAGGTAAAGCAAACGTTAACTGTGCGTAGAGTTGAATTGGTGGTCGATAGAACTTGAGGGAATATTTGTTCTACCTTTAGCTCCTTGTTGGGCTCGATACACTTACTTATCAAAAAAAGGCTACAAACGATCCCCTACACTTGTGGGTTATCAACGATCGTCGTCTTCGCCATCATCGTTCGCCATAGAGGTGCGGAAAGAGACGAGACAAGGGGCGATTCGAACTTTGCTTTGGTTGGCGGAGAATTGGGGATTTGAGCGCTCTGGTCGCAGAATGAGATGGTGGAGAAGGGAGATTTTGCAGGGCTAGAATAGGGGCCGCCTGATATTTCAATCCAAAATGTGGAAGTTCTAACTTATTCTGATGTCGTTGTTTTTTTGGGGTGCGAGGGGAGGGAGGGAGGGAGGGGGTGGGTGGCTGGGTGCTAGCGTCCGTACGACACACGCGACCACCAAAACCCTGGTGGCTGGGTGGTGCACCTACATTTGAGAATGCAAACGAATCTTCTTTCATTTACAAACGAATATGTATGTATTACCATGCCCATGTTTTCCTTGCAAATAATTAGCCATTCGAAACGAGATACTATAAATTAATTAATGAGGAGTTATTTGAATTAGAGTGTGTGTCACATAGCGATCTCCAATTCTAACGTGGATTTCACATTTCACGGTATCCACGCTACTTTTTTAATACAAATTCATATGTATAAGATGAGCATCATTGTAGTGAGAAAATTTTGGATGGATTCAAACATATGACCTACAAAATAGCATGATACATCTCCGTCGTATCTACTTTTCCTAACGCTTTTCCTCTTGTTTTGGACCCTAATTTGCATGATTTGAGTGAAACTAACCCGGACTGACGCTGTTTTCAGTAGAACTACCATGGTGTTGTTTTTTATGGAGAAATAAAAGTTCTCGGAATGGAACAAAACTTTGCCAGGATTTTTTATACAATAAAAGAGAATTTCTGTAGCCGCCGCTATCAAGTCCTGTTTTTCCAGAAAAAACAGGGAGAAAGAATTATCACGTTTCATGAGACGGAGCCGCCGCCATCTCCCGTTCTTCTTTGAGAGGCCAGATCTGGAGTTCGTTTGGGGCTCCGTAGAGGGGAATCTTCGATCGTTGTCACCACCAACCCTTCACCATCGCCAATTCCATGATGCTCCCCACCGCGAGTGAGTAATTCCTTCGTACGCTCGCTGGTCGGTGAGGAGTTGGATGAGATTCATCATGTAATCTTGTTAGTTTTGTTAGGGCTGATCCCTAGTATCAACTATGTTCTGAGATTGATGTTGCTATGACTTTGCCATGCTTAATGCGTGTCACTTTGGGCCCGGGTGCCATGATTTCAGATCTGAACCGTTTATGTTATCACCATTATATCTATGTTCTAGATCCGATCTTTTAAGTTATAGTCACCTACTACGTGTTATGATTCGTCAACCCCAGAGTGACAACAGTCGGGAGCACTCCCTGTGATGACCGTAGTTTGAGGAGTTCATGTATTCACCATGTGTTAATGCTTTGTTCCGGTTCTCTATTAAAGGAGGCCTTAATATCCCTTAGTTCCAACAGGACCCCGCTGCCACGGGAGGGTAGGACAAAAGATGTCATGCAAGTTCTTTCCATAAGCACGTATGAATATTTACGGAATACCTGCCTACATTATATTTATGAACTGGAGCTAGTGTCGTATCGCTCTAGGTTATAACTGTCACATGATGAATATCATCAAAAATCATCGATCCAATGCCTACGAATTTCTCTTACTAGCAAAAGAGCCCGTGCGTTGCAACGTGTATAAAGTAAATTTCAAAGTTCACGTGATATTGTGGAGTTTATCTGGCGTGGTGAAATATTGAGTTGTATCTCTCAGTCCGTTAAATTCTTCATTGTCTTAATATGAACTCATATTTTATACTTGCCCACTTCAAAGATAAGATGGCCGGTTAGAAAATAAAGAGTTCACAATGATTGATGCTCTTTTGTTAACATTGTCGTCAACAGTAGGAGCAAACCGACTACATCAACGCAGCCATGCTTCCCTTGACACAAACATCATGGCCTCAAGGAGGACCAGTATTGGGGCATGCAAAGCCGGGGGAGAGATGGTACGACAGAGGGGAGTAGCCACATGAAGGTGGGATATGGAAGGACTAAGGACATGGTCATCCTAGGCATGATCACATGCTTTTCTCTACCTCTCTCTCCATAGCCGACGTGTGGAGAGAACAAGACGTGGCCCCTACTTCACCCAGTTCAAGCAAGATGCACCGTCGTCATACTCTTTCAACTCTCCATCCCTCCCTCCCTCCTCTGTATCTCACACCAACAACACTGGTAACATATATAATGAAAGAATATATTGACGGGAGAAACAAATCCTCATATGCGCTTAGCAACTTATTCTATTATGTTACCATTTCTCCTCCGTGTCACCATCACCAATGATGCTTATATTGTCCATCTATTCACTACTAACATGGTCAATCTAAAGTGATGTGCTTGTGATCATACTATGGCATAACGCTCGTGCGTCGCTATAGAGTAAACATTGAACAATGGGTCCTCTTCCTCGTGCGACGGAAGGGTGCCATCGTGCCAGCGGGTCTAGCATGGCCGACTTCTGCTAGGCGGCACATGCTTTGTCGAGCACCTTAAAATCATGAGGCCCTCCTCCTTGATTAAGCGTACTATATAGTAAAACATGCCATTGATGCAACTGGGGCACCACTGATCCACCCGTCACCTCGGCACAGGAAACATATTGTTGACTGGGAGCAAATAATAACAAGAAACATATAAATCAAAACAGCTACCTTTTTTACGCGACGAGAATTTTACTTACCATTTTTTTGCGAAAAGAAAATTTTACTTACCTTTGCTTTTCTAGGCAAGTCTACCAATTAATGCACGGCCATTGTATGTTTTACATGAGTCCATGGTATTGGATCGTTTTTCTTTAATTTGCATGCAGATGTACCAATGCATGGTTGTTGTGCATGTTTGACAATCCCTAGACGCACGCGTATTGGATCGATTTTCTTTAATTTGCATGCAGGTGTACCAACTATGCACACGGCTGTTGTGCATGTTTGACAGTCTCTAGACGTTTGACTGTCTTTAGACGCACGCAATATGCCTTCCTTGCGTCGTCGGAGCTACAGCGACGCCATGGCCACGGCCGAGCGACTGGTCGACCATGGCTATTCTAAGATTTTTGTTTCCATGTCTCTCCCATTGGCCCATATTATATTTCCATATCCTTCCTTCCTTTTTCCTCGTAGAAGAGAATATATGCCCTCTTTATTCCTTTCCTTCCTAGACCAAATCAAAATTGATTCTCTTTTTTATGACTTTTCTTTCTGTCCGTTGATTCTTCAGGAGGCTTATTGCCATCAAATTATAAACATATATAAGTTGTTCTTACGCAGTATAAACAAGCGAGGTGGGACTATTTAATAAGTTAACAAATAGTCTTTTCTTTTTACAACAATGATGTAACTTAGATGGACTTGAGCTTTGTTTCCATGTCTCTCCCATTGGCCATATTATATTTCCATATACTTCCTTCCTTTTTCCTCATAGAAGAGAATATATGCCCTCCTTATTCCTTTCCTTCCTGGACCAAATAGAAATTGATTCCCTCTTTTATGACTTTTCTTTCTGTCCGTTGATTCTTCAGGAGGCTAATTGACATCAAATTATGAACGTATATAAGTTGTTCTTATGCAGTATAAGTGTCGGGGAAACTGGACGCCCACGAACACCTATGGGACCGGAGCCCCTTATACGTTGCGGTAAGGGAGTGGAGGGAGCACGGAGAGCAGATCGAGGAGCACACGCGGGCAGTTTACCCAGGTTCGGGCCGCGAGGACGCGTAAAACCCTACTCCTGCTTTGGTTGTATTGAGTTCTTGGGCTCGGGAGCTTGAAGATCTACAGTACTAGCTACACCGAGCGTGGGAGTGAGCGAGTTTCTGGGATCGAACCCCCTCTACGTTATGCATGGGCCTCCTTTTATAGCTCAAAGGGGTCACCGACAGGTGTCAACGTAGAGGAGGGTAGAAACGTAAAACAGGTGGTGGCTGTAACAGTGCATGAACAGTGTATAAGTAGTGGTGTTCACCTAATCTTGACGGTGGGGGACAAAGGCATTGAATGCCCGTCGCCGTCGCCCCAAAAAGTGTCCGTCCATGCGTCTCTGTTCGCCACGGCGATATCCTCGTCACCGCGGCTTGCCACCGTGTACCCCAGGCTGCACAGCCGTCTGCCACGTGCCCCTGGAAGGGCCCCAGGGCGACGCGTGGCCAGATGAGCTGGAGCGGAGGGACACAGCATAGGCTTCCCCGGCAAACACCTTGCCGGGGTCGCAACCTTGCCGGGCCCGGAAGCTTGTCGCTCTCCGGATCCTGCCGGGGCACATGATGCGTCGCGATATTCCTTCTTGGTGTGCCGTTCTTTTGGCCTTCCTGGCAAGCTCCTCTTGCCAGGGTCTTGTGCTGGAATGATAACTTTGAGCCTGGTGCGGCCTTCCCGGCAAGCTCCTCTTGCCGGGGTCTTGTCTCTTAACTTGAATACTTTGTTCTTGAATGGTTTAAGAGGGTCTAGAGTGGGCTTTGGCGGGCGTGTGGTGAGCCAGACCACGGGACGATGCTACTGCCCGTGCACAAGTCGGGATACTAAGGTACCCCTACTTTAGTACACCGACAGGAGCCCCCGGGCCTGGGCCACACACGGTGCCGAGCGCTGTTGGGCCAGGCCCAAAATAGTGCACGGGCACATGTGGCCCACGCCGCGCCGTTTCCCACTCCAGATTCACCGCATCTCTCCCTAACGGCACACGTCGATTGTGGCGTCGTGGGAGAGATCGTGGCCGGTTTCTTTAATGGGGAAATGCGGAACGTCCCCCACTTCCCCCTTAAAAGCAGAGGAAGCAGGGGCAGTTTCCCCCCATTGCCTTCACTGTGCCTTGAATCTCCAGAAACCCCCGCTGCTCCCTGCCTCCGCTCTTCCTCCGCCGTCTTCCCCACCCGCAGCACCGTCGCCCTCCCTTGCCGTCCCCGCCATGGCCCCGAAGAGCGACCAGGCGAAGAGCGACAAGGCGAAGAGCGACAAGGCGAAGAAGGAGAAGTCGGAGCAGGCGGCGAAGATGGCAGCCATGCGGAGAAGGAGGGTGGTCTTCCCGCCGAGGCTCGGCCCGAGGGAGCTGCGGGACAAGTACTACTTGTTCTGGGCGAGGGAGACGAAGGACCACCCGCGCACCAGAGTCCTCCCCGCCGTGGCCGTCGACATGTTCCCGGGAGGTTACTACTTCATTGCTGCGTTCTTCTATTGCGGTCTCTGTCCTCCGTATTCGGAGTTCTTCTGTGATGTGATGAACACGTACGGCCTCCACCTCTTAGATTTCACCCCAAATGCCGTTCTCACCTTGGCCGTTTTCGCGCATCTGTGCGAAAACTATGTCGGGGTCCACCCAAACGTAGCCCTTTTCCGCCATTTCTTCACTCCTAGAGTAGAGTCCGGGTCCCCACTCTCCGGCGGCATCTCCTGGATCTTCAGGCTGAACAAGAAGGAGGCGTACTTGAAAGGAGAGCTTCGCGACAAGTGGGAAGAGTGGAGGGCTGATTGGTGCTGGGTTCTGGAAGATGAGCCCGAGCAGTTTACCTTGCCGCGCCAGACTGCAATAGTGCGCGGCAAGGATTGGAGCGACTTGGCCCTAGAGGGCGACAAGCTGCAGATCGCCCTGACTAGGATTCCTCGTCTCCGGGCTGCCAATCTGACTGTGGGTGAAGTTGGGGCTGACTTCCTCCGCCGCCGTATTGCCCCTCTGCAGGAAAGGAAGAGACCCGCTTGGGAGTTCGGCAACGCGGCAGACCGCATGAGGCTACGCCCCGGGGTGAACTATAACTTCACCGTCTTGGAACTGAAGGGGATGGTCCGGGAGTTGTTCAAGCACGACCCCAAGCACCCGGAGTGGTTCAAGCCGTCGGTTGGAGTAGTTCCCTTGTGCAACAATACCGCCCTTAGTGCCATCCGCGCGGCAATGCCTGAGTGCGACTCCCACGGGGTCATCCCCACTTGGCTGGAGCCTTCAGCGGAGACCGTGCAAGCCTTCTTCGACAACTTGGTTGAAAAACCACGCAAGGCCGAGGAGAAGAAGGGGCTCACCCGGGAGACCACCGAGCGGGATGTGGCGTATATTGCCTCCAGGATGGAGGAGGCCGTTGCGGCTGCAGCGGCAGGCGAATTTGGATACACTGTGGATGAAGCGGAGGCGGCGGAAGCGGTGAGTCAGGCTGAGGAGGAGGAAATCCTCAAGCTGCTGAAGCTTGCACCCGAGGAGTTTGCCGGGGAGCCTACCAGGGAGCCTGCCGGGATGGGCGAGGCTGCCGGGCAGGGTGCTGAGTCCAGCGGGCCCGCCGAGGAGGAGGAGGACGCCGAGTCCGATGATTCCGATGAAGACTCTGGCGGGTCTCTGAATCTTGATGACGACACCTCCTCATCCTCGGAGAATTCTCCGCCACCACCAAGCCCTCCGCCGCAACAGAAGAAGCGCCTCCGCAAGGCCGCCGAGGTGGTGAAGCGGCAGGCGCCCCGACAACAACCGAAGCGCAGGGCGACGCGCGCCACCACGACGAGCAAGGTCGTCAAGGAGGCGCCCCGTGCCCGAGCGACAAGCGGAGGGGGATCTTCCCGGAGTAACTCTGGGGTTCCTTCTGCTCCTCGGTCCTCAGCGACGACCGGTGCTGGGTCTTCATAGCCCGCAGCTCCGGAGCCCACCAAGCGCTCGAGGGAGCCCTCTCCTCCAGCTCCTCGCGCTGGAGCACACGAGGCGGGTTTTGACTTCTCCGCCCTCAGCTCCGACGAAGAGGAGGAAGAGTGAGTACTTGCAATTTTCATTTCCTTAGATTTTGTCTTGATTTCTCTTGCTTGGTTCTGATCTTGTTTTGGCTTCCAGGACCTTGACCCAGCGGATGGCGAAGAGGGCCAAGATCCATGTGGTCGATATCGAGGACGACGAGCCCGTCGCAGCGGCAGGAGATGCGCCAGCGACAGACTTGCCGGACCAGCCTGTTGCTCCGGGGAGCAGCCCCCAGCGTAAGTCTGGTATTCATTTTTCTTGCTTGACGGGTGCGCTTGAGGTTATTGTCCTTACTGATGTCCTGTTGTCTTGTGCAGAAGTGGAGCCGCAGCCGCAGGAGCACCAGGAGGTCGCCCCCGACGAGCCGCTTGTTCCACCCTCCCTGCCAAGGATGAGCTCTCCGGCGAGGGACAGCGCTCCGCCAAGGACGGGCACTTCGCCGAGGGCGAGTACCCCGCCAAGGGCGAGCAGCCCGACAAGGGTGAGCACCCCGCCAAGGGAGGGCGCAAGCGGCCCTCCGCCAGCAGGGGCCACTTCTACGCCGCCAAGGGAGAGCTCCCCGGCGAGGGACCCCGTCATCGAAGAGGCCCGCGCAGGTAAATCCTTGTACTTTCTTCTTCTTGGATTCTTCATTTTGGATATTTGCTTGACAAATCTTTCTTTTCTTTTTCTTCTGCTAGATCCGCCCGCCCCGGAGTCGATGGAGACAGAAACCATCGCCGAGGAGGAGGTGCGTGGCGACGCTGGCGACGCCACCACCGCGGAGGGAACGGTTGGCGCCGATGATCCGGCCGCTGAGGAGACCGCCCCGACCGCTGACGCCGCGGCTGGGGAAGGGACCGGCGACCGCACTGCTGACCCGGAGGCCACAGGAGCGCCGGACGCTACACCGGCCACCGATCCTTCCACTTCAGCGGCTGGGTCGGGCGTTTATCTGGAGGCCGCCAACGGGGTCTTTATCCAAGTCCCATGGGCGTCCTCATCAAGGGCACCCGCGGAGGGAGAGACGTTCGACGGAGAAGTCCTCGCCTCCGTCGGGTTGAAGGTTGTCGATGCGCCCGGCAGCAGCGACGAGCCCGAAGAGGAGCGACTCCTACGCCGGCTCCTGGCCTTGTACCGGGCCAGGCAGGCGAAGTTGGAGTCTCGGGAAGCTCTGGCTGCCAAGGCTGGTGCTGATTTGGAGAAGAGCGCCGCGGAGCTCCGTGCCGCCAACCAGGCGGCCCTCCGAAACTTGGCGGAGGAGCGTGAAGAGCTTGCCGGAGCACACCAAGCATTCATCCTCGAGAAGGCCGAGGTGGAGGAGCAGCAGCGTCTGGCCACCGAGGAGCTGTCTCGGCGGGAAGGAGAGCTCAACCAGCGGAAGGTCGACCTCGACAGCCACGAGGACGACCTCACCGCCCGGGAGCAGGCTATTGGCGGGGCTCTGCAGGAGGCGAGGGATGCCGCCCCTGCCGCAGAGACCGCCAAGAGGGACCTGGAGGCCAGGGTGGCGCGGATGGAGCTGAACTTGAAGGCGAGTGAAGATAGGGTCGCCGCGCTCAACGTGGCGCGGGAGAAGGATGCCCACACCAACTTGGAGTTGCAAATCCGCCTCTCCGAGAAGGGCAAAGAGCTCACCGACGCCAGGGACTCCATCGTCGACTTGGAGATGAAGGTCTCTACCCTCACCGACTCGCTCGACGCCGCCCGGGACCGCGAGACGAAGCTGAAGGACGATCTCCGGACCGAGAGGGCCTTGCTGGAGAGCGCCGTCGTCTCGCAAAATCACTTTCAGCGGACGGTGGAGCAGTGGACCGAGGAGCTCGTCACCTCCGCCGCCAACATCGATATGGAGATGGTGGCGTTGAGGGCGGAGCACCTCGCGTACTCCCCCGACGAGAATCTCCCCCACAGCGTCAAGCTGAGCTTGTTCCTCAGAGGAGTGGCGCCGGCTCTCGCGCGGCTACGGGAGAAGATCCCCGTGCAGCTGGCTAATGAGGCGCGCCGGCTTTGCACGGGTACCATGGAGCGGGTGTTGTCGAAGATCGTCTACCGCAACCCCGGGATCAACCTCGTCAACGTCCTCCGGAAACTGTCGCCCGAAGCCGACCAGGAGGCGTTGAAGGCCCAAGTCGCCCACATCGTAGCCAAGGTGGGCAAGATCCAGAGGATTGACGGGGACCGAAGAGATTAGGCACCTTGCTTCCCTCGCCGCTGTCAATTAAGTCATAGACACTAGTTGTTTAGAACAACGGCAAGTTATCTCTGTAATATATACTTTTATTTTGGGTAATCAATGCAGTGTTATCTCCCTTGCTTTTGGTCCTTCACTTTGTATGCTTTTCACCCTACGCTTTTAGGGGAACTTGCCGGCAAGGGGCCCTTGTCGCGAGCACTGAGTGCGGGACTCTTAGCAGCCTGCTAGCAAAGCCCTTTTTGGCAAGAAACCTTGCCGCAGCTAGTCGCAGCACACTTAGATTGCTGAGCGAACTCGAAAACGAAGTAAGGGCGCGACACTTGTCGCAGCTCACTTAAGCCGTTGAGCGTGCTCGAAACAAAGTAAGGGCGCGGCTAGCCACGGGTAGGTTCCTCCGCGCACAGGTTTTCCATACAAAGTGTGGTTGTTCAAGGAAGATAACAAAAAATTTAAAAATTTGAATGCTCAAACTTTGGTAACTTAGCTTTCATGGATTGTTTGTTTCTCGGCAAGACTTTTCTTTCTTGAACAACACTTGGTCCATACTTCTATCTCCTTCCCCCCCGGCAAACTTGTGCGCGAGGAACACTCCTTCTGTTTCAGAGAGAAAGGCAAAAGAGGAGGAAATACAAGTACGGAGCCTTGCGGCTTGTTACTGCTTACCGGGAGTGTGTGCTGCACAAAATGTCAGGTGACACATGCAAGTAAAAGGAAAAGCACGAAATGACAAATGGTGCGAAGCACAAAAGTTTTACTGATGCACGGGGTCTGCGCCCGGCTTTGTACAAAGGTTTACATGCAACAGCGGCAAGACTTGTACAAAAGGTGGTTGCCGGAGCGGATCACGGCAACCGCGCCTTACGGGTGAAACTTGCGAAGATGCTCTATGTTCCAGGAGTTGCTCACCGGTAAGCCTTCTTCGGTCTCAAGGCGGACAGCGCCAGGCCTTGTGACTTGTCTCACCCGATAAGGGCCTTCCCACTTTGGCGTCAACTTGTTGGAGCCCTTGGCGGACTGAACGCGCCGAAGAACAAGGTTGCCTTCCTCGAGACTCCTGGCCTTGACCTTGCGGCTATGATAGCGACGCAAGGCTTGCTGGTATCGAGCAGCTCGTACAGCAGCCTGGAAACGTTCCTCCTCAAGGAGCAATGCATCATCTTGTCGCAATTGCTCTTGCTCGAGCTCGTCATAAGCGAGCACTCGAGGAGACCCGTATACGAGTTCCGTGGGGAGAACTGCCTCTGCTCCATATACAAGAGCAAAGGGTGTCTGCCCGGTGGCTCAATTTGGTGTCATCCTGATTGACCAAAGAGCCGCCGGCAACTCCTCTATCCAGTTTCTTCCACACTTGTGCAGCCTGTCAAAGGTTCTTGTCTTGAGCCCGCGCAGCACTTCAGCATTTGCCCTCTCCGCTTGACCATTGCTCCTTGGGTGAGCAACAGAAGCGAAGCAGACCTTGGTGCCAAGGTCTTGGACGTATTGCATGAAGGTGCGACTCGTGAACTGCGTGCCGTTGTCGGTGATGATCCTGTTAGGGATTCCGAAACGGCAAACTATTGATCTGAAGAACCTGACTGCTGACTGTGCTGTCACCTTTCTCACTGGTTCCACTTCTGGCCACTTTGTGAACTTGTCGATCGCGACGTACAAGTACTCAAAGCCCCCGAAAGCGCGGGGAAAGGGGCCGAGGATGTCGAGCCCCCAGACCGAGAAGGGCCAGGACAAAGGGATCGTCTGGAGAGCTTGAGCTGGCTGGTGAATTTGTTTGGCATGGAACTGGCACGCTTCACACTTGGTTACTTGTGCAGTTGCATCTTGGAGGGCTTCCGGCCAAAAGAAACCTTGCCGAAACGCCTTTCCGGCAAGTGCTCTTGCGCCAATGTGGTGACCACATATGCCTCCGTGTATCTCTGCCAACAGCTTCTGTCCATCTTCCCGGGAAATGCACTTCAATCGGACACCATTGAGTCTTCTTCTGTACAGTTCGTTGCCAACGAACTGGTACATACTTGACTGTCTGGTTATCCTCTCTATCTCTTCTGGTTCTTTGGGAAGTTCTCCAGTCTGAAGAAAAAGGACGATTTGCTGTGCCCATGCTGGAGCTTGAGGCTCAACAACAAGGACTAAAGGCATTAGGGCTGCTGTGGGAACCTCAGCTTCTACGGCAAGAACCTGCGGCTCTGCCGGAGCTGAGGGTTCCCCGGCAAGCCCGCCGGGGCAAGGCTTGTCGGGAACGCCCGCTTCAACTGTACAGACCCTTGGGTCCGCAGGAGCAGACTGTTCCTCAGCACTTTGGTTGTTGATCTTGGGGACCTTGGCGGCGGCTTCGGGAAGATCCGCCGGCAAGTAGTCGCCGGAGACCAACTTCCTCTTCTTGCTCTGCCCAACTGATGGTGTAACGGATGGCTGAGTTAGCTTGAGTACGAAGACCCCTGGTTCCACAGGTAACTTCATTGCAACATACTTTGAAAGGCCATCTACGATGTCATTCTGAGCTCTCGGGACGTGCTCCATCTGTAGGCCCTCAAAGTGTTCTTCAAGCTTCCTCACTTCATCGACATAAGCTTCCATCAGAGGGCTCTGGTAACTCTTGTTTACTTGTCGGACCACCAACTGTGAGTCTCCCCGCACAATCAGCTTCTTGATCCCAAGTTCGGCCGCAATTCTGAGACCGGCAAGCAAACCTTCATACTCGGCAGTATTGTTTGTCGCTTGCTCCTTGGGAAAGTGCATTTGAACAACATACTTGAGGTGCTCTCCGGTGGGTGCTATGAGTAACACACCAGCGCCGGCGCCTTGCAGCGAGAAGGCACCATCGAAGTACATTATCCACTCCTTGTTTGCTTCTTGGACGGGGATGCTTGTCTCTGGGACTTCTTCATCTGGTGTTGGGGTCCATTCCGCTATGAACTCTGCCAAAGCTCTGCTCTGTATGGTTGAAGTACTCTCAAACTTGAGACCAAAGCTTGATAGCTCCAGTGCCCACTCGACGATCCTGCCTATTGCTTCTGGATTTTGCAATATCCTCTTCAACGGAAAGTGAGTGACTACTGTTATCTCATGTGCTTGGAAGTAATGGCGCAGCTTTCTTGAGGCCATGAGGAGGCCGAAAAGTAACTTCTGCACCCCAGAGTATCTCGACCTAGCCCCCTGCAAGAGGGAACTTACGAAATAAACTGGGCGCTGCACCATCTTCTTTCGCACTTCTCCTTGTTCCTGCGCAGACTTGTTCTTGTCGGGGCCAGAGCTTGTCGGGGAAGCCCCCTGCTTGTCGCTGGGTGCGCTTGCCGGGGACGTGGGTTCCTCATCTGCCTCCCTTTCCGCTACTAACGCAGCACTAACCACTTGATTGGTTGCTGCTAAGTATAGCAGCAACTTCTCTTGTGGTTTAGGTGCGACAAGTATTGGAGTAGAGGATAGGTATCCTTTCAAGTCTTGCAGCGCAGCCTCCGCCTCTGGAGTCCATTTCATAGGACCTGCCTTTTTCAAGATTTTGAAGAAAGGCAGGGCACGCTCTGCAGACTTTGAAATGAACCTGCTGAGGGCAGCCACACAACCAGCAAGTCTCCTTACGTCCTTGACGCGCTTCGGGGCTTCAATCTGCTCGATGGCTTTAATCTTGTCGGGATTGGCTTCAATCCCCCTCTGGGACACGAAGAACCCGAGAAGCTTGCCGGAGGGGACTCCGAAGACGCACTTCTCGAGGTTCAACTTGAGTTGTATCTTGTGCAGATTCTCAAAGGTTTCTTCTAAGTCTTGAATCAGGGTATCTTTGTTCTTCCTCTTGACCACTATATCATCCATGTAGGATTCTACATTTCTGTGTATCTGTGGCTCAAAAGCAGTGTGCACCACCCTTGCAAATGTCGAGCCTGCATTCTTCAATCCAAAGGGCATGCGTATGAAGCAATATGTGCCACATGGAGTAATGAATGCAGTCTTCTCTTCATCTTCCTCAGCCATGAATATCTGGTGGTAACCTGAGTATGCATCGAGAAATGAAAGCAAATCACATCCAGCCGTGGAGTCAACAATCTGGTCGATGCGCGGCAAGGGAAAAGGATCCTTTGGACAAGCTTTATTCACATAAGTGAAGTCTATACAAAGTCTCCACTTCCCATGAGCCTTGCGCACAACAACTGGATTGGCCAACCACGTAGGATGGAGTACGCCTCTAACCAGGCCTGCTGCTTCCAACTTCTTTATCTCTTCAGCTATGAACTCTTGGCGCTCCACGGCTTGCTTCCTGACCTTCTGCTTGACGGGCCGCGCATGAGGACAAACAGCAAGCTTGTGCTCAATTACCTTCCTGGGAACGCCGGGGATGTCAGACGGTTGCCACGCAAACACGTCCACATTCGCCCGCAGGAAGGCAACGAGCACGCTTTCCTATTTGGGGTCGAGTGCAGCACTGATGGTGAAGGTACCACCAGTGCCGTCCTCCTTGGCGGGCACCTTCTTGGTTGCCGGTGGAGCTGCCATTCCCTTCTTGCACTTGCCGGTGGAGCTCGATGGTGCGTCCTCGACGGCAGCGCAGCACTCCGAAGAGGTGCGTTTGCCGGAGTGGGCTCCAGAGCTCTTGCTGGACTTGGTCTTGGTCTTCCTCCCAGGAGCTTCAGCGGCAAGTGTTCTGCTGTCTGCCGCGGCTGCTGCATCCCGGTAGATCTTGTCGGCGCAAATAAGCGCATCCTTCTTGTCGCCGGGGACAGAGATGACGCTTATCGGCCCTGGCATCTTGAGCATGTTGTATGCATAGTGGGAAGCTGCCATGAATTTGGTGAGCGCAGGACGGCCAAGTATCCCATTGTACGGCAATGGGATGTCGGCAACGTCGAATGTCATCCTCTCCGTCCTGAAGTTGAGCTCCCCACCAAAGGTCACTGGCAGTGTAACCTTCCCCTTCGGCTTGCTCCTCCCCGGGTTGATTCCTTGGAATGTCCCGGTCTCCTCGAGCTTGCTGTCGGGAATCTGCAGTTTCTTGATCACAGCGGAGAAAATCAAGTTGAGGCTGGCCCCGCCGTCAACCAACATCTTGGTGACCTTGAGGTTGCAGATAGTTGGTGAAACCAACATCGGCAAGCACCCGACCGCGGTTGTGCGGTCAGGGTGGTCCTCGAGGTCGAAGATGATGGGCGTGCCGGACCATTTCAGCAGCCTGCGCGACTCGACGGGTGGCTCAGCTGCATTCACTTCCCGCACCCATTGTTTGAGTTGGCGGTGGGAAGTGTGCAGAGAGGCACCTCCATCGACGCATAGAACTTCTGTGGCCTTCTGGAATTCCTGCTCGTTGTAGTCTCCTTCGTCCATGTCCTCGTCATCGTCTTCGTCTTCGTCCTTGTCGCGGCCCCGGGGAGGTCTGTCTCCTTGCCGCTGCTTGGCCTTGCCGCGGCGTCCTCCCCGGCCATTGAACAGACGCTTCTTGCTAGGCTCTCCTCCGCCTCCTTGGGCCTTGTCCTTGTCGCGACGCTCGTATTCAGCCTTCTGCTGCTCTACGAGGTACTCTACCGTTTTGCAGTTTTGGAGGTCGTGGCCCTTGGTGCGATGGATTTTGCAGTACTGCTTGTCGGAGCCGTCCTGCTTGTCGGCTGCCGCTACAGGGGCGGCCTCCTTGCCGGAGCCACCAGCCTGTGTCTTCTTGGCGGGAGCCTCCTTGCCGGACTGCTCGACAACCAGTACCTCCTTGTTCTTCTTCTTCCTATTATTCTGCCGCCGGCCTTTCCTTGCCGGGGCGGCATCCTCGCCGTCACTTCCTCCTGCGCCGGTATCCTCTCCGGGGAGTCTCCTCCCCTCTTCAGCATGTGCACATTTGTCAGCCAGAGCATAAAGCTCGCTGACGTCCCGGATCTTGGTCATCGCCATCTCCTCCCTCATCCGGCGGTTACGCACGTTCTGGTGGAACGCGCTGATAACCGCGGCAGGGTGGACATCGGGGATATTGTGTTGAACACGGCTAAACCTTTGGATGTATTTGCGCAGGGACTCTCCCTCCTTCTGGGCAAGGATGTGGAGATCGCTCTCCTGGCCGTGGGGTTTGTGGCCGCCCGTGAAGGCGCCAACAAACTGGTGGCACAAATCCGCCCGCGAAGAAATGGAGTTCTCCGGCAAGTGCATAAGCCAAGACCTGACGTTTGGCTTAAGCACGAGCGGGAAGTAGTTGGCTAGGATCTTCTCGTCGCGTCCCCCGGCAGCCTGCACCGCAATGGTGTAAATGCTGAGGAACTCCGAGGGGTGTGTCTTGCCGTCGTACTTCTCGGGTACGTCGGGCTTAAAATTCTTCATGCTGGGCCACTGGACTTGCCGCAGCTCTCGGGTGAACGCAGGGCAACCTGTCGCGTACGGCAAGTCGCCTGGTTCACCGGGCGCGTGCATGTCGGCAGCGGTCCCAGCGCGCTGATCGGACTTTATTCTGGCTTCTCTTCGACGCTTGATGCGGGTTCGAGCGTCCTCTTGTCGCCTGTCGTCGAGGACTTGGCGCTGATCGCGGCGAGCCCGCGGATCCGACGACGCCGTGGAGTCGTCGTCGACGTTGATCCGACGGGGTGGCGATTTCTACTTCCGCGGAGGGGAGTGCACGGTAGTTGCACCCCCGGCGGTCTTGTCACCGTCGGCCTTCGCTTGATCGACTTGCCGCGGCCGTGAAGTCGCCGGCTGCTGCGGCGCGTCGTTGTTGGCGAAGGCGATGAGACTCTGGATTGTCGCCCTCCAGTCTTCGGCCTTGTCCGCCGCTGGAGGGAAGTCGAGGAGCAGCTGAGCCCTGGCCAGGGCTTCTGCTGGAGAGGAGGGAAACGGTGGCGAACGATGCGAGGAGCGGGACACGCTCGGACTTCTAACCGCGTTAGAAGGAGCATGTTCCCGTCCCGGCGACCGCGCCTTGCTCGTGCCAAGACGTTGGCCTTGAGCGTCCCGTGACTCGCCGGCCTGGCCACGTCCCAGCAAGCGTATGGTACCTCCGGTACCACGTCGCTGCTGGTCTGGCACCTCCTGAGAGGGACGTGGTGCGTGTACGGACACCGAGGCCTTGGAGTTCGCCCGGTCGTCCGTCTTGTCCTTGGACTTGGTGGCGCCATGAGTGTCCCCACCGGCGTCCACCCTTCCGCCGGCGCCTCCCCCACCAACCGTCGGCTCTGGTGGTGGTGGAATCGACGCGGACGGGCCTCCAACCTCCGAAGCCTTCTTCTTCGGAGGCATGTTGACGTAGCCGATGGAGTTGATGAAGCTGGAGAGGTTCATGAAGACTGCGCCCGCGCGAGCGCCGGATCAGGTTCGCACAACCTCGACGCCCCCTACCTGGCGCGCCAAAGATGTCGGGGAAACTGGACGCCCACGAACACCTATGGGACCGGAGCCCCTTCTACGTTGCGGTAAGGGAGCGGAGGGAGCACGGAGAGCAGATCGAGGAGCACACGCAGGCAGTTTACCCAGGTTCGGGCCGCGAGGACGCGTAAAACCCTACTCCTGCTTTGGTTGTATTGAGTTCTTGGGCTCGGGAGCTTGAAGATCTACAGTACTAGCTACACCGAGCGTGGGAGTGAGCGAGTTTCTGGGATCGAACCCCCTCTACGTTATGCATGGGCCTCCTTTTATAGCTCAAAGGGGTCACCGACAGGTGTCAACGTAGAGGAGGGTAGAAATGTAAAACTGGTGGTGGTTGTAACAGTGCATGAACAGTGTATAAGTAGTGGTGTTCACCTAATCTTGACGGTGGGGGACAAAGGCATTGAATGCCCGTCGCCGTCGCCCCAAAAAGTGTCCGTCCATGCGTCTCCGTTCGCCACGGCGATATCCTCGTCACCGCGGCTTGCCACCGTGTACCCCAGGCTGCACAGCCGTCTGCCACGTGCCCCTGGAAGGGCCCCAGGGCGACGCGTGGCCAGATGAGCTGGAGCGGAGGGACACAACATAGGCTTCCCCGGCAAACACCTTGCCGGGGTCGCAACCTTGTCGGGCCCGGAAGCTTGTCGCTCTCCGGATCCTGCCGGGGCGCATGATGCGCCGCGATATTCCTTCTTGGAGTGCCGTTCTTTTGGCCTTCCTGGCAAGCTCCTCTTGCCAGGGTCTTGTGCTGGAATGATAACTTTGAGCCAGGTGCGGCCTTCCCGGCAAGCTCCTCTTGCCGGGGTCTTGTCTCTTAACTTGAATACTTTGTTCTTGAATGGCTTAAGAGGGTCTAGAGTGGGCTTTGGCGGGCGTGTGGTGAGCCAGACCACGGGACGCTGCTGCTGCCCGTGCACAAGTCGGGATACTAAGGTACCCTTACTTTAGTACACCGACAATAAGCAAGCGAGGTGGGACTATTTAATAAGTTAACAAATAGTCTTTTCTTTTTACAACAATGATGTAACTCAGATGGACTTGAGCTTTGTGTTAGTATGTCAAGTCGGGAGTTCGATCCACGGGACCTCCTATACAATGTGTTTTGCGTCATACAGCAGCTCGACGCAAAGGGGAGACGCACTAATGGGCCGGCCCAATCTGATTTGTGTCGCGCGACATAAAAATGTCATAAAAATATTAGAGACTGACAAAATTTGATACCAGGACCTCATGCAACAGACAGCGAGCCCTTCACCACTACACCGAACAACAACAGCTGGCTATAAGAGGTGCAAAATATAATAAGACCACACAGAAAGAGTTGAGATTTGGAAAACATTTCTTAAAAATTGCGAGCAGTTTTGAAATGCCGTGATTTCATTATATTCCTTTTTTTAGAAGTGAAGATTTTTTGATATCCCACTTTAAAAATTAAAGACGAACAAATCCTGCAAATCCTGAACAGTTTTCTAAAATGCGAACAATTTTCTAAAAGTTTAACCATTTCTGAAAAAACAAACAAATTACAAAAAAAATGTGAACTTTTCTTCAAATTTCCGAATATTTCCAACGATCTCCAACAGATTTTAAGTTCTAAATAAAAATGGAAAACATGAACATTTTTTAAGTTCAGAAAAAAAAGTTAAAACCGAACATTTTTAATACAAAACGAAATTTGTATTGTATGAGTTTTTGGAATGCGAACAAAATTTGAAACATGGGAACATTTATTGAAATCGCAAACAAAACGATGAAACCGCGAACATTATTTTAGACATGAAAGTTTTCCTGAATTTGTGAACAAATCTTCAAAAAAAAAAAATTGAAATTCCGAACATATTTTGAAAACCACAAACATTTTTTGAAACTCCTCAACATTTTTTGAATTTATGAACAAAATTTGAAAAACAGGAACATATTTTTGGAATTCGAAAAAAAATTGAAAGCACGAACATTTTTTGAATTTGTGAACAAATTTTGAATAACGGGAACATTTTTTGAATTCGTGATTTTTTTTTTGGAAAACAGGAACATTTTTTGAAATTCGGAACAAATTTTTTGATACACGAACATTATTCGAATATATGAACAAATATTGAAAACCAGGGACATTTTTTGAAATTCTGAATAATATTTGAAATATCCAAAAAATAAAAAATAAAAATAAACTTGACAAGAAAAAAGAAAGAAACGGAAAAAGAAAAGGAAAAACGGAAAATAAAAGAAATAGAAAAAAGAAAACTGAAAAAGAAAAAGCCAGTTCAGGAACCTTCTAGAAGATTCCAAAACCCGGAAAAAACCGTTTGGGAAACTCTAGAAGGTTCACAAAACCAAAAACACTGCAAACACGTTAAATGGGCCGGCCCATGATATCGCTCGATCGCCAGGTCTGTGCGAAACGGCGACACTTTGACGCAACGATCGTCCAATAGGAAATTCCTCGATCCACCACGCCAGCTCTTATTTTTTACCTCCTCAAATCGGACGGGTCTGATGGGCTGAGGCCCACGCGCGCCGAGGCTCAATGCAGCGACCAAGTGTAAGTTCGTAAATAGATTTTTGGACCATTAGAAATTTAGTACCACCTCGAATATGTTTTAAAGTCAAACTGAAAGCGTAAAATTACAAGAAGAAGCGTATTGTGACGGTGAACCCGACAAACTCGTTCCGTGCTTATTATTAGATAAAGATATTGATCTTGCTAAGTTACTACTGTTGTTGTTACTGTTTCACTTGCTACTACAAAACTATTGCTATCACTGTTACCGTCACTATTGCTGCTGCCACTACTATCAAAACTATCATATTACTTTGCTACTGATCGCTTTGCTACAAATAATTAATCTCCAGGTGTGTTTGAATTGACAACTCAGCTGATAATACTTACAAATATTCTTTGGCTTCCCTTGTGTCGAATCTATAAATTTGGGTTCAATACTCTAACCTCGAAAACTATTGCGATCCCCTATACTTGTGGGTTATCATAGCACAATAATTGAGTCAATGTCAACTTTTCCAAACCTAGTACGGCATGAATTCGAAATGTAAATTAAATTGAAATGTCGATATTAAGTCTCGTGCTATCTAGATTTAAATGTTGTTTTTAGCCCCACCCCCCTCGGCACACACACTACATACTTCCTGTATCGATCAATCTTCCTCTCCTGACCACCTTAGAAAGCTATCGGTTTTTGACACACGTTCATTCTTTCTCTTCATGTTTCGATCTCTAACTCTCTCAACTACACAACCCCCTTTTTCCACTCTGTTACCAAATGTATCTCTCTCACACACCCGCCATTGCACTCCATGTCGAGCTCTCTCTCTCTCTCTCCCCTACCATCTCTCGCTAGATACATGCATTGCCTATCTAGACCCCCCCCCTCTTGTGCGCACGCATGCACATTGTCTATCTAGGTCACTCTCTCGAGACTGTCTCACTCTTTCTTCCGCACGATGGCCCACACTCGCTCAACCTCGCTCTCTCTATCTAAGTCTCGATTAACCTCCCTTTCTCTCATACACAAATGATATATCTCCATGTTCAGGCCTCGATCGACACACTCTATACTCTCTCACGCAGATTGTCTATCTTGGTCAGTCCATCCAAGCCGCCCCCACTCTTTCGACCTCATGGCGGGCTACGCTCGCTCAATCTCTCTCTCTCTCTCTCTCTCTCTCTCTATATATATATATATATATATATATATATATATATATATATATATATATATATATATATATATATGTATGTCTCGACTGACCTCGCTCTTTCTCAGACACAAACAACATATCTCCATGTTTGAGCCCAATTCGACATATTCATATTGTGTACTCTCTCATGCACATTGTCTATCTAGTTCACTCTCTCCAACCCGTCTCACTCTTTCGATCGCATGACGACCCACGCTCGCTCAATCTCTCTCCCTTTATCTATGTAATCGGTTGACCTTGCTTCCTCCCACACAAAATATATCTACTTGTCTGTGACTGGATCATCTCTCAAGCTCCATCTAACAGCCCTCACCCTTCCCAAAAGCTAAATCGGACCATATATGTCCAGAGCATATATGTCTTTTCAACGAATGCCGGACCACACTCACTTTGTCTCTCTATCTATCTGTGTCTCGATTGACCTCTCTTTCTCACGCCGTATCTTCCACACATTGAAGCTACCTCTCCATCCCTCGCAGAGCCGGAGCTATTTACTATGCGAGTAGGACTCCAACCTTGGATTAATTTTTAAAGGCATTAATCCGTTGTGTTCAGATTATATTTTCGTAGCATTCGGCCCACAACTACTCCAAACACCGTTGCAACCCCCGCACCTCCCCCAAATGATTTACCCCTGGCTCGTTCACCGCTCTCTCGCACGTCCTTTCTCACCTTCCACATCGCACAATGGTATTTTTGCACACAAAAAACTCTGTTGTTCTCTTTAATTATTAGAAATAAGCTACAAAACTACACACCGATAGTCCACCTATAATAGAACAAATTTCGACCCACCAATTGAAGTGCTAGAAACTACACACAGAGGGGCCCACCTATCATGGAACAAATTTGGACCCACATATAAATTAAAAATGAAAAAAGAGAAGGATCGAACATGCAACGAGGGCCTCCAAACCGCACGTCAATAGGCAACATAGTAGCAACGTTTGTTATACCCCTCCCCTTTGTTGATATATTGTTTTTATATTGCCATAGCATATTTAATGAATAACATGTTTTAATATTAATTTTAGTACATTAGTGGGACCGGCTCATTAGAACATACTATTCGCCTTCACTTACTAGTCGGTTCCATGTCTGCTCTCTCTCTCCTCCCCTTCTACGTTTAGATGCACGGGCAAACACAAAGAACGCGTGGGTGATGTGGCGGTTGACCATATCTGGATGCGTTCACAAGTTACGCACCAGTTTCACATACTAGTAGTATTATACATGTAACAAGTCTAGGAACAAAAGTGACCGTGACAGACAAGTTAGGCTAGTTGTAGTACTATTTATCTACTACTCCATAATAATTAAATACGTGGATAAATAGATGTATCGCCTAGTGCTCGAACAAGGGGATTGGTCGTGCCCTACAAGTATTTGGAATTGACTTACCTAAAAATATATTTGGAATTGATGTGGTATTTAATATGAAATGTTTGCGATGAGAAGGAATACATGTGGCTTGATGACATTTTATTTAATTTGATACGACTCTAGCAGAAAAAGGCATGCGCTTATGCTATCCAACCCGACGTGCACCGCTCAGTCGCATGACGTCTATTAGGCTTCGGCTGATGCATACGACGCAGAACACCCATACTATGCCCACGTGATGGTTAGTACTATCAGGCCAGAGGCCCCTCGGATCAAGTATCCAAATCATAGGGGATTAGGAGCGCGCGGTAACGAGCAGAGACTCACGATCGATTAGACCCCGTCGCCCCATCTCGAGGACTTGCGACAAAGGCTAAGAATTCCCAGCCATGCCTCATAATTATCTCGCGGGCACCTTCCAGGTCAACCTGACTCCACATCACTCGCAATTGAGCTCGCCGACTACCCCTCAAGGCCGACCCGTCTTTAGTAACATGGTTCAGTGTAAAGTCATAGTAACCATAGTAACCGTGTGTCTAACACCAAGGGAACCCTGATGAATCATCCTTGATGGAATTCCACCTGATGTTATCGTCAAGGTGAACGAAGGAGGAATCACCCTCGAGGTCCACTCTTGAGGAGTTGCACGACAGTGTCGTTATTCGGAGTGGAGAAGGAGGAATCACCCTTGATGACCATAACCGATGAACTAACCTACAAGGTTAACAGAAGTGCTGATGATGTATCACCCTCGGCACTCGATAGTAACCCAGTAGTGTCAAACAACCAAGGGGAAAGTGATGTGCGGTGCCGGGGGCTGGTCTTCGATCCCGTTGATCGGGTCTTCTGATAATCCAGCGGGGCTGTCAGGACAAAGTGGGGGTCTTTGATGGTTCTCTACCTAGCCTATACAACAGTTTTAGGATAAGCAGGTAGGTAACAACATCAGATTACAATAAACAGGCCATGCAACAGAGTAGGATCATACAAATAGAGTAGCAGTTCTAATGCAAGCATGAGAGAGAAGGGAATGGGTGATTTCGGAATGCTCAAGGGGGGTTTGCTTGCCTGGAAGCTCTGTTGAGAAGGAAGGGTCGTCGGTGACGTAGTCGATCACAGCGGCATCGACAGCGGTCTCGGGGTTTACCAGAGAGAAGAGGGAGAAGAAACAATAAATACATAGCACACCGATGCATGACATTAAAATAAGCGGTGCTAGGGGTGTTCTAACGCGGTACTACACGTTGTAGACGGAGAAGGAAAACATCCGGAGGGATTTTTCCGACGTTTGGTTTATTTTGGACAGATGAAAGAGAGGGTATGGTTCCATGTTCATCATGCTAGAGGCATGTGACAGATGAACGGATTGTTGGGGAACGTAGTATTTCAAAAAAAATCCTACGATCAAGCAAGATCTATCTACTAGAAGCATAGCAACAAGAGGGGAGAGTGTGTCTACGTACCCTCGTAGACCGAAAGCGGAAGCGTCTAGTGACGCAGTTGATGTAGTCGAACGTCTTCGCGATCCAACCGATCAAACACCGAACGTACGGCACCTCCACGTTCAGCACATGTTTAGCTTGATGACGTCCCACGAGATCTTGATCTAGTTGAGCGTCACGGGAGAGTTTTGTCAGGACGACGGCGTGGTGACCGTGATGATGAAGCTACCGGCGCAGGGCTTCGCCTAAGCACTGCAACGATATGACCGAGGTGTGTATCTGTGGGGAGGGGCACCGCACATGGCTAAAATCAACATGTGTGTCTATGGGGTGCCCCCTCCCCACGTATATAAAGGAGGGAGGGGAGGAGGACGTGGCCAAGGAGCAGGAGGCACGCCAAGGGAGGGGCAATCCTACTCCAAGTAGGATTGGCCCTCCTTTCCTATTCCTACTAGGAGAGGGAGGGAAAGAGGAGAGGAGAAGAAGGAAAGAGGGGGCCCGGCCCCCTAGCCCCAAACCAATTCGGTTTGGGACTTGGGGGGCGCGCCCCATATGTATGTTGCTACCCTCTTCCTCCACTAGGGCCCAATAAGGCCCATAGACTCCCCGGGGGGTTCCGGTAACCTCCCGGTACTCCGAAAAATACTCGATACACTTTGGAACCCTTTCGGTGTCCGAATATAACCTTCCAATATATCAATCTTTATGTCTCGGCCATTTCGAGACTCCTCGTGATGTCCGTGATCACATCCGGGACTTCGAACAACCTTCGGTACAATAGAAGACATAAACTCATAATACCGATCGTCATCGAACGTTAAGCGTGCGGACCCTACGGGTTCGAGAACTACGTAGACATGACCGAGACACATCTCCGGTCAATAACCAATAGCGGAACCTGGATGCTCATATTAGTTCCTACATATTCTCCAAAGATCTTTATCGGTCAAACCGCATAACAACATATGTTGTTCCCTTTGTCATCGGTATGTTTACTTGCCCGAGATTCGATCATCTGTATCATCATACCTAGTTCAATCTCGTCATCGGCAAGTCTCTTTACTCATTCCGTAATACATCATCTTGTGACTAACTCATTAGTCATTTGCTTGCAAGGCTTATTATGATGTTTATTACCGAGAGGGCCCAGAGATACCTCTCCGACACTCGGAGTGACAAATTCTATTCTCGATCTATGACAACACCACAAACACTTTCGGAAACACCTGTAGAGCATCTTTATAATCACCCAGTTACATTGTGACATTTGATAGCACACAAGGTGTTCCTCTAGTATTCGGGAGTTGCATAATCTCATAGTCATCGGAACATGTATAAGTCATGAAGAAAGAAATAGCAGTAAAACAAAACGATCAAGTTGCTAAGCTAACGGATGGGTCTTGTCCATCGCATCATTCTCATAATGATGTGATCCCGTTGATCAAATGACAACTCATGGCTATGGTTAGGAAACATAACCATCTTTGATCAATGAGCTAGTCAAGTAGAGGCATACTGGGGACACTCTGTTTTGTCTATGTATTCACACATGTACTAAGTTTCCGGTTAATACAATTCTAGCATGAATTATAAACATTTATCATGATATAAGTAAATATAAATAATAACTTTATTATTGCCTCTAGGTCATATTTTCAGTCTCCCACTTGCACTAGAGTCAATAATCTGGTTCACATCGCCATGTGATTTAATACCGATAGTTCACATCATTATGTGAATAACACCCACAGTTCACATTACCATGTGACCAACACCCAAAGGGTTTACTAGATTCAATAATCTAGTTCACATCGCCATGTGATTAACACCCCAAGAGTACTAAGGTGTGATCATGTTTTGCTTCATGAGAGAAGTTTAGTCAGTGGGTCTGTTACATTCAGATCCGTATGTATTTTGCAAATTTCTATGTCTACAATGCTCTGTATGGAGCTACTCTAGCTAATTGCTCCCACTTTCAATACGTATCCAGATTGATACTTAGTGTTATCTGGATTAGTGTCAAAACTTGCATCAACGTAACTCTTTACGACGAACTCTTTATCACCTCCATAATTGAGAAACATTTCCTTTAGTCATCCATTAACTAAAGATAATTTGGACCGCTGTCCAGTGATCTACTCCTGGATCACTTTTGTACCTCCCTGCCAAAATCATGGCAAGGTACACAACAGGTTTGGTACACAACATAGCATACTTTATAGAACCTATGGCCGTGGCATAGGGAATCACTTTCATTCTTTCTCTATCTTCTGCCGTGGTCGGGTTTTGAGTCTTACTCAACTTCATACCTTACAACTCACGCAAGAACTCCTTCTTTGACTGATCCATTTTGAACTTCTTCAAAATCTTATTAAGGTATGTACTTATTGAAAATTTTATCAAGCGTCTTAATCTATCTCTATAGATCTTGATGCCCAATATGTAAGCAGCTTCACCGAGGTCTTTTATTCAAAAACTCTTTTACACAATCCTTTATGCTTTCTAGAACATTCTACATCATTTCCGATTAACAATATGTCATTCACATATACTTATCAAAAAGGTTGTAGTGCTCCCACTCACTTTGTTGTAAATACAGGCTTCTCCAAAAGTCTGTATAAAACCATATGCTTTGATCACCTCATCAAAACGAATATTCCAACTCCGAGATGCTTACACCAGTCCATATATGGATCGCTGGAGCTTGCACATTTTGTTAGCTCCTTTAGGATTGACAAAACCTTCTCGTTGCATCATATACAACTCTTCTTTAAAATATCCATTAAGGAACGCAGTTTTGACATCCATTTGCCAGATTTCATAATCATAAAATGCGGCAATTGCTAACATGATTCGGACAGACTTAAGCATCGCTATAGGTGAGAAAGTCTCATCATAGTCAACTCCTTGAACTTGTCGAAACACTTTTGCAACAAGTCGAGCTTTTGTAGACAGTAACATTACCATCGGCGCCAAACTTCCTCTTAATTATCCATTTATTTTCAATGGCTTGCCGATCATCGGGCAAGTCATCCAAAGTCCACACTTTGTTCTCATACATGGATTCCATCTCAGATTTCATGGCCTTAAGCCATTTTGTGGAATCTGGGCTCATCATCGATTCCTCATAGTTTCTAGGTTCATCATGGCCTAGTAACATGACTTCCAGAACCGGGTTACCGTACCACTCTGGCGCGGAACGCACTCTGGTTGACCTACGAGGTTCAGTAGTAACTTGATCTGAAGTTTCATGATCATCATCACTTCCTCGCTGATTGGTGTAGGAATCACTAGAACTAGTTTCTGTGATGTACTACTTTCCAATTCGGGAGAAGGTACAATTACCTCATTAAGTTCCACTTTCCTCCCACTCACTTCTTTTGAGAGAAACTCCTTCTCTAGAAAGGATACATTCTTAGCAACAAATATCTTGCCTTCGGATCTGTGATAGAAGGTGTACCCAACAATTTCCTTTGGGTATCTTATGAAGACACATTTCTCCGATTTGGGTTCGAGCTTATCAGGTTGAAGCTTTTTCACATAAGCATCGCAGCCCCAAACTTTAAGAAACAACAAATTTGGTTTCTTGCCAAACCATAGTTCATAAGGCGTCGTCTCAACGGATTTAGATGGTGCCCTTATATAATGTGAATGCAGTTGTCTCTAATGCATAACCCAAAACGATAGTGGCAAATCGGTAAGAGACATCATAGATCGCACCATATCTAATAAAGTATGGTTTATGATGTTCAGATACACCATTACGCTGTGGTATTCCGGGTGGCGTGAGTTGTGAAATTATTCCACATTGTTTCAAATGAAGACCAAACTCGTAACTCAAATATTTGCCTCGGTAATCAGATCATAGAAACTTAATTTTCTTGTTACGATGTTTCTCTACTTCACTCTAAAATTTCCTTGAACTTTTCAAATATTTCAGACTTGTGCTTCATCAAGTAGATATACCAATATCTGCTCAAATCATCTGTGAAGATCAGAAAATAATGATACTCGCCGCGAGTCTCAACACTCATTGGTCCGCATACATCAATATGTATGATTTCCAACATGTCAGTTGCTCGCTCCATTGTTTCGGAGAACGGAGTTTTAGTCATCTTCACCATGAGGCATGGTTCGCAAGAACTAAGTGATTCATGATCAAGTGATTCCAAAAGCCCATCAACATGGAGTTTCTTCATGCGCTTTACACGAATATGACCTAAACGACAATGCCACAGATAAGTTGCACTATCATTATCAACTTTGCATCTTTTGGCTTCAATATTATGAATATGTGTATTACTACGATCGAGATCCAACAAAGTATTTTCATTGGGTGTATGACCATCAAAGGTTTTATTCATGTAAACAGAACAACAATTATTCTATGACTTTAAATGAATAACTGTATTGCAACAAACATGATCAAATCATATTCATGATCAATGCAAATGCCAAATAACATTTATTTAGGTTCTACACTAGTCCCGAAAGTATAGGGAGTGTGCGATGATGATCATATCAATCTTGGAACCACTTCCAACACACATCATCACTTCACCTTTAACTAGTCTCTGTTCATTCTGCAACTCTCATTTCGAGTTACTAATTGTAGCAACTGAACCGGTATCAAATACCCAGGGGTTGCTATGAACACTAGTAAAGTACACATCAATAATATGTATATCAAATATACCTTTGTTCACTTTGCCATCCTTCCTATCCGCCATGTATCTAGGGCAGTTCCACTTCCAGTGACCATTTCCTTTCCAGTAGAAGCACTTAGTTTCAGGCTTGAGTTTAGCTTTGGGTTTCTTCACGGGAGTGACAACTTGCTTGCCATTTTTGTTGAAGTTCCCCTTCTATCCCTTTGCCCCTTTACTTGAAACAAGTGGCTTTGTTAACCATCAACACTTGATGCTCTTTCTTGATTTCTACCTTCGCCGATTTCAGCATCACGAAGAGCTCGGGAATTACATTCATCATCCCTTGCATATTATAGTTCATCACGAAGTTCTACTAACTTGGTGATAGTGACTAGGGAGCTATGTCAATTACTATATTATCTGGAAGATTAACTCCCACTTGATTCAAGCAATTGTAGTACCCAGACAATCTGAGCACATGCTCACTGGTTGAGCTATTTATCCCCCATCTTGTAGGCAAAGTACTGTCAGAGGTCTCATACATCTCGACATGGGCATGAGTATGAAATACTAATTTCAACTCTTAGAACATATGATATGCTCCGTGGTGTTCAAAATGTTTTTGAAGTCCTGGTTCTAAGACGTAAAGCATGGTGCACTAAACTATTAAGTAGACATCATATTGATCTTTGCCAAACGTTCATAGCGTTTGCATCTGCTCCTGCAATAGATCTGTCACCTAGCGGTGCATCAAGGACATAATACTTCTGTGCAGCAATGAGGAAAATCCTCAGATCACAGAACAAGTCCGCATCATTGCTACTATCATCTTTCAACTTATATTTCTCTAGGAACATATAAAAATAAACAGGGAGCTACATCGCGAGCTGTTGATCTACAACATAGATATGCTAATACTACCAGGACTAAGTTCATGATAAATTTTAAGTTCAATAACCTTATTACTAAAGAACTCCCACTTAGATAGACATCCCTCTAATCATCTAAATGATCACGTGATCCAAATCATCTAAACCATGTCCGATCATCACGTGAGATGGAATAGTTTTCAATGGTGAACGCCTTATGTAGATCATATCTACTACATGATTCACGCTCGACCTTTTGGCTCCAGTGTTCTGAGGCCATGTCTGTACATGCTAGGCTCGTCAAGTTTAACCCGAGTATTCTGCATGTGCAAAACTGTCTTACACCCGTTGTATTTGAACGTAGAGCTTATCACACCCGATCGTCACGTGGTGTCTCGGCACGACGAACTTTCGCAATGGTGCATACTTAGGGAGAACACTTGTACCTTGAAATTTCGTAAGGGATCATGTTATAATGTTACCGCCGTACTAAGCAAAATAAGAAGCATAAAAAGATAAACATCACATGCAATCAAAATATGTGACATGATATGGCCATCATCATCTTGTGCTTTTGATCTCCATCTCCAAAGCATCGTCATGATCTCCATCGTCACCGGCTAGACACCATGATCTTCATCGTAGCGTCTTGGTATTCTCGCCAACTATTTCTACTACTACTATCGCTAAGTCATAGTGATAAAGTAAAGCAAATACATGGCCATCGCAATTCATATAATAAAGAGACAACCATAAGGCTCATGTCGGTTGCCGACAACTTTACAAAACATGGTCATCTCATACAATAATGTATAACTCATCACGTCTTGACCATATCACATCACAATATGCCCTGCAAAAACAAGTTACACGTCCTCTACTTTGTTGTTGCAAGTATTACATGGCTGCTACGGGCTTAGCAAGAACCGTTCTTACCTACGCATACAAAAACCACAACGATTTTTCGTCAAGTATGTGATGTTTTAACCTTCACAAGGACCGGGCGTAGCCACACTCGATTCAACTAAAGTTGGAGAAACTGACACCCGCCAGCCACATGTGTGTGAAGCACGTCGGTAGAACTCGCGTAAGCGTACATGTAATGTCGGTCCGGGCCTCTTCATCCAACAATACCGCCGAATCAAAGTATAACATGTTGGTAAGCAGTATGACTATTATCGCCCACAAATCATTGTGTTCTACTCGTGCATATCATCTACACATAGACCTGGCTCATGATGCCACTGTTGGGGAACGTAGTATTTCAAAAAAAAATCCTACGATCACGCAAGATCTATCTACTAGAAGCATATCAACAAGAGGGGAGAGTGTGTCTACGTACCCTCGTAGCCAAAAGCGGAAGCGTCTAGTGACGTAGTTGATGTAGTCGAACGTCTTCGCGATCCAACTGATCCAAGCACCGAATGTACGGCACCTCCAGGTTCAGCACACGTTCAGCTCGATGCCGTCCCATGAGCTCTTGATCCAGTTGAGCGTCACAAGAGAGTTTTGTCAGCATGACGGCATGGTGACGGTGATGATGAAACTACCGGCGCAGGGCTTCGCCTAAGCACTGCAACAATATGACCGAGGTGTGTATCTGTGGGGAGGGGCACGGCATACGGCTAAAATCAACTTGTGTGTCTATGGGGTGCCCGCTCCCCATGTATATAAAGGAGGGAGGGGAGGAGGAGGCGGCCAAGGAGGAGGAGGCGCGCCAAGGGAGGGGCAATCCTACTCCAAGTAGGATCGGCCCTCCTTTCCTATTCCTACTAGGAAGGGAGGGAAAGAGGAGAGGAGAAGAAGGAAAGAGGGGGCCCGGCCCCTAGCCCCAAACCAATTTGGTTTGGGCCTTGGGGGGGCACCCCACATCTCTCTTGTTGCCCTCTTCCTCCACTAGGGCCCAATAAGGCCCATAGACTCCCCGGGGGGTTCAGGTAACCTCCCGGTACTTCGAAAAATACTCGATACACTTCGGAACCCTTCCGGTGTCCGAATATAACCTTCCAATATATCAATCTTTATGTCTCGACCATTTTGAGACTCCTCATCATGCCTGTGATCACATCCGGGACTCCGAACAACCTTCGATACATCAAAACACATAAGCTCATAATACCGATCGTCATCTAACGTTAAGCGTGCGGACCCTATGGGTTCGAGAACTATGTAGACATGACCAAGAATCATCTCCGGTCAATAACCAATAGAGGAACCTGGATGCTTATATTGGTTCCTACATATTCTACGAAGATCTTTATCGGTCAAACCGCTTAACAAGATACATTGTTCCTTTTGTCATCGGTATGTTTACTTGCCCGAGATTCGATCGTCGGTATCATCATACCTAGTTCAATCTCGTCACTGGCAAGCCTCTTTACTTTCCGTAATACATCATATCGTGACTAACACATTAGTCATTTGCTTGCAAGGCTTATTATGATGTTTATTACTGAGAGGGTCCAGAGATACCTCTCCGACACTCGGAGTGACAAATCCTATTCTCGATCTATGCCAACACCACAAACACTTTCGGAGACACCTTTAGAGCATCTTTATAATCACATAGTTACGTTGTGATGTTTGATAGCACACAAGGTGTTCCTCCGGTATTCGGGAGTTGCATAATCTCATAGTCATAGGAACATGTATAAGTCATGAAGAAAGCAATAGCAGTAAAACTAAACGATCAAGTTGCTAAGCTAACGGATGGGTCTTGTCCATCACATCATTATCCTAATGATGTGATCCCGTTGATCAAATTACCACTCATGTCTATGGTTAGGAAACATAACCATCTTTGATCAATGAGCTAGTCAAGTAGAGGCATACTAGGGACACTCTATTTTGTCTATGTATTCACACATGTACTAAGTTTGCGGTTAATACAATTCTAGCATGAATAATAAACATTTATAATGATATAAGGAAATATAAATAACAACTTTATTATTGCCTCTAGTGCATATTTCCTTCAGAGATTACATAATTGGATTCGTTGGATTTTTGTGAGCAAATTTCATATATAAATTATTTTCATCCGAGTTACAGATTATTTTATATAATTTTTCAAAGTTTTAATAATTTTCTGAACTTATCTAATTATTTAAATCAAACATTATTTAGAACAGTGAAAGGTGATATCAGCATGGCATCACCATGACGTCAGTAGGTCAAACCCAGCTGACCAGAGTCAAACCTAACCTGTGGGACAGTGGGACCCACCTGTCATTGAGACAGAGGTGAAATAGGATTTGTTTTAAACTAATTAGGATTAATTAATTGTGGGCCCCGTTAGTCACTGACAGATTAGTGTTTTAATTAATAGACTAATTAATTAGCATATTATATTTATTTTAAAAGAAATGCTTAAATGGGTGGGGCCCACGTGTCATTGGCCCTGGGTTGCCCAGTCAACCAGTTGACTGGGTTAACCAGCCAACTGGGGCCAGGGGACCCACTGGCCAGTGGCTCTAGGGGTGGTGGCCCCACCATTCCACATCGACGAGGGGCTGTGCAGGCCGGCGTTCAGACGCCGGCGCCCAAGAACACGACGGAGGCTCGGGTGGCCGTCGGGATTTTCCTATGGTGGGCCAGGTCAAGCGCGGCACGGTGTGTTTGAGCCAGCGGAGCAGCGAGCGTGCGATGGTGGCCGTGGCTCGAGCTAGGACGGCCCGCGGCGTTGCCGGTGACGACGTTTGTGGTCACCGGATCTCGGGCGAGATGGGAAGAGACGCTGCGAGGCACGGAAAGTGGCATAGAGGGGTGTGCTGGACTCCTTGGGGCTCCAGGAGCTCGGCTGCATGTTCTAAAATGAACAAAGCTCGCGGTGGCCGCGGCGGCGAGGTAAGACGTGGTGATGAGCTTGGCTATCCATGGCAGTAGCAGCCAGGAGCACGTGAATGCGACGCGAGGAAAGAGGAAACATGCGGACGCTCACCGGTGTCCTGCAGGTGTGCCTAGCGGGCTCGGGGAGGGCTCTACGGAGTCGGAATCATCGTCTAGGTCGTGGTGGCTGGGGGTTGAAGATGGCGTCGACCCGCTTGTTGTGGGGGGATCCCGGCTCGAAGAAGTGGTCGGGGACGGAGTTGTAGACGACAGCGGACCTCGTGGACGTGCCGGCGAGGTGCGGGGGCGGCGGTGGCTACGAGCTTAGCGGACCTCATCCATGGCGACGCTCGGGTGAGGAAGAAACAAAGGGAGAGAGGGGCGATTTGCATGGGCGAGTGGCGATCTAGGGTTGGTAGGGGCGTCGCCGGCGACCTTATCCGCGCGGGACGGCAGCGGATGGCCGGCACGTGGCCATCCAGGTCATGTGCGGCCGCACGGCGTCCACGGCGCCCCCGTGAACAGAGGTGGAGGGAGACAGGGGCGCCTGGTGGGCTGGGCGGCAGTGGGCCTTAGGCTAGAGGCTAGGTAGGCCCTTTTGTCTATGCTGTTTTTTTTTGCTTTTCTCTTTTACTTAAAACAGAGATAGCTAGGAAAAAGTTTTGGGCTAGCAAAATACTTTGAAAAAATGTGGGACTAGGCCACTTAAATATTTTGTAGTGTTTGACACTGCCACAAAAAGTTTGAGGGGCAACTGAACCGATTTGGATTTTGAACAAATGAAATAGCATTTTAAAATGCTGAAATGACACTGTTTTAATTGCTACAGTCCATCTTGGTTTGGAGGTGATATTGTTTTCCTTAACAATCATTTGTTATGAAATTTTGGCTAAATGATGACCTATTTTGCAGCAACTTTGGTGCAACTTCATATTTCACTTGCTAATTGAATTTGATTCCAAAGTGGGATTTCAAATGTTATTTGGATCAAGGGTGCTCAAGCACTACTTAGCAAAGTGATTAGCTTAATCACAGAGGGTTACTGTAGCATGACACTAGGGGTGTTACAAATCTCCTCCACTGCAAGAAATCTCGTCCCGAGATTTAAGAGGTGGAGTCAGGGGGAAAGGTTTGGTTACGAAATTCTAGAGAGTCTTTTAGGTCTTGGTTGCTCTTATCGAAGAGGTTGATCCATAGCGTTGATGTCTTCATTTCTCTGCATCAATGCAGCATGACGAAGTTTTCATCCTTCCTTCAGGTTCTTCATCGTACTTGCAGAAAAGACAAGAGAAAGAAGAAAATAATAACTCAGGAACGATGGAGATCAACACATGTTAGGTACCTGAGGGCTATCTCAGTGAACAAGGCATAGAGGCCTCTCTCGGGTTGAAATCCAAGAAATACATCGAGAGCTAATTAAGAAGGTGCAATAAGAAGTTTCAAGCGGGTAGGTGATCGTTCGTTGTCTGGAACAGACTGGGAAAGGGATTCAGAGCAACGGGAATAATATTACATCGGATACCAAAATAGATCTGTAGGAAGGTGGCTCGTGAATTACATATGAAGCTAGCGTGAGGAATAACTTTGGCAACAAGGGTGTACAGGATAGTCAGGTTTCGATCCTAGGGAACTGTGGGTTATGGGCCCATCATGTGAGTTAAAAGTAGAAAGAGTGGTGACATCTTGCATGGTGATGATAGTCAGGCAGGTCAGAGCATAACATGTCAGTCATGTTGGCAACAACGCTGGTACCAAGGGCGAGGGACGAAGAGAACCATTTTCCTGCTCATTGAAACGAGGCGGGCCAATAGGCAAAGTTCTCGTCCGTCGGTGGTTACTAGAATGTCATCAACAATAGTAACAGAGTCTTACTGATAGAGTTGTACACCGGAGGTGTTTACATAAGCAGGGAATTATTACTTCTCACAAGAAGGGTGAAACAAACCAATGGAAAGGAAAAAGTGATTATCATATTTAAACAGAACAATGGAAAGGAAAGGGTGTATACACGAGTATTAGGTGTATCTCCTTCGTAGGAGCAAGCAGAGCGGGACATGACAGCAAGTAGTTAACGAACTAGGGGAAATGGCGGGGACTCATGATGTTACCCATACAATGTTGTTTGCATAGTTGATCAAGAACATTTAACATTGCATTTCCAATGTTCTAGTTGATGAACAGAGTACCACAATTGTGCTTCGGGATAGCATTGACATGGTCATCAGGTAAAGGTCAGTCTTTGGATACACAAAGGATCCATCGAAAACAACTTATAAAATAAGCCATACAAATTCAGCAAGGAAAAGATGAGGATGTGGCCCACGGGCTTAGCAAAACTTCATCAAGGGGGCAAGGATGGTATTTCTCATCATGAATTTGATTGATACACTGGAGGAGCTTGGAATGTTCATGATGATCACGACATATTTGTCGAGAGGTTCCATGAAGATGTAATCGATCGGTGATGACATCAAGTCAAAGGAATGATAAAGCGAAAGGTTATAGGAACCACGGGTACGACACAAACTCGAAATCAAGCTTGTTGTTGAAGGCGAAATAATATGATGAGGAAGATCGATGTAGGCTTAGCTCATCGTTGAAAATTTGTGCTCCGAGAAGAAGGACCAGGTAGCACAGTTAAAATCGACACGATAGTTATATAATCGAACAGGCTAGGAATGACATGATCGAGTTTAAATTCCTCATCAACAATTACCATGAGTAGTGAGCCATAAAATGGACTCGAGTCACTTTTCAGAGTTCTCGAGTGACGAACAACTCAAACTCGGGGAACAACTGAAATTTGTGAGAAGTAATACTTGATGAAGAACACATAAGGAGTAATGCAGTTCTGTAATACCCTCGAGACACGAGGGGGTAATACTCGACGGCAGATCAAAGTAAAGGTTGTACTAGGTTATTGCTCTGCAGAAGACAAGTGCTTAAACTTGGACAATAAATGGTATTGAAAGGAGAGCATGGTCGGAACCATGATTGGTAAAAGCCAGATCCTAGATATAAGATGAACTTATATCAAGGGGATACTTATTCCGATGAGAAGCTTTCATGATAAGATCTACATCGTGTCCATGGGCATGAACACAAGTTCAAGGTCGACTCCCACTTCTCCAAATGCATAACCTTTCATTCACTTCTTGTTTCGAAAATGGCATTAATGTTGAAAGTTTTACCTGGTGAAATACCAGATGAGTATGACCCGTGAAATCTTTCGGGTTCACAAGGAATTATGGGGCATAGGTTCAACCCATCCGGGAGTCTTAGGAACATATACCACAAACTTTTAGGAGTAATTATCACAAGCTTGATAGTAGAGCATGGTTGACAAAGCAGAGGATACAGTTTACCAAAGCCATTATGTATCCGAGGAAAGACTCACAAAGTTATAGAATATGAAGGACAATGTGAGATAACAATTCAACAAAGGATCGGACAGTCCATAATGGAGCTGATGTGAGCATCAGCACACAACCAGAGGAAGAAATAATGCAAAGGCATTGCATCATAGAAACAACTGACTCATTCAAATCTCAAATGTGAAGGAATTATGATTTCCATTTCAAGGGATCAGAAGCAAACGCTCTGATTAAGGATGGATAAGTTGAGTAGGCTTAGGGGTACAACCGGTGGCAATTTGATTGCTTGAGATCCAGCTCATCCTTAAAACGACGCCTGAGCGGGAAGGATGAATTCTAGGACCTGATTGAGGATTGCGAGCATTTGCAATCATAATGAACCAGTGGACTCAAAATGATAATAACAAAGAATGTCAATAAGATTACTAGAATATGGAATGAACCATAATGCATGAAGGCAAGGAATTCAGGAGCAATAGGCTACCGAGGATTTCGGAAGATCGAATAGCATTACGAAGTATTATGTGGAACACACGAATAGTTGGGGATCAATGAATCCTTGATAAGTGTGATGTATTACTCGTAGGTGTTTTCATGCGTAAAAGGATGCAAGGCAGTAGGCACAAAAGATTCTCGGTATATCAGAAAGTATTTCAGGGTATCTTGTAATAACAAGAGAAAGTGGGAATAATTGTAAGAGCGACATGCGTAAGTATTTATCCACAGGGACATTTCGGTGGTAGGGAACTGCGAAAGCAATGGACATAAAGTCTCAAGAGAACATCAGAGAGTATCTTCAGAATCTTCTGGTGCAGCACATCATCATCTGGAGTGAGGGGCTCTTCGAGAGAATCAGTTACGAGAACCTAGTGCTAAATTTAGTGAATTCATTTAACCTGAATAGATGAGAGATCGGAGTCCCGGAGTAAAGGCAAGGAATAAAATATCCTAGTACCACCGAGTGGCGACGTGGGCCCATAAGCCAAACAGCCATGTTAGGAAAAGTTTTAAATTGACTAGAGTCAACTTCGGCCAAGGAGTTTGGAAGGGGGACTCCTACAGGCAGTCGGCTCTGATACCAACTTGTGACGCCCCCGATTTGACCATACTCTAATCATGCACGTGAATGTGTACGACCAAGATCAGGGACTCACGGGAGGATCTCACAACACAACTCTAAACAAAAAAAATACAAGCTTTATTTTACAAGCCAGGGACCGAGAGCTCGAATACACAAGAGTCAGCGGAAGCAACAATATTTCGGTATGGACATAAGTTAAACAAGTTTGCCTTAAGAAGGTTAGCAAAAAAGTAGCAACGATCGAATAGGCAAGGCCTCCTACCTGGAGCCTCCTAACTACTCCTGGTCGTGTGTGGCCGTCACCAAGGTTGTGAGAATCGCGATTCTGTTGTATGATTCTACGACTTTACGATCCAAACTAACCCCTCTGATTCTACGACTTTAGTTCATAGAATCTACGTTTCTACGATCCTGATAGTGAAGATTCCACGATTTGTGATCCTACCATCAGGGCTCCGATCCGATTCAAAATCGCGTTTCTGACAACCTTGGCCGTCACGTACTAGTAGGAACCCTTGGGGTAGTAGCAGTCGTCAAAGGTGGCATCTGGCTCCTGGACTTCGCCATCTGGTTGCATCAACCGAGAAGAAAGAAAAATGGGGAAAAGAGGGAGCAAAGAAACCGTCAGTACTCATCCAAAGTACTCGCAAGCAAGGATCTACATTACATATGCATTGGTATCAATGAAAGAGGTAGTATATGTGCACTAAACTGCAAACTGCCAAAATAAGAGGGGGCGAAGCTAGTCCTATCGAAGACTAGCATCTTCTGGAAACCACCATCTTGCAGCAAGTGGAGGGAGCAGAGTAGTATAGCATAAGTCATATTTGTGTTGTTGTCAACACCCCGGGATCCTTTCTCGACTCCCAGAGCCACATATCCATTTCATGCCTCAACATCCAGTTCTAGTTGTATCGATCGGGATACAACTCCGAGTGTCTGTTACCGTAGGACAGGCTATTAATAGATGTTTTCTTCCCTACAGGGGTGCAGAACCTTACCCACCACGCTCGCTTAACTCCGGCCGGACACAATTTACTAGGTCATGCCCGACCTTGGCCAAACGATACGCCGCAACCTGACCGAGGCTTAATAGACAGGTCAGCACGTTGGACTAAACCTATTCCCTCAGGGGTCTTGGGCAATCGCCCCGGGAACTCCTGCATGTTGCGTGGGCGGCCGTTAAGCAGACCTGGCTACCTCCTTAAAAAGGCAGGTGCTTATGCATTCCAACCCAGCGCACGCCGCTCAGTCGCATAACGTATATTAAGCTTCAGCTAATGCATATAACGCAGAACACCCATACTATGCCCACGTGATGGTTAGTGCTATCAGGCCAGAGGCCCCTTGGATCAAATATCCAAATCATAGGGGATTAGGAGCGCGCGGTAACGAGCAGAGACTCACGATCGATTAGACCCTGTCGCCCCATCTCGAGGACTTGCGGCAAGGGCTAAGCATGCCCGGTCACGCCTCGTAATTATCTCGTGGGCACCTTCCAGGTCAACCCGACTCCACATCACTCGCAATTAAGCTCGCGCGGGTACCCCTCAGGGCCGACCCGTCTTTAATAACATGGTTCAGTGTAAAGTCATAGTAACCATAGTAACCGTGTTTCTAACACCAAGGGGAACCCTAAGGAATCACCCTCCATGGAATTCCACCTGATGTTATCATCAAGGTGAACGAAGGAGGAATCACCCTCGAGGTCCACTCTTGAGGAGTTGCACGAAAATGTCGTTATCGGGAGTGGAGAAGGAGGAATCACCCTCGATGACCATAACCGATGAACTACCCTACAAGTTTAACATCAGAAGTGCTGATGAGGTATCACCCTCGGCACTCGATAGTAACCCATTAGAGTCGAACAACTAAGGGGAAAGTGATGTGCGGTGTCGGGGCCTGGTCTTCGATCCCGTTGATCGGGTGTTCTGATAATCCAGCGGGGCTGTCGGGACAAAGTGGGGGTCTTTGATGGGTCTCTACCCAACCAATACTAACAGTTTTAGGATAAGAAAGTAGGTAACAACAGCAGGTTACAATAAACATGCCATGCAATAGAGTAGGATCATACAAAATGAGTAGCAGTTCTAATGCAAGCATAAGAGAGAAGGGAATGGGCGATATCGGAATGCTCAAGGGGGGTTTGCTTGCCTGGAAGCTCTGTTGAGAAGGAAGGGTCGTCGGTGACGTAGTCGATCACAGCGGCATCGGTAGCGGTCTCAGGGTCTAGCGGAGAGAAGAGGGGGAAGAAACAACAAATACATAGCACACAGATGCATGACATGACAATAAGTGGTGCTACGGGTGTTCTACCACGGTACTACACGTTGCAGACGATGAAGGAAAACATCAAGAGGGATTTTTCCGGCGTTTGGTTTATTCTGGACAGATGAAAGAGAGGGGACGGTTCCATGTTCATCATGCTAGAGGCATGTGACATACGAATGGATTGCATAACTAGATTCGTTGGATTTTTCTGAGCAAATTTCATATATGAATTATTTCCATCTGAGTTACAAATTATTTTATATGATTTTTCAAAGTTTTAATAATTTGCTGAAATTGTCTAATTATTTAAATGAAACATTATCCAGAACAGTGAAAGGTGATATCAGCATGGTATCACCATGATGTCAGCAGGTCAAACCCAGCCGACCAGAGTCAAACCTAACATGTGGACCAGTGGGACCCACCTATCATTGAGACAGAGGTGATATAGGATTAGTTTTTAACTTATTAAGATTGATTAAGTGTGGGCCCCATTAGTCAGTGACAGATTAGTGTTTTAATTAACTTACTAATTAATTAGCAGATTGTATTTATTTTAAAAGAAAAGCTTAAAGGGGTGGGCGCCGCGTGTCAGTTGCCCTGGGCTGCCCAATCAACCAATTGACTGGGTCAACCAACCAACTGGGCCAGGGGACCCACTGGACAGTTGCTCTGGGGGGTTGTCCCCACCATGCCACATTGGCGGGCGGCTGTGCTGGCCGGCGTTCAGCCGTCGGCGCCCAAGAGCACGGCGGAGGCTCGGGTGACCGTCGGGATTTTCCTACGGTGGGCCAGATTGAGCGCGACAGGGTGCATTCGAGCCAGCAGAGCAGCGCGCGTGCGTTGGTGGCCGTGGCTCGAGCTAGGACGGCCCGCAGCGCTGCTGGCGATGACGTTTGCGGCAACCGGAGCTCGAGCGAGATGGGAAGAGAGGCCGCGAGGCACGACGAGTGGCATGGAGGGGCGCGTTGGACTCCTTGGGGCTCCCGGAGGTTGGCTGCATGTTCTAAAACGAGCCAAGCTCGCGGTGGCCGCGCCGGCGAGCTAAACCGCGGTGACGAGCTCGGCCATCCATGGTGGCAGCGGCCAGGAGCACGTGAACGCGGTGCGAGGAAAGGGGAAAGACGCGGATGCTCACCGAGGTTATGCAGGTGTGCCTACCGGGCTCGAGGAGGGCTCAACGGAGTCGGAATCGCCAGCGAGGTCGCGGGGGCCAGGGGTTGAAGATGGCATCGACGCACTTGTTCTGGGGGCTCCCAGCTCAAAGAGGTGGTAGGGGGAGGAGTTGGAGACGATGGCGGACCTCGTGGACGTGCCGGCGAGGTGCGGGGGCGGTGGTGGCCACGAGCTTAGTGGAGCTCGTCCATGATGACGCTTGGGTGAGGAAGAAACAGAGGGAGAGAGGGGGAGGCGCATGGGCGAGTGGCTATCTAGGGTTGGCAGGGGCATCTCTGGTGACCTTATTCGCGCGGGACGACAATGGATGGCTTGCACATGGCCATCCCGGCCATGTGGGGCCGCACGACGTCCACGGCGCCCCCGTGAATAGAGGTGGAGGGAGACAGGGGTGCCTGGAGGGCTGGGCTGCGCTGGGCCCTAGGCCAAAGGCTAGGTAGGCCCTTTTATCTTTGCTGTTTTTTTTTTCTTTTCTTTTTTACTTAAAACAGAGACAGCTAGGAAAAAGGTCTGGGCTAGCAAAAGACTTCGAAAAATGTGGTACTAGGCCACTTAAATTCTTTGTAGAGTTTGGCACTGTCACAAAAAGTTTGAGGGGCAACTGAACCCGTTAGGATTTTGCACAAATAAAATAGCATTCTAAAATGCGGAAATGGCACTGTTTTAATTGCTATAGTCCATCTTGGTTTGGAGGTGATATTGTTTTCCTTAACAATAAATTTTTATGTAATTTTGGCTAAAAGATGAACTACTTTGTAGCAACTTTGGTGCAAATTCATATTCCACTTGGTAATTGAATTTGATTCCAAAGTGGCATTTCAAATGATATTTGAATCAAAGGTTATCAAGCACTACTTAGCAAAGTGATTAGCTTAATTACATAGGGTTACTGTAGCATGACACTAGGGGTGTTACAACCAAAGTCCACACTTTGTTCTCATACATGGGTCATATCTCAGATTTCATGGCCTCAAGCCATTTATCGGAATATGGGCTCACCATAGCTTCTTCATAGTTCGTAGGTTTGTCATGGTCTAGTAACATGACTTCCTGAACAGGATTACCGTACCACTCTGGTGCAGATGGTGCTCTGGCCTGACCTACGAGGTTATGTAGTAACTTGATCTAAAGTTTCATGATCATCATCATTAGCTTCCTCTCTAGTTGGTGTAGGCATCACGGGAACGGTTTTATGTGATGAGCTACTTTCCAATTCGAGAGAAGGAACAATTACCTCATCAAGTTCTACTTTCCTCCCACTAACTTCTGTCGAGAGAAACTCCTTCTCTAGAAAGGATCCTTTCTTAGCAACAAAGATCTTGCCTTCAGATCTGTCGTAGAAGGTGTACCCAATTGTTTCCTTAGGGTATCCTATGAAGACGCACGTCTCCGATTTGGGTTCGAGCTTATCAGGCTGAAGCTTTTTCACATAAGCATCGCAACTCCAAACTTTAAGAAATGACGGGTTAGGTTTCTTGCCAAACCATAGTTAATACGATGTCGTCTCGACGGATTTAGATGGTGCCCTATTTAACGTGAATGCAGCTGTCTCTAATGCATAACCCCAAAATGATATAGTTAAAACGGTAAGAGACATCATAGAACACACCATATCTAATAGAGTACGGCTACGATGTTCAGACACACCATTACCCTGTGGTGTTCCAGGTGGTGTGAGTTGCGAAACTATTCCACATTGTTTTAAATGAAGACCAAACTCGTAACTCAAATATTCGCCTCCGCGATCAGATCATATAATTTTTTTTGTTACAATGATTCTCTACTTCACTCTGAAATTCTTTGAACTTTTCAAATGTTTCAGACTTGTGTTTCATCGAGTAGATATACCGTATCTGCTCAAATCATCTGTGAAGGTTAGAAAATAACGATACCCCCGCGAGCCTCTACACTCATTGGACTGGATACATCAGTATGTATTATTTCCAATAAGTGAGTTGCTCGCTCCATTGTTCCGGAGAACGGAGTCTTAGTCATCTAGCCCATGAGTCATGGTTCGCAAGCATTAAATGATTCATAATCAAGTGATTCCAAATGTCCATCAGCATGGAGTTTCTTCATGCGCTTTACAACAATATGACCTAAACGGCAGTGCCACAAGTATGGTGCACTATCATTATCAATTCTACATCTTTTGGCTTCAATATTATGAATATGTGTATTACTACGATCGAGATTCAATAAACCATTCACCTTGGGTGTATGACCATAGAAGGTTTTATTAATGTAAACAGAATAACAATTATTCTATCACTTAAATGAATAATCGTATGGCAATAAACACGATTCAATCTTGTTTATGCTCAAAGCAAACACCAAATAACATTTAGTTAGGTTTAACACTAACCCCAAAAGTACAAGGAGTGTACGATGATGATCATATCAATATTGGAAATATTTCCAACACACATCGTCACCTCACCCTCAACTAGTCTCCGTTTATTCTGCAACTCATGTTTTGAGTTACTAATCTTAGCAACCGAACAGGTATCAAATACCCTGGGGCTACTTACGAGTGATGTCTACTACACAACCTTCTTCTTGTAGACGTTGTTGGGCCTCCAAGTGCAGAGGTTTGTAGGCAGTAGCAAATTTCCCTCAAGTGGATGACCTATGGTTTATCAATCCGTGGGAGGCGTAGGATGAAGATGGTCTCTCTCGAACAACCCTGCAACCAAATAACATAGAGTCTCTTGTGTCGCCAACACACCCAATACAATGGCAAACTTTATAGGTGCACTAGTTCGGTGAAGAGATGGTGATACAAGTGAAATATGGATGGGAGATATAGGTTTTTGTAATCTGAAAATATAAAAACAACAAGGTAGCAAGTGGTAAAAGTGAGCGTAAACAGTATTGCAGTGCTAGGAAAGAAGGCCTAGGGTCCATAGTTTCACTAGTGGAAGTTCTCTCAACAATAATAACATAACTGGATCATATAACAATCCCTCAACATGCAACAAAGAATCACTCCAAAGTCACTAATAGCGGAGAACAAACGAAGAGATTATTGTAGGGTACGAAACCACCTCAAAGTTATTCTTTCTGATCGATCTATTCAAGAGTCCGTAGTAAAATAACACGAAGCTATTCTTTTCGTTCGATCTATCATAGAGTTCGTACTAGAATAACACCTTAAGATACAAATCAACCAAAACACTAATGTCACCTAGATACTCCATTGTCACCTCAAGTATCTGCGGGCATGATTATATGATATGCATCACACAATCTCAGATTCATCTTTTCAACCAACACAATGAACTTCAAAGAGTGCCCCAAAGATTCTACCAGAGAGTCAATACGAAAATGTGTGCTAACCCCTATGCATAAGTTCACAAGGTCACTGAACCCGCAAGTTGATCATCAAAACATACATCAAGTAGATCACGTGATATCCCATTGTCACCACAGATAAGCACATGCAAGACATACATCAAGTGTTCTCAAATCCTTAAAGACTCAATCCGATAAGATAACTTCAAAAGGAAAACTCAATTCATCACAAGAGAGTGGAGGGGGAGAAACATCATAAGATCCAACTATAATAGCAAAGCTCGCGATACATCAAGATCGTGCCATCTCAAGAACACGAGAGAGAGAGAGAGAGATCAAACACATAGCTACTGATACATACCCTTAGCCCCGAGGGTGAACTACTCCCTCCTTGTCATGGAGAGCGCCGGGATGACGAACATGGCCACCGGAGAGGGATTCCCCCCTCCGGCAGGGTGCCAGAATGGGTCTAGATTGGTTTACGGTGGCAACAGAGGCTTTCGACGGCAGAACTCCCGATCTAGGTTATTTTCCGAAGGTTTCTTTATATATAGGAGGTGTTGGAGTTGGGGACAAGTAAAGGGGACCTCCGGTCTGTCCACGAGGCAGGGGGGCGCGCCCCCTACCCTCGTGGGCAGCCCGGGAACCTTCTGGTCCCCCTCGGGTACTTCCTGGGCTTCTACTGGTCCAAAAATAACATCCGTTGAGTTTCAGGTCAACTGGGCTCCGTTTCATATTCCTTTTTGGCGATACTCTAAAACGAGAGAAAAACAGAAACTAACACTGGGCTCTGGGTTAATAGGTTAGTCCCAAAAATCATATAAAAGTGTATATAAAAGCCCATAAAACATCCTAGAAGGATAATATAATAGCATGGAACATTGAAAAATTATAGATACATTGGAGACGTATCAAGCATACCCAAGCTTAATTCCTGCTCGTCCTCGAGTAGGTAAATTATAAAAATAGAATTTTTGATGTGGAATGCTAACCAACATAATTCTCAATGTAATGTTCATTATTGTGGCATGAATATTCAGATACGAAAGTTTCGAGATAAAATTTTAATATTGACATAAGAATAGTAATACTTCAAGCATACTAACAAAGCAATCATGTCTTCTCAAAATAACATGGCCAAAGAAAGTTATCCCTACAAAACCATATAGTCTGGCTATGCTCCCCCTTCATCACACAAAATATTCATATCATGCACAACCCCGGTTTCAGCCAAGCAATTATCTCATACTCAATTTTTCTCAAACTTCTCAACTTTCACACAATATATGAGCGTGAGCCATGGATATAGCACTATAGGTGGAATAGAGTGGTGGTTGTGGATAAGACAAAAGAGAAAGATAGTCTCACATCAACTAGGCGTATCAGTGGGCTACGAATATGCCCATCAATAGATATCAATGTGAGTGTGTAGGGATTGCCATGCAACGGATGCACTAGAGCTATAAGTGTATGAAAGCTCAACAAAAGAAACTAAGTGGGTGTGCATCCAACTTGCTTGATCATGAAGACCTAGGGCATTTTGAGGAAGCCCATTGTTGGAATATACAAGGCAAGTTCTATAATGAAAATTCCCACTAGTATATGAAAGTGACAAAACAAGAGACTCTCTATCATGAAGATTATGGTGATACTTTGAAGCACAAGTGTGGAAAAAGATAGTAGCATTGTCCCTTCTCTCCCCCTTTTTTTGTAGGGGCCTTTCTTTTTTTTCTTTTAGCACCCCTCTCTTTTTTGGGGCCATCTTTTTTTTATTTGGCCTTTCTCTCTCACTTTTTTGTTTCCTCATACGGGACAATGCTCTAATAATGAAGATCATCACACTTTTATTTACTTACAACTCAAAGATTACAACTCGAAGCTAGAAAAAAATATGACTCTATGTGAGTGCCTCCGGCGATGTACCAGGATGTGCAATGAATCAAGAGTGACATGTATGAATGAATTGTGAATGGTGGCTTTGCCACAAATACGATGTCAACTACATGATCATGCATGGCAATATGACAATGTGAAGCGTGTCATAATAACGGAACGATGGAAAGTTTCATGGCAATATATCTCGGAATGGCTATGGAAATGCCATGATAGGTAGGTATGGTGGCTGTTTTGAGGAAGGTATATGGTGGGTGTATGGTACCGGCAAATGTTGCGTGGTACAAGAGAGGCTAGCAATGGTGGAAGGGTGAGAGTGCGTATAATCCATGGACTCAACATTAGTCATAAAGAACTCATATACTTATTGCAAAAATATATGAGTTATCAAAACAAAGTATTCAATGCATGATCCTAGGGGAAGGGTTGGTAGGAGTTAACCATCGCGCGATCCCGACCTCCACACAAAGGATGACACTCAATAAATAAATCATGCTCCAAGTTCATCACATAACGGTTCACCATACGTGCATGCTACGGGAATCACAAACTTTAACACAAGTGTTTCTAGAATTCACAATTACTCCACTAGCATGACTATAATATCACCATCCTCATATCTCAAAACAATCATCAAGTATCAAACTTCTCATAATATTCGATGCACTTGTATGAAAGTTTTTTACTACACTCATCTTGGATGCCTATCATATTAGGACTAGATTTATAACCAAAGCACATTACTATGCTGTTCTAAGAGACTCTCAAAAAGATATAAGTGAAGCATGAGAGATCAATAATTTCTATAAAATAAAAACCACCACCGTGCTCTAAAAAGATATAAGTGATATAAGTGAAGCACTAGAGCAAATGACAAACTACTCCAAACGATATGAGTGAAGATCAATGAGTAGTTGAATAATTATGTAACTATGTGAAGACTCTCTAACATTTAAGAATTTCAGATCTTTGGATATTATTCAAACAGCAACAAAAACAAATTAAAACAAAATGACGCTCCAAGCAAAACACATATCATGTGGTGAATAAAAATATAGCATCGAGTAAAGTTACCGATAGATGAAGACGAAAGAGGGGTTGCCTTCCCGGGGCATACCCAAGCTTAGGCTCTTGGTTGTCCTTGAATATTACCTTGGGGTGCCTTGGGCATCCCCAAGCTTAGGTTCTTGCCACTCCTTATTCCATAGTCCATTGAATCTTTACCCAAAACTTGAAAACTTCACAACGCAAAACTCAACAGAAAACTCGGAAGCTCCGTTAGTATAAGAAAATAAAGCCACCACTTAGGTACTGTTATAAACTCATTCTAAATTCATATTGGTGTAATATATACTGTATTGCAACTTCTCTATGGTTCATACTCTCCGATACTACTCATAGATTCATCAAAACAGGCAAACAACACATAGAAAACAAAATCTGTCAAAAACAGAACAGTCTGTAGCGATCTGTAACTTTCCAATACTTCTGTAACTCTAAAAATTCTAAAATAAATTGTTGGATGTGAGGAATTTGTCTATTAATCATCTTCAAAAAGAATCAACTAAAAAGCACTCTCCACTAAAAAATGGTAGCTAATCTCGTGAGCGCTAAAGTTTCTGTTTTTTACAGCATGATCACATAAACTTGACACAAGTCTTCCCAAAGGTTCTACTTGGCATAAACACTAATTAAAACACAAAACCATATCTAAACAGAAGCTAGATGCAATATTTTTTCCTAAACAGAAGCAAAAACAAACAAAATAAAATTGGGTTGCCTCCCAACAAGTGCTATCGTTGAACGCCCCTAGCTGGGCACGATGATTTCAATGATGCTCGCATAAATGATAAGAATTGAAACATAAAGAGAGCATCATTAAGAATATGACTAGCACATTTAAGTCTAACCCACTTCCTATGCATAGGGATTTTGTGAGAAACAACTTATGGAAACATTAATCAACTAGCTTAGGAAGGGAAAACGGGCACAACTCCAAGATTTGAAGCACATAGAGAAGAAACTTGATATTATTGCAATATGTAGAAGCATATGATCCTCAATCATAATAATTTTCAGTAGCATCATGGATGAATTCAACCATGTAACCAGCACACAAAGCATTATTTTCATGATCTACTTGCATAGAAATTTTACTACTCCCACCATAAGCAAAATTCTTCTCATTCATAGTATTAGGAGGAGCAAATTCAACAAAATAACTATCATGTGAAGCATAATCCAATTGAAAATTAAAATCATGATGAAAAGTTTCATGGTTATGTTTATTTTTATAGCATACGTGTCATCACAATAATCATCATTGATAGGAGGCATGCTTTCATCATAATAAACTTGATCATCAAAACTTGGGGTACTAAACATATTATCTTCATCAAACATAGCATCCCCAAGCTTGTGGATTTGCATATCATTAGCATCATGGGTATTCAAATAATTCATACTAAAAACATTGCAATCATGCTCATCATTCACATATTTTAGGCCAAGCATTCTATGTAAATCTTCTTCTAGTACTTGAGCACAATTTTCCTTCCCATCATTTACACGAAAGATATTAAAAAGATGAAGCATATGAGGAAACCTTAATTCTATTTTTTAGTTTTCTTTTATAAACTAAACTAGTGATAAAACAAGAAACTAAAAGATTCGATTGCAAGATCTAAACATATACCTTCAAGCACTCACCTCCCCGGCAAACGGTGCCAGAAAAGAGCTTGATGTCTACTACACAACCTTCTTCTTTTAGACATTGTTGGTCCTCCAGGTGCAGAGGTTTGTTGGACTGTAGAAAATTTCCCTCAAGTGGATGACCCAAGGTTTATCAATCCGTGGGAGGCGTAGGGTGAAGATGGTCTCTCTCAAACAACCCTGCAACCAAATAACAAAGAGTCTCTTGTGTCCCCAACACATCCATTACAATGGAAAATTGTATAGGTGCACTAGTTCGGCGAAGAGATGGTGATACAAGTGCAATATGGATGGGAGATATAGATTTTTGTAATCTGAAAATATAAAAACAGCAAGGTAGCAAGTGGTAGAAGTGAGCGTAAACAGTATTGCAATGCTAGGAAACAAGGCCTAGGGTCCATACTTTCACTAGTGGAAGTTCTCTTAACAATAATAACATAACTGGATCATATAACAATCCCTCAACATGCAACAAAGAGTCACTCCAAAGTCACTAATAGCGGAGAACAAACGAAGATATAATTGTAGGGTACGAAACCACCTCAAAGTTATTCTTTCTGATCGATTTATTCAAGAGTCCATCGTAAAATAGCACGAAGCTATTCTTTTCGTTCAATTTATCATAGAGTTCGTACTAGAATAACACCTTAAGATACAAATCAACCAAAACCCTAATGTCACCTAGATACTCCATTGTCACCTCAAGTATCCGTGGGCATGATTATACGATATGCATCACACAATCTCAGATTCATCTATTCAACCAACACAAAGAACTTCAAATAGTGCCCCAAAGTTTGTACCGGAGAGTCAAGACGAAAACGTGTGCCAACCCCTATGCATAAGTTCACAAGGTCACTGAACCTGCAAGTTGATCACCAAAACATACATCAAGTAGATCACGTGATATCCCATTGTCACCACAGATAAGCACATGCAAGACATACATCAAGTGTTCTCAAATCCTTAAAGACTCAATCCGATAAGATAACTTCAAAGGGAAAACTCAATTCATCACAAGAGAGTAGAGGGGGAGAAACATCATATGATCCAACTATAATAGCAAAGCTCGCGATACATCAAGATCGTGCCATCTCAAGAACACGAGAGAGAGAGAGAGACATCAAAAACATAGCTACTGATACATACCCTCAGCCCAGAGGGTGAACTACTCCCTCCTCCTCATGGAGAGCGCCGGGATGAGGAAGATGGCCACCGGAGAGGGATTCCCCCTCCGGCAGGGTGCCAGAACGGGTCTAGATTGGTTTTCGGTGGCAACAGAGGCTTTCGGCGGCGGAACTCCCGATCTAGGTTACTTTCCGAAGGTTTCTATATATATAGGAGGTGTTGGAGTTGGGGACAAGTAAAGGGGACCTCCGGGCTGTCCATGAGGCAGGGGGCGCACCCCCTACCCTCATGGGCAGGCCGGGAACCTTCTGGTCCCCCTCCGACACTTCCTGGGCTTCTTCTGGTCCAAAAATAACTTCCGTTGAGTTTCAGGTCAATTGGGCTCCATTTGATATTCCTTTTCTGTGATACTCTAAAACAAGAGAAAAACAGAAACTGGCACTGGGCTCTGGGTTAATAGGTTAGTCCCCAAAATCATATATAAGTGTATATAAAAGCCCATAAAATATCCTAGAAGGATAATATAATAGCATGGAAGAACCAAAATTATAGATATGTTGGAGACGTATCAACGAGCACTAGTAAGATACACATCAATAACATGTATATCAAATATACCTTTGTTCACTTTGCCATCCTACTTATCCGCCAAGTATTCGGGGAACTTCTGCTTCGAGTGACCATTTCCTTTGAAGAAGAAGCACTCAGTTTCAGGGTTGGGTCTAGCTTTGGGCTTCTTCTCGGGAGTGACAACTTGCTTGCCATTCTTCTTGAAGTTTCCTTTATTTTCCTTTGCCCTTTTCTTGAAACTAGTGGTCCTATTAACCATCAACAATTGATGCTCTTTATTGGTTTATACCTTCATTGATTTTAGCATCACGAAGAGCTCGGGAATCGATTTCATCATCCCTTGCATATTATAGTTCATCACGAAGTTCTAGTAACTTGGTGATAGTGATTAGAGAACTCTGTCAGTCACTATCTTATCTGGAAGATTAACTCCCACTTGATTCAAGCGATTGTAGTACTCAAACATTCTAAGCACATGCTGACTGGTTGAGCTATTCTCATCCATCTTGTAGGCAAAGTATTTGTCAGAGGTCTCATACCTCTCGACACGGGCATGAGTCTGAAATACTAATTTCAACTCTTTGAACATCTCATATGCTCCGTGGCGTTCAAAACGTTTTTGAAGTCCCGGTTCTAAGACACAAAGCATGGCGCACTAAACTATCAAGTAGTTATCATACCGAGCTTGTCTAACGTTCATAACGTCTGCATCTGCTCCTGCAATAGGTCTGTCACCTAGCAGTGCATCAAGGACATAATTCTTCTGTGCAGCAATGAGATAATCCTCACATCACGGACCCAGTCCACATCATTGCTACTATCATCTTTTAGTTTTTCTCTAGGAACATATCAAAAATATATAGGAGCTATATCGTGAGTTATTGATCTACAACATAATTTGCAAATACTAACATGACTAAGTTCAGGATAAATTAAAGTTCAATTAATCTAAATACTTAAGAACTCCCACTTAGATAGACATACCTCAAGTCATCTAAATGATACGTGATCCAAATCAACTAAACCATGTCCGATCATCACGTGAGATGGAGTAGTCATCAATGGTGAACATCTCTATGTTGATCATATCTACTATATGATTCACATTCGACCTGTCGGTCAACCGTGTTCCAAGGCCATGTTTGTACATGCTAGGCTCGTCAAGTTTAACCTGAGTATTTTGCATGTGCAAACCTGTCTTACACCCGTTGTATGTGAACATAGAGCCTATCGCACCCAATCATCACGTGGTGTCTCAGCACGAAGAACTGTCGCAACGGTGCATACTCAGGGAGAACACTCATACCTTGAAATTTTTGTAAGGGATCATCTTATAATGCTACTGCAGTACTAAGGAAAATAAGATGCAAAAACAAGATAAACATCACATGCAATAACAATATGTGACATGATATGGCCATCATCATATTGTGCCTTTGATCTCCAACTCCAAAGCACCGTCATGATCTCCATCGTCACCGGCTTGACATCTTGATCTTCATCATAGCATCGTGGTCGTCTCGCCAACTATTGCTTCTACTACTATCGCTAACTCATAGTGAAAAAGTAAAGCAATTACATGGTGTTCGTATTTGAAACAATAAAGATAAAACCATAAGGCTCCTGCTGGTTGCCGATAATTTACAAAACATGATAATCTCATGCAATTACAAATAACTCATCACGTCTTGACCATATCACATCACAACATGCCCTGCAAAAACAAGTTAGACGTCCTCTACTTTGTTGTTGCAAGTTTTACGTGGCTACTATTGACTTATAGCAAGAACCATTCTTACCTACGCATCAAAACCACAACGGTGTTTCATCAAGTTTGTTGTTTTAACCTTCGACAAGGACCGACCGCGGTCAAATTCGATTCAACTAAAGTAGGAGAAACAGAGACCCGCCAACCACCTTTATGCAAAACTAGTTGAATGTCTGTTGGTGGTACCGGTATCATGAACGTGGTCATCTAAGGTTGGTTTGGGCTGCTTCATCCAACAATATCGCCGAATCAAAATAAGATGTTGGTGGTAAGCAGTATGACTATCACTGCCCACAACTCTTTGTGTTCTACTCGTGCATATCATCTACGCATAGACCTAGCTCATGATGCCACTTTGGAAACGTAGGATGCAATTTTAAAATTTTCCTACGCTCCTGCAAGATCTATCTAGGAGATGCATAGCAATGAGAGGGGGAAAGTGTGTCCACGTACCCTCGTAGACCGAAAGCGGAAGCGTTTAGTTATACGCGTTTGATGTAGTCGAACGTCTTCGCGATTCAACCGATCAAGTACCAAACATACGGCACCTCCGAGTTCAGCACACATTCAGCCAGATGACGTCCCTCGAACTCTCGATCCAGCAAAGTGTCGAGGGAGAGTTTCGTCAGCACGACGGCGTTGTGACGGTGGTGGTGAAGTGATGTGTGCAGGGCTTTGCCTAAGCACTACGACAATATGACCGGAGGCGTAAACTGTGGAGGGGGGCGCTGCACATGGCTAACAATAGTTGTTGTGTGTTCTAGGCACCCCCTCCCCATGTATATAGGGGTTGGAGGGGAGGAGAGGCAGCCAAGGGGTGCGCCCCATGTAGGAGGAATCCTACTTGGGGTCCTCTCTCCTATTCCTATTCGGATTAGGAAGGGAAGAGGAGGAAGGGGAAATCCTATTCCCTCTTTCCTTTTCCACCTTCCCCTTTCCTTCTCTAGATTGACCAGCCCATATGGGGGCGCACCAGCCCCTTTGTGGCCCATAAGGCCCATATCTTTTGTCAGGGGTGTCCGGAACCCCTTCCGGTGACCCGATAAGTATCCGGTGCATCCCGAAACACTTCCGGTGTCCGAATACCATCGTCGTATATATCAATCTTTACATATCGACCATTACGAGACTCCTCATCATGTCTGTGATCTCATTCAGGACTTAGAATAACATTCGGTCACCAAATCACATAACTCATATAATACATTATCGTCATCAAACGTTAAGCGTGCGGACCCTTCGGGTTCGAGAACTATGCAGACATGACCGATACACTTCTCTGACCAATAAACAATAGCGGAACCTGGATGCTCATATTGATTCCTACATATTCTACAAAGATCTTTATCGGTCGAATCGTAATGACAACATACGTTATTCCCTTTGTCATCGGTATGTTACTTGCCCGAGATTCGATCGCCGGTATCTTCATACCTAGTTCAATCTCATTACCATCAAGTCTCTTTACTCGTTCTATAATGCATCATTCCACAACTAACTCATTAGCCATTGCTTGCAAGGCTTCTTTATGATGTGCATTACCAAGAGGGCCCAGAGATACCTCTCCGATACTCGGTGTGACAAATCCTAATCTTGATCTATGCCAACCCAACAAGCACCTCCGGAGATACCTGTACATCATCTTTATAATCATCCAGTTACGTTGTGACGTTTGATAGCACATAAGGCATTCCTCCGGCATTCCTCATAGTCGAAGGAATATGTATTTGACATGAAGAAAGCAATAGCAATAAAACTGAACGATCATTATGCTAAGCTAATGGATGGATCTTGTCCATCATATCATTCTCCTAATGATGTGATCCCGTTCATCAAATGACAACACATGTCAATGGTTAGGAAACTTAACCATCTTTGATTACCAAGCTAGTCTAGTAGAGGCTTACTAGGGACACGCGGTTTTGTCTATGTATCCACACATGTATCAAGTTCCCGGTTAATACAATTCTAGCATGAATAATAAATATTTACCATGATATAAGGAAACATAAAATAACAACTTTATTATTGCCTCTGGGGCATATTTCCTTCATTAATATCCCTTAGTTTCCAATAGGACCCCGCTAGTATGGGGGGGGGGTAGGACAAAAGATGTCATGCAAGTTCTTTCCATAAGCATGTATGTACATTTACGAAATACATGCCTACATTATATTTATGAACTGGAGCTAGTGTCATATTGCCTTAGGTTATAACTGTCACATGATGAATATCATCCAACAAATCATCGATCCAATGCCTACGAATTTCTCTTATATTGATCTTGCTAAGTTACTACTGCTGTTGTTACTGTTTCACTTGCTACAAAACTATTGTTATCACTGTTACCGTCATTATTGTTGCTGCCGCTACTATCAAAACTATCATATTACTTTGCTACTGATCGCTTTGCTGCAGATAATTAATCTCCATGTGTGTTTGAATTGACAACTCAGCTGCTAATACTTATAAATATTCTTTGGCTCCCCTTGTGTCGAATCTATAAATTTGTCTTGAATACTCTACCCTCGAAAACTGTTGCGATCCCCTATACTTGTGGGTTATCATAGCACAACAATCGAGTCAATGTCAACTTTTCCAAACCTAGTACGACATGAATTCAAAATAATTACGGAAGCCATATGCATGGTCCTCAATTCAAAACTTACAATGTACAGTAAATTGAAACACCGATATTAAGTCTCGTACTATCTACATTCAAATGTAGTTTTTAGCCCCACCCCCTCGGCACACACACTACATACTTCCTGTATCGACCAATCGCCCTCTCCTAACCACCTTAGAAAGCTATCAGTTTCTGACACGCATTCATTCTTTCTCTCCATGTTTCGATCTCTAACTCTCTCAACTACACAACACCCCTTTTCCACTCTGTTATGAAATGTATCTCTCTCACACACCCGCCATTGCACTCCATGTCGAG
>LR738711.1:545146819-545173830 GCA_902687465.1 Secale cereale
CTCTCTCTCTCTCTCTCTCCCTCCCTCCCTCCCACCCACTCTCGCTAGATACATGCATTACCTATCTAGGCCCCCCTCTTGTGCGCATGCACATTGTCTATCTAGGTCACTCTCTCGAGACTGTTTCACTCTTTCTTCCGCACGGCGGTCCACACTCGCTCAATCTCGCTCTCTTTATCTAAGTCTCGATTAACCTCGCTTTCTCTCATACACAAATGATATATCTCCCTGTTCGCGCCTCGATCGACACACTCTATACTCTCTATCCAGGTCAGTCCATCCAAGCCGCCCCCACTCTTTCGACCTCATGGCGGGCTATGCTCGCTCAATCTCTCTCTCTCTCTCTCTATGTATGTATGTCTCGATTGACCTCGCTCTTTCTCAGACCCAAACAACATATCTCCATGTTTGAGCCCAATTCGAAATATTCATATTGTGTACTCTCTCACGCACATTGTCTATCTAGGTCACTCTCTCCAACTCATCTCACTCTTTCGATTGCATGATGACCCACACTTGCTCAATCTCTCTCCCTTTATTTATGTAATCGATTGACCTTGCTTCCTCCCACGCACAAAAATATATCTACATGTCTGTGACGGGATCATCTCTCAAGCTCCATATTACAGCCCTCACCCTTCCCAAAAGCTAAATCGGACCATATCTATCCAGAGCATATATGTCTTTTCAGAGAATGCCGAAACACACTCACTTTGTCTCTATATCTATCCGTGTCTCGATTGACCTCGCTTTCTCACGTCGTATCTTCCACACATTGAAGCTACCTCTCAATCCCTCGCAGAGCCGGGGCTCTTTACATTGCGAGGGGGACTCCAACCTTGGATTAATTTGTGATGGCATTAATCTGATGGGTTTAGATTATATTTTCTTAGCATTCCGCCCACAACTACTCCAAACACCGTTGCAACCCCCGCACCTCTTCCAAATGATATCCCTCTGGCTCGGTCACCGCTCTCTCGCACGTCCTTTCTCACCTTCCACGTCGCACAATTGTATTTTTGCAAAAAAAAACTCTGTTGTTCTCTTTAACTATTACAAATAAGCTACAAAACTACACACCGATAGTCCACCTGTAATGGAACAAATATCGACCCACAAATTAAAGTGCTTCAAACTACACACCGAGGGGCCCACCTATCATGGAACAAATTTGCACCCATATATAAATTAAAAATTAAAAAGGACGAGGATCGAACATGCGATGAGGGCCTTCAAGCCGCACGTCATTAGGCAACATAGTAGCAACATTTGTTGTACCCCCCCTTTGTTGATATATTGTTTTTATATTACCACAACCTATTTAATGGATAACATGTTTTAATATTAATTTTAGTACATTATTGGGACCGGCTCGTTAGAACGTAACATTCACCTGCACTTACTGGTCGGTTTCATGCCCGCTCTATCTCTCTCTCTCTCTCTCTCTCTCTCTCTCTCTCTCTCTCTCTCTCTCTCTCTCTCTCCTCCCCTTCTATGTTTAGATGCACGGACAAACATGATGAACGCGCGGACGATGTTGCCGTTGACCATATCTGCACGCGTTCACAAGTTACGCACCAGTTTCACATACTAGTAGTATTATACGTGTAACAAGTCTAGGAACAAAAGTGACCGTGATAGACAAGTTAGGCTAGTTGTAGTACTATTTATCAACTACTCAGTAATAATTAAATACGTGGATAAATAGATGTCTCGCCTAGTGCTCGAACATGGGGACTGGTCGTGCCCTACAAGTATTTGGAATTGACTTCCCTAAAAATATATTTGAAATTGACATGATATTTAATATGAAATGTTTGCAATGAGAAGGAATACATGAGGCTTGATAACGTTTTATATTTAATTTGATAAGGCTCTAGTAGAACATTCAATCGATCAAACCATAGATTTCATTCAGTATAACTCCGACTTTACACTCATACGATGATCGAACTAAAATAAATAGAAATGATAAATCCCACACGTTCAGATTTTAAGCATGGCAATCTGATCTTTTTCATGGCAAATTTAGATTAAGCGATAGCAGCAGGGGCATTTTGCGGTGGGAAGCGGCTCCTCTGTCGTGCTCTGTTTGTCATCAGGCCACTAACCGACGGCGGCATCTTGCGCTGTTGTTGGCGTACTCCTGGACGTTGGCCCTAGCTTCAAGGAAGGTCAGAATGTTCTGGACTTCGGTCTCCAGGAGCGAGTCAAATGGCGGGAGAAGGCGACTGGTGTTGGTGCAAGGAAGTGGTCAACAGTGGCGATCCATTCCACTGAGGGGGGCACTGGCACCTGTAGGATCGAAAGTATGTCTAGAGGGGGGTGATTAGACTACTTGTAAATATAAAAATTCTGCCTTTTGATCAAGAACAGTTTTTTGGCAGATTCACAATTATGATCGAGTTAAGCATCACCCTACACGTGCAATTCTAGAGTATAGGCAGCGGAAAGTAAATTGCACATGTAGTAAAGAGAAGTAGAGAAGAGCAAACGCAATTTGGAGACGCGGTGATTTTTCCCGTGGTTCCGATAGGTGGTGCTATCGTACATCCACGTTGATGGAGACTTCAACCCACGGAGGGTAACGGCTGCGCGAGTCCACGGAGGGCTCCACCCACGAAGGGTCCACGAAGAAGCAACCTTGTCTATTCCATCACGGCCTACGCCCACGGAGGGCTAGCCTTACTCGGGGTAGATCTTCATGAATTAGGCGATCTCCTTGCCCTTACAAACTTCTTGGTTCAACTCCACATCTCGATGACGGAGGCTCCCAAGCGACACCTAACCAATCTAGGAGGCACCACCCTCCAAAAGGTAATAGATGTTGTAGATGATGATGAACTCCTTGCTCTTGTGCTTCCAATGATAATCTCCCCAACACTCAACTCTCCTCACTGATTTGGCTGTGGTGGAAGAAAGGATTGAGTGGAAAGCAACTTGGGAAGGTTAGAGATCAAGTTTCATATGGTGGGAGTGGAGCAACTTGATCTCAACACAAGGGTAGGTAGTTCTCTTTTCAGAAATGTAAGGTAGGAGTGGTAGTTCTTTCTGATGGCTCTCTCCACGAATGAAGAGGGGGTGGAGGGGTATATATAGCCTCCACACAAAATCCAACCGTTACACACATATTTGAGCAATCTCGGTGGGACCGAAGTGGACAACTCGGTGAGACCAAAAGTTCAAATAATGTGAACGTTGGGGTTTTCGGTGGGACCGAAAATACCATCTCGGTTAGTCCGATTTGAGTAAAGACAGGAGCTTGCCAGTTTCGGTGGGACCGACTTCATCATCTCGGTGACACCGATTTGATGACAGAAGGTTACAGAAGCTTGGCAGCCCATGTTTCGGTGAGACCGATTTCAAACTCGGAATATCCGATTTTTCTAGGGTTTGGCTTATGGCTGAGGTGGTTCATCTCGGTGTGACTGAGTTTGGCAAATCGGTTGGACCGAGATTACTTATGAGTGTGTATTGTAGTGAAAGTTGCTGATAGTTAAAGGAGATATATCACTAAGCACTTGAGCAACCAGATCATCAACATAACCTCATCCCCTTTTAATAGTATTGGCTTTTCCTATGGACTCAATGTGATCTTGGATCACTAAACCAAAAATGGAGTCTTGAGCTTTTGCCAATGCTTGCCTTAGCATTTTGAGGGGTCCACTTCTTCAGTCATTGCCATACCCATATCACTGAACTTCTCTGAAATGATTCTCAAGTAACTATTAGTTCAATGATATATATGTTGTTATTAATTGCCAAAACCACCCGGGGATTAGTTGCACTTTCAATCTCCCCCTTTTTGGTAATTGATGACAACATATAGATCAAAGCTTCGAGAAAGGATATAATCAATGAATAATATCGTCGCTTTGAGAAGTATGTGATAAGCAAGAGCTCCCCCTAAATTTGTGCATTATTTAAGATTTGCGTTTGAATGCAAATGCACAATCGATTAGGATCATGGGTCACTCTTCCATGCCACATACATCTTGGTGGAGCGCACAAAATGATAAGAATGAATAGCATGCACCCAATCACCAAGACATGAGTAAATAGCCATACAAGATAGGAATAGCATATGATAAGCATTAAGCAAACATTAAAGCATAGTATGACCAAGCACTCATTAAGGTAGCATCAAATGTAGTATCAAGCACACTGAAAGTTTTGAAAACCAAAAGACCAAAAGTACCTCAAAGAAACCGCAAAAGAACGAAAGAGCACTCTCTCTCTCGAAGCCCTATGATCTATACAATTTCTCCCCCTTTGGCAACAAGTTACCAAAAAGTTCGAAAAAGCATAGAGCTAAACGTCACTGGGGGCTCTGCTGGCGGCTCCCGTCTGGGTTGATGTCGGAGTAGATATGACGGCATCGGCGAAGACTTCAGCTGATGTCTGTGCTGGAGGAGTGGATACTGGAGCTGTGGCTGGAGTGACTGCTGGAGCTGTGGGAGGTGCTGAAGCTGTAGTCCTGGTGTCAGTCACTGGAATAGCAGCTGATCGGGATCCTCTGGGAACCGGAGCAGTCTGTCGATGAGAGTCCTGGACTAAGTCATCCTGCACAAGCTCTGCCTTGTCCTGCTTTGCTTCCTCCATGTCTGCCTCAAGCTTGTTGACGGTCACTTGAATTTCAGTCAGCTTCACGTCCAGAGCGTGGATCTTTTCGTCAACAATCCTCTCTAAGCTCTCCTGAGACTGTTCAATGCTGGCCAGGCGTTGTTCAATCCTTTGGGTAGCTTCAAGAATCTGCTCTCCGAAGCTCTTTGGTTTAGCTGCTGCTGCTGCTGCTTCTTTGTCAGCTTTGGCTTTCCTGGCAGCTTCTATCTTGGCTTGACCTTCAACGGATGTAGGATCCTCCTCATCCATCACAACAACATTGTCTTCATGCTCTGGCTGCAGGGGTAAGTGCTTCCTATCCAACAAGAATTTGCCCGTGCCAAACTTGGCATTGATAAGCATCTGAATCTATGGGGCAAATCCACATGACCTTTTCTGGTCAGCTGCAGTCCTCTTAATGGTCTCTACCATTAAGTCCATCACCTTGAAAGGTGCCTTCTCATCAAGTATATGCAGCATGTTGATAGAATAGCCTCTGATCATGCGGTGATCTCCAGACTTGGGCATCAAGGTATGCCTCAGAATAGTATTAGTGGTAGGTAAACCTGCCTGGAGATAGTACACTGAGCCGAGCTTCCATACTTCCAAATCTGCTGCAGGGATCTCCTTGTACATGTTCTTCATGGAATCATGATTCTTCTTTGGAATCCCATAGACATCAATATCATCTTCTCGCTGCACTGGAGCATTGAGAATTTCTGCCCATTCTTCAACAGAAGAAGAGAACCTTTGACCTTCAGTCATCCAGGTGATCTTCCCATCAGGGTAGAAGTGAGCTGTGGCATAGAATTGCATAATCATCTCATCGTTCCAATCTGTCAATTTCTGACCCACAAACTCTGCAACTCCACATGCAGTGAAGCTTTCATGCACATGTGGAAAGAAGTCTCTGTGCTCTTCGCTGTCAATGTATTCCCAGTCAACGTATCTGGTGTCTGCGACTATGGGCTTCTTGTCCATCAGCACAGTCTCATAGAAGTCCTGTTGCTCTCTGGTGTGAAATCTGGGATCTACAGCAGTCCTTCTCCTCATGGCATATGGGTCAGCTTGTCTCCATAGCTTGAGACCTCTATCTTTCCTTGCCTTCATATCCTCGGCTTGAGGATGAGCATCATTGTGAAGTGGCAGTTTTGGACGGAGTTTCAGCAACACTTGTTCTTCCTCATCAGACTCAGCTGGTGGCACATCACCCTTGTTCTTCTCAGATGCTGGAATATTTCTGGTAGTCCTCTTGGGCTTGGCAGCAGGCTTTGCTGGAGCTGCCTTAGCTTGAGCAGATTTCTTGGGCTTTGAAGAGGCTCCGGCCTTAATGGCATCACCCATGAGCTTCTTCTTCTGAGGAGCAGGCTGGGGTGCTTCTTCTTCTTCATCCTCAACTGCTACATCTGCATGAGAATCAGTATACACTACCCTCTTTCTCTTGGAGGTTTTCTTCACTTTGCTTGCAGCTGGCTCTCCCAAATTCAGCTTCTTGGCAACAGTTGATTGCTTGACTTTGCTGGTGCCCTTCTTTGAGTGCTGACCTTGTTGCTCTTTGGCAACAACCTTTCTCTTAGGCTTGGAGGTCACTTCTTCCTCAGCAACGAAATCAGAATCCTCATCATCGGAATTCTTTTCCTTTCAGGCTCTGGTGGCTGCAGGAGGCAAGCCACTTGGTGTACTCCTCTCACCATCATCAAATGGGCTACTAGCCTCAGGACTAGTGTCTGCCTCAGGAATGTCTGCAATAGGTGACTCTGACCTGTTCTGACTGTCACTGGCATCTAACATGGCTGACAACCTGTGAATAGATAAGGTATAGGCAGAGAAGAAGAGTTATCACAAACTACAGAAGTTTTAAAAAAAATGAGTTCAAATATTAGTTTTAAGTTTTCACAGAAGACATTTCGGTCAAACCGAGTTTGAGTATCGGTGAATCCGAAGTGTTTACAGAAGCTTACCACACCACTTTCGGTTAGACCGAAGTGGGTTTCGGTCCTGCCGAAAACACTAGGGTTTCACTGAAACTACATTTCGGTCACACCGATTTGCACAACTCGGTTGGACCGAAGGGTGCAGTGCAATGGCCAGAGGCCAGATCGGTCACACCGAAATTCTAAAATCGGTTTTACCGAGATGTGTTCTAAGGAAACCTAACCCTAAAAATTTTACTCGAATCTAGTTCAAACGAACCAATCTGGTGTAAAGGAAGATTTCAATCGTGGCCAGATATTGGGCAAACCAAACGTGCATTGAATCGGAGATGGGAGCACGAGTGGGATCAAGACTCACCCTAACTTGGTGGAGTCTCTCTACGGCGGCAAAGGCGCGGAGGAGAAGTCCGTTGACGGCGATGGAGACCTGCGGCGAGGGCGCACAGGCGACGACGGCGACGATCCGGAGATCAGGGCGACGACAGCAGGGGATGTGGGGCGAAAACGTTTGAAGGAGTAATCAACGCGCGCTGCCCTCAGTATATATATATCCCTTTGCTGTCGGTGGGACCGAGTTGAAAAACTCGGTGACACCGAGATGGATAACTGCTAGGTAGTTACGCATTTCGGTCACGCCGAGATTTAGAACTCGGTTTCACCGAGATGAAACCTAGATCAGTCTAAATGCTTTCGGTTTGACCGAGTTTGAGAAGTTGGTCTGACCGAAATCACTTAGAAGCTTTTGGAGGTCAGCCTTAGACGGATCGGTGGCTCCGAGTGCTCCTCACTCGGAGGGTCCGAAAATGACTTGTTCAAAGTTTGTGATATAAGCATGAATAGAATTTGAGACAAGAAAGCATAGATAGCTAGGGGAGGTACTTAGGCATTCTTGTCCATCCATTTGGTCAGAAAAATCAAAACAACCAAAACAACAAATGGATGTCCTTGAATGGATAAAATCATGCATTCAACATGCTCACACAATAAGATAGCAAATGAAATATGTGTCAAACATGCACAACCAAAACTCTAGCTACTAACACACAATTTCTCGATGACTAGGTCATCTTTATATGAGTATATTGACTTAGGAGCCAAATGAGAACATTTGATCATAGGTCATACTCATCGTTTAAGCACAAGTGGGGTTACCACTTTTACATAAAGCATTGATGTGTTCACATCATTTGAAGATGCTTTAGCTCAATTTTTAGAGCAAAGCTCCCCCTAGATGTGAGAACCCCTTTTAAAGGGTCAAACTAACCTTGGGTTGTCGTAGAAGACTTCATGTAGATGTTGAAGATGTGGATGCTCAATGTTGATGAAGATCATCAAGAGTTGGGAGCTATCCTTTGGATTAGGGCACTTTCAATACCTACATGGGTTAGTCCCACAAGGAACAAACAAGGATATCCATGGACATAGATTGAAGTTCACAATAGATGATGTCCATGAAAGCAATGTTTACCTTGTCCCTTGACTTACCAACAAGAGGGTTTGTGACTCCATGAACTAGTGCATGATGTGGGAGTTGATTGCACAAGTTGCCAAAATGAATGTGATTGAAGTATGTTGGCGGAGTCACCCTCAAGAACCTTCTAGTTCTTCTTCTTCGGGATCCACATCATCTTGATGGGAATCCTTGGGGTTGTCGTTGAGCTTGACGAAGTAGAACTTGATGTTTCCTTGGGAACCCACTTGACTATGGCTTGAGGTGCTTCAATGAATGCATCAATCTCCTCTTGAAGCTTGTCCTTGGCTTTTAGCTTGTGGTCTTGTGGTGGAAGATCATCTTGAGCTTGTTCCACATTGGAAGAAGTAGGATCATACTTCTCCTTTTGAGAAACAAACTGTGGAGTAGGGTATTGACCTTCTTCCCACTCAACACCTTCGGCGTTGAACTTTCGCTCAAAACCAATTCCTTGATTCTTCCGGTGCCTTCCTTGCTTGCGAACAATTTCCTCAAAGTTCTTGCTTCCGGCAAGACTCTTGTAGACACCTTTCTCTATGATTCCCTTCAATAAGCTATTCTCTTGCTCAAGTGTAACTTGGCTTGAAACATTGTTAGTGGAATCAAGAGAACTACTAGAAGCAACAATATTGGATTTAGCATGGTTATTGTTACTACTAGAGGAAGAATTTTTCTTATGCTTGTCATGCTTAGTCTTAATAGGTGGCAAGAAATTAGACAAGAGAAATCGTTTGGCAAGATATGAAGAACTCTTCTTTCGAAGATCATCATTGATAGCTTTTAGAAACTCATGTTCTTGCTCTAGAGTGAGCTTCTCGAAGCGTAGCTTCTCATGAGATCTTAGGAGCTCTCTATGATCTTCTTGAGTAGTTTCATGAGCTAACTTAAGAGTGTTTAGTTCTTTAGTTAAACGCTTAATCTCCTTCATAGCATTGTCATTCGACTCTTCTCGACTATAAAGACTACTAGCATTTTCATCGTTACTAGGCTCACTAGATTTATCATGCAAGAGCTCATCTTCACCAAGCAAGTCATCCTCATCACTATCGAAGTCAATGAATTCAGGGTGAGTTACCTTGGGGCCATTAGCCATGAAGCATCTTCCAATTCCCTCATTTGGTGAATCAAATAAGTCGTAGGAGTTGGAGTTGGAGGATACGAGAGCAAGACCGGCAACACCTTCATCTTGACTGTAGTCGGAGTCGGAGTGATAGCTTCCATCGGATTGATTGTCGGAGTCGGAGCCGGAGACCCATTCACCTACATGAGCTTGATGTCTTCTTCTTGTGTAGCTCCTTGATGACTTGTCTTTCCTCTCCGAATCCTTGCTTCTCCGAGAGGGTCTTCGTTCATAACGATCATCTCTACTCCTTCTCTCTTTCCGAGGTGACTCATCTCTTGATCTTCTTCTTGGAGATTCTTCTCTTCTCTTGTGGGGAGCCGTACACTCATTTGAGAAGTGTCCGGGTCTTCCACAATTGTAGCAGTTTCGATCACGACTAGAAGATCTCTTTTCATCATATGATCTAGACTTTGAGCTTCTCTCTTTGCCTCTATACTTGTAGAATTTGTTGAAGTTCTTAACCATTAGGCTTATCTCTTCATTGGAAACTAACTTGTCACTTGAGGTTGTGGGAGCATCACTTGTAGCTTTGTAAGCACCACTTGACTTGTTGTGAAGCTCTTCCTTATCCTTAAGTGTCATCTCATGAGCAACAATTCTTCCAATGACTTCAGTTGGCTTGAGAGTCTTGTAGTTTGGCATCATTTGGATCAAAGTGCACACGGTGTCATACTTTCCATCCAGAGCTCTCAGAATCTTCTTGATGATGAATCGGTCGGTCATTTCTTCGCTTCCTAAGCCGGCAATCTCATTTGTGATGAGAGCTAGCCTAGAGTACATTTCAGCGACTCCTTCACCATCCTTCATCTTGAACTTGTCAAGTTGACCTTGAAGAATATCTAGCTTTGATTCCTTCACAGACTCGGTACCTTCGTGCATTTCAACCAAAGTATCCCAAATCTCTTTAGCATTCTCAAGACGGCTGATTTTGTTGAACTCCTCGGGACACAAGGCATTGAAGAGAATGTCACAAGCTTGAGCATTGTTGTGCAACATCCGCAATTCTTCCGGTGTAGCTTCGCGATCCGGAACTTTTCCTTCTTCGAAGAATTCACCTTGCATACCAACACAAATAATGCCCCATGCGGCTGGGTTATGACCAAGAATATGCATTTTCATTTTATGTTTCCAACTAGCAAAATTTGTACCATCAAAGTAAGGACCTCTACGAAAATTACCCTCACTAGACGCCATACTCTCCTAGGTTGTGAAACCAAGCTTATGGAGTCCAATGCAATGGAAACCAATACAATGGAGACCAAAGCTCTGATACCACTTGTAGGATCGAAAGTATGTCTAGAGGGGGGGTGATTAGACTACTTGTAAATATAAAAATTCTGCCTTTTGATCAAGAACAGTTTTTTGGCAGATTCACAATTATGATCAAGTTAAGCATCACCCTACACATGCAATTCTAGAGTATAGGCAGCGGAAAGTAAATTGCACATGTAGTAAAGAGAAGTAGAGAAGAGCAAACGCAATTTGGAGACGCGGTGATTTTTCCCGTGGTTCCGATAGGTGGTGCTATCGTACATCCACGTTGATGGATACTTCAACCCACGGAGGGTAACGGCTGCGCGAGTCCACGGAGGGCTCCACCCACGAAGGGTCCACGAAGAAGCAACCTTGTCTATTCCATCACGGCCTACGCCCACGGAGGGCTAGCCTTACTCGGGGTAGATCTTCACGAAGTAGGCGATCTCCTTTCCCTTACAAACTTCTTGGTTCAACTCCACATCTCGATGACGGAGGCTCCCAAGCGACACCTAACCAATCTAGGAGGCACCACCCTCCAAAAGGTAATAGATGTTGTAGATGATGATGAACTCCTTGCTCTTGTGCTTCAAATGATAATCTCCCCAACACTCAACTCTCCTCACTGATTTGGCTGTGGTGGAAGAAAGGATTGAGTGGAAAGCAACTTGGGAAGGTTAGAGATCAAGTTTCATATGGTGGGAGTGGAGCAACTTGATCTCAACACAAGGGTAGGTAGTTCTCTTCTCAGAAATGTAAGGTAGGAGTGGTAGTTCTTTCTGATGGCTCTCTCCACGAATGAAGAGGGGGTGGAGGGGTATATATAGCCTCCACACAAAATCCAACCGTTACACACATATTTGAGCAATCTCGGTGGGACCGAAGTGGACAACTCGGTGAGACCGAAAGTTCAAATAATGTGAACGTTGGGGTTTTCGGTGGGACCGAAAATACCATCTCGGTTAGTTCGATTTGAGTAAAGACAGGAGCTTGCCAGTTTCGGTGGGACCGACTTCATCATCGCGGTGACACCGATTTGATGATAGAAGGTTACAGAAGCTTGGCAGCCCATGTTTCGGTGAGACCGATTTCAAACTCGAAATATCCGATTTTTCTAGGGTTTGGCTTATGGCTGAGGTGGTTCATCTTGGTGTGACTGAGTTTGGCAAATCGGTTGGACCGAGATTACTTATGAGTGTGTATTGTAGTGAAAGTTGCTGATAGTTAAAGGAGATATATCACTAAGCACTTGAGCAACCAGATCATCAACATAACCTCATCCCCTTTTAATAGTATTGGCTTTTCCTATGGACTCAATGTGATCTTGGATCACTAAACCAAAAATGGAGTCTTGAGCTTTTGCCAATGCTTGCCTTAGCATTTTGAGGGGTCCACTTCTTCAGTCATTGCCATACCCATATCACTGAACTTCTCTGAAATGATTCTCAAGTAACTATTAGTTCAATGATATATATGTTGTTATTAATTGCCAAAACCACCCGGGGATTAGTTGCACTTTCAGCACCCGCGTGGGGACATGCACTGGAAATGACGCGGCGGAGACATTCGTGTGCACGGGCGGTGCAAGGAATCGGTCGACAGCGGCGATCCATTCCACTGAGGGGGCACTGGCAACCGCGCGGGGACATGCACTGGAAACGACACGACGGAGACATTCGTGTGCACGGGCGCGTGCATTAGTGCACGCGCAGGCACATGCGTCGGCAGGTGCACGGGAGCGTGAAAGTGGAAACCCATGGCATCAAGCTCGGTGACAATGCGCGGCTCCCAACCCATCAATGGCATGGGGATGGGCGTTGGCGCAGTTGGGGCAACGGGGGCGGGGACAGGCCCGATGTCTTCCCGCAAGGCCAGTTCAAGCTCGCCCCAAAGCACCTTATGTTTTTGAGACTCCGGATGGGTGTCTTCCTCGGGAAGCTGGAAGAATAAGGGCAGACCATCGTTATGTGGCTTGGTGTATGGTTAGGTTAGGCTGGTTGGAGGTAGACGACAGGAGAATCAGAGAGGAAGAGAGAACATTGTAGCGATAACGGGTAGTGCGAGGGAGATTTTAAACTGTGGTTCTAACGCCATTAAAAGTGGGGGCAGTTGGGACAAAGGTGGGCGGTGGAGCCCAGTCAAAGGGCTCGCCTCCCAGTGAGCCTACGCAGTGGCCTGCTCGAAGCCTCCCGATCAGTCGGCGCGGCGGTTTGCTCGCACGCCTCCCGTCGACTCACACGCTTGCTCGGACGGCACCTGCCAACTAGAAGCGGGACTCATGGCGGGACGTAAACGCTCACAGTTTGGATAGTGAAAGCATTCGCGTTAACGTGACAGGTCTTTGTTCCAAAATACATTGGCTCTTCATTTGTGCAAATTTTCATAAGCAACTTGTCTCTTTTTGAACAAAAAAATACGACAGGATATTTGTGCCATATCACGAGACCATGCTCAGTTTCTTGAATTTAAGGTCACTTTTAGATTTTCTAAAATTTAAAATCCAGGATTCAAAACAATATCATAACCTGCATCATGTAATAAATTTTCAAGCGATACATCTTTACTGTTGCAGATGTTAATATTTCTTATGAAAGGATTTGGTTAACCATTTTGCTTAGTTAGACTTCAGACAAGTTATATATGAAGAGTAAAAGGACAATCCGTCTGTACTAGTGCATTGCGTTATATATTAACTCAAGTACTAGGCATGAACAAACGGGGCTCAGTTATGTGCTCATCTTGGTGTAGTACTCCTATTAGTACTAGGCAATGGACTTGATGGGTGACCTTGGGTAGCAGCGACCGATGGAATTGAACCGTGCTCGGCATGGTAGGTAACGTTGTCTAGTTACTAAAACATCCCTCCATTGTTCATCGGGAGTCATTATGGACCGGGGAAATGAGGGGAATTTCCTAGGGCTGGAATTCTGGCCGCTAGATATTTTGACTCGAAACGCGGAGGCTCGAGTGATTGGGATTAGCTAATGTGCGCACCATGCACGCCACCAGGAGGACACGAGCCCGGGTTTTTTTAGGATCAACACGAGCCCTGGTCTGGCTGGTACGCCATTGGTGCTACCATTCGAGAATACGAAAGGAATCTTTTAAATTGCCAAATGAATCTATATGTATTACAATGCCCGTATTTTCCTTGCAAATACTAATCTCAACGTGGTAATTAATTTATGACGAGTTCTTGAATTAGAGCGAGTTTATGATATAGTGATCTCAACATGGATTTCACATTTCATGGTATCCCCAGTAAGTTTTTCGTGGTGAGAAAACTTTGTATGTATCAAGCATATGACCACACACACACACGGATACAACAACAATACAGTAGTGCATCTATTTTTCCAAACCATGCATGTATGACACAAATTGAAAAATACTCCCTCTATTCCTAAATATTTGTCTTTTAGACATTTCAACGAGTGACTACATATGGAGCAAAATGGGTGAATCTACAGTCTAAAATATGTCTATATACAATTGTATGTGACAGTCCATTTGAAATCATTAAAAAGACAAATATTTAGGAACGAAGCAAGTAATATGTAAGCCGTGCATGGTCCTCAATTCAATATTTAAAAATAACAGGAAACTGAAACATGAATATTAATTCTAGTACTACATACATGCAAATGTTGTGTTTAGGTATCTCCGTCAACCCCACACGCGCGCTCATTATTGCTCTTCACGTTTCGATCTCCATTTATGTCATTCCCGCCCTCACACTCTCAACAAATGTATTTCTCACACACAACCTCGTCGTGCCCTCCATGACAAACGCTCCCTCTCTCTCTCAAGACACATGTGTTGCCTTTGTAAAACACCTTCACCGTGCACGCACACACAAAGTCTATCTAGGCAACTCTCTCAGTAACTATCTCCCTCCAACCCTCACCACAGCCTCGCCGCGCCATATCTCGGTGTATCATCTTTAACATTTGAGTGTACGCTAGGCCACACTCCCTCAATCTATCCTTCTATAAATGACTCGATTGACCTCAATTTTTCATGTCATCTCTCTCTCACATAGACGCTCGCACTACACCTCTTGCATAGGCGGAGCTATGTAGATTGTCGGGGGTTAACCCCTCGACCTTAGATAAAATTGTGAAGCTATGTTTAGGGTTGTTTAGATTATATTTGTTGAACATTATATTTGTCCCCACCCTCCCAAACACAGATTGGTTGTGCATCCCCCTCCCTGGGAGAGTATCATGTGCCCCACACCTTAGATGTTATATGCTGATATGAGTTGCTTGGAGCTTGTAGATCTACAATATAGCAGCTCACATTTTCTCTTAATATTTTTAAAGGAAACCTTAATGAGTTTGAGAATTGCACATAATTTGTACAGAAACTAGTCAGATGCACTTGGATCCCATTCCAACGACCTCGAAGCTCATATCACCGTAGCATCTAAGATGAAGGAGGACCTCATATTCTCCTGTATGTAAGAATATCATGTGCTACCACACCTTAGATGCTTTGGTGATACAAGCCCTTCGGAGTCGTAGCATATGTGATCCAATAACTCCTTGGTGGTTCGAATGTTTTTTTTGCAAAAAAGCCCCCAAATATTTTGGCCACTGCTTACAAGAACAAAGACTGCTCACATGCCATTGGATCTCAGATCAAATGACCTCGAAGCTCGTATCACCATAGCATCCAAGTTGCGAGAGTAGCTGATATTTTCTCGCATGGGAGAATATGAGGTGCTCCCACACCATAGATTCTATGGTGATACAAGTTCCCGAGAAATCTAATGGCTCACAGTAGGAGGTTTGAATGTTTTTGCAATATAGGCCTCAAAGAGTTTGGGAATCGGGCAGAAAGTACAAGTACTACGCATGTGGCATCTGATCACAGATCATACGACCTAGATGCTCGTATCACCGTAGCGGCTAATTAAGCTACGGGGAGCACCTAATATGAGCTACTGGGAGCCATTGAATCCAAGATGCAGCGGCACTCACGAAGCCTGAATGTTTTATTTGTAAAAAAAACTTGCATAGTTTGGAAATTGCACATAATTACAAAGACTACTCCCAATGCAAGCCATTGGATCTCAGATCCAACGACGTAAAAACTAGTATCACCATAGCATCTAAGTTGCGGGGTGGATGTGATATTCTATGCCTCTGTCATTTTTGTTCCAAAACTTGCAAAATAAGTGTATCTGGTGCCGTTACTTGTCTAACCGCACAAAGTGTTTGTGCAAAAAAACATCCTACACTGAAATATCGGAACAACACACGGGGGTCCCACTTGTCATTAATCAAATTTGGACCTAAAACTAACATATCTGAAAGACGAGATTCGAAGTAGCAACCTGGACTACAAAGCGTAAGTCGATAGCCTGAAACAGCAACAGTTGTTGGCTTTGTCGCATAACTTGATTTTATACAATATTACGTTGAGTATAGTAGAGGGACTGGCTCGTCAACACGTGCATGACCGTTGACTCACTTACTGGTGGGTCCCATCACTACTGCAGGATGGTCCAAACGCGACACTACGATCAGAGACCCTTCGACGAAACTGTGTGTTATGCCATAATCGCAAACGATGGTGTAGAAAAACCGTCAAAAAAGGTGCAAAACGTTTGCGATGACAGATGCGTCAAACACAGTTCAGATTTTAGTTGCGTGAGTGATGAAGGGCATATGGTTCAGTTCAATTAACTGTTTGCGATGAGGAGGAACAAAAGAAACGGGCAGCCAGTTGAAGGTGTGTGCAATATACATCATACTGTTCATTAGGATGAACTGTGTGTGATTAGGCAACACAACGGAAATGGTTCAAGTGAACAAGATGTGTGTGATACGCGGCAAACAGGTCCGTACTCGGAAATGTGTGCGAAGACCAATAATAACACAAATGATTGCTGCTAATAAGCCATGTGATTTGTTCTATCTACAGAATAATAACATGTATGTGTGTGTGTGTGTGCGTGTGTGTGTATAACTGAAATAAACATCCAATTACATAAGTGACTATATAGATCATTCGAGCATGTGCATTAGAACAATTGCATGCATTCTAAAGTATGAGAAACGATCGTCTAGTCATCTACTTCTTGTGACGCTCCCGCTACTGCTCTGTGGCTCAATCCCTCGTCTGGGGTAGAAAGAAGACACTTCCTCATGTCAACAATCTGCCTATACATCTCGTAGCTTGTGTAGGCATCCTTGGTCGCGTACTGGACATGTTCTTCATCTAGTCTCTCATGCCAAAAACTGTGACAGGCTTTCTTGTCCTTGTTACTCTCATTCTTCATCTTCATGTAGTAGGGGTCGATGATGGCCGAGCCAAGGTCAACCAGGGAGTTTAATTTGTTTTTGTCGCTGCCACAGTGATGGCTTCTCACCCCTCGTTGGTTACCCCAAGTGGAAGGTTTGAGATGCAGTGTAGCGGAAGTTTTCCCTTGGCAAAGATACCAAGGATCGAATTCCCCTGAGACTCCAAGGTTCAACAAGAAGGTGTCAACTGCTAACAGCGCCAGCTACTTAGCAATCAACTTGGACCTGCACACAGATACAAATAACTTTGCTCCCAACGAGTACAGAGAGGTTGTCAATCCCTCCGGCCTTGTCGTTTACAAAGGATCAAACACAAGAGATAATAGTGATAGGTATTGCTGCAACTAGTAAGTAAAAGCAGAAAGTAAATAGCGGATGTGATCAGTGATGGTAATATGGACCGGGGTCCCATGATGTTCACTAGTGATGTCTCTCTCCCAAAAGACTATAAAAGAGCTATGTGAGGTAAACGAATTACAGCTGGGCAATTGACAGAATTATGTGCGCAAACCAATGCTAACTATGCTGCAAGAAAGGTTGAGGCTCAAAAGCATGGGCGGTACGCCAAGGTAAGTAGACCGAAATCCATCTGCATCTACTACTAATCATCCACCTTGAGATATCTATCCAGAACATCTCGCTGGTATTAAGTTGCGAGTCCCACCCATAGTGTAAACTCAATGCAACAGACAACTGCATTAAAAGAACTTTGCGTAAAGTAAACAATCCTTGCAACCGCGAGTACAAGCACCGTTGTTTCCCCCCTTGTGGCAACAGCACATCCCCTAGACTCATGTTTCTGTCACTCAAGCTAGTCATCGAGGAGCATGAACCCACAATCAAGCATAACGTTCCCTCTTGGAGTCACTACCTACTACTTGGCCAAAGCAATAAACAGCAATGGAGAACATGCAAGAATTACTCAAGAACATAAATATAAAAGAGGTAAATCAAATATATTACTCACACACAATCTGAACATAATCTCACAATCCATCGGATCCCAGCAAACTCAACATAGCAACATCATAAGGATTACATATGTGCCTCGATCATGTAGGGCAGCTCACGAGGTCTAATTAGTGAAGCACAAAGAGGGGAGGAGAACATCACATAGCTACTGGTCATGGACCCATGGTCCAAGGGAGACTACTCACAACTCATCTGGGAGGCGTCCATGGTGGTGGAGAGGCTCCCGGTGGTGGTTCTCTTCTCCGGCAGGGTGCCGGGAAGAGTTCTCCTGGTGCTCCCGATCTTGGAAGCGCGGCGGCGGCGGAACAGAGATGAGATCGCGAAAAAGGGTTCCGTCCTCGAGGGTTTCAGGACGCGGTGTAAATATATGCCAAAGGGGGGCATCAGCGGAGACCTGGGGGGCCCAGGCGCCCCCCCCCCGGCGCGGCCAGGAGGGGGGCCGCGCCACTAGGGCGCCTGGAGCCCTGGTGGCCCCCCTCCGGCCCTACTTCGGCCGTGTGGAAGCTTCCGGAATGCTGATTTTTTATATAATTTTTCCGGGATTTTTCTGGCAGTTTACGTGACGGGAAAACCTGAAATACAAAAACAGCAGAAAACAGAAACTGGCACTGGGGTGCACTGAGTTAATAGGTTAGTCCAAATATGATCAAAAGTGTATGGAAGTGTATAAATATCATAGCAATATCACCCAAAAGAGGCATGGAGCAAGCAGAAATTATAGATACATTTTGGACGTATCAACATACCCAAGCTTAATTCCTGCTCGTCCTCGAGTAGGTAAATGATAACAAGCATAATTTCTGTGGTGACATGCTATTAACCATATAGGAACTTTTCATAGTCACATGACAAGTGCTTACTGAGACAATAAATCTGTAGTAATTAAGTTGCCTCATGAGAAAATCACAAAGAACTGAAAGTTTTACAACATGATACTGAAACACTCAAAAGATTTGCAATGAGCATGGTGTGCAAATATGACAAAGTGATATCTCGCTTGCCCCCTTTAGTGAAGCAAAACATAAATGCAGGGGCACCTCCAAGGTTTAAGTGACGACTAGATACAATGATTTTAGAATAAACGATATCATAATTATGCAAAAGACAATGCTACTTTGGGACAATGCACATTACACTCAGAATGACAATCATGCTCTTAATAGTTGGTGCTTTTAAAGAAGGTGGAGACTCTCGAACCGTGGCTTTTGTTGGCAAGGTTGAAAACCCGTGGTCGGAAACAAAGACAAAACATGTACCAGAGCTCTTGGTTTTAAAAACAGAGGTAATAATTATTTTTTTAGATTATGCATGTTCCGTCAACGCATGCTAGCAGATAACTCAATCACTTCTTGAGATGGACAAGTTTCGAGGAACGGCTCCCGAATGAGGACGATCACATCGTCTTAATCTCCTTTGTTTATCACTGCCAAAGTTTTCTGATTTCTCATGAACAAAGCGTGAAGGAGGGTTTGTTTGTTATATTATTTTTGAGCCGGGCGCACTCTTTGCCAGTTCCTTCTCGTATTATGGGTTTGCACATTAGACATGCAATCCCGGGGTGAAGCTTGTCCAACTTAAAAAGATCATGAATTAACTACTACTTCCTCATGAACTAAAACAGAGGCACAAAAGAGAATGCTTTTTTTTGAATAATTTCGAGATGGTACATGAAAGTCTTCGTTAGGAATGGCAGGTAAATACCATGTATAGGAAGGTATGGTGGACTCATATGGCATAACTGGTTTAAAAGAATTGGATGCACAAGCAGTCAGTCCGCTTAGTACAGGCGAAGGTTAGCAAAAGACTGGGAGCGACCAACTAAAAGAGCAATGACGGTCATAATCATGCAGAGCGACAAAGCAACATTGAATCAGGCATGGAAGTTATATCGCTACTCAGAAACTAAAGATCATCATGGCTTGATAGACTTTCTTTACAGTCTTAAATATGCGTGAGCATACGCCAAGTCAATCAAAATAAATTCTTGAAGGAAGATATCACTAAACCATACCACATCATAGGCCAACAAATCATGTTGGTACCTCAAAAACACATTGAGAACCCCCCAGCTATTTGAGACTAACCATAAGAAAACATGAACAACTAAGCATCATTATGCACATAGCATTTTTATCATAGACACATCGACCAGTGCAACAGAAGCTAACTCTCTTAGTAAGATAAGCATGATAACTAAAGAGAGTTCCAGCGACCAACTAAACAAAAGCTCTTTAAAAAGATAAACATGAAAACTAAGAGCTGAACATGATAGTAGCTATTGAAAGACAAAGAACACACACAACAAAGATAGACATGAAAATTCTATGTTATGTTCTAGGTTGAAGTGGAGCGTGTTTCTCTCCCACATAAAGAAAGCTGAGTTCCAACTCGTTATGAAAAGCAAGCAAAGCTAAAGAAAACTAAAAAGGAAACTAAAAGCAAGATGCTCCAAGCATAGCACATAACACATGAAGTGATAAAAATATAGTGGAACGAAAGACGAACTGATAATGTTGATGGAGAAGGGGATGGACGGGGGCATCCCCAAGCTTAGACGCTTGAGTCTTCTTGAATATTTCTTGGGGGGTGCACGGGGGCATCCCCAAGCTTGAGCGTTTGACACTCCTGAATCTTTTTATCATCTTCCCTCGCACATTGAAAACTCCCTTCATACATAACTCATCATAATCTGATTAGCGAGGTTAGTACCCTTAATAAAATAATTGTTCCTTGCTGGAAATAAGGATATTCTTGAAGGTCTACTGTTTCTCAAGATTGCCAAAAGGTTTTTGCAAAGAAAAAGCAAGCTCAAGGTTTGCAAAATGAAGGAAAGGCAAAACAGGACAGAATCTGTGAAAAACAGACCAGCAGGTAGTAAATGATTTTTTCGGGGCACTTCTGCAACTCTAATCAAAAAACTCAGAACAGACGCCCGAAAGACAATTGTATAGAGCACGCTGTCGAAATAATTCAGACCAAAAAGATGATCTGGTGATTTTATACGAATTTTTCTATCCAAGGACAGAATCTGTTTCCTGGACAGCACGTCACAACTTTTGAACTTTCTTGCAATCAGAGGCCACACTTGGCACAAAGCTGAAAAGTAAAGATACAATGATGATGCTACTGTAGTAACAACATCAAGACACAACAAAAGCAAAATAAAATTTTATTCATTGTGGGCTGCCTCCCAAAAGCGCTTTCTTTTATGCCTTTAAGCTAGGCATAATGCAAAGAGATCAAGTTTTATCAATAGTAAAAGAATAGCTAGCCCGTATAACGGACTCAAAAGGTAACTTAATATTCTTTCTAGGGAAGTGTTCCATCCCTTTCTTGAGAGGAAATTGGAATTTTATATTCCCCTCTTTCATGTCAATGATGGCACCAACGGTGCGAAGAAAATGACGTCCCAAAATAATTGGACAAGAAGGTTCACATTCAATATCCATAATAGTGAAATCAACGGGAACGTAGTTGTCATTGACAATGGTAAGAACATCGTCGATCCTCCCCAAAGGTTTCTTTATGGAAGAATCAACAAGACAAACACCAAAAGAACAAGAATCAAAAGGTTTCAATTTAAGCATATCATATATTCTTTTGGGCATAATTGAGGTACTAGCTCCAACATCACATAAAGCATAGCAAGAGAAGTTATTCAACTTAATTTTAATCATAGGATCCCAACCATCTTCTAGCTTTCTAGGTATGGAGGCTTCTACTCTAAGTTTCTCCTCCCTAGCTTTTATGAGAGCATTAGTGATATGCTCTGTGAAGGCAAGATTAAGCGTGCTAGTGCGGGGATCTCTAGACATCTTGTGAAGGAAATCAATAACTTCGGTAAGGGTGCAATTATCAAAATCAAGGTCACTACTATCAAGTAAAGTGGTAGTGGTGTCCTTTAGGCTCACATGTTTGGTAGTTTCTATGGTCATAGAATCACCATTAATAGGTCCAATGGGACCAGGAGTGCGTTGGGTGCTAAGAGTTTGAATATCCTCAACAACTTGTATAGTAGCAACAGTGTGGTGGGTAGGAAGGCTTTTAATTCTATATTCTTCCTCCCTTTCTCTAGCCCATCTCTCTTTAAGTTTAGCCAACATCCTAATGTTTTCATTAATTTGCACTTGAATAGCATTCATAGGAGTGACCTTCCTCTCCTCAAGAGGAGAAGTTCTAATTTAAGCAATTCTACCTCATGGGCTAAATTGTCTACCTTCGAAGAGAGATTATCTAGTTTGTTTAGTTTTTCTTCTACACTCTTATTGAAGGCTTTTTGGGTAGTGATGAAGTCTTTAAGCATAATCTCTAGTTCAGAAGTGGAGTTCTTGGTGCTAGGATAAGCATTGTTGTTCCCATAAGAACTAGAGGGGAACGGTCTAGGATTGCTACCAAAGTTACTCCTATAAGCATTGTTATTGAAATTGTTTCTAGAGATAAAGTTCACATCTACTTGTTCTTGAGCAATCAAAGAATTTAAAGGAATATCACGAGGATCAATAGAAGATTGCTTCGAAAGTAGAGACATGATCAAGTCAACTTTTTCATTTAGGGAGGAAATCTCCTCGACAGAGTTTACCTTCCTACCTGTTGGAGCACGTTCAGTGTGCCATTGGGAATAATTGGTCATCATCTCATCGAGAAGCTTCGTGGCAGCACCTAGTGTAGTTGACATAAAGGTTCCTCCCGCGGCCGAATCTAACAAGTTTCGCGAGGTAAAGTTCAAGCCTGCATAAAAAGTTTGGATAACCATCCAAGTAGTCAAACCATGAGTAGGGCAGTTCTTGACAAGAGATTTCATGCGTTCCCATGCTTGGGCAATGTGTTCATTATCCAATTGTTTAAAATTCATTATGTTACTTCTTAGTTGGATAATTTTAGCAGGTGGATAGTATTTTTCCAATAAAAGCATCCTTGCACTTGTCCCAAGAATCTATGCTATTTCTAGGCAAGGATTGAAACCAAATTTAAGCTCCTCCTCTCAAGGAGAAAGGAGAAAGCTTAAGCTTAACAATATTACCATCTATTTCTTGGTACTTTTGCATATCACAGAGTTCAACAAAGTTGTTTAAGTGTAAAGCAGCATCATCTCTAGCACCGGAGAATTGATCTTTCATGACTAAGTTCAGTAAAGCAGGTTTAATTTCATAAGAAAGTGCTGAAGTGGCAGGTGCAGTGATAGGCGTGCAGATAAAGTCATCGTTGTTATGACTAGTGAAGTCACACAACTTGGTGTTCTCGGTGGAACCCATAGCAGCAAGCAAGCAAGATAACTATTTTTGTGATTTTCGATAAAGGAAACTAAAGCAAAAACTGAAAGATAAACTAACAAGACTAAAAAGCAAAGGTAAAAGATAGCGTGCAACTCCCCTATCTTGAAGAGTGGAGTCCCCGGCAACGGCGCCAGAAAACTTTGCTTGATGGCTTCTCGCCCCTCGTTGGTTACCCCAAGTGGAAGGTTTGAGATGCAGTGTAGCGGAAGTTTTCCCTTGGCAAAGATACCAAGGATCGAATTCCCCTGAGACTCCAAGGTTCAACAAGAAGGTGTCAACTGCTAACGGCGCTAGATACTTAGCAATCAACTTGGACTTGCACACAGATACAAATAACTTTGCTCCCAACGAGTACAGAGAGGTTATCAATCCCTCCGGCCTTGTCGTTTACAAAGGATCAAACGCAAGAGATAATAGTGATAGGTATTGCTGCAACTAGTAAGTAAAAGCAGAAAGTAAATAGCGGATGTGATCAGTAATGGTAATATGGACCGGGGTCCCATGATGTTCACTAGTGATGTCTCTCTCCCAAAAGACGATAAAACAGCTATGTGAGGTAAACGAATTACAGCTGGGCAATTGACAGAATTATGTGCGCAAACCAATGCTAACTATGCTGCAAGAAAGGTTGAGGCTCAAAAGCATGGGCGGTACGCCAAGGTAAGTAGACCGAAATCCATCTGCATCTACTACTAATCATCCACCTTGAGATATCTATCCAGAACATCTCGCTGGTATTAAGTTGCGAGTCCCACCCATAGTGTAAACTCAAAGCAACAGACAACTGCATTAAAAGAACTTTGCGTAAAGTAAACAATCCTTGCACCCGCGAGTACAAGCACCGTTGTTTTCCCCCTTGTGGCAACAGCACATCCCCTAGACTCATGTTTCTGTCACTCAAGCTAGTCATCGAGGGGCATGAACCCACAATCAAGCATAACGTTCCCTCTTGGAGTCACTACCTACTACTTGGCCAAAGCAATAAACAGCAACAGAGAACATGCAAGAATTACTCAAGAACATAAATATAAAAGAGGTAAATCAAATATATTACTCACACACAATCTGAACATAATCTCACAATCCATCGGATCCCAGCAAACTCAACATAGCAACAGCATAAGGATTACATATGTGCCTCGATCATGTAGGGCAGCTCACGAGGTCTAATTAGTGAAGCACAAAGAGGGGAGGAGAACATCACATAGCTACTGGTCATGGACCCATGGTCCAAGGGAGACTACTCACAACTCATCCGGGAGGCGTCCATGCTGGTGGAGAGGCTCCCGGTGGTGCTTCTCCCCTCCGGCAGGGTGCCGGGAAGAGTTCTCCTGGTGCTCCCGATCTTGGAAGCGCGGCGGCGGCGGAACAGATATGAGATCGCGAAAAAGGGTTCCGTCCTCGAGGGTTTCGGGACGCGGTGTAAATATATGCCAAAGGGGGGCATCAGCGGAGACCTGGGGGGCCCAGGCGCCCCCCCGGCGCAGCCAGGAGGGGGGGCGCGCCACCAGGGCACCTGGAGCCCTGGTGGCCCCCCTCCGGCCCTACTTCGGCCGTGTGGAAGCTTCCGGAACGCTGATTTTTTATATAATTTTTCCGGGATTTTTTTGGCAGTTTACGTGACGGGAAAACCTGAAATACAAAAACAGCAGAAAACAGAAACTGTCACTGGGGTGCACTGAGTTAATAGGTTAGTCCAAATATGATCAAAAGTGTATGGAAGTGTATAAATATCATAGCAATATCACCCAAAAGAGGCATGGAGCAAGCAGAAATTATAGATACGTTTTGGGCGTATCACACAGACCTTGTAGTGGTGCTGGATGTTGCCAAGATTTGGGCATTTCAATTCCGAAACCTTGAGCGCTTTTAGATCGTTGGTGGTGTCCACCGTAGCGAAACTGTAGTCGGAGTTGTTGATAAACCTAGAGAAACGCTGGAAAGGCCTTGTGCCGAGGTGGTAGTGGTAGACGAGGACATCATGTCGCACACACAAGTGGGCAACGGCAACCTTCTGATTGTGCCCGGCATGACCGATGGTGTACTTGAGGTCGAAGCCGACCACTTGGTACTTGTCTTCAGCAAGGAACAACTCCATAGTTTGGATGGAGCTCTCCACCAAGACCGAATCGTTCGTGTACACAATCGAGAGGGCCTCCCTCCTCACGTGGGTGTCCACTAGGTGATGCATGGTGAACTGCCCGCCGTTGTCATCGTTGGCCACTGGGAGCGCCATTGGAGCCACGGGGATCACCATTGGAACTACTGGATGTCCTCTCTATATGTGTCATCGTGGGTGTGCTTATTGTGTCCGCTGATGCGAGATATGAAGGTAAATGGCCGTAGGAATAAATGAGGGCCGGGCGGCCTGGATTCTCAGCGCGTCCGCATGGCAGTTTTTGCAACGGGTAACTGCATTGTCGCGCCGCGCCCGGTGCAACCGCATGCACACGAACGTGCGTGATCGTGCGCCGGTCCCAAACACTGGAAGCGCTCGTGGAGGGATGAGGGCAAAGCACCCGAAGGGACGCTAGAGCAGAGCGTGCGTGGTGCGACGCGAGCAGAGCGCGCCGCGGCCGCCTGAACCACAAGCAACCACATGCATAGAGTAGTTGAACATGAAGGAAATGGTCGCCTACAAGCCGGACAACGGTTGCGTCGCTGCGTAGAAAGCGGCTGTGTGCTACTACCTCTATCTAGTCTATAGCCCCCTTTATATTATGTGACATACTTTGCCCTCAAATTTAACCAACAAAATGTTAATGCATATTATAAAAATTATATAATTGGAAACTATGTTCAAATACGAATCAAACTATATAATCTTTGGTGACATGCATTTGTATTTTATTAATTAAATTATACTTATAAACCAGGATGGGGGTATAGTAGGTAATTAAATCGCAAACGTTTTTCTATTAACTGTATGTGTGTGTGGCCTTTCGTCCTTCTCTCGCACGTCTTGTCACCCCGCTGCCTCAGATGGCTTACAGCGCAAGCTTGCGTAGCGCGCGGGGGCGTTCTTTTGGCCAAACGGTGGCGCCAATGAATCGTCGGTGAACTCGTTCCCGCACAACCTCGCAGGTTCCCGCGCAAGCTTCCCGCCCGACTCAGTGAAATCCCCGAAAATCCCAATGCTTACCGGCCTCCTATATAAATATTCACGGCCCACGAGTCCTGTGTCGCATTTTCCCCTCCCTCCCTATAGCTTATCTCGTCTTCTTCTCCCACAATCGCCAATGGCACCGGTCCACCGTCGTCTCTGAGCCACTCCGCTGTCATCAGAGGACAGCTCCAGTTGGGAGGCTACACCGCAGCGGAGGCGCAGTCCTCGGCATAGTGTAGTGCGCGTGGCATCCCTGTTGGGTGTGCGCGAGACACACACGCTCTGCCGCCGTTGTCCGTCGGTAGCTTTTGCCGGCCGCCGTTGCCGCCACACCACCGTCGAAAGCCAGGGCTATTTCCCGCTCCGTCGCCGCGGTCCGAAGGAGGGAGCTAGCCATCGTGGCCGCCACCCAACTGCCGGCCACCGTGGCCATCACCCGCTCCGCCACCACGGCCCGAAGGCGGGAGGTGGTGGTCGTGGCCGCCACCCCATCGTCGGCCGCCGTGGCCGTAAGCCCACCGTCGACCGCCGGGGTCATCACCCGCTCCGCCACCACCGCCTGAAGGCGGGAGGCGGAGGTGGATGCCCGCACATGCGTCAGCGACCTTGCGTGCTACACCGAGTTCCTGCGGGGGGAGGAGGAGCGCCTCTTCGAGCATGCAAAGGGCCTTATCGCCACCGTGGCCGTGGCACACGCTGCCTCAGAGGCGAGGAATCAGGGGATCTACGAGGAGAATCACCGCTTCGAGAGGGGTCGTCTGGAGCGGCAGAGGGCGTTTGAGGTGAGCATCACTGAAGCTGCAGCAGCGGCAGGCACCGTATTGCAGTTGTCCAGCTCGTCGGTAGGCTCCTCCTCCTTTGCCTTTTACTAAGCGTGCTCGGCAGAGGAGAGGCAGCCGGAAGTAGTACAAATCCCCTCTATAGTAGTAGTAGTAGTAGTAGTAGTAGTAGTAGTCGTGGTGGTG
>LR738711.1:545174197-545186256 GCA_902687465.1 Secale cereale
CAGTAGCAGCAGTAGCAGTAGTAGCAGTAGCAGTAGCAGCAGTAGCAGTAGCAGTAGCAGCAGCAGTAGCAGTAGTAGCAGCAGTAGCAGTAGCAGTAGCAGCAGTAGCAGTAGTAGCAGTAGCAGTAGTAGCAGTAGTAGTAGTAGTAGTAGTAGTAGTAGTAGTAGTAGTAGTAGTAGTAGTAGTAGTATTTAGGGGCTATTTTTCAGTTCATCTGACTATAGATGTGGTGGAACTTTACAACATACTTGAAATTAGCTAGTATATATATTTGAACTAGCTATTTCAGCACGTGGTTGGCAACAATTGGGGAAAAGTTAGGTCAGTTCAGCTATCGAGTTGAACTGTTTGTATAAATTAAGAACGACTGCTTAATCTATGAATAAAATATATCCTTAGTTACTGGATTTTAGTTGCAAAAATTAGATACTGCTAGTGATTTTTAGCTTCATATTTTGACAAATCGCAGTGTTACAAGGTTGACATATGGCAATGTTACTAGATCAACAAATGTCAATCTTTCCAGTTTGACAAATGGCAACATACCTAATATGATAGATGCAAAGCTTACCAAATTGTTTGTAAGTGGTTGCACACGGGTCATCCAAAAGAACCATTTGCATTGAAGAGATGCACAAATCCTGCTCTCACTTTGCATACAGTGTTCTATCTAAAATGTTTGCGATCAAGAGCCGCAAAAATCCTTCTCGCCACATTTCAGACAAGTTTTGGATTTACTAGAATTTAAAAATAAAGTACCTCAACGTTTTGTCGGCAATCAGCGATGCACTGGTGTTTGAAATTCATTCCCATTTCTTGCATGGGACCTAAGCATGCACCCAAGGACACAAATTTGATTTTTCAACCAATTTATATGCAGTGGAGCATGCACATGTAGTTCAAATTTTAATTATGCACATAAATGCATTGAAAATTCAGTTAATGCATAAAAATGTCCAAACGAACCTCGAAATATCACAAAAATTGACACAACACTCCTGTTGTTCTATGTTGACACGAGAAAAAAATTGGAAGCAATAAGAGGCAATGGATATCGTTTCGTCCCCAAAGGTGGGACGTTCCCTACAGAAAGCATCATGCTTGCTGTGAGAAGCTCTTGTTTGTGAGAAGCATATACCTAAACCTGCCCCAAATGGGACAAAAATTTACCACGGCATGTTGATGCCGCTCCATGATTGCATGCCAAGTTTCATGAACTTCAGACGAGTTTTGGATTTACTAGAATTTAAAATAAAGTACCTCAATGTTTTGCCCACAATCAACGGTGCCCTGGTGTTTGAAATTCATTCTCATTTCTTGCATGGGACCTAAGCATGCACCCAAGGACACATATTTGATTTTTCAACCAATTTATATGCACTGGAGCATGTGCATGTAGTTCAAATTCGAATTATGCACATAAATGCATTGAAACCTCAGTTAATGCATCAAAATGTCCAAACGAACCACACAAATCACGAAAATTGATACAACACTTCGGTTGTTCTATGTTGACACGAGAAAAAATTTGAAAGCAATAAGAGGCAATGGATATCATTTTGTCCCCAAAGGTGGGACGTTCCTTACCGAAACCATCATGCTTGTTGTGAGGAGCTCTGGTTTGTGCGAAGCATATACCCAAACCTGCCCCAAATGGGACAAAAAATTTACCACTGCATATTGATTCCGCTCCATGAAAGCATGCCAAGTTTCATGAATTTCATACGAGTTTTGGATTTACTAGAATTTAAAAACAAAGTACCTCAATGTTTTGCCGGCAATCAACGGCGCCCTAGTGTTTGAAATTCATTCCCATTTCTTGCATGGGACCTAAGCATGCACCCAAGGACACGGATTTGATTTTTCAACCAATTTATATGCACTTGAGCATGTGCATGTAGTTCAAAATTTAATTATGCACATTAATGCATTGAAAACTTAGTTAATGCATAAAAATGTCCAAACGAACCCCAAAAAATCACAGAAATTGACACAACACTCCTGTTGTTCTATGTTGACACGAGAAATTTTTTGAAAGCAATAAGAGACAATGGATATCGTTACGTCCCCTAAGGTGGGATGTTCCCTACCGAAATCAGCATGCTTGTTGTGAGAAGCTCCGGTTTGTGAGAAGCATATACCCAAGCCTGCCCCAAATGGGACAAAAAAATTACGACGACATGTTGATGCCGCTCCATGATTGCATGCCAAGTTTATGAATTTCAGATGAGATTTGGATTTACTAGAATTTAAAAATAAAGTACCCCAACGTTTTGCCGGCAATCAACGGTGCCCTAGTGTTTGAAATTCATTCCCATTTCTTGCATGAGACCTAAGCATGCACCCAAGGACAGATATTTGATTTTTCAACCAATTTATATGCACTGGAGCATGTGAATGTAGTTCAAATTTTAAACATGCACATAAATGCATTGAAAACTCAGTTAATGCAAAAGAATGTCCAAATGAACCCCAAAAAATCACAAAAATTGACACAACACTCCTGTTGTTCTATGTGACACGAAAAAAATATTAAATCAATAAGAGGCAGTGGATATCATTTCGTCCCCAAAGGTGGGATGGTCCCTACCGAAACCATCATGCTTGTTGTGATAAGCTCCGGTTTGTGAGAAACATATACCCAAACCTGCCCCAAATGGCACAAAAAATTTACCACGGCATGTTGATGCCGCTCCATGATAACATGCCAAGTTTCATGAATTTCAGACGAGTTTTGGATTTACTAGAATTTAAAAATAAAGTACCTCAACATTTTGCCGGCAATCAATGGTGCCCTGTTGTTTGAAATTCATTCCCATTTCTTGCATGGGCCCTAAGCATGTACCTAAGGACACGGATTTGATTTTTCAGCCAATTTATATGCACTGGAGCATGTGCATCTAGTTCAAATATATATTATCCACATAAATGCATTGAAAACTTAGTTAATGCATAAAAATGTCCAAACGAACCCCGAAAAATCACAAAAATTAACACAACACTCCTGTTGTTCTATGTTCACAGGAAAAAAAAATTGAAAGCAATAAGAGGCAATGGATACCATTTCGTACCCAAAGGTGGGACGTTCCCTACCGAAATCATCATTCTTGTTGTGAGAAGCTCCGGTTTGTGAGAAGCATATACCCAAACCTACCCCAAATGAGACAAAAAAATTACCACGGCATGTTGATGCCGCTCCATGAAAGCATGCCAAGTTTCATGAATTTTAGACGAGTTTTGGATTTACTAGAATTTAAAAATAAAGTGTCTCAATGTTTTATCGGCAATCAACGGTGTCCTGGTGTTTGAAATTCATTCCAATTTCTTGCATGGGACCTAAGCATGCAACCGAGAACATAGATTTGAATTTTCAACCAATTTATATGCATTAGAGCATGTGCATGTAGTTCAAATTTGAATTATGCACATAAATGCATTGAAAACTCAATTAATGTATAAAAATGTCCAAACAAACCCCCCAAAATCCCCAAAATTGACACAACACTCCTGTTCTTCTACGTTGACACAAGGAAAAAAATTTGAAATCGAGAAGAGGCAACGGATATCGTTTCGTCCAGAAAGGTGAAACGTTCCCTACTGAAACCATCACACTTATTGTGAGAAGCTCTAGTTTATGAGAAGCTTATACCCAAACCTGCCCCAAATGGGACAAAAATTTTACCACGACATGTTGATGCCGCTCCACGATAGCATGCCAATTTTCGTGAATTTTGGATGAATTTTTGATTACTAGAATTACAAAATCAAGTACGTCGACATTTGTCGAAGAGCCACGGTGCCGTGGTGTTCGAATTTCATCCCCATTTCTTGCATGGGACATCAGCATAAACCCATGGACATATATATGATTTTACAACCCACATTGGTGCACCGGAGCATGTGCATGTAGTTTAATTTTGAATTGTGCACCTGGAATGGCTAGAAAACCAATTTAATGTATAAAATGTTCAAACGAACCCTGAATAATTCCAATTCTTTTACGACACACATATAGTGGCATGTTCACTGCAGATAAAAGGTCTGGCAATTCAACCAAGGCCCATTTCCGCTGTGACCCCATTATGTAATTCAAATCAAGATGAAAAAACAAGTAGATCGCACACAGTTTATTATCACCAACCGTGTGAGATGCGGCACAAAATATCCTGGAGCATCGTCGGTGTATAGTATGCCTATGGCTTACGTGAGAAGGTGCATCGGCTACAGTCCACATCCGGCGTCTTAAGAACACTAGCTCCCTCCAAAATATCATTTCATTGTTGAATCGTCGCTGATGAAAGATGGAAACATGGACCCACGTCGTGAGGGCAACTTCGGTGGCCCACTCCAGTGAGAGCACGGCCGCAGCCGCCTTGCGCGTGCTAACAAGGTGCATGAGCGAGGCTGCAATCTGTTACCGGGCGGCCGAGGCAGCCCAAATGACCGTTGTTGCTTCTCACGTGCCGGCAGCAACATCTGCCTTGGGGATAGCAACTGGCGAGAGTGGCATAGCAGCTGTCTGTTCTGTAGCGGCGGCCTTAGCCCTAGTGGAGGCTGCCCACAACCATGTCGAGGCCGCGCACGCCCAACTCATGGCGGTCACCACACAAATCGAATGAAGCTTCTCCAACAATGGTCGGCAACCCATGGCCGAAGATTTGGCAATCGTCGAGAGCGTTCGAGCAGCCGTCCGTTCCTCCGCCGCATACCTTGCGACGACTGAGCTCGTCCAAGCGCAGATCGCGGCCGCCCATGCCCAGCTTGTGACGGCCTTTTCCAAAGAGATGGTGGACATGGATGGCGAGATGCTTGCCGGGTACGGTGCGATGGATGCCATGGAGCCCCTTCCCCAGGAGACCGTCGGGCGCGAGCTGGACATGGAGGCGGCGGCGGAGATCGATGAGCACCAGCCGTAGTAGTACTCTTTGTTTTGTTTAATTAAGAGCGATGGTCTTTCATTTATTAGAGTAATGTTTAGGTCAGCTAGCTCTATTTAATTACTGAACTTGCTCGATTAAGAAGTGTGGGTGTGTTGTAGTCTCCTTTGTGTACCCAAATTATGCAATGATGTGGATGGCCACTGTAGCCATGGAAATTCGAACCAAAATTTTTGACGTTTAAACTCATCACACACAGGTTAAGTTATCTGAAACATTTGTGATGTTCACATATCGTACATAGTTCTGAATAAGGGACCGTGTCTGACGACACTTTGTGCGCCAGTTTTTTCGCTGAAGCGACTCCAAATTTTCGGTTTCCACGGAAATATCTACCTCCCCGCCCCTCCCCCTTACCAAAAGCCACATTTCCCTTGTTTCCGCCTTCCTTTCCAAGTTGAAACCTTCACTCCTTGCTTGCAGCACCGCCTCCTCGTCGGCGACCCTCCTTCACGCTGCTCGGCCTCGTCTATCCAGGTAGGTAATTCACACCCGACCCCCATCGTCCTCCTCCTTCCACATCCCACATGCCCCGACCGCCGACACTAGCGTGACACCTTCCACCCAAATCACCGACCCCTCCACCAAAGAAGCGCCGCCCTAAGCCATGGTGCATGCAGTATAGCCAAATATCAAGGAGCATTTGGAAGTGGAGAAGCAAATCATGGCCGCACGTGCGGATGAGGTTGCAATGGCTACCATTCATGCCGACCCCCAGATCTTGGAGGAGCACCTTGACATTTGCTAGTTACGTCGGTTAAGCATGCTTGGTTTACCCGTTGTGTGTGCTACTCCTGCCTTTCCTTAACAAATTCTAGTGAATTGTGCTATCTAATTTTACCATGCAATCTGTTGCTCTAGTGTATATGTTCTATATGTCGTGCAGTGTGGTACTCACTTATTAACTATTTGGTTAATTAGTTGTCGTCTTCACTTAACTGTTTGGTTCAATTCTACAAATGTGATGTTCAATTCTTCAGGCTGCAATTTTATATTATCTTTCATGTGAGAAACAAATCAAGTTCTCAAGCATGCTTGGTTTGGTTATACATTGTGCAATGTGGTGCTCAGTTAACATTTGGTTCATTTTTGTTGTGGTGTTTAGTTAACTGTTTGGTTCAATTCTGCAATGAGATGTCCAATAGTTGTGGGTGCATTCTGTTATTGTATACCATGTGAGAAGTAAATCAAATTTGGCTGTACTAAATAAATGAGAAACAAATACAATTGTGTGAATTTTCAAGTTGTTAAGCATGCTTGGTTTGGTTATGTCGGGGGAAACTGTCCTCCCACGAGCACCTATGGGATCGGAGCCCCTTCTACGTTGCGGTAAGGGAGCGGAGGGAGCACGGAGAGCAGATCAAGGGGCACACGCGGGCAGTTTACCCAGGTTCGGGTCGCGATGACGCGTAAAACCCTACTCCTGCTTTGGTTGTATTTAGTTTTCGGAGCTCGGGAGCTTGAAGATCTACAGTACCAGCTACACCGAGCGTGGAGTGAGCAAGTTTCTGGAGTCCAACCCCCTCTGCGTTGTGCATGGGCCTCCTTTTATAGCTTAAGGGGTCACCGACAAGCGCCAACGCAGAGGAGGGTAGAAGTGTAAATTTGGTGGTAGTTGTAACAGTGCATGAACAGTGTATGAACAGTGGTCTCCACCTAATCTTGACGGTGGGGGACAAGGGCATTTAATGCCCGTCACCGTCGACCCCAAAAGCGTCTGTCCATGCGTCTCCGTTCGCCACGGCGGTAGCCTCGTCACCGCGGCTCGCCAGCGTGTCCCTCAGGCTGCACAGCCATCTGCCACGCGCCCCTGGAAGGGCCCCAGGGTGACGCGTGGCCGAGTGAGCTGGAGCGCAGGCACACAGTGTGAACTTCCCCCGGCAAACACCTTGCCGGGGCTGCTATCTTGCCGGGCCCGGAAGCTTGCCGCTTCCCGGGTCCTGCTGGGGCGCACGATGCGCCGCGATGTATCTTTTGCGGTGTTATCCTTTGGCCTTCCTGGCGAGTACCTCTTGCCAGGGTCTTGTGCTAGAAAGATGTCTTTGAGCCTGGTGCGGCCTTCCCGGCAAGCTCCTCTTGCCGGGGTCTTGTCTTCTAACTTGAATACTTTGTTCTTGAATGGCTTGAAGGAGTCTGGAGCGGGCCTCGGCAAGCGCGTGGTAAGCCCTGCCGTGGGAAGCTGCTACTGCCCGTGCACAAGTTGGGGTACTAAGGCACCCCTATCTTAGTACACCGACAGGAGCCCCCGGGCCTGGGCCACACACGATGCCGAGCGCTGTTGGGCCAGGCCCAAGGCAGTGCACGGGCACACGCGGCCCACGGCAAGCCGTATCCCTCTCCGTATCCGCCGCATCTCTCCCTAACGGCACGCATCGATTGCGGCGTCATGGGAGAGATCGTGGCCTATTCTTTAATGGGAAATGCGGAACGTCCCCCACTTCCCCCTTAAAAGCAGAGGAAGCAGGGGCAGTTCCCCCCCCCCATCGTCTTCATTGCGCCTTGAGTTCTCAGAAACCCCCGCCGCTCCCTGCCCCTGCCCTTCCTCCACCGTCCCCTCCACCCGCCGTGCCGCCGTCCTACCCCGCCGCCCCCGCCATGGCCCCCAAGAGCGACCAGGCGAAGAGCGACAAGGCGAAGAGCGACAAGGCGAAGAAGGAGAAGTCTGAGCAGGCGGCGAAGCTAGCGGCCATGAGGAGGAAGAGTGTGGTCTTCCCGCCAAGGCTCGGCCCGAGGGAGCTGCGGGACAAGTACTACTTGTTCTGGGCGAGGGAGACGAAGGATCATCCCCGCACCCAAGTCCTCCCCGCCGTGGCTGTCGACATGTTCCCGGGAGGTTACTACTTTTTCGCCGCATTCTTTTACTGTGGTCTTTGCCCTTCGTTCTCGGAGTTCTTCTGCGACGTGATGAACACGTACGGCTTCCGTCTGTTAGATTTCACCCCCAACGCAGTCCTCACCCTTGCCGTTTTCGCACATCTGTGCGAAAACTACGTAGGAGTCCACCCAAATGTAGCACTTTTCCGCCACTTCTTCACGCCTAGAGTAGAGTCCGGATCCCCTCTCTCCGGCGGCATCTCTTGGATCTTCAGACTGAACAAGAAGGAGGCGTACTTGAAGGGAGAGCTCCGCGGCAAGTGGGAGGAGTGGAGGGCGGATTGGTGTTGGATCCTGGAGAAAGACCCCGAGCAGTTTACCTTGCCGCGCTAGACTGCCATAGTGCGCGGCAAGGATTGGAGTGACTTGGCCTCGGAGGACGACAAGCTGCAGATCGCCTTGACTAGGATTCTTTGTCTCCGGGCTGCCAGTCTGACAGTGGGTGAAGTTGGAGCTGATTTCCTCCGCCGCCGCATCGCCCCTCTGCAGGAAAGGAAGAGGCATGCTTGGGAGTTCGGCAATGCGGCAGACCGCATGAGGCTGCGCCCCGGGTTGAACTACAACTTCACCGTCTTGGAGTTGAAGGGGATGGTCCGGGAACTGTTCAAACACGACCCCAAGCACCCGGAGTGGTTCAAACCGTCGACCGGAGTGGTCCCTTTGTGCAATAACACGGCCCTCAGTGACATCCGCGCGGCAATGCTGGAGTGTGACTCCCACGGGGTCGTCCCCACTTGGCTGGAGCCCTCAGCGGAGACCGTGCAAGCTTTCTTCGACAACTTGGTTGAAAAACCACGCAATGCTGATGAGAAGAAGGGGCTCACCCGGGAGACCACCGCGCGGGATATAGCGTACATTGCCTCCAGGATGGAGGAGGCCGCCGCGGCGGCAGCGGCAGGCGAGTTTGGATACACTGTTGACGAAGCGGAGGCGGCTGACGCGGTGAGCCAGGTCGAGGAGGAGGAAATCCTCAAGCTGTTGCAGATCACACCCGAGGAGTTTGCCGGGGAGCCTACCGGGGAGCCTGCTGGGATTGGCGAGGCTGCCGGGCAGGGAACCGAGTCCAGCGGGCCTGCCGAGGAGGAGGAGGAGGAGGCCGAGTCCGGCGATTCTGATGAAGACTCCGGCGGATCCTTGAACCTTGACGACGACACCTCCTCGTCCTCGGAGAACTCTCCTCCACCACCGAGCCCAAGCCCTCCGCCGCAACCGAAGAAACGCCTCCGCAAGGCCGTCGAGACGGCGAGGCCGCCGGCGCCTCAGCAACGACCGCAGCGCCGGGTGACACGTGCCACCACGACGAGCAAGGTCGCCAAGGAGGCGCCCCGTGCTCGAGCGACAAGCGGAGGGGGGTCTTCCCGGAGTGACTCCGGGGTACCTTCTGCTCTTCGGACCTCAACGACGACCGGAGCTGGGCCTTCACAGCCCGCAGCTCCGGAGCCCGCCAAGCGCCCGAGGGAACCCTCTCCTCCGGCTCCTCGCGCTGGAGCAGCCGAGGCGGGATTTGACTTCTCCGCTCTCAGCTCCGACGAAGAGGAGGAGGAAGAGTAAGTACTTGCTAGTTTCATTTCCTTTGATTCTGTCTTGATTTCTCTTGCTTGGTTCTGATCTTGATCTTGTTTTGGCTTCCAGGACCTTGACCCAGCGGATGGCGAAGAGGGCCAAGGTCCCTGTGGTCGAGATCGAAGACGACGAGCCCGCCGCAGCGACAGGAGACGCGCCAGCGGCAGACTTGCCGGATCAGCCTGCTGCTCCGAGGAGCAGCCCCCAGCGCAGCCCCCAGCGTAAGTCTGGGTGTTTACTTCCCTGCTTGATGGGTGCGCTTGAGGTCGTTGCCAGTACTGATGTTTCGTTGTTTTGTGCAGAGGTGGAGCCGCAGCCGCAGAAGCACCAGGAGGTTGCCCCCGACGAGTCACTTGCTTCACCCTCCCCGCCAGGGAGGAGCTCCCCCGGCAAGGGACGGTGCTCCGCCAAGGATGGGTACTCCGCCAAGGGCGAGTACCCCGCCAAGGGCGAGCACCCCGACAAGGGAGGGCGCAAGCGGCCCTCCGCCAGCAAGGACTACTACTCCGCCGCCAAGGGAGAATTCCCCGGCGAGGTACCCCGTCGTCGAGGAAGTCCGCGAAGGTAAACCTTGTAGCTTCTTCTTCTCGAATTCTTCTTTTTGGATATTTGCTTGACGATCTTTCTTTTCTTTTTCTTCTACTAGATCCTCCCGCCCCGGAGCCGATGGAGACGGAGGCCACCGCCGAGGAGGGTGTGCACGGCGACGGCGGCAACGCCACTACCGCTGACGAGCCAGCCGTCGAAGAGACCGCCCCGACCGCCGATGCCGCGGCTGGGGAAGGGACCGGCGACCACACTGCTGGCCCGGAGGCTGCAGGAGCGTCGGACGCTGGACCGGCCGCCGACCCCTCCGCCTCCACGGAGCGGTCGGGTGTCTACCTGGAGGCCGCCAACGGGGTCTTCGTTCAAGTCCCGTGGGCGTCCTCGTCTAGGGTGCCCGTGGAGGGAGAGACCTTCGACGGAGAGGTTCTCGCCTCCGCCGGGCTGAAGGTTGTGGATGCGCCCGGCAGCAGCGACGAGCCCGAAGAGGAGCGGCTCCTTCGCCGGCTCCTGGCCTTGTACCGGGCCAGGCAGGCGAAGTTGGAGTCTCGGGAGGCTCTGGCTGCCAAGGCTGGTGCTGACCTGAAGAAGCGTGCCGCGGAGCTCCGTGCCGCCAACCAGGCGGCCCTCCGGAACTTGGCGGAGGAGCGCGAGGAGCTCGCCTGGGCGCAGCAAGAATTTGTCCTCGAAAAGGCTGAGGTCGAGGAGCAGCAGCGTCTGGCCGCCGAAGAGCTGTCTCGGCGGGAAGGGGCGCTCAACCAGCGGAAGGTCGACCTCGACAGCCACGAGGACGACCTCACCGCTCGGGAGCAGGCTATTGGCAGGGCTCTGCGGGAGGCGAGGGATGCTGCCGTTGCCGCAGAGACCGCCAAGAAGGAGCTGGAGGCCAGAGTAGCGCAGTTGGAGCTATTCTTGAAGGCCAGTGAAGACAGGGTCACCGCGCTCAACGTGGAGCGGGAGAAGGATGCCCACACCAACTCGGAGTTGCAAATCCGCCTCTCCGATAAGGGTAAAGAGCTCACTGATGCCAAGGACTCCATTGCCGATCTAGAGCTGAAGGTCTCCACGCTGACTGACTCGCTTGACGCTGCCCGGGACCGTGAGACCAAGCTGAAGGACGATCTCCGCGCTGAGACGGCCCTGCTGGAAAGCACCGCCGTCTTGCAGACCCAATTCCAGCAGAATGTGGAGCGATGGACCGAGGACCTCGTCACCTCCGCCGCCAACATAGACATGGAGATGATGGCGCTGAGGGCGGAGCATCTCATGTACTCCCCCGACGAGAACCTCCCCCACAGCGCCAAACTGAGTCTATTCTTCAGGGGAGTGGCGCCGGCGCTTGCGAGGCTGCGGGAGAAGATCCCCGAGCAGCTGGCCGACGAGGCGCGCTGGCTCTGCATGGGCACCATGGAGCGGGTGCTGTCGAAGATTGTTTACCGCAACCCCGGCATCAACCTCGTCAACGTCCTCCGCACCTTGCCGCCCGAGGCTGATCATGAGGCGTTGAAGGCCCAAGTTGCCCACATCGTAGCCAAGGTGGGCAAGATCCAGAGGGTCGAGGGAGACCGTAGGACTTAGGCTTCTTGCTTCCTTTGCCGCTGCCAATTAAGTCATAGGCAGTAGTTGATTAGAACAGTGGCAAGCTACCTTTGTAATATATACTCTTATTTTGGGTAATCAATGCAGTGTTATCTCCCTTGCTTTTGGTCCTTCACTTTGTATGCTTTTCACCCTATGCTTTTAGGGAAACTCGCCGGCAAGGGGCCCTCGCCGCGAGCGCCGAGTGCGGGACTCTTAGCAGCCTGCTAGCAAAGACCTTGTCGGCAAGTAACCTTGCCGCAGCTAGTCGCAGCACACTTAGATTGCTGAGCGAACTCGAAAACGAAGTAAGGGCGCGACACTTGTCGCAGCTCACTTAAGCCGTTGAGCATGCTCGAAACAAAGTAAGGGCGCGGCTAGCTACGGGTAGGTTCCTCCGCGCACAGGTTTTCCATACAAAGTGTGGTTGTTCAAGGAAGATAACTAAAATTTAAAAATTTGAATGCTCAAACTTTGATAACTTAGCTTTCATTGGGTTGTTTACTTCCCGGCAAGACTTTTCTTTCTTGAACAGTACTTGGTCCATACTACTATCTCCTTCC
>LR738711.1:545186330-545321955 GCA_902687465.1 Secale cereale
CCCCCCCCCCCCCCCCCGGCAAACTTGTGCGCGAGGAACAGTCCTCCTGTCCCAGAGAAAAAAGACAAAAGAGAAGGAAATACAAATACGGAGCCTCGCGGCTTGTTACTGCTTACCGGGAGTTTGTGTTGCACGAGATGTCAGATGATATATGCAAATACAAGGAAAAGCACGAAATGACAAATGGTGCGAAGCACAAAAGCTTTACTGATGCGCGGGGTCTGCGCCCGGCTTTGTACATAGGTTTACATGCAATAGCGACAATACTTGTACAAAAGGTGGTTGCCGGAGCGGATCACGGCAACCGCGCCTTATGGGTGAAACTTGCGAAGATGCTCTATGTTCTAGGAGTTGCTCACCAGTAAGCCCTCTTCGGTCTCAAGGCGGACAGCGCCGGGCCTTGTGACTTGTCTCACCCGATAAGGGCCTTCCCACTTCGGCGTCAACTTGTTGGAATTCTTGGCGGACTGAACACGCCGAAGAACAAGGTTGCCTTCCTCGAGACTCCTGGCCTTGACCTTGCGGCTATGATAGCGACGCAAGGCTTGCTGGTATCGAGCAGCTCGTACAGCAGCCTGGAGACGTTCCTCCTCGAGGAGCAATGCATCATCTTGTCGCAGTTGCTCTTGCTCGAGCTCGTCGTAAGCGAGCACTCGAGGAGATCCGTATACGAGTTCCGTGGGGAGAACTGCCTCTGCTCCATAGACAAGAGCAAAGGGTGTCTGTCCGATGGCTCGATTCGGTGTCATCCTGATTGACCAAAGAGCCGCCGGCAACTCCTCCATCCAGTTTCTTCCACACTTGTGCAGCCTGTCAAAGGTTCTTGTCTTCAGTCCACGCAGCACTTCAGCATTGGCCCTCTCCGCTTGACCGTTGCTCCTTGGGTGAGCAACAGAAGCAAAGCAGACCTTGGCGCCAAGGTCTTGGACGTACTGCATGAAGGTGCGGCTTGTGAACTGTGTGCTGTTGTCGGTGATAATCCTGTTAGGGATTCCGAAATGGCAAACTATTGACCTGAAAAACCTGACTGCTGACTGTGATGTCACCTTTCTCACTGGTTCCACTTCTGGCCACTTCGTGAACTTGTCGATTACAACGTACAAGTACTCAAAGCCCCCGGCAGCGCGGGGGAAGGGGCCGAGGATATCGAGCCCCCAGACCGAGAAGGGCCAGGACAAAGGGATCGTCTGGAGAGCTTGAGCTGGCTGGTGAATTTATTTGGCATGGAACTGGCACGCTTCACACTTGGTTACTTGTGCAGTTGCATCTTGGAGGGCTTCTGTCTAGAAGAAACCTTGCCGGAATGCCTTCCCGACAAGTGCTCTTGCGCCTATGTGGTGACCACATATGCCTCCCTGTATCTCCGCCAACAGCTTCTGTCCATCTTCCCGGGAAATGCACTTCAACCTGACACCATTGAGTCTTCTTCTGTATAGTTCGTTGTCGACGAACTGGTACATACTTGACTGCCTGGTTATCTTCTCTACCTCTTCTGGTTCTTCGGGAAGTTCTCCAGTTTGAAGAAAACGGACGACGTGCTGCGCCCATGCTGGAGCCCGAGGCTCAACAGGAAGGACTAAAGGCATCAGAACTGCTGCGGGAACCTCAGCTTCTACGGCAAGAACCTGCGGTTCTGCCGGAGCTGAGGGTTCCCCATCAATCCTGCCTGGGCAAGGCTTGTCGGGAACGCCTGCTTCAACTGTACAGACCCTTGGGTCAGCAGGAGCAGACTGTTCCTCAGCATCTTGGTTGTTGATCTTGGGGACCTTGGCGGCGGCTTCAGGAAGATCCGCCGGCAAGTAGTCGCCGGAGACTAACTTCCTCTTCTTGCTTTCCCAGCAGATGGTGTAACAGACGGTTGAGTTAGCTTGAGCACGAAGATCCCTGGTTCCACAGGTAACTTCATTGCAGCACACTTCGAAAGGCCATCTGCGATATCATTCTGAGCTCTTGGAACGTGCTCCATTTGCATACCCTCAAAGTGTTCCTCAAGCTTTCTCACTTCATCTACATAAGCTTCCATCAGGGGGCTCTGGTAACTCTTGTTCACTTGCCGGACCACCAACTGTGAGTCTCCCCGCACAATCAACTTCTTGATCCCAAGTTCGGCCGCAATTCTGAGGCCGGCAAGCAGTCCTTCATACTCAGCAGTATTGTTTGTCGCTTGCTCCTTGGGAAAGTGCATTTGAACAACATACTTGAGGTGCTCTCCGGTGGGCGCTATGAGCAACATGCCGGCACCGGCGCCTTGCAGCGAGAAGGCACCATCAAAGTACATTATCCACTCCTCGCTTGCTTCTTGGACGGGGATGCTTGTCTCTGGAGCTTCTTCATCCGGTGTTGGGGTCCATTCCGCTATGAATTCTGCCAAAGCTCTGCTCTGTATGGTTGAAGTACTCTCAAACTTGAGACCAAAGCTTGACAGCTCCAGCGCCCACTCGACGATCCTGCCTGTTGCTTCTGGATTTTGCAATATCCTCTTAAACGGAAAGCGGGTGACCACTGTTATCTCGTGTGCTTGAAAGTAATGGCGCAACTTTCTTGAGGCCATGAGGAGGCCGAAAAGCAACTTCTGCACCCCGGAGTATCTTGATCTAGCCCCTTGCAAGAGGGAACTTACAAAATAAACTGGGCGCTGCACCATCTTCTTTCGCACTTCTTCTTGTTCCTGCGCAGACTTGTCCTTGTCGGGGCCAGAGCTTGTCGGTGAAGCCCCCTGCCTGCCACTGGATGCACTTGCCGGGGATGTGGGTTCCTCATCTGCCTCCCTCTCCGCTACTAACGCAGCACTAACCACTTGATTGGTCGCCGCTAAATATAGCAGCAACTTCTCTTGTGGTTTAGGTGCGACAAGTATTGGAGTGGAGGATAGGTATCCTTTCAAGTCTTGCAGCGCAGCCTCCGCTTCCGGAGACCATTTCATAGGACCTGCCTTTTTCAAGATTTTGAAGAAAGGCAGGGCGCGTTCTGCAGACTTTGAAATGAACCTACTGAGGGCAGCCACACAACCAGCAAGTCTCCTTACGTCCTTGACGCGCTTCGGGGCTTCAATCTGCTCGATGGCTTTAATCTTGTCGGGATTGGCTTCAATCCCCCTCTGGGACACGAAGAACCCGAGAAGCTTGCCGGAGGGGACTCCGAAGACGCACTTCTCGGGGTTCAACTTGAGCTGTATCTTGTGCAGATTCTCAAAGGTTTCCTCTAAGTCTTGGATCAGGGTATCCTTGCTCTTGCTCTTGACCACTATATCATCCATGTAGGCTTCTACATTTCTGTGTATCTGTGGCTCAAAAGCAGTGTGCACCACCCTTGCAAATGTCGAGCCTGCATTCTTCAATCCAAAGGGCATGCGTATGAAGCAGTATGTGCCGCACGGAGTAATGAATGCAGTCTTTTCTTCATCTTCCTTGGCCATGAATATCTGGTGGTAACCTGAGTATGCATCAAGGAATGAAAGCAACTCACATCCGGCGGTGGAGTCAACAATTTGGTCAATACGCGGCAAGGGAAATGGATCCTTGGGACACGCTTTATTCACATCAGTGAAGTCTATACAAAGTCTCCACTTCCCATTGGCCTTGCGCACGACAACTGGATTGGCTAACCACGTAGGATGGATTACGCCTCTAACCAGGCCTGCCGCTTCCAACTTCTTTATCTCTTCGGCGATGAATTCTTGGCGCTCCACGGCTTGCTTCCTGACCTTCTGCTTGACGGGCCGCGCGTGAGGACAAACAGCAAGCTTGTGCTCAATTACCTTCCTGGGAACGCCGGGGATGTCAGACGGTTGCCATGCGAACACGTCGACATTCGCCCGTAGGAAGGCAACAAGCGCGCTTTCCTATTTGGGGTCGAGTGTAGCGCTGATGGTGAAGGTACCACCAGTGCCGTCCTCCTTCGCGGACACCTTCTTGGTTGCCGGTGGAGCTGCCATTCCTTTCTTACACTTGCCGGTGGAGCTCGATGGTGCGTCCTCGACGGCAGTGCAGCACTCCGAAGAGGTGCGTTTGCCGGAGTGGGCTCCAGAGCTCTTGCCGGACTTGGTCTTGGTCTTCCCCCCGGGAGCTTCAGCGGCAAGTGTTTTGCCATCTGCCGCGGCTGCTGCATCCCGGTAGATCTTGTCGGCGCAAATAAGCGCATCTTTTTGTCGCCGGGGACAGAGATGACGCTTATCGGCCCTGGCATCTTGAGCATATTGTACGTGTAGTGGGAAGCTGCCATGAACTTGGCGAGCGCGGGACGGCCAAGTATCCCATTGTACGGTAATGGGATATCGGCGACGTCGAACATGATCCTCTCCGTCCTGAAGTTGAGCTCCCCACCAAAGGTCACTGGCAGTGTAACCTTCCCCTTCGGCTTGCTTCTTCCCGGTTTGATTCCTTGGAACGTCCCGGTTTCTTCGAGCTCGCTGTCGGGGATCTGCAGTTTATTGATCACAGCGGAAGAGATCAAGTTGAGGCCGGCCCCGCCGTCAACCAACATCTTGGTGACCTTGAGGTTGCGGATAGTTGGTGAAACCAACATCGGCAAGCACCCGACCGCGGTTGTGCGGTCAGGGTGATCCTCAAGGTCGAAGATGATGGGCGTGCCGGACCATTTCAGGAGCCTGCGCGACTCGACGGGTGGCTCAGCTGCATTCACTTCCCGCACCCATTGCTTGAGTTGGCGGTGGGAAGTGTGCAGAAAGGCACCTCCATCGACGCACATGACTTCTGTGGCCTTCTGGAACCCCTGCTCGCTGTTGTCTCCTTCGTCCATATCCTCATCATCGTCCTCGTCTTCATCCTTGTCGCGGCCCCGGGGAGGTCTGTCTCCTTGCCGCTGCTTGGCCTTGCCGCGGCGTCCTCCCCGGCCATTGAACGGCCGCTTCTAGCTGGGCTCTCCTCCGCCTCCTTGGGCCTTCTCCTTGTCGCGACGCTCGTATTCAGCTTTCTGCTGCTCTACGAGGTACTCTACCCTTTTGCAGTTTTGGAGGTCGTGGCCCTTGGTGCGGTGGATCTTGCAGTACTGCTTGTCGGAGCCGTCCTGCTTGTCGGCTGCCGCTACAGGGGCGGGCTCCTTGCCGGAGCCGCCAGCCTGTGTCTTCTTGGCGGGAGCCTCCTTGCCGGACTGCTCGACAGCCAGCACTTCCTTGCTCTTCTTCTTTCTGTTGTTCCGTCGCCGGCCTTTCCTTGCCGGGGCGGCATCCTCACTGTCGCTCCCTCCTGCGCCAGTATCCTCTCCGGGGAGCCTCCTCCCCTCTTCAGCACGTGCACATTTGTCAGCCAGAGCGTAAAGCTCGCTGACGTCCCGGATCTTGGTCATGGCCATCTCTTCCCTCATCCGGCGGTTACGCACGTTCTGGTGGAACGTGCTGATAACCGCGGCAGGGTGGACATCGGGAATGTTGTGTTGCACACGGCTGAACCTCTGGATGTATTTGCGCAGGGATTCTCCTTAATTCTGGGATAGGATGTGGAGATCGCTCTCCTGACCGTGGGGTTTGTGGCCGCCTGTGAAGGCGCCGACAAACTGGTGGCACAGATCCGCCCACGAAGAAATGGAGTTCTCCGGCAAGTGCATAAGCCAAGACCTGACGTTTGGCTTAAGCACGAGCGGGAAGTAGTTGGCTAAGATCTTCTCGTCGCGTCCCCCGGCAGCCTGCACGGCAATGGTGTAGATGCTGAGGAACTCCGAGGGGTGTGTCTTGCCGTCGTACTTCTCGGGTACGTCGGGCTTGAAATTCTTCATGTTGGGCCACTGGACTTGCCGCAGCTCTCGGGTGAACGCAGGGCAGCCTGCCGCGTATGGCAAGTCGCCTGGTTCACCGGGCGCGTGCATGTCGACAGCGGTCCCAGCGCGCTGATCAGATTGCCTTCTTGCTTCTCGTCGACGCTCGATGCGGGTTCGAGCGTCCTCTTGTCGCCTGTCGTCGAGGACTTGGCGCTGATCGCGGCGAGCCCGCGGATCCGACGACGCCGTGGAGTCGTCGTCGACATTGATCCGGCGGGGCGGCGTTTTCTGCTTCCGCGGCGGGGAGTGCACGGTAGTTGCACCCCCGGCGGTCTTATCGCCATCGGCCTTCGCTTGGTCGACTTGCCGCGGCCATGAGGTTGCCGGCTGCTGCGGCGCATCGTTGTTGGCGAAGGCGATGAGGCTCTGGATCGTCGCCCTCCTGTCTTCGGCCTTGTCCGCCGCTGGAGGGAAGTCGAGGAGCAGCTGGTCCCTGGCCAGGGCTTCTGCTGGAGAGGAGGGAAACGGTGGCGAACGGTGTGAGGAGCGGGACACGCTCGGACTTCTAACCGCGTTAGAAGGAGCATGTTCCCGTCCCGGCGACCTCGCCTTGCTCGTGCCGGGGCGGTGGCCTTGAGCGTCACGTGACTCGCCGGCCTGGCCACGTCCCAGCAAGCGTATGGTACCTCCGGTACCACGTCGCTGCTGGTCTGGCACCTCCTGGGAGGGACGTGGTGCGTGCACGGACACCGAGGCCTTGGAGTTCGCCCGGTCGTCCGTCTTGTCCTTGGACTTGGTGGCGCCGTGGGTGTCCCCACCGGCGTCCACCCTTCCACCGGCGCCTCCCCCACCAACCGTCGGCTCTGGTGGTGGTGGGATTGACGCAGACGGGCCTCCAACCTCCGAAACCTTCTTCTTCGGAGGCATGTTGATGTAGCCGATGAAGTTGGAGAGGTTGATGAAGAATGCGCCCGCGCGAGCGCCGGATCAGGTTCGCACAACCTCGACGCCCCCTACCTGGCGCGCCAAAGATGTCGGGGGAAACTGTCCTCCCACGAGCACCTATGGGACCGGAGCCCCTTCTACGTTGCGGTAAGGGAGCGGAGGGAGCACGGAGAGCAGATCAAGGGGCACACGCGGGCAGTTTACCCAGGTTCGGGCCGCGATGACGCGTAAAACCCTACTCCTGCTTTGGTTGTATTTAGTTTTCGGAGCTCGGGAGCTTGAAGATCTACAGTACCAGCTACACCGAGCGTGGAGTGAGCAAGTTTCTGGAGTCCAACCCCCTCTACGTTGTGCATGGGCCTCCTTTTATAGCTCAAGGGGTCACCGACAAGCGCCAACGCAGAGGAGGGTAGAAGTGTAAATTTGGTGGTAGTTGTAACAGTGCATGAACAGTGTATGAACAGTGGTCTCCACCTAACCTTGACGGTGGGGGACAAGGGCATTTAATGCACGTCGCCGTCGACCCCAAAAGCGTCTGTCCATGCGTCTCCGTTCGCCACGGCGGTAGCCTCGTCACCGCGGCTCGCCAGCGTGTCCCTCAGGCTGCACAGCCATCTGCCACGCGCCCCTGGAAGGGCCCCAGGGTGACGCGTGGCCGAGTGAGCTGGAGCGCAGGCACACAGTGTGAACTTCCCCGGCAAACACCTTGCCGGGGCTGCTATCTTGCCGGGCCCGGAAGCTTGCCGCTTCCCGGGTCCTGCTGGGGCGCACGATGCGCCGCGGTGTATCTTTTGCGGTGTTATCCTTTGGCCTTCCTGGCGAGTACCTCTTGCCAGGGTCTTGTGCTGGAAAGATGTCTTTGAGCCTGGTGCGGCCTTCCCGGCAAGCTCCTCTTGCCGGGGTCTTGTCTTCTAACTTGAATACTTTTTCTTGAATGGCTTGAAGGAGTCTGGAGCGGGCCTCGGCAAGCGCGTGGTAAGCCCTGCCGCGGGAAGCTGCTACTGCTCATGCACAAGTTGGGGTACTAAGGCACCCCTATCTTAGTACACCGACAGGTTAACTATCTGATCTTCTATTAGGAGTATGTTATATTATGCAATGTGGTGCTCAGTTAACGTTTGGTTCATTTCTTGTGGTGTTTAGTTAACTATTTGGTTCAATTCTGCAATGCGATGTTCAATAGTTGTAGGTGCATTATGTTATTGTATACCATGTGTGGAATAAATTGAATTTGGTTGTAGTAAATACATGAGAAACAAATACAATTGCTATATTTCCATGTTGTCAAGCATCCTTGGTTTGGTTAACTGTCTGATTTTCTATTAGGAGTATGTTATATTATGCAATGTGGTACTCAGTTAATGTTTGGTTCATTTGCTGTGGTGCTTAGTTAACTACTTGGTTCAATTCTATGATGCGATGTCCAATTGTCGTGGGTAGAATTTTGTATTGTTTTGCATGTGAGGAATAAATCGAATTTGGTTGCACTTAATACATGAGAAACATATACAAGTGTTTTATTTCCTAGTTCTTAATCATGCTTGGTTTGGATAAATGGGTTTTCCATGTGGCTTGAATTAATCTAATGAATCTGCAATGTGCTTATTTTTCATCAACATATTTTATTGATAGCATGCGAACCCTTACTTAACCTCATGACTAAGTACCTTATATGTGTTGCATCGAAACAATGGGTAGCACTGAGGTTTACAATCGAGGTTAGCATGTACATGGTCCGTTGTCTAATAACACATTACTGTGCAATTGCAGGAACCATTCTAATATTTAGGTTTTTAACAATTTGGTCTTGCACATGTAGGTCCTGCTGTCAGAGGTTTCGACCCACTGTTTGACCCTTTTTGCATATGGGGAAATGAGTTATCCACGAATATCAATCAAATCAATAAACTCAGAAATATTGTTAGGATAAAGAAATTAGCGACAAAAAACAACAAGATCTATGTCGGCATAATGAAGAAGACATCAGTTCACTACAAGATGGTACTAACTATTATACCTTGCCTTTTTTATTCCTTTGCCCCATTTCCAATATAGAGAAGACATTTATGCACATCCTTGTTTTCAGGCCTTTCCAAAGCAGTTCACTGATGATTACCTTTCAAACCACCTCTATGGTCAGGAGGCGAGGAAGGTTTTCATACAACACCCATGGTTCAATATTGAAGTGTTCCTGAAGAGGACGAAGGACGGACGGTCAATCATCCACAGGCACTGGCCAAAGTTACAGAGACCTTCAACATGAATGAAGGCTCAATATTCGCCTTCCGCTTTAGTAGTTTTCCAGATGAGATGCATCTGTCTATATACCATCTATGATGCTAATTTCGAAAGGTTCTACATGTTGCTTGTGAAACTTGGTGGTGGTGCAGTTGTGTAATGGGGTAGCTGAGTGTTGAAGCTATATCATGTTGTACTCTGATGTATTTCAATTATGAAATTCTTTTTCCTTAATATGGAAAATAAATATATTATGTGCTTAATATGAATATCAATTAGATTAATAAATGGATTATTAATAATAGGGCAATTAGCCTGTTAATGGAGAATTAGCATGCTAATTGGGTTTTGCTATTGCAAACGGTATTCAAAAATACCGTGTGCGATGACCTCAGGCAACACATACAGTTTCTAGGAATAAACCGTGTTGGATCTCACACATGACATTCTCTTGAAAACTATTTGTGTTAGGCCAACTTGCGCAAATGTTTACCATATAAAAACTGTGTGTGATGCATTCAATAATGCAAACGATAAAATTGTTAATATCGTGTGCAATGGCAACGCTATCACAAATGATTTAACGGGAAAAAATTGTGTGATGTACCTGTGAATGGAAACATTTTCCTTGGAGCGACTGTGTGGGATGTACATATGAACGGAAACGTTTAGCGGGGGCTGGCTGTGTGGGATGTACTGACGGCTGGAAATGATTTCGCCTGTATAATTGTATTTTTTAGCACTATTGTACGTATAACCGTATGTGGTCGCTCGCTGGTCGCACACGACCTCATTTTGCCGAGCATGTGGGCCAGGAGGGCATATCCCGGATGGTTTCTGGGTCATGTGGGAAGGACTCCCCTATCGCCCAGACTCACTAGGCGATGGTTCCAAATGCCGTCGCGGAAAGGGGTTAAAAACCGTTTGTATAGCACCGACTCGTACTAGTGCATGTATATGATCTCTCTCTCCTCTCCATCATCTAACCTTTAGACGCACGTGCACACATGAAGAGCAGCGCGAGCTTGCCGTGGTGTTATTATAACTAAACAATGATAGGAAAATAGAAGGATCGCCTAGAACAAGAGACGTTGTGGCTGGTCGAGATGGGGCTAACCACACCTATCCTCCGTGCCATGTTAGCATGACGAAGCTGTCTGGCTAGTGGAGTGTTTTCGACCGACTGGCTGGGTCCCGAAGTCGAACCATAGGTAGTACGTCTGATATAGTATATTTTTACAAGCACATTTTTCCTTCGTGCCGAGACGTGGCACACCCTACCATGCAGTTTCTGGGTCCTCCCGGTGGTGCATGCATATTTTCTTCCTTGCCTAGACGTGGGATGCCCTACCGTGTGTTTTCTGGGTCCTCCTCTGTCGTAGCGCCGAAGCAAGTAAATGGGTCGTCAAATCACAAAATCCCACCTTTCCTGTCAAGTACATCAGTGAAGCTCGATGGCTAGCTAGTTGGGCTAGTGCGACCAATTAGCTATGCTGGCGCCACATTTGTTTTTTCACCGCTTTTTTCTCTCCTTGCCGGTAGGTAAATTTAAATATCCACCGCGGTGTTGCTCTGGTCTTTGGGCACGACAGGATTTTTATTTTTTTGATTGACGGGAGCAGGCAGGCCAACAATTAGTCATGATGACTCCGCGTGTAAAACCCACTGCTCCTTGATGTGAAAAGTCATCGACTGGTGTTTTCCCATGGTGAAAACCAAAAGATTCACCCCGCTCGTCGGTTGGCTCCCTCCGCCTTCCCATAGAATGCATTTCCTTTTAGCGGTACCGCCCCCTTTGCTTCCTCTTGATGCATCTTCCCTCTCCCCATTGCTTCTACCTGGTTCCATGGCGGAGCACCAGATCACGGTGTCTGAGGTGAGGCGCGTGTCATAGGAGCTCCTCGCCAAGGATGCATAGGTCAGTGCCAAGGATATGGAGCTCCATGAGCTGAAGGAGGATAGGAGTGACATGCTCCTACTTTACGTGCGGGAGTTCATGGAGCTTCAAAAGTGGCAGGCATCCACCACAAATATGCTCGAGGCGTTGGCGGTGTTGCAGCAAAAGGCGGGAGATACGATAGGCGGTCAGGTGAGCCAGCTGGAGCGCGAGCGGGCTGATCATGATGAGGTCTAGGATCGCCTCAACCACTTGGTGGACCATGTTGCCATGCACGTGTTGCGGACGCACGATGCCTACCGTCGTGCTAGCGCGACCATGCCAGTCGTCAGGGTAAACCCATTCGACCACCTTGTCAACTTCAACAAGCTGCGACTTCCTGACCTGATTTCCTTCTTCACCTATATCTCCGAGGAGCTGAGCCGTCTCCGCGTGATGGTGGGGCGGAACTGGACAAGGAGGGGTTGCGGGCTGCTGTCGCCGTTGTTGGGCGAATCCTCTCAGGGCTTCGTCACTAGAATCCATTCGTGCCATTGTAGGCTGTCTTTGATGAGCTAGCTCCCATTGACAGGGAGCGGGCTCTGTGGGTGGTGGCACCTGCATCACCAACGTTGTGCGCCTCGAGAAGCAAAGGGGCTTTGAAAGTGCAACTATCCCTGGGTGGTTTTGGTAATTCCTAACAACATATAGCTCAGTGAACTAATGCTCTTTCAAGATGATCATTTCAGAAAGTTCAATGATTGACATGGCATGGACTAGGAATGTGGACCCAGCAAAATTCTAAGGACACATATTAGCTCAAGCTGAAGACTCTACATTTACATTTTAGTGATCCAAGATCACATTGAGTCCATAGGAAAAGCCAATACTATTAAAAGGGGATGACGTGTTGCTTAATGGCTTGCTTGCTCAAACTGCTTAGTGATATGCTCCAAAAACCTCAACCACTTTCTCATATCCACATATGTCCCAAACAAAAAGTCAAACTCGGTCCCACCGATTTGATCTATCCAGCGCCACCGAGTTCATTTGACATAGCCATAGCCAAAAACCCTAATCAGTTTGGTCTCACCGATAGGGATCTCGGTCTCACCGAGATGGGATTGCAAGCTCTCTGTTTCCCTTCATAACGTTTCGGTCTAACCGAAGTGAGCGATCGGTCCCACCGAGTTCGCAATACAAACTCTTTGTTTCCTTTTTGTAACGTTTCGGTCTCACCGAAATGAGCAAATCGGTCTCACCGAAATGAGCGAATCGGTCCCACCGAGTTTGCCTGACTAACTCTTTGTTTGCCTATTACAGAAATCGGTCTCACCGAGTTGATGTGACTGGTCTCACCGGGATTACGTTGTGCCCTAACCCTAATGAAATCGGTCCCACCGAGTTGATCATGTCGGTCCCACCGAAGAGTCTAATGTTCACATTTTGAACTAAACCGGTCCGACCGAGTTTCATCATTTGGTCCCACCGAGTTGCGTAAATTGTGTGTAACGGTTAGATTTTGTGTGGAGGCTATATATACCCCTCCACCCACTCTTCATTCATGCAGAGAGCCATCAGAACGTGCCTACACTGCCATTACTCACTTTCTGAGAGAGAACCACCTACTCATGTGTTGAGGCCAAAATATTCCAATCCTACCATATGAATCTTGATCTCTAGCCTTCCCCAAGTTGCTTTCCACTCAAATCTTCTTTCCGCCATATCCAAATATGTGAGAGAGATTTGAGTGTTGGGGAGACTATCATTTGAAGCACAAGAGCAAGGAGTTCATCATCAACACTCCATCTATTACCTTTTGGAGAGTGGTGTCTCCTAGATTCGTTAGGTGTCACTTGGGAGCCTCCGACAAGATTGTGAAGTTGAACCAAGGAGTTTGTAAGGGCAAGGGAATGGCCTACTTCGTGAAGATCTACCCTAGTGAGGCTAGTCCTTCGTGGGAGATGGCCATGGTGGGATAGACAGGGTTGCTTCTTCGCGGACCCTTTGTGGGTGGAGCCCTCCATGGACTCGCGTAGCCGTTACCCTTCCTGGGTTGAATTCTCCATCAACATGGATGTATGATAGCACCACCTATTGGAACCAAGCTAAAAACATCCGTGTCTCCACTTGCGTTTGCACTCTCCGAGCCCCTCCATTTCCTTCATATGCAATGATTTACTTTCTGCTGCTACAACTCTCGAATTGCATGTGTAGGAAGATTGCTTGACTTGTGCTAAATTGCTAAAAACTATCAAAACAATAAATTGTGAAAAGGCTAAGTTTTTATTTGGTCAAGTAGTCTAATCACCCCCCATCTAGACATACTTTTGATCCTACAAGTGGTATCAGAGCTTTGGTGTACATTTGCCTTGATTTCCATAGCTTTGGTGATCATAGCCTTGGTTTCACAACATAGGAGAGTATGGCGTCTAGCGAGGGAAGTTACCACCGTAGAGGTCCTTACTTTGATGGTACATATTTTGCTAGTTGGAAACATAAGATGAAAATGCATATTCTTGGACATAACCCAGCCGTTTGGGCTATTGTGTGAATTGGTTTGCAAGGTGAATTCTTCGATGGGAAGGAACCAAATCGTGAAGCCTCCGCTGAAGAATTGAAGGTGTTGCAATACAATGCTCAAGCTTGCGATATCCTCTTCAATGGATTGTGTCCCAAAGAATTCAACAAAATCAGCCGTCTTGAGAATGCGAAGGAAATTTGGGATACTTTGATTGATATGCACGAAGCTACCGACTCCGTCAAGGAATCCAAGTTGGATGTGCTTCAAAGTCAACTTGACAAGTTCAAGATGAAGGATGGTGAAGGTGTCGCTGAAATGTACTCTAGGCTTGCTCTCATCACAAATGAGATAGTTGACTTAGGAAGCGAAGAAATGACCGATAGATTCATCATCAAGAAAATCCTAAGAGCCTTGGATGGAAAATATGACACCATATGCACAATGATCCAAATGATGCCCAATTACAAAGATATCAAGCCAATGGAAGTCAATGGAAGAATTGTTGCTCATGAGATGTCACTCAATGATAAAGATGTTGGGGAACGTAGCAGAATTCAAAAAAATTCTACGCTTTCACCAAGATCCAACTAAGGAGACATCTAGCAACGAGCAAATAAGAGTGCATCTACATACCGTTATGTAGATCGTGAGCGGAAGCTTTCGAAGAAGCGAGGATGAAGTAGTCGTACTCTTCTCGTTCTTCGTCACCGATGATCTAGCGCCGAACGTACGGCACCTCCGCGTTCAACACACGTACGGTGCAGCAATGTCACCTCCTTCTTGATCCAGCAAGGGGGGGAGGAGAGGTCGTCGGAGATCCAGCAGCACGATGGCGTGGTGGTGGATGCAGTGGAGAATCCTGCAGGGCTTCGCCGGCGCCCTGCGGAGGGAGTATGAGGTGTGACGGGAGGGGGAGAGGCGCCAGGGGCAAATGTGTGGCTGCCCTCTCCCCCCCCCCACATATATATATAGGGGGCCAGGGGGGTGCGCCGGCCCTGCAGATCCCATCTGAAGGGTGGGGCGGCGGCCAGGGGGGGATTCTTGCCCCCCAAGGCAAGGTGGCGCCCCCTCTCCCCTAGGGTTTCAACCCTAGGCGCATGGGGAGGAGGGCCCATGTGGTGCGCCAGCCCACCAGGGCTGGCCACTTCCCCTTTGCGGCCTAGGGGCCCCACCTAGATGGGTGGCCCCACCCGGTGGACCCCCTGGACCCCTCCGGTGGTCCCGGGACACTCCCGGTGACCCCGGAGATCACCCAATGGCCGGAACTGGACTTCCTATATATCATTCTTTACCTCCGAACCATTCCGGAACACCTCGTGACGTCCGGGATCTCATCCGGGACTCCGAACAACTTTCGGGTTTCCACGTGCATGTATCTCTACGACCCTAGCGTTACCGAACCTTAAGTGTGTAGACCCTACGGGTTCGGGAGACACGCAGACATGACCGAGACGACTCTCCGGTCAATAACCAACAGCGGGATCTAGATACCCATGTTGTTTCCCACGTGTTCCTCGATGATCTTCATCGGATGAACCACCGTGCCAAGGATTCACTCAATCCCGTATGTTATTCCCTTTGTCCATCGGTACGGTACTTGCCCGAGATTCGATCGTCGGTATTCCCGATACCTTGTTCAATCTCATCATGGCAAGTCTCTTTACTCGATCCGTAATCCATCATCCCGTGACTAACTCCTTAGTCACTTTGAGCTCATTATGATGATGTCCAATCGAGTGGGCCCAGAGGAACCTCTCCGTCATACGGAGTGACAATATCCCAGTCTCGGTTCGTACCAACCCAACAGACACTTTCAGTGATACCCGATGCGTACCTTTATCGCCACCCAGTTACGTTGTGACGTTTGGCACACCCAAAGTATTCCTACGGTATCTGGGAGTTGAACAACCTCATGGTCGAAGGAATAAATACTTGACACCGAAAAGCTTATGCATTACGAACTATACGATCTCGTGCTATGCTCATGATTGGGTCTTGTCCATCACATCATTCTCCTAATGATGTGATCCCGTTATCACTGACATCCTATGTCCATGGTCAGGAAACCGTGACCATCTGTTGATCAACGAACTGGTAACTAGAGGCTTACCAGGGACTCATTGTGGTCTATGTTCACACATGTATCGCTGTTTCCGTACAATACAATTCAAGCATGAATAACAGACGATTATCATGAACAAGGAAATATAATAATAATACTTTTATTATTGCCTCTAGGGCATATTTCCAACAGTCTCCCACTTGCACTAGAGTCAATAATCTAGTTACATTGTGATGAATCGAACACCCATAGAGTTCTGGTGTTGATCATGTTTTTCCCGTGGAAGAGGTTTAGTCAACGGGTCTGCGACATTCATTTCCGTATGCACTTTACAAATATCTATATCTCCATCTTGAACATAATTCCGGATGGAGTTGAAACGGTGCTTGATGTGCTTGGTCTTCTTGTGAAACCTGGGCTCCTTGGTAATAGCAATAGCACCAGTGTTGTCACAGAAGAGAGTCATCGGGCTTGACGCGCTTGGAATGACTCCTAGGTCAGTGATGACCTCCTTCATCCAGACTCCTTCCTGTGCTGCTTCGGAAGCAGCTATGTACTCCGCTTCACATGTAGATGCTGCCACGACGCATTGCTTGCAACTGCACCAGCTGACTTCCCAACCATTCAAAATATACACGTATCCGGTTTGAGACTTAGAGTCATCCAGATCTGTGTCGAAGCTAGCATCGACGTAACCCTTTACGACGAGCTCTTCGTCACCTCCATAAACGAGAAACATATCCTTAGTCCTTTTCAGGTACTTCAGGATGTTCTTGACCGCTGTCCAGTGTTCCATACCGGGATCACTTTGGTACCTCCCTACCAAACTTATGGCAAGGTTCACATCAGGTCTGGTACACAGCATGGCATACCTGATAGAACCTATGGCCGAGGCATAGGGAATGACGCTCATCTTTTCTCTATCTTCTGCCGTGGTCGGCGACTAAGCCTTACTCAATCTCATACCTTGCAAAACAGGCAAGAACCCCTTCTTGGACTGATCCATATTAAACTTTTTCAATATCTTATCAAGGTATGTGCTTTGTGAAATACCAATGAGGCGTCTTGATCTATCTCTATAGATTTTGATGCCTAATATGTAAGCAGCTTCTCCAAGGTCCTTCATTGAAAAACTTTTATTCAAGTAGGCCTTTACATTTTCCAAGAATTCTATATCATTTCCCATCAGCAATATGTCATCCACATATAATATGAGAAATGCCACAGAGCTCCCACTCACTTTCTTGTAAATACAGGCTTCTCGATAAGTCTGTATAAAGCCAAACGCTTTGATCACATCATTAAAGCGAATATTCCAACTCCGAGATGCTTGCACCAGCCCGTAAATCGAGCGCTGGAGCTTGCATACCTTGTTAGCGTTCTCTGGATCGACAAAACCTTCCGGCTGCATCATATACAACTCTTCCTTGCGGAAGCCATTAAGGAATGCTGTTTTGACGTCCATTTGTCATATCTCATAATCATAGAATGCGGCAATAGCTAACATGATTTGGACTGACTTCAGCATCGCTACAGGAGAGAAAGTCTCGTCGTAGTCAATCCCTTGAACTTGTCGATAACCCTTAGCGACAAGCCAAGCCTTATAGATGGTCACATTACCATCCGCGTCTGTCTTCTTCTTAAATATCCATTTGTTTTCTATGGCGTGCCTATCATCAGGCAAGTCCACCAAAGTCCATACTTTGTTTTCATACATGGATTCTATCTCGGATTTCATGGCTCCAAGCCATTTATTGGAATCCGGGCCCGCCATCGCTTCTTCATAGTTCGAAGGTTCACCGTTGTCTAACAACATGATTTCCAGGACAGGGTTGCCGTACCACTCTGGTGCGGAACGTGCCCTTGTGGACCTTCGAAATTCAGTAGTAACTTGATATGTTTCTTCATGATCATTATCATTAACTTCCTCCCTTGTCGGTGCAGGCACCTCAGGAACAATTTCCTGCGCTGCGCTACTTTCCGGTTCGGGAGGGGTGACTGTCACCTCATCAAGTTCTACTTTCCTCCCACTCACTTCTTTCGAGAGAAACTCTTTCTCCAGAAAGCATCCATTCTTGGCAAAAAATACTTTGCCCTCGGATCTGTGGTAGAAGGTGTACCCAATCGTTTCCTTTGGGTATCCTATGAAGACGCATTTTTCCTATTTGGGTTCGAGCTTTTCAGGTTGAAGTTTCTTGACATAAGCATCGCAACCCCAAACTTTTAGAAACGACAGCTTCGGTTTCTTGCCAAACCAAAGTTCATACGGAGTCGTCTCAACGGATTTCGACGGAGCCCTATTTAAAGTGAATGCGGCAGTCTCTAAAGCATAACCCCAAAAAGATAGCGGTAAATCGGTGAGGGACATCATAGATCGCACCATGTCCAACAGAGTACGATTTCGACGTTCGGACACACCATTATATTAAGGTGTTCCGGGCGGTGTCAATTCTGAAATAATTCCACAGTTCCTAAGGTGCGTGCCAAATTCATGACTTAAATATTCACCCCCACGATCTGATTGTAAGAACTTTATTTTTCTGTCATGTTGATTCTCAACCTCATTCTGAAATTCCTTGAAATTTTCAAAGGTCTCAGACTTGTGCTTCATCAAGTAGATATACCCATATCTACTCAAGTCATCCGTGAGGGTGAGAACATAACGATAACCTCCGAGAGCCTCAACACTCATTGGACCGCACACATCGGTATGTATGATTTCCAACAAGTTGGTTGCTCGCTCCATAGTTCCGGAGAACGGAGTCTTGGTCATCTTGCCCAATAGGCATGGTTCGCACATGTCAAATGATTCATAATCAAGAGACTCTAGAAGTCCATCTGAATGGAGCTTCTTCATACGGTTGACACCAATATGACAAAGGCGGCAATGCCACAAGTATGTGGGACTATCATTATCAACTTTACATCTTTTGGCATCTACACTATGAATATGTGTATCATCACGTTCGAGATTCATCAAAAATAAACCATTGACCAGCGGGGCATGACCATAAAACATATCTCTCAAATAAATATAACAACCATTATTCTCCGATTTTAAAGAGTAGCCATCTCGCATAAGACGAGATCCAGATACAATGTTCATGCTCAAAGCTGGTACTAAATAACAATTATTAAGGTTTAAAACTAATCCCGAGGGTAGATGTAGAGGTAGCATGCCGACGGCGATCAGATCGACCTTGGAACCATTCCCGACGCGCATCGTCACCTCATCCTTCGCCAGTCTCCGCTTATTCCGCAGGTCCTGTTTTGAGTTACAAATGTGAGCAACCGCACCGGTATCAAATACCCAGGAGCTACTACGAGCGCTGGTAAGGTACACATCAATAACATGTATATCACATATACCTTTAACGTTGCCGGCCTTCTTGTCTACTAAGTATTTGGGGCAATTCCGCTTCCAGTGACCCGTTCCCTTGCAATAAAAGCACTCTGTCTCAGGCTTGGGTCCATGCTTTGGCTTCCTCCCGGTAACTGGCTTACCGGGCGCGGCAACTCCCTTGCCGTCCTTCTTGAAGTTCTTCTTACCCTTGCCTTTCTTGAACTTAGTGGTTTTATTGACCATCAACACTTGATGTTCTTTCTTGATGTCCACCTCCGCTGATTTCAGCATCGAATACACCTCGGGAATGGACTTCTCCATCCCCTGCATATTGAAGTTTAACACGAAGCTCTTGAAGCTTGGTGGGAGCGACTGGAGGATTCTGTCAACGACCGCTTCATCTGGGAGATTCATTCCCAGCTGAGACAAGCGGTTGTGCAATCCAGAAATCTTGAGGATGTGCTCATTGACAGAACTGTTTTCCTCCATCTTACAGCTGTAGAATGAGTCGGAGACGTCATATCTCTCGACTCGGGCATGAGCTTGGAAAACCATTTTCAGCTCTTTGAACATCTCATATGCTCCGTGGTTCTCAAAACATTTTTGGAGCCCCGACTCTAAGCTTCAAAGCATGCCGCACTGAACCAGGGAGTAATCATCACTACGCGACTGCCAGACGTTCAAAATGTCTTGGGTCGCATCGGGACCGGGTGCATCACCTAGCGGTGCTTCAAGGACATATGATCTCTTGGCAGCTATGAGGATAATCCTCAGGTTATGGACCCAATCCGTATAGTTGCTACCATCGTCTTTCAGCTTGGTTTTCTCTAGGAACGCGTTGAAGTTGAGGGAAACTTGAGCGTGGGCCATTTGATCTACAAGAGATATTGTAAAGAAGTTAGACTAAGTTCATGATAATTAAGTTCATCTTAATCAAATTTTAATGAACTCCGACTCAGAATGACACCTCTCTAGTCATCTAAGTGATACACGATCCGAATCGACTAGCCCGTGTCCGATCATCACGTGAGACGGACTAGTCATCAACGGTGAACATCTTCATGTTGATCGTATATTCTATACGACTCGTGTTCGACCTTTCGGTCTTCCGTGTTCCGAGACCATGTCTGCACATGCTAGGCTCGTCAAGTGAACCCTAAGTGTATTGCGTGTGTAAATCTGGCTTACACCCATTGTATGCGAACGTTAGAACCTATCACACCCGATCATCACGTGGTGCTTCGGAACAACGAACTTTAGCAACGGTGCACAGTTAGGGGGAACACAATTCTTGAAATTTCTAGTGAGAGATCATCTTATTTACTACCGTCGTTCTAAGTAAACAAGATGCATAAACATGATAAACATCACATGCAATCAATTAAAGTGACATGATATGGCCAATATCATCTTGCTTCTTGGATCTCCATCTTCGGGGCACCATGATCATCTTGTCACCGGCTCGACACCATGATCTTCATCATCGTGATCTCCATCATCGTGTCTTGAAGAAGTCGTCACGCCAACTATTAATTCTACTACTATGGCTAACGTTTAGCAATGAAGTAAAGTAATTACATAGCGTTAATTCAGTGACACGCAGGTCATACAATAATTAAGACAACTCCTATGGCTCCTGCCGGTTGTCAAGTTCATCGACATGCAAGTCGTGATTCCCTATTACAAGAACATGATCAATCTCATACATAACATATATCATTCATCACATCTTCTTTTGGCCATACCACGTCACATAGCACATGCTACAAAAACAAGTTAGACGTCCTCTAATTGTTGTTGCAAGTTTTTACGTGGCTTCTATAGGTTTTCTAGCAAGAACGTTTCTTACCTACGCCAAAACCACAACGTGATTTGTCAATTTCTATTTACCCTTCATAAGGACCCTGTTCATCGAATCCGATCCAACTAAAGTAGGAGAGACAGACACCCGCCAGCCACCTTATGCAACTAGTGCATGTCTGTCGGTGGAACCAGTCTCACGTAAGCGTACGTGTAAAGTCGGTCCGGGCCGCTTCATCCCACAATACCGCCGAATCAAAATTGACTAGTAACGGCAAGAAATTTGAACAAACTCAAACGCCCACAACTGCTTTGTGTTCTACTCGTGCAAGATGCTACGCATAAGACCTAGCTCAGATGCCACTGTTGGAGAACGTAGCAGAATTCAAAAAAATCCTACGCTTTCACCAAGATCCAACTAAGGAGACATCTAGCAACGAGCAAATAAGAGTGCATCTACATACCATTATGTAGATCGCGAGCGGAAGCTTTCTAAGAAGCGAGGATGAAGTAGTCGTACTCTTCTCGTTCTTCGTCACCGATGATCTAGCGCCGAACGTACGGCACCTCCGCGTTCAACACACGTCTGGTGCAGCAACGTCACCTCCTTCTTGATCCAGCAAGGGGGGAGGCGAGGTCGTCGGAGATCCAGCAGCACGACGGCGTGGTGGTGGATGAAGTGGAGAATCCTGTAGGGCTTCGCCGGCTCCTTGCGGAGGGAGTATGAGGTGTGACGGGAGGGGGAGAGGCACCAGGGGGAAGGGTGCGGCTGCCCTCTCCCCCCCCACATATATATAGGGGGCCAGGGGGGGTGCGCCGGCCCTGCAGATCCCATCTGCAGGGTGGGGCGGCGGCCAGGGGGGGATTCTTGCCCCCCAAGGCAAGGTGGCGCCCCCTCCCCCCTAGGGTTTCAACCCTAGGCGCATGGGGAGGAGGGCCCATGTGGTGCACCAGCCCACCAGGACTGGCCACTTCCCTTTGCAGCCTAGGGGCCCCACCGGGATGCGTGGCCCCACCCGATGGACCCCGGGACCCCTCCGGTGGTCCCGGGACACTCCCGGTGACCCCGGAGATCACCCGATGGCCGAAACTGGACTTCATATATATCATTCTTTACCTCCGAACCATTCTGGAACTCCTCGTGACGTCCGGGATCTCATCCGGGACTCCGAACAACTTTCGGGTTTCCACGTGCATGTATCTCTACGACCCTAGCGTTACCGAACCTTAAGTGTGTAGACCCTACGGGTTCGGGAGACACGCAGACATGACCGAGACCACTCTCCGGTCAATAACCAACAGCGGGATCTAGATACCCATGTTGGTTCCCACGTGTTCCTCGATGATCTTCATCGGATGAACCACCGTGTCAAGGATTCACTCAATCCCGTATGTTATTCCCTTTGTCCATCGGTACGGTACTTGCCCGAGATTCATCGTCGGTATTCCTGATACCTTGTTCAATCTCGTCATGGCAAGTCTCTTTACTCGATACGTAATCCATCATCCCGTGACTAACTCCTTAGTCACTTTGAGCTCATTATGATGATGTCCTACCGAGTGGGCCCAGAGGAACCTCTCCGTCATACGGAGTGACAATATCCCAGTCTCGGTTCGTACCAACCCAACAGGCACTTTCGGTGATACCCGATGCGTACCTTTATCGCCACCCAGTTACGTTGTAACGTTTGGCACACCCAAAGTATTCCTACGGTATCCGGGAGTTGTACAACCTCATGGTCTAAGGAATAAATACTTGACACCGAAAAGCTTATGCATTACGAACTATACGATCTCGTGCTATGCTCAGGATTGGGTCTTGTCCATCACATCATTCTCCTAATGATGTGATCCCGTTATCACTGACATCCTATGTCCATGGTCAGGAAACCGTGACCATCTGTTGATCAACGAACTGGTAACTAGAGGCTTACCAGGGACTCATTGTGGTCTATGTATTCACACATGTATCGTTGTTTTCGTACAATACAATTCAAGCATGAATAACAGACGATTATCATGAACAAGGAAATATAATAATAATACTTTTATTATTGCCTCTAGGGCATATTTCCAACAAAAGAAGAGCTTCACAACAAGTCTAGTGGTGCTTACAAAGCCTCATGTGATGCTCCTACATAATCGAGTGAGAAACAAGTCTTCAATGAGGAATTGAGTTTAATGGTGAAGAACTTTAACAAGTTATACAAGAGTAGAAGCAACGAAAGAAGTTGCAAGTCAAGGTCCTACAATGACAAAAGATCTTCTAGTCGTGAATGCAATTGCTACAACTGTAGGAGGCCTGGACACTACTCAAATGAGTGTACAGCTCCCCACGAAATAAGAGAAGACTCACCTAAAAGGAGAAGTATAAGAGAAGAATCATCACCAAGAGATATAAGGGTTAGAGATGATCGTTATGAACGAAGACCCTCTCGTAGAAGCAAGGATTCAGAAAGGAAGGACAAATCATCAAGGATCTATACAAGACGAAGACATCAAGCTCATGTTGGTGAATGGGTATCCGGTTCCGACTCCGATAACTACTCCGAGAGAAGCTATCACTCCAACTCAGAAGATACTCCAGATGAAGGTGTTGCCAGAATTGCTCTTGTATCATCCAACTCCTATGACATATTTGACTCACCAAATGAAGGAATTGGAAGAGGCTTCATGGCTAAAGGCCCTAAGTTATCACACCCGAGTATCTTGATTTCAATAGTGATGAAGATGATTTGCTAGGTGATGATGATTTGCTTGTTGGTAGCAATAGTGATGAAACCTATGATGAAATTGCTACTAATCATGCTAATCAAGATAAAACGAATGACAATGATAAGGAGAAGATTGATCGTCTAACTAAAGAATTAAACACTCTCAAGTTAGCTCATGAAACTACCTTAGAGGATCATCGAGAACTTTTGAGGACTCATGAGAAGCTATGCTTTGAAAAGCTCAATCTAGAGCAAGAGCATGAGTTCTTAAAAGCAATCAATGATGATCTTTGTAAGAAAAGTACTTCTTACATTGCAAAGCGTTTACTCTTGTCTAATTACATGCCATAAGTAAAATCTAGCAATATGAGCACGAAAGACTCTTCCTCTAGTAGTAACAATAATCATGATAAAACAAATGTTGTTGCTTCTAGTAGTTCTATTGATTACACTAATGATTCTCTTAGCTAAGTTACACTTGAGCAAGAAAATAGCTTATTGAAGGGAATTATAGAGAAAGGTGTTTATAAGAGCCTTGCCGGGAGTAAGAAATTCATGGAAATTGTACGCAAGCAAGGAAGGCACCGGAAGAATCAATGTGTTGGTTTTGAACGAAAGTTCAATGCCAATGGAGTTGAGTGGTAAGAAGATCAATACCCCGAGACAAATTTTGTTCCTCAACAAGAGAAGTATGATCCTACTTCCTTCAAGGTGACACAAGCCTAAGATGATCTTCCACCACAAGACCACAAGCTAAAGGGCAAGGACAATCTTCAAGAAGAGACTGATGGATTTGAAGAAGATCCTAAGGCCTTGGTCAAGTGGGTTCCCAGGACTACTTCAAGTTCTACTTCATCAAGTACATCTACAACTCCAAGGATTCCCATCAAGATGGTGTGGATCCCGAAGAAGAAGAACTAGGGAGTTCTTGAGGGTGACTCTGCCAACATACTTCACTCTTATTCATATTGGCCAGGACAAGTGCAATCATCTTTCTCATCTTGCACTAGTTCAAGGAGTCACAAACCCTCTTGTTGGTAAGACAAGGGACAAGGTAACCTAATGCTTTCATGGACATCATCTTGTGTGCAATTCACTCTATGTCCATGGATATCTATGTTTGTTCCATGTGGGACTAACCCATGTTGGTATTGATAGTGCAACTCACTCCAATGGATTGCTCCTAATGATCTACATCAACATTTAGCATCTGCATCTTCAACACCTACATGAAGTCATCATCGACAAAATCTAAGGTTAGTTCATCCCTCTTAGGGCGGATATCACATCTAGGGGGAGCTTTACTCTAAAGATTGAGCTAAAGCAACTCTAATGGTGTGAACACAACAATGTTTTATGTAAAAGTGGCAACCCCACTTGTGCTTAAACGATGAGTATGACCTATGATCAAATGTTCTCATTTGACTTCTAAGTCAATATACTCATATATAGATGACCTAGTCATCGCTAATTGCTTGATAGATGCTAGAGAGTTTGTGCATGCTTTGCCACATGTTTCATTTTGCTATCTTATTATGTGAGCATGTTGAGTCCTTATTTTTCTCATTCGAGGACATCCATTTGTTGCTTTGATTGTTTGGCTGTCTTCTTTTGCCAAATGGATGGACAAGAATGCATAAGAACCTCCTCTAGTTATCTATCCTTTTCTTGTCTCAAGCTCTATTCATGCTACATCACAAAGTTTGATCAAGTCAGATTTGAACCACTCTAAGTGAGGAGCACTTGGAGTCTCTGATTCGTCATGGACTTAAACTTCCAAAACCTCTTAGTGCATTTCGGTCTGACCGATTCTTTCCTTTCGGTCAAACCAAGTTCGCTGAGTTGATCTAGGTTTTCAATCCCGGTGCAACCGATTAGAGCAATTCGGTCTCACCGAGTTGCAGTAACTGCAAGTAGGTTTGCATCTCGGTGCCACCGAGTCGTTCCACTCGGTCACACCGACAGAGTTTGGTTATATATACCCATGGGCCAAAACTTGGAAAGTTTTCCAAATTATTTCGCCCATGCCTATCCAGCTCTGCCGTATCGTGGTCTCCGGTTTGTCCTCTCGTCGCTAGCGACCTCCCGCCGTTGTGTTACACCCAGAGACCGATGCGCCAGGTGTCTTCCAGTTATTCATCGTCATTGCCATGTTATATGTTTGTGTGTTGCACTTTGCCATGTCATCATGTGCTTGTCATCATCATGTTTTCAAAACTTGCATCCGTCCGAGTACGCAAGTCTTCTCCGTTGTCCGTTCTAAGCCCAGACACACTCGCACGCGCCCCCGACACCTTCAAAACCTTGTTTTGTAAGTGGCTGGAAAATGTTCTCAGAATGGGATGAAACTTGGAGTGTGGTCTTATTATAGTGTAGGTAGACCGCCTGTCAAATTTCGAAGCATTCGGAGTCTGTTTGATGTCCCAGCAGTTAACCGCGTTAACCACTAGAAGCACTTTCTCTTTTAGCCCAGCACCCCTCCACAACAGCCCACTAGTCCATCCAAACCCCCTCCATGCTCTTCGCCGTTGGATCACAATCGCGTGGCCGAAAACCGCACCTCATTTAGACTCTCCTAGCTCCCTCTACCTATATATTAGTCTCCCCCTTCTCAAATCATGGGTAAAAACCCTAGCTCCCTCCTCCTCGTGTCGTTGGTCACGTTCGACCACCGCCGGACACATCCGCGCCGCCGCTCCCAACCATTCAGAGGCCGCCGCATCAGCACCCCTGCCCACTTTGCCGCCGAGGCCCGACGAGCCCATCGTGAGCCCGCTGGGACCTTCCGCCACCGCCCGCGCGAGCCTGTGTCCCCGCGCCACCTCCCGTCTCTGCTTCCTCCATCGCCCCGCCGCCTCGCGTTCCCACCGGAGCCGACCCCACCGGGGACCGCCGCCTCACCGGAGTGCTCGGCCCCGACCAGGCCGGACCAGGTCCGCCTCCCCCTTGCCTTTGTCACCTCGTCGTGGCCGCTGAAGGACCGACAGCAGCTAGATCCGCCCCGTCCCCGCCGGATTGGACCGTCACCGGCGATCTGCCCCTGCCGGCCAGATCCGGAGAGCCCGGATCGAAGCCCCCATCGCTGCACCGCCGTCTGCCGTCTTCGGCGCTCGTCGCCTCCCTAGCGCCGGCGTCGTCCCTGCCTACCTCCCTCGATCAAGTGGGGACCGAGGAGGAGGACGGTCGAGCGCCGCCGCTCCCCTCCAGCCGGCCCACGACCATGCTGGCCCGGCCCAGCTCCTCGTGTGGGCTGCGGCCCAGCCAGCCTCCCAGCCGGCCTGTTCTGCCCCCTCTGTCCTGGGTCGAGCCCACTCGGTGAGCAACACCTATCCCTCGCCCCGTGCGCATTATAGCTAAATGAAGCTCACTCTGTTTTCTGACAAAAAACGGCTAAGTACCCAGTTTTCTTATATTCATCATGACATGTTTGACTGCTTGTATCTTGGTGCTCGATGATCCAAATTGAGTGAATAATATATCAAAATGTTCATCTCTCTGTGCTCTACATGATGGTGGTGTTTGCATTCATGTTGGGCTGCATTTTGCCATGTTTATCTCTGTTGCAAAAGTGTATGTTGCTATTAAGTGCTGAAAACTAATGAAACTTGCTGATTTGTCTTTTTCATATCTTTATGTATGATTTTTGTTTGAGCTTAATGTCAACATGTGTTAGGAGCAAAATCATGCCATATTTGTTGTGGTGCAATCCACTTTTTGTGATATGCTTTGTGGTGAGTGCAACAAGCTTGTAAAGTGGCATACTCATTGTTTGTTGTTTCTTGAGACTTGTTAAAAACTGCTAAGTCTGAAACTGTCATATTGTGATGCCGTGTTTGTTTGTTGCCCCAGTCATATCCATGCATGTTTCGGAATGTCCAATGACCATGTCTTGATGTCCATCTTATGCTCTATCCATCCATGCCCTTGTTTACAATTATAGGTTGTTGTAGCTTGTCTCTTTCTTGCTCTCAAATTGCTATAAAATGTTTCTGTCAGCCTGTTATCAGTAAGTTCAATTTTGCCATGTGAATAGCTAGTGTTCTATGCATCCTATGACCATGTTCTTGCCATTAGTAGCTTCATAAATATGTCTTGTTGCTATTAGTTATTTTTGCATGCCATGATAAACTTTGAGATGAGTTGGATAAGCTTGCAAACATGCCTACTTGTTGTTGTTGCTGCCATGTTCATTTTATTTCACTAAGTTTGTGATACTTTTATCATTTGCAATCTTGCCATGATGTTTTGAGCATGTTCTAGTGGTGTTTGGTAGTAGCTCAGTGATCATGCTTGTAGTACTTGACATGTACATGCTTGCCATGCCCTTTGATGCCATGAAATGTTCCTGTAGCATGTTGTTTTGATGTCAACTATATGCCTACTTGTTGTTTTGGACAGTTTGTGCCTCAAACTAATTCCATGTTTATGTGATGAACCGTTGCTCCATTTTGAGCGTGCTCTATATGAAACTTGCTTGTTTTTTCATGTAGATGCATCATATCATGGTTTATATATGTTTGGAGTGTCTTTGCTTGTTGTTTGAATGCATCTTGCATCTTTGCCATGCTTAACTTGTTTTGCTCATATCTTCTAGGCCGTAACTCCGATTTAAATGAACTTTATATGCAACTTGACTAGAATTTCGAGTAGATCATCATGGTGCATGTTAACTTGCTGTTTAACTAATTTATCTTAAGGTTTGGTCAGATCTGGACCAATTTCGAAATTTGCATATGAGGACTTACCGGAATTGTTATATGTTGTTTCCGGCCTCATTTAAAATTGCTTTGTGTGATGTTCTTGTATGCTTCATCTCTTGCCATGTGTTTCATCATGTAGCCTTGTCATACATCATATTTGGTTGAGCATCTTGTCTTGTTTATGTGTTGGGTGTTTACCGTGTTGCTTGCTTCTTCTCGTTAGTGCTTGTTTCGTTGCGATTGTGAGGATTCGTTCGACTACGCTTGGTTCGTCTTTGTGGCTTGTTCTTCGTCTTCTTCATGGACTCATTTTTCTTCCTTACGGGATTTCAGGCCAGATGACCGTCACCTTGAATCTCATTACTATCATTGCCATGCTAGTTGTCTCGATGCTATCGCTATATGTGGCGCTACCTATCTATTTGTTGTCAGCCTCTCCTTGTTGCCATGAAACACCCTCTAACCTTTGACACCATCCCAGCAAACCATTGTGTGGCTATGTCACCGCTTGCTCAGCCCCTCTTATAGCGTTCTTAGTTGCAGGTGAAGATGAAGATTGCTCCATGTCGGAACTTGTTTTTGGGAATATCACAATATCTATTACTATAATTAACACACATATATACTTGGCATTGGGTGGAAGGCTTGGCCTTTTGCTCGGTGTTTTGTTCCACTCATGCCACCTTAAGAACCGACAAACCGGTGTTATGTTCCTTGATTTTTGCGTTCATAACGCGGTTGGGTATATGGGGACTCCTTAACAGTTCGCTTTTAATAAAACTCCTCCAGCAAGGCCCAACATTGGTTTTAATTTGCCTCTAAATAAAACTATTAATTAATTAATTAATTTGCATAGGGTGTCGCATCCCCGGGTTCTTAATTCAACATAACAGGGGGGGGGCAGTGTCGATGGTGTTGGTCCCAAACTAGAGCCACTTGCGGTGCCACCCAGTTATCTGGGGTCTTCAGTTGTTGTATGTACTGCTCATCCGGTCGTGGCCTGAGACGAGATACGCACGGCTACTATCAGGGTATCGACACGCCGGGAGGTCTTGCTGGAGTTGTTTTACCATTGCTGAAATGTCTTGTGCACCAGGATTCCGAGTCTGATCGGGTTGTCCCTAAGATAAGGGGTTTTTACCTGTGTGATCGTGAGAGATTGTGATGGGCTAAGTTAGGACACCCCTGCAGGTTTATGATCTTTCGAAAGCTGTGCCCGCGGTTATGTGGCAGATGGGAATTTGTTATTGTCCGGTTGTAGAAAACTTGACATAGTATCCGAAATAAACACACAACCACGTAAGTAACCGTGACCGTCTCTTTTCACTTTGAGAAGAGAACACGGTGGGGTTATGTTTGACTCGTAGGTAGTTCAGGATCACTTAGTGATCATTACTAGTTTGCTACCGTTTGCGTAGATGCTCATCTTATTCTTGTACTCGTAAGTTAGCCACCATACATATGCTTAGCCGCTGCTGCAACCTCACCACTTAACCTCTCCATACCCTTTAAGCTTTGCTAGTCTTGATACCCATGGTTAATGGATTGCTGAGTCCTCGTGGCTCACAGATACTACAACAACAGTTGCAGGTGCAGGTTTCCGATGACTTGACGTGAGAGTGATGTTTACTTGTGTGGAGTTCTTTCTTCTTCTTGTTTGTCAGTCTTGGGATAGGTTCCTGGTCGGCAGGCTGGGATAGCAGGATGGATGTCGTGTGCTTTTCATGTTTTCATCCGTAGTCGGATGTCTTGTGTATGATTTGTTGTATTCATGAGGAGTTGTATGACTTTTATGTATCCCCACTTATGTATGTAATGGTACGATGTAATGATATCCATCTTGCTGAGTGCCCGAAATGCGGTTGTGCCTCAATCACAAGTTCTTATCTAGTGATCGAGATAGAGTCGCATCTTGGGCATGACAAGTTGGTATCAGAGCCTTGACCGACCATTGGAGCCCCCTGGATTGATCGTAGTCTGGCTGCTGTCGAGTCTAGAAGAAAACTATTTTGGTGTCTAGTTATATCGGAGAGTAGGAATTCTGTTTACTACCCGGCCCCTTCATCGCTCTGGTGAGGAATCTTGACGTAGGTGTCTTGAATTACTTCTCTTCCCCTTATTTTTTTTAGGATCACGCGGTTAGTTTTTCGTTCGTTTGTGATGTCAGCTCTTTTCATCCAGTGCATTTCTTTGCGATGATTCAATCCTCTTCATCTTTGCAAGTTCAATCCTCAGTTCTTTCCAACCGGTGTCGTTTTCCCCTTCCGTCGTGATCTTTCTTTTTCCCACCCGCCCACCTTTTTTCTTCATGGAGCCGGAGTCCAGAATAGTGTATCCATTTTATCTTTGTGAAGCCTTTGCTCTCTTCCTCAATTATTTCAACTCGTGAATTCTCGTCTAGTTCATCCTTCTTCATCTCTTTTCTTTTCCGGTGGATTAAATTCAAGTATTCAGTGTTCATCTTATTCTTTTCCCTCGGATCAAATGTTCCCCCTTGCTCATTTGCCTATCATCATTTAATAGTTCCGGAGTTTTGAAGTCTTCTCAAGAGATTCAGTTGTGTTCCAAATAATTCGAGGTTGTCACCTCACTCAAGCTTCTCAATTGTTCCGGTGTACCACCACCTTTTCGATCCTTTTCAACGATGTTTTCACTTCGGTGGGCTCATAACCCACAGGTATTTCCCAGGATCTTACCTGGCTCTTCTAATTTTTAGGAATTATTCTCAAATTATTTTGAAAACTGTGATGTAAGTATAGATTCCAACAGTCATATGCCTTCTCCAAGATCTCTTTCAAATTCTTTTCACCATTGGTTCAACATTTTCCTCTTTCGTTCTTCCAGAGTATCTCAATAATTTTGGTTGTGTTTCTCGTCGTCATTCTCAACATTTGAAGACCGAAGAAGAGTTCCTCTAAATCTTGTCCGTCCTCTCGAAGATTCGTGGTTCTAGCTTCATGTTATCCTCTCGAATTATTCCATTTGTCATAAATTCTTTTCTTTACCCATCTGGAGCATTTCATGAATTCTTTCCATTGTGTTCCTCCAAAGACCATCATTCAGAAGATTTGTTCGTTCTCAATTTTCAACTTCGTCCTCCAAATATTCTTCATTGATGCCTCTTCGTTCGTGTCCATATTCTTATGGTGCTTCGTTCAAGCATTCTTTAATCCATCCGCGATCTCTTCATTCACTAGCATCTAAATTCCCGTAAGTTCTTTATTTGTTTTCAAATTTTATCCGGCGATTCGTTCTCTTCTCTTCGTTCGTTCTCTAATCCTTCCCGACGATTCATTATCTTCTCTTCGGTCAATTTCAATTATCACGGTGGTTTGTTCTTTTCTTCACTTGGTTTCAATTCTTCACGGTGGTTTGCTCAAGAGTTCTTTTCATGTGTGATCATATCAATTATTTCGTGCTTTCCAATCCTACCGGTGGTTCATGAAGACTTTCTCAAGTTCAAGCTATATCCCTCTTTAATATTTTTCAACGCGAATAAGTAGTATGCAAATTCATTGCTTCTCATCAATTTAATTGGTGGGAGATAAGCATAACATAATTCTTATTATTTTTCATCAAGTTGATTAATTCCTTCCTCTAGAGTTTGTTCACGATGAATAAATAATAGTCCCAAGTTCTTTCATCCTTTCTGTTCCGGAGTTCAAAGTTTCCTCGATCATCTTGTCGGAACCTCCATCTAAGTCATCGCAAGGCCTTATTCTTATTATTTTCATCCCTTATTTGTATCTCATCATCCTTTTGTTACCGTAGTTCTTCATGGTGTTTCTTCATGACATAATTCATTCTTCAAGTGTTCATCAAATTCTTATGGCGCAACTCTAGCATTATTCTTCTTGCACCTCGAGATGCAATTATTTATCTGTATTCTTTTGAAGTGGAGTTTTGCATTTCTTCGTCCTCAGCTATTCAATCTTTTGGTTGCGGCAAATTCACATCAAGTTTTGAGATGTTTAAATAAGCCCACATCAAGCTTATTCTTTGGTTGTTGTTTTTCTCAACAGCTCCGTTCAAGCCTTTCTTTTGAAGATGCTCGTTCAAATTCATTCGTGTTGGAGGTTGTCATCTTCTTCTTCGTTCTTTTATTTCACTCTTTCAATTCGTCCGGAGGCAATGCCTTGTTCATCTCGCCATGTATCGTTCCATCTTCTCGAGTTCATGTTCTATTTCTTCCATATTCAACCGGAGTGTTGTCTAAATTTTTCTTGTTCTTTTTCCTTGTCTATCCCGCTTAACCGGAGTGGTTTCAATGTCTCTTTTGTCATTTAAGCTCTTGATTCTTGTCTTTCTACCGCCAAGGTTCTCATAATGTTCCTTGTTCCTCTTTTGTACCAGAGCTTTTCTCAATCTCGTTCATCTCCATTGTATTCTTTCTTTCAAGATTTCTTTCAACCTCCCAAGGTTCTTTGGTTTCACCTTCTTCATTTTCCCGTCTGTCTCGTTCCTAAGATCTCGAGATGAGATCTCTTGTTAGTAGGGGAGTGTTGTGACGCCCCGAGACCGATGCGCTAGGTGTCTTCCAGTTATTCGTCATTGTTGCCAGGTCATATGTTTGCGTGTTGCACTTTGCCATGTCATCATGTGCATATCATCATCATGTTTTAAAAACTTGTATCCGTCCCAGTCTGCATGTCCTCTCTGTTATCCGTTCTAAGCCCAGACACACTCGCACACGCCCGCGGCACCTTTGAAACCTTGTTTTGTAAGTGGTCGGAAAATATTCTCAAAATGGGATGAAACTTAGCGTGTGGTCTTATTATAGTGTTGGTAGACCGTCTGACAAATTCCGCCGCATTCCGAGTCTGTTTGATGTCCCAACGGTTAACCGCGTTAACTGTCGGAAGCCCTTTCTCTTTTAGCCCAGCACCCCTCCACAACAGCCCACTAGCCCATCCAAACCCACTCCATGCTCTTCGCCATTGGATCATGATCGCGTGGCCGAAAACAACACCTCATTTGGACTCTCCTAGCTCCTTCTACCTATATATTAGTCTCCCCATCCTCAAATCACGGGTAAAAACTCTAGCTCCCTCCTCCTCGCGTCGCCGGACACATCCGCGGCACTGCTCCCAGCCACTCAAAGGCGGCCACATCAGCGCCCGTGCCCACTTCGCCGCCAAGGCCCGCCGAGCAAATCGTGGGCCTGCGGGGCCCATCCGCCTCCGCCCGTGCGAGCCCGTGTCCCCGCGCCACCTCCCGTCGGTCCTTCCTCCCTCGCCCCGCCGCCTCGCGTCCCCACAGGAGCTGACCCCGCCGGGGACCACCGCCTCGCTAGAGCGCTCGGATCCGGTCGGGCCGGACCGGGTCCGCCTCCCCCTCGTCTCTGTCACCTCGCCGTGGCCGCGGAAGGACCGGTAGCCGCCGGATCCGCCTCGCCCCCGCCGGATTGGACCGTCGCCGGTGATCTGCCCTCCGAAGAGCCTGGATCAAAGCCCTTACCGCCACGCAGCCGTCTGCCGTCTCCGGCGCTCGTCGCCGCCCTAGCGCCGGCATCGTCCCTGCCTACCTGCCTCGATCCAGTGGAGATCGAGGAGGAGGACGATCGAGCGCCGCCGCTCCCCTCCAGCCGGCCCACGACCATGCTGGCCCGGCCCAGCTCCCTGTGTGGGCTGCGGCCCAGCCAGCCTCCCGGCCGGCCTATTCTGCCCCCTCCGTCCTGGGTCGAGCCCACTCGGTGAGCAACACCCATCCCTCGCCCCGTGCGCATTATAGCTAAATGACGCTCACTCTGTTTTCTGTCAAAAAACGGCTAAGTACCCAATTTTCTTATATTCATCATGACATGTTTGACTGCTTGTATCTTGGTGCCCGATGATCCAAAATGAGTGAATAATATATCAAAATGTTCGTCTCTTTGTGCTCTACATGATGGTGGTGTTTGCATTCATGTCAAAATGCATTTTTTATGTTTATATCTGTTGCAAAAGTGTATGTTGTTGTTAAGTGCTGAAAACTAATGAAACTTGCTGATTTGTCTTTTTCATATCTTTATGTGTGATTTTTGTTTGAGCTTCATGTCAACATGTGTTAGGAGAAAAATCATGCCATATTTGTTGTGGTGCAATCCACTTTTTATGATATGCATTGTGGTGAGTGCAACAAGCTTGTAAAGTGGCCTACTCACTGTTTGTTCTTTCCTGGGACTTGTTAAAAACTGCTAAGTCTGAAACTGTCATATTGTGATGCCATGTTTGTTTGATGCCCCAGTCATATCCATGCATGTTTTGGAATGTACAATGACCATGTCTTGAAGTCCATCTTATGCTCTATCCATCCATGCCCTTGTTTACAATTATAGGTTGCTGTAGCTTGTCTCTTTCTTGCTCTCAAATTGCTATAAAATGTTTCTGTCAGTCTGTTATCAGTAAGTTCAGTTTTGCCATGTGAATAGCTAGTGTTCTATGCATCCTATGACCACGTTCTTTCCATGAGTAGCTTCATAGGCATGTATTCTTGTTGTTGGTTATATTCGCATGCCATGATATGCTTTGAGATGATTTGAACAAGCTTTCAAACATGCCTACTTGTCGTTGTTGCTGCCATGTTCATTTTATTTCACTAAGTTTGTGAAACTATTATCATTTGTAATCTTGCCATGATGTTTTGAGCATGTTCTAGTGGTGTTTGGTAGTAGCTCAGTGATCATGCTTGTAGTGCTTGACATGTACATGCTAGCCATGCCCTTTGATGCCATGAAATGTTCCTATAGCATTTCGTTTTGATATCAACTATATGCCTACTTGCTGTATTGGACAGATTGTGCCTCAAACTAGTTCCATGTGTATGTGATGAACCGTTGCTCCGTTTTGTATACATGTTTGGATTGTGTTTTCTTGTTCTTTGAATGCATCTTGCTTGTTTGTTTTTGCATGTAGATCCATCATATCATTTTGTATACATGTTTGGATTGTGTTTTCTTGTTGTTTGAATGCATCTTGCATCTTTGTCATGCTTAACTTGTTTTGCACATATCTTCGAGGCCGTAGCTCTGAATTAAATGAATTTTATATGTAACTTGACTAGAATTTCGAGTAGATCATCATATTGCATGTTAACTTGCTGTTTAACTACTTTAACTTATGGTTTGTTCAGATCTGGACCAATTTCGAAATTTGCATATGAGGACTTACCGGAATTGTTATATGTTGTTTCCGGCCTCATTTAAACTTGCTTGTTTATATGTTGGGAGTTTACCGTGTTGCTTGCTTGTTCTCGTTAGTGCTTGTTTCGTTGCGATCGTGAGGATTCGTTATACTACACTTGGTTCGTCTTCGTGGCTTCTTCTTCGTCTTCTTCATGGACTCGTTCTTCTTCCTTGCGGGATCTCAGGCAAGATGACCGTCATCTTGGATCTCATACGATCATTGCCATGCTAGGTGTCTCGATGCTATCGCTATATGTCGCGCTACCTATCTATTTGTTGTCAGCCTCTCCTTGTTGCCATGAAACACCATCTAACCTTTGACACCATCTCAGCAAACCATTGTGTGGCTATGTTACCGCTTGCTCAGCCCCTCTTATAGCATTGTTAGTTGCAGGTGAAGATGAAGGTTGCTCCATGTCGGAACTTGTTTTTGGGAATATCACAATATCTATTACTATAATTAACACACATGTATACTTGGCAATGGGTGGAAGGCTTGGCCTTTTGCTCGGTGTTTTGTTCCACCCATGCCGCCTTAAGAAAAGATTAACCGGTGTTATGTTCCTTGATTTTTGCGTTCCTAACGCGGTTGGGTATATGGGGACCCCTTGACAGTTCACTTTGAATAAAACTCCTCCAGCAAGGCCCAACATTGGTTTTAATTTGCCTCATAATAAAACTATTAATTAATTAATTAATTTGCATAGGGGGGCGCATCCCGGGGTTCTTAATTCCACATAACAGGGGGGCCAGTGCCCGATAGTGTTGGTTCCAAACTAGAGCCACTTGCGGTGCCACCCAGTTATCGGGGGTCTTCGGTTGTTGTACGTACTGCTCATCCGGTCGTGGCCTGAGATGAGATACGCGCGTCTACTATCAGGGTGTCGGCACGCTGGGAGGTCTTGCTGGAGTTGTTTTACCATTGTCGAAATGTCTTGTGCACCGGGATTCCGAGTCTGCTCGGGTTGTCCCTAAGATAAGGGGTTTTTACCTGTGTGATCGTGAGAGCTTGTGATGGGCTAAGTTGGGACACCCCTGCAGGTTTATGATCTTTCGAAAGCCGTGCCCGTGGTTATGTGGCGGATGGGAATTTCTTAATGTCCGGTTGTAGAAAACTTGACAGAGGATCCGAAATAAACACACAACCGCGTGAGTAATCATGACCGTCTCTTTTCACTTTGAGAAGAGAACACGATGGGGTTATGTTTGACTCGTATGTAGTTCAGGATCACTTACTGATCATTACTAGTTTGCAACCGTTTGTGTAGATGCTCATCTTATTCTTGTACTCGTAAGTTAGCCACCATAAATATGCTTAGCCGCTGCGGCAACCTCACCACTTAACCTCTCCATACCCTTTAAGCTTTGCTAGTCTTGATACCCATGGTTATGGGATTGCTGAGTCCTCGTGGCTCATAGATACTACAACAACAGTTGCTGGTGCATGTTTCCGATGACTTGACACGAGAGCGATGTTTACATGTGTGGAGTTCTTTCTTCTTCTTCTTCTTCGTCAATCTTGCGATAGGTTCCTGGTCGGCAGCCTGGGATAGCAGGATGGATGTCGTTTGCTTTTCATGCTTTCATCCGTAGTAGGATGTCTTGTGTATGATTTGTTGTATTCTATGATTTGTTGTATTCATGAGTTGTATGACTTGTATGTGTCCCCATCTATGTATGTAATGGTACGATGTAATGATATCCATCTTGCTGAACGCCCGAATGCGGTTGTGCCTCAATCACAAGTTTTATCTAGTGATCAAGATAAAGTCGCATCTTGGGCGTGACATGCTGGTCTCCGCCGCCGTCAAGGGAATTCAACCCCGCCGTTGCTGCCATAGCAAGCTCATCGCCAAGTTAGGGTATGATTTCGACCCTTTGTGCAATCTTTACCTCTGATTCTTAGCACAATGTCAATGCCATGATTCTTGCCACGTATGATATCATCTTGTCCAGCAAAAAACTTTGTTTAGATTAGTTTTGATTCAAAGTTTTAGGGTTAGGTTTCCACCGAGCTCATCTCGGACCGACCGAGTTGTAGAAATCGGTCTCACCAATTTGGCTTAGGCCATTGCACATGTATGGTTCGGTCTGACCAAAACTTGCAAATCGGTGTGAACGAGTTCAACTCTCAGTGAAACCCTAGCAATCTCGGAGTCACCGAACTGTGTCTCGATCTGATCGATTTCACTAGTTTAGACTCCAAAGTTGCTTCGGTGTCACCGAGTTTAACAAATCGGTAGCTCCGAAATGCTTTTCGTAGAAACCCAATACTAAGATTTTGACTCATTTGTTTTACAAAACCTCTGCAGTTTGTGATGATCATCCACTCTACCTCAACTACATCCATTCACACGGTCTTCTTGTAGTTTCAGAGATGTGAGAAGGCAGTGATAGTTAGAACAGATCAGAGGAGCAGGCACATCTGAGTGAGGGCTCTAGTCCCTCCAATAGCAGCTACTATGAGAGCCACAGAAGCACTCCAAGCAATCTGCCAAAGGATGCTACCAAGACAAGGAAGAAGAAGGTTTCTGACAGTGAGGATGAGGATTTTTTTGCTGAAGAGGTCACTTCAAAGAAGAAAGTGACTAAGAAAGAGTATGGCACAGTTGCTTCAACAAAGCCTGGTTTGAATAAGAAGAGAGCTCCTATGTCAAAGGCCAGAGCCTCCACTCAAGAAACAATGGTGTTCACTCTTGAAACAAGAGATGATGAGCCAGCAGGAACCAAGAAGAGGGCTAGGAAGACCACAGCCAGAGTGGTTGGCAAGCCATCTACGAGAGCAGAAGATGATGATGATGTTGATGAGCCTGTTGCACCTGCTGCAAAGACTAAGTAGTTGATGGGAGATGCCATCAAAGCCAGGGATGCTCCATCTAAGCCCCAAGCTGCCCCCAAAACTTCTGCAGCCAAGAGGTCCACTAGATACATTCCAGCAGCTGAAAAGAACAAGGCCCCAGTGCCAGATATTCCTGAGGAGGAGGAAGATTCAGATCAAGAATCCTCAGATGATGATGAGTCTATGATGCGAAGAAGACTCAAGCCGAAGATTCGAGATCATAATGATGCCCATCTTGTTGCTGAGAACATGAAACTGAGAAAGGATGCAGGTTTGAGAAAATTGAGATAGACTGATCCATATGCCACAAGGAGAAAGACTGCCGTGGACTATAGGTTTCACACAAAGCAATAGAAGGATTTCTATGAGACACTGTTGTTGGACAAGAATCCCATTGTCAGTGATATGAAGTGGGTTGATTGGAAGTACGTCCATAAACTTGTTGATTTCTTTCCACTTGTTCATGAGAGCTTCGGGGAAAATGAAGTTGACAAGTTTGTGGGAAAGAAACTAACTAGATGGAACGATGAGATGATCATGCATTTCTACTCCACTGCTCATTTCTATCCAGATGGTAGGATTGTATGGATGACTGAAGGTACAAGGTTCCAATCAACTCTGGATGAATGGGCAAATTTGATCAATGCCCCCAAGGAGAATGAAAATGACACTGATGTGTATGTCAAGTCTAGGATGGATCCAAACTCTATGTCAAATATGTACAACCCAATTCCTGACAGAGAAGTGAAAACTCACAAGTTTGGCTCCATATATAATCAATTGTCTGGATTGACCACAATCAACACTATACTTAGGCACACTTTGTTGCCTAAGTCAGGAGATCATAGAATGATCCGAGGTCACTCCATCAACTTGCTCCACATGTTTGATGTTCCCGAGAAGTTCAAGGTCATGAGTCTGATTGTAGAGACAATCAAGAGGACAACAGCTGACCAGAAAAGGTCTTGTGGATATGCCCCTCACATACAGCAGCTGACTCAGAATCAAGCAAGCCTTGAAAGGATCATTGAGACAAAATTATATGATCTAGATGTGAAGGTCACGGAGGTCCAAGCTACCGTGGAGAAGCTCAAGGAAGAGGCTGAGGATAGAGAAACGACAGATGTCTTTCAGAGAGTGCCAAGAGGGCAGAGATCTGCTGCAATTCCCATGGCTGACACTAGAGCAACTACATCAGTACCTGCAGCCACAGCATCAGTGCCACCTCCAGTTGCCACTCCAACAACTTCCACAGATGAAATCATCCTTCGAGTCCTATCAACGCCTCCTCCCGAAGATCAAGCCTAGAGAGACGCATAGCACTATGCATTTCCAAGCTTTTTGGTAACTTGTTGCCAAAGGGGGAGAAAGTGTATAGATCATAGGCTTAGAGAGAGAGAGAGAGAGAGAGCTTTGCTTTTTTTGCCTTCTTTGGTTTTTGGTTGAAACTTATTTGTGTGCTTGATTGATACTCTATGTTTATATGTGTGAGATACCTGTATGATCATGTGTTTGATCATATCATACTTTAATGTTTGCTTGAATGATGCTATTATTTATCTCTCATATATGATCATTCATTTTGCCTTGGTGATGAGTGCATATTTTACCTTCTATCATTTTGAGCGCTCCACAAAGATGCATGTGACATGGAAGAGTAACCCATGATCCTAATCGATTATGCATTTGCATTCAAAAGCAAATTATAAATAATGCACACATTTAGGGGGAGCTCCTGCTTATCACATACTTTCCAAAGCGACGATATAATTCATTCTTATTATCATTTGTCGAAGCTTTGATATATATGTTGTCATCAATTACCAAAAAGGGGGAGATTGAAAGTGCAACTATCCCTCGGTGGTTTTGGTAATTCCTAACAACATATAGCTCATCGAACTAATGCTATTTCGGGATGATGATTTCAGAAAGTTCAATGATTGGCATGGCATGGACTAGGAATGTGGACCCATCAAAATGCTAAGGACACATATTGGCTCAAGCTCAAGACTCTAAATTTACATTATAGTGATACAAGATCACATAGAGTCCATAGAAAAAGCCAATACTATTAAAAGGTGATGAGGTGTTGCTTAATTGCTTGCTTGCTCAAAATGCTTAGTGATATGCTCCAAAATCCCTCAACCACTTTATCATATCCACATATGTCCCAAACCAAGAGTCAAACTCGATACCACCAATTTGATCTATCCGGCGCCACCGAGTTCATTTGACATAGCCATAGCCAGAAACCCTAATCAGTTCGGTCTCACCGATAGGGATCTCGATCTCACCGAGATGGGATTGCAAACTCTCTGTTTCCCTTCATAACATTTCGGTCTAACCGAAGTGAGCGATTGGTCCCATCGAGTTTGCAATGCAAACTCTCTTTTTCCTTTTTGTAATGTTTCGGTCTCACCGAAATGAGCGAAACGGTCCCCCCGAGTTTGCCTGACCAACTTTGTGTTTGCCTATTACAGAAATTGCTCTCACCGAGTTGATGTGATCAGTCTCACCGATATTATGTTATGCCTAACCCTAATGAAATCTGTCCCACCGATTTGATCATGTCGGTCTCACCGAAAAGCCTAACGTAAAATTTTTGAACTAAATCGGTCCGACCGAGTTTCATGATTCGGTCCCACCAAGTTTCGTAAATTGTGTGTAACGGTTAGATTTTGTGTGGAGGCTATATATACCCCTCCACCCACTCTCCATTCATGGAGAGTGCCATCAGAACATACCTACACTTCTATTACTCATTTTCTGAGAGAGACCACCTACTCATGTGTTGAGGCCAAGATTTTCCAATCCTACCATATGAATCTTGATCTCTAGCCTTCCCCAAGTTGCTTTCCACTCAAATCTTCTTTACACCATATCTGAATCTGTGAGAGAGAGTTGAGTGTTGGGGAGACTATCATTTGAAGCACAAAAGCAAGGAGTTCATCATCAACACACCATCTATTACCTTTTGGAGAGTGGTGTCTCCTAGATTGGTTAGGTGTCACTTGGGAGCCTCCGACAAGATTGTGGAGTTCAACCAAGAGTTTGTAAGGGCAAGGAGATTGCTTACTTCGTGAAGATCTACCCTAGTGAGGCAAGTCCTTCGTGGGCGATGTCCATGATGGGATAGACAAGGTTACTTCTTCGTGGACCCTTTGTGGGTGGAGCCCTCCGTGGACTCGCGCAGCCGTTACCCTTCGTGGGTTGAAGTCTCCATCAAAGTGGATGTACGATAGAACCACCAACCGGAACCACGCCAAAAACATCTGTGTCTCCACTTGCGTTTGCAGTTTCCAAACCCCTCCCTTTACCTTCATATTGTAACATCCCAAAATTCTACATTTTGGAATGTTATATTAAATAGATAGTTTGATTGCTTGTTTGATGTGATGTGTGAAATTGAGTAAAATTTGAAATTTTTGAAAGTTAACTGAGAGGGAATAAAATGACTTTCCCAAAACTTTCATTTTGCATTTATGTTCTCCATGAATTCAAACTCTTTTCATCACAAAACCCTGGAGTGAAGATAATATGAATTTTTCCATTTATTAAATGAAAAGGGTTTTTGAAACGATTTTGAATTCCATTCTTGAAATATTTTAAGTTCAGAAACTTTATGCAACTCAATGATTTTCCCAAGTGAAGATAAAATGACTTCTTCAAATTATAAGAAATATGAGTTGGAAGTTCCTTTGAAGTATTTTTGAAACTAATTTTCAAAATTTGAGTTATTGGGTTTTATTCAAATTATTTTTCTCCAAAAATAAAATATATTGAAAATAGGGTAAAATGTTTCCCTACAGTAGAAAATTGGAGAGAAATAAATTTGATATCATTTTGGCATTTTAGAAATGATTTTTATTGGATTTTATTGCAACAGTATCACTATTTGGTTTATTTAAATTTGTGAGGATTTTATTTGATGCTAGAAAAATGTTCATGTTGTAGGAAATCTTTTTCTGAAAATTTTGATATATAATATGCTATATATTATTTTAGGTCTTATTATTTATTTATTTTATTTTATTATGTATGTTAAAAATACTTCTTCTCCGCGGACTGGGCCGGCCGAGCCGAGCCGTGCCAGCCCAGCCCACACCGCCACCGCCTTCCCGCCGCCGATGGGTGTCCGTCTCCCGCGCGAGCGCCCGCGCCGCCGCCGTGGCTGAGCTGGCCTCTCCATTGCCCCTCCTCCACGCCTCCCAAGGCCACCCCGGGGCCTTTAAATAGCGCCGACGGCCCTCCTCTCCCCTCGCCTGCAACCGTCGCCGCCGCATTCAGCGCCACCGCGCCCGAGCTTCGCCGCCGCTCGCGCGGCCGCTCCCCTCCACGTCACGCAGGCCGCCTCCGTCTCGCTCACCCCCTCACCTCTTCGCTGCTCGCGCCGCCTCCCGCCATTGCCGCGTCGCCGCGATGTTGCCTCGCCGGAGCTCCGCCGCCCGGACCCGACCCATCCGCCCGGTCCAATACGAACCGCCGACCGCTTCAGTTTTTTAGCTTTTCTTTTTGGTTTAGATCGGTTTTTGTTTTAAAAGCCTGGTTTAGTTTTTTTTAGTTAGATCTATTCAATGAACGTTCTCTAGTTAGAACTAGTTAGCGAGCGTTCGCTCGTTAGTTTTTTATTTTTATTTTAGTTTTCGGTCAGGGAGTTAGTTGTTAATAAAAGTTTTTCAGTTTAGTCCTTGAACTTCAAATGGCCACAACTTTTTGCTCGTTGGTTCAAATCCAATGAAACCAACGCCCACCTCTTCGTTACGATCCGCTCTATCCAGACAACCAACTTAAACATATTTTTAAAGTTTAATATTTGAATTCAAACAGTTTTGAATTTAAACTTCTTTTTGACATAACTTGAGTTTTATAACTCCGTTTTGGTTGATTCTTTTTGCAAATCGAAGCTCTTGACCTAAACATTCTGATAAGACCAAATTCATTAAATTTTGGGACTGCTAGAAATTCTTTTCTGATTGCAAGAGTTATTTGTTCGGTTTTGAAGTTTTTCGAAGTGTTTTCTTCGTTCTTTCCGATCTTCTGAGTGATTTCTTATGTGTGGTTACTATTGTTTGCTTAAAATAGATTGTTCGGAGTATGAAGAGTAGATCTATCACGAGTTATGAGTGCGAAGAATCTACATTAATAGTACAAGGCAAGTTCACACTTTGATCATACTTTCCAATACCCAGTTTTTATTGCATTAGTTATATCCTCAAACACTTGCTTGAGTAGGACTGGTTACATAATACGATGGTTTGCAGTTCATGAGGTAGGAACCCAATGACTTGAGATCAACCCAAGGGAATATAATCTTTGTTACTTATTGCTTAGCCATGCTTGTAATCGCGTCTGTGAGCTATATAATAAAGATTAGTGTTGAGTCAAGGGCTTGATTTCCTCACTTTGGTCATGAGAGAATAAATGAAAATATAAAAAGTATCAAAGAGATCATATTGATCTCATGGGAAGTAATGACTTCACATATAAAGGGTATGATGAATAAAAGTTGTTGAGAGTTGACAAACATAGTTTTGGTCATCGTTGCAATTAATAGGAAGTAATAAATAAAGAGAGGTTTCACATACAAATATAATATCTTGGACATCTTTTATGATTGTGAGCACTCATTAAAATATGACATGCTGAAGAGTTGATGTCGGACAAGGAAGACAACATAATGGGTTATGTTTTCTTCGATTCGAAATAAATTATATTTTCATGGATCATCCAACATGTTGAGCTTGCCTTTCCCCCTCATGCTATCCAAAACTCCCTGCCCCAAGTAGAGATACTACTTGTGCTTCCATACATCCTTAAACCCAGTTTTGCCATAAGAGTCCACCATACCTACCTATGGATTGAGTAAGATCCTTCAAGTAAGTTGTCATTGTTGCAAACTTTCTAAAATATGTATGATTTATTAGTGTGGAGGAAATAAGCTTTATACAATCATCTGATGTGGAAGTAATAAAAGCGACAGACTGCATAATAAAGGTCCTTATCACAAGTGGCAACATAAAGTGACGTTCTTTTGCGCTAAGACTTCGTGCATCCAACCAAAAAAAAGCACATGACAACCTCTGCTTCCCTCTGCGAAGGGCCTATCTATTATTCTTGCCTTATAAGAGTCAAGGTGAAAATCACCTTTCCTTTTTACAATTTATCCTTTGGCAAGCACATTGTGTTGGAAAGATCCTGACATATATACCCAATTGGATGTAAGTTATCATGGTCTATTACTGTTGACATTACCCTTGAGGTAAAAGGTTGGGAGGCAATACCATAAGCCCCTATCTTTCCGTGTGTCTGATTAAAACTCCATACCCATAGATATTGCATGAGTGTGAGCAATTGTGGAAGACTAGATGATAGTTGAGTATGTGGACTTGCTGAAAAGCTCTTATAATGACTCTTTCCGATGTTATGATAAATTGCAATTGCTTCAATGACTGAGATCATAGTTTGTTGGTTTTCAATGAAGTTTTTGATTCATACTTGACATTGTGAATGAATTGTTACTTTAGCATAAGAATCATATGACAATATATATGTGTTGCTGTTATAAGAATGATCATGATGCCCTCATGTCTGTATTTTATTTTTATCGACACCTTTATCTCTAAACATGTGGACATATTTTTCGATATCGGCTTTCGCTTGAGGACAAGCGAGGTCTAAGCTAGGGGGAGTTGATACGTCCATTTTGCATCATGCTTTTACGTTGATATTTATTGCACTTTGGGTTGTTATTACACGTTATGTCACAATACTTATGCCTTTTCTCTCTTATTTTAGAAGGTTTACATAAAGAGGGAGAATGTCGGCAGCTGGAATTCTGGGCTGGAAAAGGAGCAAAAATTGGAGACATATTCTGCACAACTCAAAAAGCTCCGAAACTCCACGAAACACCGTTTCAAAACATATAAAAAAATTCTGGCGAAAGAGATCTGCCAGGGGGGCCACCACCTGTCCATGAGGGCGCGCCCCATGCCTCGTGGGCCAGCCGGTGACCCCCCGATGCCCATCTTCTCCTATATGAGGTGTTTTGACCTAGAAAAAAATCATAATGAGGCTTTCGGGACCAGACGCCGCCGTCTCGAGGTGGAACCTTGGCGAAAATCAATCTAGGGCTCCGGCGGAGCTGTTCTGCCAGAAATACTTCCCTCCGGGAGGGGGAAATCGTCACCGCCGTCATCACCAACAACTCTCCCATCTTGGGCAGGGTTATCTTCATCAACATCTTCACCAGCACCATCTCCTCTCAAAGCCTAGTTCATCTCTTGTATCCAATCTTTGTACCAAAACCTCAGGTTGGTACATGTAGGTTGCTAGTAGTGTTGATTACTCCTTGTAGTTGACGCTAGTTGGTTTATTTGGTGGAAGATCATATGTTGAGATCCATTATGCATATTAATACCCCTCTGATCATGAACAATAGTATGTCTTTTGAGTAGTTAGTTTTGTTCCTGAGGACATGGGAGAAGTCTTGCTATAAGTAGTCATGTGAATTTGGTATTCGTTCGATATTTTGATGAGATGTATGTTGTCTTTCCTCTAGTAGTGTCATGTGAACGTCGACTACATGACATGTCACCATTGTTTGGGCCTAGAGGAAGGCATTGGGAAGTAATAAGTAGATGATGGGTTGCTAGAGTGACAGAATCATAAACCCTAGTTTATGTGTTGCTTCGTAAGGGGCTGATTTGGATCCATATGTTTCATGCTATGGTTAGGTTTACCTTAATACTTCTTTTGTAGTTGCGGACTCTTTCAATAGAGGTTAATCATAAGTGGGATGCTTGTCCAAGTAAGGACATCACCCAAGCACTGGTCTTCCCACATACCAAATTATCAAAGTAACGAACATGAATCATATGATCGTGATGAAAACTAGCTTGATGATAATTCCCATGTGTCCTCGGGAGCGCGTTCCTTCATATAAGAGTTTGTTTAGGCTTGTCCTTTGCAACAAAAAGGATTGGGCCATCTTTATGCACCTTATATACTTTTACTATTTGTCACTTGCTACCAATTACCTTATCACAAAACTATCTGTTACCGACAATTTCAGTGCTTGCAGAAAATACCTTACTGAAAATTGTCTATCATTTCCTTCCGCTCCTCGTTGGGTTCGACACTCTTATTTATCGAAAGGACTATGATAGATCCCCTACAAATGGGTCATCAAGACTCTTTTCTAGCGCCGTAGCCGGGGAGTGAAGCGCCTTTGGTAAGTGGAATTTGGTAAGGAAAAATTTATATAGTGTGCTGAAATTTACTGTCACTTGTTACTATGGCTCATAATCCTTTGAGGGCTTGTTCGGGGTATCTTCACCCCAACCAGTAGAGCAAAGAGTTGCTCCTCAACCTACTGAACCTAGTGAAATTTTTTGCTTTGAAATTCCTTCGGGTATGATAGAGAAACTGCTAGATAATCCCTTTAGAGGAGATGGAACACTGCATCCCGATTTGCATCTAATCTATGTAGATGAAGTTTGTGGATTATTTAAGCTTGCAGGTATGCCCGAGGATGTTATCAAGAAGGATGTCTTCCCTTTATATTTGAAGAGAGATGCATTGACATGGTTTAGGCTATGCAATGATATTGGATCATGGAACTATAATCGACTGAAGTTGGAATTTCATCAGAAGTTCTACCCTATGCATCAGGTTCATCGTGATCGTAATTATATCTATATATAATTTTTGACCTCACGACGGAGAAATCATCATGCTCCAATCATGATCTCACAAGAGAAATGTTCATTAAAAAAAATTATGATCGGCATTCTCTCAATAATCGCTCCATGCTCGATAATTCATGTACTGGTTCTTTTATGATGAAGACTATTGAATTCAAATGGGATTTATTGGAAATAATTAAACGCAACTCTGAAGATTGGGGTCTCGACGAAGGTAAGGAGTCAGGTATGACCCCTAAGTTTTATTGTGTTAAAGCCTTTATGGATACCGATGTGTTCCGTGAATTTAGCACTAAATATGGACTTGACTCTGAGATACTAGCTTCTTTCTGTGAATCTTTTGCTACTCATGTTGACCTCCACAAGGAGAAGTGGTTTAAATACCATCCTCCCATTTAAGTAAAAGTAGTTGAACATGTTAAAGTTGAAGAAAAGATTACCACTTATAATGTTGATCCTATTGTTCCTACTGCTTATATTGAGAAACCAACTTTCCCTGTTAGAATAAAGGATCATGCTAAAGCTTCAACTGTGGTTCGTAAGAGTAATACTAGAACACCTACACCCTCTGAGAAAATTAAAGTTGAACCTAGTGTTGCTATGGTTAAAGATCTCTCGGTTGAAAATTTAGATGGACATGTTATTTACCTCCAAGAGGAAGCTGCTAGAATAGCCAAACCCGATACTAGGAATAAACATAGACCTGTTGTAGGCATGCCTGTTATTTCTGTTAAAATAGGGGATCATTGCTATCATGGTTTATGTGATGTAGGTGCTAGCGCAAGTATAATCCCTCATTCCTTATACAAGGAAATTATGCATGATATTGCACCCACTGAGTTAGAAGGGATGGATGTTACTATTAAGCTTGCTAATAGAGACACTATTTCACCAGTTGGGATTGTTAGAGATGTTGAAGTCTTGTGTGGGAAGGTTAAATACCCTGCTGATTTTCTTATTCTTAGTTCCCCACAAGAATATTTTTGTCCCATTATATTTGGTAGACCCTTCTTTAATATTGTCAATGCTAAGATAGACTGCGTAAAAGATATTGTTACTGTTGGTTTAGGGGATATGTCTCATGATTTTAAGTTTGCTAAATTTCTTAGACAACCCCATGATAAATAATTACCTAGTAAGGATGAAATTATTGGTCTTGCTTCTATTGATGTGCCTCCTAACAATCCTCTAGAACAATATCTACTAGACCATGATAATGGTATGTATATGAATGAGAGAAGGGAAACAGATGAAATAATCTTTAAGCAAGGACACATATTGAAAATTAACTTGCCTGTTGAAATCCTAGGGGATCCTCCTCCACCCAAGGGTGATCTCGTGTTTGAACTCAAACCATTACCTGATAATCTTAAGTATGTTTATCTTCATGAAAAGAAGATATATCATGTGATTATCAGTGTTAACCTTTCAGAGCAGGAAGAAGAAAAATTATTGAAAACTCTGAAGAAGCAACGTGCTGCTATTGGATATACTCTAGATGATCTTAAGGGCATTAGCCCCACTTTATGCCAACACAAGATAAAGTTGGAAGAGGATGCGAAACCGGTTATCGATCATCAACGATGGTTAAATCCTAAGATGAAAGAAGTGGTAAGGAAGGAGATACTAAAGCTTCTAGAGGCAGGTATAATCAATCCAGTTGCTGATAGCAAGTGGGTAAGTCATGTCCATTGTGTCCCTAAGAAGGGAGGTATGATTGTTGTTCCTAATGATAAAGATGAATTGATCCCACAAAGAATTGTTACAGGTTATAGGATGGTAATTTATTTTCGCAAATTAAATAAAGCTACTAAGAAATATCATTACCCTTTGCCTATTATTGATCAAATGCTAGAAAGGTTATCCAAACACACCCATTTTTGCTTTCTAGATGGTTATTCTTGTTTCTCTCAAATACCTGTGTCAAACGGGGATCAAGAAAAGACCACTTTTACTTGTCCTTTCGGTACCTTTGCTTATAGCCGTATGCCTTTTGGTCTATGTAATGCACCTGCTACCATTCAAAGATGCATGATGGCTATATTCTCTGATTTTTGTGAAAAGCTTGTTGAGGTTTTCATGGATGACTTTTCCGTTTACGGAACTTCTTTTGATGATTGCTTGAGCAACCTTGATCGAGTTTTGTAGAGATGTGAAGACACTAATCTTGTCTTGAATTGGGAGAAGTGTCACTTTATGGTTAATTCAGGCATTTTCTTGGGACATAAAATTTCTGAAAGAGGTATTGAATTTGACAAGGCTAAGGTTGATGCTATTGAAAAGAATCCGTGTCCCAAGGACATCAAAGGTAAACGAAGTTTCCTTGGTCATGCCGGGTTTTATAGGAGGTTCATTAAGGACTTCTCCAAAATCTCCAGGCCTCTAACTAATCTCTTACAAAAAGATGTTCCTTTTGTCTTTGATGGTGATTGTGTAGAAGTATTTGAAATACTTAACAAATCATTGATCTCTGCACCTATTGTCCAACCTCTTGACTGGAATTTACCCTTTGAGATTATGTGTGATGCTAGTGAATATGCTGTAGGTGTTGTTCTAGGACAAAGAGTTGATAAAAAGTTGAATGTTATCCAATATGCTAGTAAAACTCTAGACAGTGCCCAGAGAAATTATGCTACTACTGAGAAAGAGTTTTTAGCAGTCGTATTTGCATGTGATAAGTTTAGGCCATATATTGTTGATTCTAATGTAACTATTCACACTGATCATGCCGCTATCAAATACCTTATGGAAAAGAAAGATGCTCAACCTAGACTTATTAGATGGGTTCTCTCGCTGCAAGAATTTGATTTGCATATTATTGATAGAAAGGGAGCTGAGAACCCCGTTGCAGATAACTTGTCTAGGCTAGAGAATATTCTTGATGACCGACAACCTATTGATGATAGCTTTCCTGATGAACAATTAGCTATCATAAATACTTCTTGTACTGCTCCATGGTATGTTGATTATGCTAATTACATTGTTGCTAAGTTTATACCACCTAGTTTCACATACCAGCAAAAGAAAAAGTTATTCTATGATTTGAGACATTACTTCTGGGATGATCCACACCTTTATAAAGAAGGAGTAGATGGTATTATTGGATGTTGTGTACCTGAGCATGAACAGGAACAGATCCTACGCAAGTGCCACTCCGAAGCTTATGGAGGACACTGATACGTCTATTTTGCATCATTCTTATATATTGATATTTATGGCACTATGGGCTGTTATTACATGTTTTGTCACAATACTTATGCCTTTCTCTCTTATTTTACGAGGTTTACATGAAGAGGGAGAATGCCGGCAGCTGGAATTTTGGGCTGAAAAGGGAGCAAACTCTGGAAACCTATTCTGCACAACTCCAAAAGCCCCGAAACTCAATAGAACTTTGTTTCAGAAAATAAAAAAAATATGGCGAAAGAAGTCCACGAGGGGGCTACCGGCTGTCCACAACTGTGGGGGCGCACCCACCTTCCCACGGCGCCCCCTTGCCTCGTGAGCCAGCCGGAAGGCCCCCAATGCCCTTCATCTCGTATATAAGGTGTTTTGACCTAGAAAAAATCAGGAGGAGGCTTTCGGGACCAGACGCCGCCGTCTAAAGGCGGAACCGAGGCAGAAACCAATCTAGGGCTCCGGCAGAGCTATTCTGCCGGGGATACTTCCCTCCGGGAGGGGGAAATCGTCACCGCCGTCATCACCAACAACTCTCCCATCTTGGGGAGGGCTATATGCATCAACATCTTCACCAGCACCATCTCCTCTCAAACCCTAGTTCATCTCTTGTATCCAATCTTTGTACCCAAACCTCAGATTGGTACCTGTGGGTTACTAGTAGTGTTGATTACTCCTTGTAGTTGATGCTAGTTGGTTTATTTGGTGGAAGATCATATGTTCAGATCCATTATGCATATTAATACCCCTCTGATCATGAACAATATTATGTCTTGTGAGTAGTTACTTCTGTTCCTGAGGACATGGGAGAAGTCTTGCTATTAGTAGTCATGTGAGTTTGGTATTCGTTCGATATTTTGATGAGATGTATGTTGTCTCTCCTCTAGTGGTGTCATGTGAATGTCAACAACATGACACTTCACCATTATTTGGGCCTAGAGGAAGGCATTGGGAAGTAATAAGTAGATGATGGGTTGCTAGAGTGACAGAAGCTTAAACCCTAGTTTATGCATTGCTTCGTAAGGGGCTGATTTGGATCCATATGTTTCAGGCTATGGTCAGGTTTACATTAATACTTCTTTTGTAGTTGTGGATGCTTGCATTAGAGGTTAATCATAAGTGTGAGGCTTTTCCAAGTAAGGACAGCACCCAAGCACTGGTCCACCCACATACCAAATTATTAAAGTACCGAACGTGAATCGGATGATCGTGATGAAAACTAGCTTGATGATAATTCCCATGTGTCCTCGGGAGCGCTTTCCTTTATATAAGAGTTTGTCCAGGCTTGTCCTTTGCTACAAAAAGGATTGGGCCACCTTGCTGCACCTTATTTACTTTTAACTTTTGTCACTTGCTACCAATTACCTTATCACAAAACTATCTGTTACCTATAATTTCAGTGCTTGCAGAAAATACCTTACTAAAAATTGCCTATCATTTCCTTCTACTCCTCGTTGGGTTCAACACTATTACTTATCGAAAGGACTATGATAGATCGCCTACACTTGTGGGTCATCAAGACTCTTTTCTGGCGCCATTGCGGGGGAGTGAAGTGCCTTTGGTAAGTGGAATTTGGTAAGGATAAATTTATATAGTGTGCTGAAATTTATTGTCACTTGTTACTATGGCTCAAAATCCTTTGAGGTGCTTGTTCGGGGTATCTTCACCCCAACCAGAAGAGCAAAGAGTTTCTCCTCAACCTACTGCACCTATTGAAAATGTTTGCTTAGAGATTCCTTCGGGTATGATAGTGAAACTGCTTGAAAATCCCTTTACATGAGACGGAACACTGCATCCCGATTTACATCTAATCTATGTGGATGAAGTTTGTGGATTATTTAAGCTTGCGGGTATGCCCGAGGATATTATCAAGAAGAAGGTCTTCCCTTTATCTTTGAAGGGGGATGCATTGACATGGTTTAGGCTATGTGATGATATGGGATCATGGAACTATAATCGTCTGAAGTTGGAATTCCATTAGAAGTTCTACCCTATGCACCAGGTTCATCGTGATCGTAATTATATTTATAATTTCTGGCCTCGCGAAGGAGAAAGCATCGCTCGAGCTTGGGGGAGGCTTAAGTCAATGTTATATTCATGCCCCAATCATGACCTCTCAAGGGAAATGATCATTCAAAAAATTTATGCTCCGCTTTCTCTTAATAATCGCTCCATGCTCGATACTTCTTGTTCTGGTTCTTTTATGATGAAGACTATTGAATTCAAATGGGATTTATTGGAAATAATTAAACGCAACTCTGAAGATTGGGATCTCGACGAAGGTAAGTAGTTAGGTATGACCCCTAACTTTGATTGTGTTAAAGCTTTTATGGATACCGATGTTTTACGTGAGTTTAGCACTAAATATGGACTTGACTCTGAGATAGTAGCTTCTTTCTGTGAATCTTTTGCTACTTATGTTGATCTCCCCAAGGAGAAGTTGTTTAAATACCATCCCCCTATTGAAGTAAAAGTAGTTGAACCTATTAAAGTTGAAGAAAAGACTATCACTTATAATGTTGATCCTGTTATTCCTACTGCTTATATTGAGAAACCACCTTTCCCTGTTAAGATAAAGGATCATGCTCAAGCTTCAACTGTAGTTCGTAAAAGTAATACTAGAACACCTACACCCTCTGAGAAAATTAAAGTTGAACCTAGTGTTGCTATGGTTAAAGATCTTTTGGTAGAAGATTTAGATGGACATGTTATTTACCTCCAAGAAGAGTCTACTAGAATAGCCAAACCCAATGCTAGGAACAAACATAGACCTATTGTGGGCTTGCCTGTTATCTTTGTTAAGATAGGAGATCATTGTTACCATGGTTTATGTGATGTAGGTGCTAGTGCGAGTATTATCCCTCATGATTTATATCAAGAAATTATGCATGATTTTGCACCTATTGAGTTAGAAGGGATTGATGTTACTATTAAGCTTGCTAATAGAGACACTATTTCACCAGTTGGGATTGTTAGAGATATTGAAGTCTTGTGTGGGAAGGTTAAATACCCTGCTGATTTTCTTGTTCTGAGTTCCCCACAAGATGAATTTTGTCCCATTATATTTGGTAGACCCTTCTTGAATACTGTTAATGCCAAGATCGACTGCGTGAAAGATATTGTCACTGTTGGATTGGGGGATATGTCTCATGATTTTAACTTTGCTAAATTCCGTGGACAACCCCTTGAAAAGGAACCACCTAGTAAGGATAAAATTATTGGTCTTGCTTCTATTGTCGTGCCACCTAATGATCCTTTAGAACAATACTTGCTAGACCATGAATATGATATGCATATTAATGAGTGAAGGGAAATAGATGAAATATTTATTAAGCAGGGACCGGTATTGAAAAACAACTTGCCTGTTGAAATCCTAGGTGATCCTCCTCCACCCAAGGGTGATCCCGTGTTTGAACTTAAACATTTACCTGATAATCTTAAGTATGTTTATCTTGATGAAAGAAGATATATCATGTTATTATTAGTGCTAACCTTTCAGAGCAGGAAGAAGAAAAACTATTGAAAACTCTGAAGAAGCACAGAGCTGCTATTGGATATACTCTAGATGATCTTAAGGGCATTAGTCCCACTATCTGCCAAGACAAGATAAATTTGGAAGAAAATGCTAAACCGGTTATTGATCATCAGCGATGGTTCAATCCTAAGATGAAAGAAGTGGTAAGGAAGAAGATACTAAAGCTTCTAGAGGTAGGTATTATTTATCCAGTTGCTGATAGCCAGTGGGTAAGTCATGTCCATTGTGTCCCTAAGAAAGGAGGTATGACTGTCGTTCCTAATGATAAAGATGAATCGATCCCGCAAAGGATAGTTACAGGTTATAGGATCGTAATTGATTTCCGTAAGTTAAATAAAGCCACTAAGAAAGATCATTACCCCTTGCCATTTATTGATCAAATGCTAGAAAGGTTATCCAAACATACTCATTTCTGCTTTCTATATGGTTATTCTGGTTTCTCTCAAATACCTGTGTCAAAAGGGGATCAAGAAAAGACCACTTTTACTTGTCCTTTCAGTAACTTTGCTTATAGACGTATGCCTTTTGGTTTATGTAATGCACCTTCTACCTTTCAAAGATGCATGATGGCTATATTCTCTGATTTTTGTGAAAAGATTGTTGAGGTTTAAATGGATGATTTCTCCGTTTACGGAACTTCTTTTGATGACTTCTTAAGCAACCTTGACCGAGTTTTGCAGAGATGTGAAGACACTAACCTCGTCTTGAATTGGGAGAAGTGCCACTTTATGCTTAATGAAGGCATTGTCTTGGGACATAAAATTTCTGAAAGAGGTATTGAAGTTGACAAAGCTAAAGTTGATGCTATTGAAAAGATGCCATGCCCCCAGGACATCAAAGGTATACGAAGTTTCCTTGGCCATGTTGGGTTTTATAGGAGGTTCATAAAGCACTTCTCCAAAATCTCCAGGCCTCTGACTAATCTCTTATAAAAAGATATTCCTTTTGTCTTTGATGATGATTGTCTAGAAGCATTTGAAATACTTAAGAAAGCATTGATCTTTGCACCTATTGTCCAGCCTCCTGACTGGAATTTACCCTTTGAGATTATGTGTGATGCTAGTGATTATGTTGTAGGTGCTGTTCTAGGGCAAAGAGTTGATAAGAAAATGAATGTTATCGAATATGCTAGTAAAACTCTAGATAGTGCCCAAAGAAACTATGCTACTACTGAGAAAGAATTTTTTAGCAGTTGTATTTGCTTGTGATAAGTTTAGACCCTATATCGTTGATTCTAAAGTAACTATTCACACTGATCATGCTGCTATCAAATACCTTATGGAAAAGAAAGATGCTAAACCTAGACTTATTAGATGGGTTCTCTTGCTGTAAGAATTTGACTTGCATATTATTGATAGAAAGGGAGCTGAGAACCCCGTTGCATACAACTTCTCTAGGTTAGAAAATGTACTTGATGACCCACAACCTATTGATGATAGCTTTCCTGATGAACAACTTGCTGTCATAAATACTTCTCGTACTGCTCCATGGTATGCTGATTGTGCTAATTGTATTGTTGCTAAGTTTATACCTCCTAGCTTCACATACCAGCAAAAGAAAAAGTTCTTCTATGATTTGAGACATTACTTCTGGGATGACCCACATCTTTATAAAGAAGGAGTAGATGGTATTATTAGACGTTGTGTACCTGAGCATGAACAGGAACAGATCCTACGCAAGTGCCACTCCGAAGCCTATGGGGGACACCATGCGGGAGATAGAACTGCACACAAGGTATTGCAATCCGATTTTTATTGGCCTACTCTCTTCAGGGATGCCCGTAAGTTTGTCTTATCTTGTGATGAATGTCAAAGAAATGGTAATATTAGTAGACGTCAAGAAATTCCTATGAATTATTCACTTGTTATTGAACCATTTGATGTTTGGGGCTTTGATTATATGGGACCATTTCCTGCCTCTAATGGTTACACACATATTTTAGTTGATGTTGATTACGTTACTAAGTGGGTAGAAGCTATTCCAACTAGTAGTGCTGATCATAACACCTCTATTAAGATGCTTAAAGAAGTTATTTTTCCGAGGTTTGGAGTCCCTAGATATCTAATGATTGATGGTGGTTTACACTTTATTCATGGTGCTTTCCGTAAGATGCTTGCAAAATATGATGCCAACCATAGAATTGCATCCCCATATCACCCACAGACTAGTGGTTAAGTAGAACTAAGTAATAGGGAGTTGAAACTAATCTTGCAAAAGACAGTTAATAGGTCTAGGAAGAATTGGTCCAAGAAACTTGAAGATGCATTATGGGCCTATAGAACTGCGTACAAAAATCCTATGGGTATGTCTCCGTACAAGATGGTTTATGGAAAAGCTTGTCAATTACCTCTTGAGCTAGAACACAAGGCATATTGGGCTATCAAAGAACTCAATTATGATTTCAAGCTTGCCGGTGAGAAGAGGCTATTTGACATTAGCTGCCTTGATGAATGGAGAACCTAGGCTTATGAGAATGCCAAGTTGTTTAAAGAAAAAGTTAAAAGATGGCCTGACAAAAGGATACAAAAGCGTGACTTTAACGTAGGTGATTATGTCTTGCTATTCAACTCTCGTTTAAGTTTTTTTGCAGGAAAACTTCTCTCCAAGTAGAAGGACCCTACGTTATCGAGGAGGTCTATCGTTCCGGTGCCATAAAAATCAACAACTTCGAAGGCACAAATCCAAAGGTGGTGAATGGTCAAAGAATTAAACATTATATCTCAGGTAATCCTATAAATATTGAAACCAATATTATTGAAACAGTAACCCTAGAGGAATACATAAGGGACACTTTCCAGAACGATTCAGCCTCCGAAAAGGAAGAGGTATGTGATACGGTAAGTAAACTGACTCCAAAACAGTTCTAAAGGCAATTTTTCTCCATTTTGGAATATTTAGAAAAATAGAAAAATAAGCCGCAGTTCGAAAGAGACACAAGCCGTCCACAAGGGCGGAGGGCGCGCCCCCTTCCCAGGGGGTGCCCCCTGCCTCGTGGGCAGCTCGTGTGCCTCCCAGACTCCGTTTTCTTGTGGGTTACTCCTCTTGGTCGGTAAAAATTCATTCTATATACTCCCGAAGGTTTTGACCTCTGTATCACGTAAAAATCCTCTGTTTTCGTTTTGAGCTACTGTTTTTGACAGATCTAGATCATCATGGCGTCCTCCAACACCCCCAAGGACAAGTTCTTCGAGAAGGTCATCAACCCCTACCTTGCGGAGGTGCTACACCACCCTAAAACCATGGAGTTGCATGAGGGGGTGCTGCACATCCGTGATGTTGAGGGGCCGAGGAGGACCGAAAGCGTGGAGACAAGACTCGAAGCAACGGAGCAGCAAGTTTTCAAGTGCGAAGGTATGGTGGAACGAGGACTCAACGCAACCACATGATGATCTCGGAGCTCGCCAACAACCTCAAGCTAGACTCAAGGATCTTCGGGAAAGCTATCACCAATCTTCAAGATAAGATCGAACACCTCCAAGCCCAGATCTATGACCTGCAAAACCAAAACTGTGAGTATGAATATAGATTCAAGAAGATGAGTTTGGCTGTAGATTTGACTATCCCGGAGACTCGATCATACTTCTACGATGGTGAACCCATGCCTTGGAAGGTGGACAACAAGCCTACATCATCAACAACTCCATCATCACCACCCCCGAAGAGGGAGACGTAATCATATGGGTATGGGCACTCCCCTTGGCAACTGCCAATCTTGGGGGAGTGACCCCGGTATCGTATCGCCATCACTCCTATCTTTACCGTTTTACTTAGTTCGATCCTTTTGGCAGTATCTTGATCTAGTAGAATAAAGTTAGGATGATCTAGTTGTGAGCTTTTGCTTTGTGATCTTTACCCTTTGTAATCGATTCCGTGAGCTATATAATAAAGATTAGTGTTGAGTCAAGGGCTTGATTTCCCCACTTGGGTTGTGATAAAAAGAAAGAAAACATAAAGAGCCTCAAAGAGATCATATTGATCTTATGGAAGTAATGACTTCACATACAAGAATATGACAAATAAAAGTTGTTGTGAGTTGAGAAACATAGTTTTGGTCATCGTTGCAATTAATAGGAAGTAATAAAAGAAGAGAGGCTTCACAAAGAAATATACTATCTTGGCCATCTTTTATGATCGTGAGCACTCATTAAAGTATGACATGCTAAAGAGTTGATGTTGGACAAGGAAGACAACATAATGAGTTATGTCTTCTTATATCCGAAATAAAGTATATTGTCATGGATCATCCAACATGTTGAGCTTGCCTTTCTCCCTCATGCTAGCCAAAACTCCTCGCACTAAGTAGAGATACTACTTGTGCTTCCATATATCCTTAAACCCAGTTTTGCCATGAGAGTCCACCATACCTACCTATGGATTGAGAAAGATCCTTCCAAGTAAGTTGTCATGTTGTAAACTCGCTAAAATATGTATGATTTATTAGTGTGGGAGTAATTAGCTTTATACGATCTTGTGATATGGAAGTAATAAACGCGACGGACTGCATAATAAAGGTCCTTATCACAAGTGGCAATATAAAGTGAAGTTCTTCTATGCTAAGACTTTGTGCATCCAACCATAAAAACACATGACAACCTCTGCTTCCCTCTGCGAAGGGCCTATCTATTATTCTTGCCTTATAAGAGTCAAGGTGAAATCCACCTTTCCTTTTTACCTTTTATCCTTTGGCAAGCACATTGTGTTGGAAAGATCCTGACATATATACCCACTTGGATGTAAGTTTTCATGATCTATTACTGTTGACATTACCCTTGAGGTAAAAGGTTGGGAGGCAACACCATAAGCCCCTATCTTTCTCTGTGTCCGATTAAAACTCCATAAACATAAGTATTGCGTGAGTGTAAGCATTTGTGAAAGCCTATATGATAGTTGAGTATGTAGGCTTGCTGAAAAGCTCTTATATTGACTCTTTCTGATGTTACGATAAATTGCAATTGCTTAAATGACTGAGATCAAAGTTTGTTAGTATCCAATGAAGTTTATGATTCATACTTGATATTGTGGATGAATTGTTACTTTAGCATAAGAATCATATGACTATATTTATATAAGTTGTTGTTATGAGAATAATCATGATGCCCTCATGTCTGTATTCAGTTTTTATCGACACCTCTATCTGTAAACATGTGGACATATTTTTCGATATCGGCTTTCACTTGAGGACAAGCGAGGTCTAAGCTTGGGGGAGTTGATACGTCCATTTTGAATCATGCTTATATGTTGATATTTATTGCACTATGGGCTGTTATTACATGTTTTGTCACAACACTTATGCCTTTTCTCTCTTATTTTACGAGGTTTACATGAAGAGGGAGAATGCCGGCAGCTGGAATTCTGGGCTGAAAAGGGAGCAAACTCTGGAAACCTATTCTGCACAACTCCAAAAGCCCTGAGACTTAATAGAACTTCGTTTCAGAAAATAAAAAAAAATATGGCGAAAGAAGTCCACGAGGGGGGCCACCGGCTGTCCACGAGTGTGGGGGCACGCCCCCCTTCCGAGGGCACGCCCCCCTGCCTCGTGGGCCAGCCGGAAGGCCCCTGATGCCCATCTTCTCCTATATGAGGTGTTTTGACCTGGGAAAAAATCAGGAGGAGGCTTTCGGGACCAGACGCCGCCGTCTCGAGGCGGAACCGAGGCGGAAACCAATCTAGGGCTCTAGCAGAGCTGTTCTGCCGGGGGTACTTCCCTCCGGGAGGGGGAAATCGTCACCGACGTCATCACCAAGAACTCTCCCATCTTGGGGAGGGCTATCTTCATCAACATCTTCACCAGCACCATCTCCTCTCAAACCCTAGTTCATCTCTTCTATCCAATCTTTGTACCCAAACCTCAGATTGGTACCTGTGGGTTGCTAGTAGTGTTGATTACTCCTTGTAGTTGATGCTAGTTGGTTTATTTGGTGGAAGATCATATGTTCAGATCCATTATGCATATTAATACCCCTCTGATCATGAACAATATTATGTCTTGTGAGTAGTTACTTTTGTTCCCGAGGACATGGGAGAAGTCTTGCTATTAGTAGTCATGTGAGTTTGGTCTTCGTTCGATATTTTGATGAGATGTATGTTGTCTCTCCTCTAGTGGTGTCATGTGAACATCGACTACATGACACTTCATCATTATTTGGGCCTAGAGGAAGGCATTGGGAAGTAATAAGTAGATGATGGGTTGCTAGAGTGACAGAAGCTTAAACCCTAGTTTATGCGTTGCTTCGTAAGGGGCTGATTTGGAATCATATGTTTCCGGCTATGGTTAGGTTTACCTTAATACTTCTTTTGTAGTTGCGGATGCTTGCATTATAGGTTAATCATTAGTGGGTGGCTTGTCCAAGTAAGGACAGCACCCAAGCACCGGTCCACCCACATACCAAATTATCAAAGTACCAAACGCAAATCGGATGATCATGATGAAAACTAACTTGATGATAATTCCCATGTGTTCTCGGAAGCGCTTTCCTTTATATAAGAGTTTGTCCATGCTTGTCCTTTGCTACAAAAAGGATTGGGGAACCTTGCTGCACCTTATTTACTTTTACCTTTTGTCACTTGCTACCAATTACCTTATCACAAAACTATCTGTTACCTATAATTTCACTGCTTGCAGAAAATACCTTACTGAAAATGGCCTATCATTTCCTTCTGCTCCTCGTTGGGTTCGACACTCTTATTTATCGAAAGGACTACGATAGATCCCCTACACTTGTGGGTCATCAGACACCATGCTGGAGATAGAACTACACATAAGGTATTGCAATCTGGTTTTTATTGGCCTACTGTCTTCAAGGATGCTCGTAAGTTTGTCTTATCCTGTGATGAATGTCAAAGAATCGATATATTAGTAGACGTCAAGAAATGCTGATGAATTATTCACTTGTTACTGAACCATTTGATGTCTGGGGCTTTGATTATATGGGACTATTTCCTTCCTCTAATGGGTATACACATATTTTAGTTGCTGTTGATTATGTTACTAAGTGGGTAGAAGTTATTCCAACTAGTAGTGTTGATCACAACACCTCTATTAAGATGCTTAAGGAAGTTATTTTTCCGAGGTTTGGAGTCCCTAGATACTTAATGACTGATGGTGGTTCACACTTTATTCATGGTGCTTTCCGTAAAATGTTTGCTAAGTATGATGTTAACCATAAGATTGCATCCCCTTATCACTCACAGTCTAGTGGTCAAGTAGAATTAAGTAATAGAGCGCTGAAATTAATTTTGCAAAAGACAGTTAATAGGTCTAGAAATAATTGGTCCGAGAAACTTGATGATGCATTATGGGCCTATAGAACTGCATACAAAAATCCTATGGGTATGTCTCCATATAAGATGGTTTATGGAAAAGCATGTCACTTACCTCTCGAGCTAGAAGACAAGGCATATTGGGCTATTAAAGAGCTCAATTATGATTTCAAACTTGCCGATGAGAAGAGGTTATTTGACATTGGCTCTCTTGATGAATGGTGAACCCAAGCTTATGAGAATGCCAAGCTGTTTAAAGAAAAGGTTAAAAGATGGCATGACAAAAGAATACAAAAGCGTGAGTTTAACGTAGGTGATTATGTCTTGCTATAGAACTCTCTTTTAAGATTTTTTGCAGGAAAACTTCTCGCTAAATGGGAAGGTCCATACGTTATGGAAGAGGACTATCGTTTCGGTGCCCTAAAAATCAACAACTTTGAAGGCACGTACCCGAAGGTGGTGAACGGTCAAAGAATCCAACATTATATCTCAGGTAACCCTATAAATGTTGGAACCAATGTTATTGAAACTGTAACCCCGGAGGAATACATAAGGGACACTTTCCAGAACGATTTAGACCCCGAAAAGGAAGAGGTATGTGTTACGGTAAGTAAACTGACTCCAAAACAGTTCTAATGACAATTTTTCACAATTTTGGAATATTTAGAAAAATAGAAAAATAAGAGGCGGTCCGGAAGGGACACGAGGCGTCCACGAGGGTGGAGGGCACGCCCACTTCCCCTGGGAACTCCGATTTCTTACACGTTACTTCTTTTGATCGGTAAAAATTCATTATATATTCTCCCGAAGGTTTTGACCATCGTATCACACAAAAATCCTCTGTTCTTATTTCAAGCTATTTTCTGCTAGGGTTGACAAGGCCAGGCATCATGTCGTCCTCCTCCTCCAACAATGAGGGAAACGATGCTTGGCTAATGAAGATAGAGCTGAAGAGGGAAGATACCGAGGAGATCAACAAGGAGAATAGGATCAACAAGGTTGTGGAAGATTAGGCTCCGGAAACAGGAGAAGAAGACATCTTCAACCCCTTCCAAAACTTTGTACTTCAATTGAGATTGAAGCTTTCAAGATGATTGAGTTAGCTCAAATACAAAACAAGTATCTCACAAGTGAAAATATTTTGCTGAAGGAGCATATCGCCGCACTCAGAGGTATTATCCGCAAGTTGGAGGATCTCCTACGCTCGATGTGTGATGATCCGGCATCACTGCTTTCAACTCCATCATCACCACTTCCGAAGAAGGAGACATAATCATATGGTATGGGCACTACCCTTGGCAACTGCCAAGCATGGGGGAGGTGCCCCAGTATTGTATCACCATCACACTCCTATCTTTACCGTTTTCTTAGTTTGATCCTTTTGATAATATCTTGATCTAGTAGAATAAAGTTAGCATGATCTAGTTGTGAGCTTTTGCATTATGATCTTTACCTTTGTAATCGAGTCCGTGAGCTATGTAATAAAGATTAGTGTTGAGTTAAGGGCTTGATTTCCTCACTTTGGTCATGAGAGAATAAATGAAAATATAAAAAGTATCAAAGAGATCATACTGATCTCATGGGAAGTAATGAATTCACATATAAAGAGTATGATGAATAAAAGTTGTTGAGAGTTGACAAACATAGTTTTGGTCATCATTGCAATTAATAGGAAGTAATAAAGGAAGAGAGGTTTCACATACAAATAAACTCTCTTGGACATCTTTTATGATTGTGAGCACTCCTTAAAATATGACATGCTAAAGAGTTGATGTTGGACAAGGAAGACAACATAATGGGTTATGTTTTCTTATATTCGAAATAAAGTTTATTGTCATGGATCATCCAACATGTTGAGGTTGCCTTTCCCCCTCCTTCTAGCCAAAACTCCTTGCACCAAGTAGAGATACTACTTGTGCTTCCATACATTCTTAAACCCAGTTTTGCCATAAGAGTCTACCATACCTACCTATCGATTGAGTAATATCCTTCAAGTAAGTTGTCATGTTTGCAAACTCTCTAAAATATATATGATTTATTAGTGTGGAGGAAATAAGCTTTATACGATATTGTGATGTGGAAGTAATAAAAGCGACGGACTGCATAATAAAGGTCCTTATCACAAGTGGTAATATAAAGTGACGTTCTTTTGCACTAAGACTTCGTGCATCCAATCCAAAAAAAAGCACATGACAACCTCTGCTTCCCTCTGCGAAGGGCCTATCTATTATTCTTGCCTTATAAGAGTCAAGGTGAAAATCACCTTTCCTTTTTACGTTTTATCCTTTGGCAAGCACATTGTGTTGGAAAGATCGTGACATATATACCCAATCTGATGTAATTTATCCTGGTCTATTACTGTTGGCATTACCCTTGAGGTAAAAGGTTGGGAGGCAATACCATAAGCACCTATCTTTCTCTGTGTCCGATTAAAACTCCATACCCATAAATATTGCGTGAGTGTCAGAAATTATGGAAGACTAGATGATAGTTGAGTATGTGGACTTGCTGAAAAGCTCTTATAATGACTCTTTCCGATGTTATGATAAATTGCAATTGCTTCAATGACTGAGATCATAGTTTGTTGGTTTTAAATGAAGTTTCTGATTCATACTTGACATTGTGAATGAATTGTTACTTTAGCATACAAATCATATGACAATATATATGTGTTGCTATTATAAGAATGATAATGAAGCCCTCATGTCCGTATTTTATTTTTATCAACACCTCTATCTCTAAACATGTGGACATATTTTTTGATATCGGCTTTCGCTTGAGGACAAGCGAGGTCTAAGCTTGGGGGAGTTGATACGTCCATTTTGCATCATGCTTTTATGTTGATATTTATTGCACTTTGGGCAGTTATTACACATTATGTCACAATACTTATGCCTTTTCTCTCTTATTTTACAAGGTTTACATAAAGATGGAGAATGTCGGTAGCTGGAATTTTTGGCTGGAAATGGAGCAAACATTGGAGACCTATTCTGCACAACTCAAAAAGCTCCGAAACTCCACGAAACACCATTTTAGAAAATATAAAAAATATCTCGCGAAAGAGATCTGCCAGGGGGGCACAACTGTCCACAAGGGTAGGGGCGCGCCCCCTACCCCTGGGCGCGCCCCCTATCTCGTGGGCCAGCCGGTGACCCCCCGATGCCCATCTTCTCCTATGTGAGGTGTTTTGACCTGGAAAAAATCATAATGAGGCTTTTGGGACCAGACGCCGCCGTCTCGAGGCGGAACCTTGGCGGAAACGAATCTAGGGCTCCAGCGGAGCTGTTCTGCCAGGGATACTTCCCTCCGGGAGGGGGAAATCGTCACCACCGTCATCACGAACAACTCTCCCATCTTGGGGAGGGCTATCTTCATCAACATATTCACCAGCACCATCTCCTCTCAAACCCTAGTTCATCTCTTGTATCCAATCTTTGTACCAAAACCTCATATTGGTACATGTAGGTTGCTAGTAGTGTTGATTACTCCTTGTAGTTGACGCTAGTTGGTTTATTTGGTGGAAGATCATATGTTCAGATCCATTATTCATATTAATACCCCTCTGATCATGAACAATATTATGTTTTGTGAGTAGTTACTTTTGTTCCCGAGGACATGGGAGATGTCTTTTTATAAGTAGTCTTGTGAATTTTGTATGCGTTTGATATTTTGATGAGATGTATGTTGTCTTTCCTCTAGTGGTGTCATGTGAACGTCGACTACATGACACTTCACCATTGTTTGGGCCTAGAGGAATGCATTGGGAAGTAATAAGTAGATGATGGGTTGCTAGAGTGACAGAAGCTTAAACCCTAGTTTATGCATTGCTTCGTAAGGGGCTGATTTGTATCCATATGTTTCATGCTATGGTTAGGTTTACCTTAATACTTGTTTTGTAGTGGCGGATGCTTGCAATAGAGGTTAATCATAACTGGGATGCTTGTCCAAGTAAGGGCAGCGCCCAAGCACCGGTCCACCCACATACCAAATTATCAAAGTACCGAACGCGAATCATATGATCGTGATGAAAACTAGCTTGACGATAATTCCAGTGTGTCCTCGGGAGCGTTTTCCTTCATATAAGAGTTTGTCCAAGCTTGTCCTTTGATACAAAACGGATCGGGCCATCTTGCTGCACCTTATTTACTTTTACTATTTGTCACTTGCTACCAATTACCTTATCACAAAACTATCTATTACCGATAATTTCAGTGCTTGCAGAAAATACCTTACTCAAAACTACCTTTTCCTTCTGCTCCTCGTTGGGTTCGACACTTTCACTTATCGAATGGACTACGATGGATCCCCTACACTTGTGGGTCATCAGGAGTCCACAACTTCGTTGTTACTTCTGCTATATGGATTTGAGGTAATAGTATTTACGCTACTTTACACATGTGATTTACCTCTATTATAAATCCTCGAGTACTGTGTGTGGGATAACACTTAAGCACAAAGACTTGATCCATTTGGGTCGGGTCGCTACAAGATGGTATCAGAGTACATGTTGATTGTAGGACGTGGCCCTAGAAACTGGCCAGCCCATAGGAAAGGATTTCTCTAAAACTTTATTTTCAAAAGGATTCTGTACCTCTCTTCTTTTCCGACCTTTGTCAAATCTTCCCTTTTCCCTAAATAGTTAGACAATACCCACTTCCATATGGACCACTTCAGAGTAAATAGTAATTCACCACACATTAGAAGTGTTGAAGCTACAACAGTGGATACTCCGAAGTTTTGAAGAGTTGATGACTTTGAAGAGATATTGACTTTTAGAAGACCAAACCCCTGTTATGTACATACGTTAGATGCGACGATTGTGAGCCGTCATTTGTTTGATGTTTTCCCGATGGCCACAAACAAAACCCGTCTATTCAACACTATTGCTTGTATTGAGTATATCTCTCTCCATCTCCTGAATCTCATCCCAAAACCCTTGGACCCAATAGACGATGATTGAAGATAGACTTGAAGTGTGATAGCCTGGCTTATTAGGAATGATAGACTACTCATATCAATAAGGAATTCCTTCTTTTTCGGAAGCCCATTCGGACAGAACTCCAAAGTTAAGCGTTCTCAGCTTGGAGTAATTTCAGGATGGGTTACCGACCGGGAAGTTGCTCCCGGGGTGCGCACGAGTGAGGACAAAGTGCGTAGAAAAGACTAGTATTAATATGTGGGCCAGTCTAGATCCCGCTAGGTGTAACGACCACCAGCGGGTGTGTCCGGGGCGTTACAAGTTGGTATCAAAGCCGACCCTCGTGGTTACACGGATGTTTACGGACAGGTGCTCTGTCATGTTATTCATGAGGTTTGTGACCCGTCGTGGCACATGGCATGGCACATCACTACAAAAAAATACACTTCCGTGATGATACATGTTTTTCACAGTAGGTCACGTTTTCTGTCATGCATGTACATCCATGACGATTTTATGACAGAATCAAGATAGTCATACATGTGCTATCGTAGAAGTGTTCCCTGACATCACCAAAATTATCATCACGGAAGTGTCCACTTCCATGATGATAAATCGCGCGTCACAAAAGTGCATTCGTCAAGGGTGACCGACACGTGGCATCCACTGTAACGGAATGTCGTTAAGCTATCGGGTCCGGTTTTCGATCCGATAACCCGTTAACAGCCCCGACCAATGGGGATTTTCCACGTGTAAAATTCTAATTGGCTGACGGAAACAGGTGTCAGCTCCGCGTTGGCACGGGTGTCACTCATCCAATGGGCGAGATGCGCCTATGATATGTTGACACATGGACCGACCCAAAAGTGGCCCATAAAGTTTAAATGGGCCGGCCCAACTAAAGGCCCGCAAGGTTTTGCAGACCATAATGGGCCGGCCCAATTAAAGGCCCACAAGATTTTGCGAACCATAATGGGTCGGCCCAGCTAAAGGCCCACAAGATTTTGCGGGTCATAATGGGCTGGCCCAGGTAAAGGCCCACAAGATTTTTGCGGGCCATAATGGGCCGGCCCAGGTGAAGGCCCACAAAATTTTTGTGTACCATAATGGGACGGCCGAGCTAAAGGCCCACGAGATTTCGCCGACATTAATGGGTCGGCCTAGCTGTAGGCCCACAAGATTTTGAGGACCCTAGTAGGCCGGCCCATTAACTGGTTGCCATATTTTGGGACAAATGCCGGCCCATATTTGGCCTGCCACATTTCGGGCCTAATAATGGCCCATATGAGATCCGGCCCGTTAAAAGCCTACCACGTTCTGGGCCAAATTACGGCCCAGATTAGGTCCGGCCCTTTAAAAGGCTTTGGGCTAAATTATGGCCCATATCAGATTCGGCCCGTCAACTGGACGCTATGCTTTTGGGCCCACTTGCTAAAGGCCATTTAGTAATTCGGCCTGATATTAGTTTCGGCCTGTTAAGGGCCCTTTAACATTTCGGCCCTATATTAATATCGGCCTGTTAAAAGCCCGTCATATAATTGGGCCTAACTACGGCCCGGTTTGCATCCCGCCTGCTCGCAGTCGATAATCTGATAGGGCCAAACAAGGACCGAGACAATTTTGGCCTATTATAAGCCCGTGATTTGATTGGCGCATTCATGGGCCGGGGTCTATTTCGGTCTGCAGCCGGCCCGTGAGCTGTTCGGCACGATTCAGGCCCAACCTACTTCTCTGCCTCCTAAAGGCCCATTGAGTTTTCTTGGGAAAATAGGGCCGGCAGTTTACTCTGCCTATTAAAGGCCCGAATCTACTAGTGGGCCAGTTTACATTTAGGCCTATTAACGGACCAAGATGACGGGGCCCATGATGCGGATCATACATGGTGATTTGCATGATGGCCTGATTATGTACCGTAATTTCACGGTTTGGCCGGTTTACTGCGAAGACAAGATATATACGGTAAAATAACTGCAGCATCGTGAATAAGAAAAAAAACCTGGACTATACAATAAAGAAATTATGTCATATTACACCCACTAGGCATCAAAGTTCGCCACTATGATAAGAAAGCACAAGAAGACAGTAGATTACATACACTGGGCATCAAAGACCACCACCAGTGCAACTAAACATGCCGACAAAATAATATACAAAACCGACAACACTTCAATAGAGTTCAAGAAAGGTTGGCCCTGCTCAGGAGCTGCAGCGCAAGCAGCTGAGCAAGCTGGTGAGACTGCACTTGTTTGACACTTATATCCTCCTCACTCTAAAAGATAAACAAGCAGACAGATGACAGGTTTTGCACATATAAGTATCAGTGCTGACAATTCATCACATTTCTTACTGACGAATAAAGTGACATAGTTTAAAATAGCATTAACACAATATGGTATTGTTCAGGTCAAGACATGGCAGGAAATGACATTGTGAAGGAGTTGGCAGCTTCACGACACCACTGGATTACAGATCAAGAACTCATAAGTATGAATGGTTAGTGTGCTATCAATTTATCCCATTTCAGATTGGCAAAATAAGATCACTTGCTCTGTATAGTTTAATTTACATGGTATGAAGAAGGAACTTGGTTGTACAACTGAAAACTGAAATTGAGAAGGACAAATTTTTGTTTATGAACTGGAGTACATAATAAACTTTAAACATTCAATTTGATGCAAACACCAAAAATAAATAGTTGTTGCAGTCATGCCTAACCAAATATACACAACAAAGTTTGAAGGCTTGAGAAGGACAAACTTACATTATTGGTGAAGGCAGGCTCTATAAAGCCCTTGTCCATTCTGATATGGAGCAATTCAACAATTTACCACAGAATCTTCTTCATAAGCATTGCCTTTATTCTATATTTTGTTAAGAGTAAATATAGATGTGACAATATAAGAAAAAATGGAGAATATTTAAGATAAGATGAAGAGTGATGGTACATAACCAAGTAGCTATAAATGTAAGTACAACGATACACGCAAAAGGTACAGCCAAGAGCAATGCAGAGCTAAACTTCTTCAGTACCATCGGTGTTATCCAACCTTATGGTAAGAGTAAATATAGATCTTATGTGTAGAAAATGGAGGGCAAAGGAAAATAAGCTGCAGAGCGATGGTACATGAACAACTACCTGTCAATATAAGTACGCTGATAAAGGACAACAGGTACTTCAAGAACAATGCAGAGCTAAAAACAATCATTGGCATTGGATATATTCTACACTAATGTAACCATTCATACAGATCAGATAATTTGGAGCGAACAATTGATAAGCAAGCTATCATGCATACAGCTGTCACATAATGAACCAGTTATGTATGCAAGTACAGTGATACAGGACAACAGGTACTAACAAGAGAAAAGCAGCGAGCAGCATATTTGCGATATCATGTCGTTCTTTTCAAACCGGAATTCTTTTTCGAGCAGATTTCCTGCAAAAAAGATCCGTAAGGCACATGCGGATAAGTAGAAGTTCAAATTCTCATGTGATATCACAGACAGTACCTCATCCTCGGAACGAGACCAGTGCATAACAAGGTTTTTCCATTCAATTTCTTCTAAATTTAGCACATGAGACTTCACCAGAAATTCGTTTATAGACTTGCCATCAAAGTGTGATTTCCTCAGGTAACACCAATACTGCTGCAATGCTTCCTTGAAAAGCGCAAGCAAGCTTTGCTCGTCATGACTATACAGATTGACCCTCGCCTACTTACAACATTGTAATGTAAATCATTGATGTGTTCAATCAGCAGAAAACAGGGAAATGATCACCATGAATAATAGCACTTACACGTAAGTGGGACAGGAAGATGTGAAAATGGTGTTTGTCTTCACTATAATCTTCCAATGATGGGAATATATGCACGTAGTCCCTAACAACATTGAAAGCATTGTCTTTTAAACTGGGAATAACTGGAATGGGGTTCCAATCTGCAGGAATTGGCCATCTCTGCAGTTGGGATAGGTTTTCGGCCGGTGGACTTATTGTACTTTTTGTTGGAGTGGGATTTTTCTGTGGTACGGCTGGTGCTATGGCAACTGAAATCGGCATACCTTTTGCTGGAGTGCAGGTCCTGTGTGGTGGGGCTAGTGGTGTGGCCAGTGAAGTATGGGTACAGTCTGCTGGAGTCGGTCCTACGTTTTGTGTTACTGGTTGTAAAGCCAATATAAGTGGGGTGATGTCTGATTTCTCTGTCACAACCACGTTTTTCAAGGACTTTGCTGGTGCTCCTTCAGGTTCGGCAATCACCCTCTTCCTTTTTGATGTCTGATGCACAAGAACAGCATTTGAGTGGGAAAACATGGTATGATGACAGATTGAATATGTATTAATAATGGATGGGCATGGCATCTCGACATATATGATGAGTAAACTAAGCAGATGGCGGTGCAACAAAGTAGAAGAAATGCAAGACAACATATGCAAGATACGCGCAATCAATAAAACCTTGCCAAATTAGAGCAGGCACCTTGATGGGTAAACATGACAGGCCATTTGCCTTTGACTCCTCGAGGTTAGAATAGTCATTAGGATCATATTCTGTACAAGAATCTACAGGTGGGGAGCGTATGAGTTTCATTGCATCCAGAATGGCTCTCAATGCCTTGGTGCAAATTTTGTAAGTCATTGCAGTGTTCCACAATATTCTTATGATGCGTGGATTCTGATATTCACTGTAATTACATATAATATCTTAGAACCATGAAAACATAAATAGTTGTGAGATTATCTTTGTAATGTAGAGGATATTCTAATATAGGGGCGCCCCTGTCAACACTTGTGTGCTATCACTGGATTCTGATCAGAGAGCTCATGTGTGATGTAATATGGTGCGTGCATTTATATAATTTGGCAAAAGTACACAAAAAAATAGGCTCCAGAAGTAAGGATAGTTGGTAGATGATAGGTTCAAATTATACTGTATAGAGCGTTTATTGCCAAACCATGGTAACAAGAGCACACAGCAATTAGGCAGATCATAGTGTACATAAAAGGGGTACACCATAACCACTATATATAAATCGGGAAAGTGGAACTGGCTTGAAAATACGATGTTGTATTGCCGCTAGTTATTGAAAGCCTATCGATCAAGTACATGCCAGCTCTATCATCTGTTGACTGCAGATGTCCTGTAATGCCCCAGATGTAACACTTCCCAATTATGGCAATATATGAAACTTTGACTTCATCAATTCCATTCTGGGCTCTTCTTTCATTTCTGGTTTCTTCGTTTTGTCGTGTGCGTGTGTGCATTTCATCCATGTCATGTTGTCAAGTGCATTGCATTGCATTCGTGTTGTCACTTGCACCCGGTCCGACTCGCCTCTTCCCGTTGTCCGTTTCGAGTTCCGACGCTCACACACATGCCCGTGGCATCCCCGAGTCCTTCTTTCGTGTGTGGCCATGTAACGTTTCCGGAATGATGTGAGACTTGTTGTGCGTTGTTGTTTTGGTACGTGTAGGCCTCCTGTCAAGTTTCGTCGCGTTTGGAGTTCGTTTGGTACTCCAACGGTTAACCTAGTGGGCTAAAAGGACCTCTTTTTTAAGGCCCAAGACCCCCTCCACAACAGCCCACAAACCCAGCACAACCACTCCCATCATCTCGGTCGTTGAATCGTGATCGCGTGGCCGAAAACCGCTCCTCATTTGGAGTTTCCTAGCTCCCATCCCCGAAATCCCGGTGCAACCCTAATTTTCCTCTCCCTCCGCGCGCCGGACACGTCCGCGCAACCGCCGGACACGTCCGACCCGCGGCCACCTCACTCCAACCAACCAGAGGCCGCCACGTCACCTCCGCCGCCACGTGGCGACTCCCGATTGGCCGGGCCACCTCATCCCACTTCCACCACCGCCACCTCACCTGCTGGCCACCGGACGCCTCGCCGGACCTCGCCGCCGCCTCGCAGGAATCCCGCCGCCTCGCCGGAATCCTGTCGCCTCACCGGAATCCCGCCGCGCCGCCACGCGCGCCACCGCCGCCGCGCACCTCCACCGTCGCCGGACCACCCCGCCACCGGCGCCGGGCCGCACCACCGACGCCGGCCTCACCTCCCCACGCACCGCAGCAGCCGACCTTCTACAACCGCCGCCGCCGCGCCCCCATGCGCCGGTGCCGCAGCCCAGTTTGGCCGCTGCCGCCGCCGCGGCTCGCCCCGCCGCTGGCCTCCTCCACCTCCGACCGACCTCCGCCTCCGGTCGCGCCGCCGTCTCCGGTCATCTTCCCCGCCTCCGGCCATTATCTTCCTCGTCTCCGGCGATCCCGATCCGGTTCGGGATCGGGACGAGATCCACCACTCCCTCCATCCAAACACCGCCTCGCAGCCCGGATCACTCCATCCCGCACGGATCCATCCACGTTTGACTTTTGGAGGTATAAAAAAGCCACTAAGTCCCAGATCTGTAACATTTTGTTGCCTCCTTTGCATGCTTGTAACTTTGTGCTCATAGATCCATTTTGTGCATATGATATATCAAAATGATCGTGGTGATGTGCTCTACATTTTGTTCCATTGTGGCATGCTTGTTTGAGATCATCTAGATGTCCTAATCTTCGTGACAAGAGTGCTACTTGTTATAAACTGTTGTAACTTGTTATTTTCATGCCATGTTTGAGATGTGATAACTTGGTGGATGTTTATCCAAATGAAGCAAATGATATGTCAAAATGTTCCTTGGGAAATGCTCTACATGATGGTTGTTGTAGCATTTATGTTAGGGTTCATATTGCCATGTTAATCTTGGTTGCAAAAGTGCATGTGGCTGTTAAGTTATGAAACTTGTTATGAGATGCTGATTTGAAGTGATCGTTGCTATTGATGTGTTTGTCTCCATGTCACATGTCAATATGTTTTAGAATCTCCATCATATGGTCTTTTTTGTGGTGCAAACAACTTTCCATGAAATGCCTTGAGGTAACTTAAACATGCTTGGAAACATGCCATGCCAACATAACTGTTTTATACTTAGTGAAATTTCTGCTAAGTACGGAATCTGTCATAACCTGATGCTATGTTTGCTTGATGCCCTAGTCAAATTCATGCATGTTTTGGAGTGGTCAATGATCATTCCTTGTTGTACATGTTTTTGTCTATCCATCCATGCCCTCACTTGCTCATATGGCTTGTTGTAGCTTATTTATTTCTTGCTCTCAAGTTGCTACAAATAATAACTGTTAGGTTTTTAACAACATGATCAATTTGGTGTAGCTTGTTGCTATTGATCCATGCCTCCTATGGAGTTGCTCCAATGGAGTTGTTTGCTGTAGGATATGTCTACTTAATGTCCATGCTTATTGTCATCGTGTTTGGGTGTTGTAGAGTATATATTTCTTGCTCCAAAGTTGCTATGCGGCTGTTAATTTCAACTTTGCATTGTATCTTGTTTCGTGTGTATGTGTTGAACCGTTGCTCCGTTTAGAGCGTGCCCTATATGAAACTTGTGTGATTTTGCATGTAGAATCCTAATATCATGTTGTTAACATGTTTGGAGTGTGTTTGCTTGATGTTTGGGTGCATCTTGCACCGTTGCCATGCTTGTCTTGTTTTGCTCATATCTTTTAGACCGTAGCTCCGAATTAAACAAACTTTATATGAAACTTGACTAGAATTTCGTGTAGATCATCATGGTGCATGTTAAGTTGTTGTTTAATAACTTTAACTTAAGGTTTGTTCAGATCTGGACCAATTTCAAAATATGCATATGAGGACTTACCGGTTTGGATATATGTTGATTCCGGCCTCATTTAAACTTGTTGTTTTGTGTTGTTCTTGTGTGCTTCATCCCTTGCCATGAAATGCATCATACTTGCATCATGTTGATTGTGCATTGCACCTTGGTTGAGTTTGTGCCTTGTTGTGTTCTTGTGTTGAGTAGAGCCGGAAGCCGAGACCGAGTGCGAGGTTCCTGTCGAGGTTGAGTATGAGGAGCCGTCTTACGATCCCATCGACGACTCGACAGGCAAGATGACCTGACCCTGATATCATTACTATCTTTGCCTATTGCTAGATGTCTCGCTCTTTAGCTTATTGCCTCGATGCCCATGTTTGTCTGTCAGCCTCCTATTGTAACCATGAATCTGTGTAACCACCCAACCTAGCAAACCTTTGTTTGGCTACGTAAGCTTCGCTCAGTCCCTCTTATAGCATTGCTAGTTGCAGGAGAAGATTTGAAGATTCTTGCTTCATGTTGAAGTTATTGTTGGGATATCACACTACATAATCTGTTAAACTAAATCATCTATATATTGGTAATGGGTGGAAGGCTAAGCCTCTTGCTTGGTGATTTGTTCCACTCATGCCACCCTAGGAACCGTATAAACCGGTGTTATGTTCCTTGATTATGTGTTCCTAACACGGTTGGGGTTATGGGACCCCCTCGATAACCCGCTTAGCGCTAAAGCTTTTCCAGCGAGGCCCGACTTTGGTTCTACATTTGCCTAACAACTAAAACTTGCCGAGGGAGTAATTAACCCGAGGATTAATTAATTAACCCCCCTGGGCCAGTGCTCGACTAAGTGTTGGTCCAAACTAGAGTCGTGTGCGGTACCCCCCCTTGGCAACTTGGGTTTTGGTCACTGTACGATGTGCTCATCCGGTCGTGGCCTGAGACTAGATACGCGCGGCAACTGTCAAAGTGTCGGCACGCCGGGAGGTCTTGCTGGATTAGTTTTACCTTAGTCGAAATATCTTGAGCACGGGATTCCGAGAATACTCGGGCCTTCCCACCTTGGAGTTGCGACTCCGCAGATCGTGAGCTTGTAATGGGCTAAGTTGGGACACCCCTGCAGGGTTTTGAACTTTCGAAAGCCGTGCCCGCGGTTATGTGGCAGATGGGAAGTTGTTAATATCCGGTTGTAGAAAACTTGACACCATGTTCAGAACACACTACCAGCGTGAGTAACCGTGACGGTCATTTTCCGAAAGGGGTTCGGGAAGTGAACACGGTGGGGTTATGATTGACGTGCTTAGATAGGATCACTTCATGATCACTTTGACGCTCGTGGCACTTCTCTTCTCGCTCTAAACACGTAAGCTAGTGCTAGTGCAGTTGTAAGCTTTATTTCTTCAGCCTTGTTCCACACCCAAGGCTTAGATAGTTTTGCTACCCGAGAACGGGATTGCTGAGTCCTCCGTGGCTCACAGATTCTACACAAAACCAGATGCAGGTACTATGGTGAACTACACAGGTGACGGCACGGAGCTGTACTGGGAGTTTGATGAAGAACGTAGTAGATACAATGTGCACTATCCCGATGATCAGTAGTGGCTTCTACTAGGGGCGATTCGGACCTTGTGGCTATATTTATTTGGTATCTTTCATTTGGATCTTCGTCCATAGTCGGACTGTGATGTTATTTGGATGATGATTTGCTTATGTAATGTATTGTGTGATGTGGCAAGTGTAAGCCAACTATCCTTTTGCAATTTCATCCCTATTTTTACATCAGTCGTGCAAAGATACCATACTTGAGATCATTGTAGTATGAGCTTATACCTTTAAGTCGTGCCTCGACACATAGGAGGTATAATCTCATACTGGGCATTACAAGTTGGTATTCAAAGCCTTCTCCGACCTAGAAGCCCCACTGATTGATCGAATCGTTGACGGCTGAGTCTAGGCACACACTTGAAAATGTTTTGAGTCCTATATATATAACGGAGAGTAGGATTTCTTTTGCTCCTCATCTCTTTTCACTCTGGTGAGGACTCCTGACGATTACTTGTCTCTTCTACTCTCAAAATTTCACAAAAAAAAAATTAGGATCACGCGAGTATTGTTTGGAGTGTTCCGATGTCTTTGTGACGAGAACATTGTTCTCGATGCCTCCTGTCAATTAGGGGTTGTGACAGTGTCCCGGGGAGTTGAGCTCCGAGGTGTTGTCGTCACAAATATATCGCAGCAGTTCTGGAATACTTAAGACGGCCGACATCGAAAACTCTCCTATGCGGTTAGTGGCAAGATAACCCCGACATCACCCAGTACTGGGGAGGTAGTTCGGGAGTATTGCCATAGCTTGTATAGTAGATGCGTTTCGAAGGTCTGAGGTAAACGGTTTCTGGAAATAACTGGTTATGTGTTGAAGGATGGATACAGCTGGATGTAGGATTAGAGTTGAGTGCGCGATGCTTCCCCTGTATCCCCAACACCTGAGTACATAACTGGAAACTTTCGGAAATTAATAGGTGGGTTCATCTAGTAGCTCGTAGGCATTCTTCCAACGAATGCGTGATATGGAGTTCTGGGTTCTACATTGAGTGAAGTAGTTTTATGGGCGTTTGTTCCGATTGGGAGTTGCATCTTAAAGGGTCCTTGCCTATGCTGATCCGGGGATTGCAAAACCCTTTTGTAACACGTTCCATAAGCTTTCAGCACGAATATGTCGAACGAAGCTTCTATCTTGTATTTGTTCTATCTGCTCCTTGTTGTTTTATTTACCTTTTGTTCTCCCAAGTGGCTTCTGAAGAATATTGTTGTACCATTAAACTATGGATTACATTCGTTCATTTTTGTTTGAATGTTCTTGTGAAGACTTATGTTGCAATTTCTAGCCGTTGATTCAGCTTATATATTTTCTCAATCAATGGCTAATAGTTGTCATCTCATTCAGGATGGCTCCTAAAAGGGTTCCTAACGCTAACCCAGAGGGTGAAGAAGTTCCTGATCGTCCTCCTTCCCCTCCTCCTCCGTCTGAGGCCTGGAGAGCAATTATGCAAGCGACGAACCAGAACACCCAGATGCTTATGCAAATGATGCAGAACATTCAAGCAAATCAAGCAAATCAAGGTGGTCATGGGAACCAAGGCCAAGGCAATTTGTTCAATCAACCTCACTTTGCTACACTCAACCAGTTCCTGGCAAACCAACCGAAGGCATTCAGTTACTTTGTGGACCCTCTAGATGCTGAAGACTGGATAACAGATATCAAGAAGCATTTCGAGTGCAGTAACGTGAGACCTGAGGACAATGTGAAGTTTGCCGCCTTCCAACTCAAGGACCAAGCCGCTGATTGGTGGAAGCAGTACAAAGATTCCAGAGAGGGACATGAAATCTCGTGGACTGACTTCTGCAAGGACTTCCGCTCTCACCACATTCCAACAAGTGTCATCGAAGGTATGCGTGAGCAATTCTGCAACCTGAAGCAAGGCTCGATGTCCGTTTATCAATATAATGTCAAGTTCCAGAACCTTGCTCGCTATGCCAAGCAAGACATCCCAGATGCCAGGAGCAAGATTTATCAGTTCCATGGTGGTCTGAAGGATGAACTCCAACTAGCTCTCACCTTGTTTAAGCCGGAAGAATTTGATCAATTCTATAACATGGCACTTAAGCAAGAGGCAGCCCAGCTCAAGATGGAAGCTTCCAAAAAGAGGATCAGAGATGCTGTTCACTCCTCCTCTTCTTCCCAAGTGGTTGCAAAGCAACAGAAGTTTTGGCTACCACCTCCTCCAGTGATCCGACCTCCCAACAACAACAACAAGCATTCTGGTGGCCGTGGTTTCTCCCACCCACCCAACCCAAGCAATCAGTCAAAGAATCACTTTCAAGCTTCGAAGTCAAGTGCTCCTTACCAATGTCCTCTCTCAGAAGTGGTTTGCAACAAGTGCTCTCAGAAGGGTCATTATGCTAACAAGTGCCCCAACCCAAGGCGCCTTCCGCCTCCTCCACCTGTCAGCACTGCTATTGTCAAGCACAACCCCAAGTCAGCAAGAGTGAATCTGATGAATGCAGCTCAAGCAGAGAATTCTTCAGATGTGATACTTGGTAACCTTCCAGTTAACTCTATTCCTGCAAAAGTCTTGTTTGATTCAGGTGCATCACATTCTTTCATGTCAAGACCTTTTGCATTGTCAAATGATATGCCATTGCAAGCTTTGCCTAGTCCAATGTCTGTGCTTTCTCCGGGTTTGCTAATGAACTCCAACAACTTTGCTCCAGATGTATCTATTTATATGGGGGATTATCACTTTTTGGTTTCTCCGGTTATTCTCGGCAACTCCGACATTGATCTTATTATTGGGATGGATTGGCTCTCCAAGCATGATGCAAACATTGATTGTGCAAATAAGGAAGTCAAGATTACTCATTCCAACGAAGACGTGATTATCTTCGCCTCTCGAGATAACACAATCAGGCTATTCTCTCTCAATGACAAGGGCGAGATTAATGCCATCTCTCAGATTCAGGTGGTCAATGAATACGAAGATGTTTTCCCTGAAGAGCTTCCAGGCATGCCTCCACATCGTCAAGTTGAATTCGTCATTGAACTCGAGCCCGGTACCGAGCCAGCATGTCGGCGTCCGTACAAGCTTTCCCCTGAAGAGTTGAAGGAGCCGAATATACAACTCGATGAGCAAGAGCGTATGGGTCTAATCAGGCCTAGCACTTCTCCTTGGGGTTGTGGTGTTCTGTTTGTCAAGAAGAAGGATGGCACGGAGCGCCTTTGCATTCATTACCGGCCATTGAACAAGAAGACAATAAAGAACAAGTATCCGCTCCCCAACATCAATGAATTGTTCGAGCAGCTCAACGGAGCAAAAGTGTTCTCAAAGCTCGATCTCCGGATGGGTTATCACCAGATCCGTATCCGTGAAGAAGATATTCACAAGACTGCATTCAGAACAAGCTACGGCTCCTATGAATACACAGTCATGTCTTTTGGCCTCGCAAACGCTCCACCCACCTTCTCGAGGATGATGCACTACATATTCAACCCCTACACCAACGAATTCGTTCTCGTCTATCTCGATGACATCTTGGTATTCTCCAAGAATGAAGAAGACCATGCCAAGCACCTCCATTTCGTTCTGGACAGACTCCGTGAACACAAGTTCTATGCGAAATTCTCTAAATGTGAGTTCTGGCTCGATAAGGTCTTATATCTTGGCCATATCATCTCTGCTGAGGGTATTGCTGTCAACCCCGAGAAAGTTGAAGCCATTGTCAACTGGGAACCCCCTCAGAACGTCAAGCAACTCCGAAGCTTCCTTGGTCTTGCTAGCTATTGCAGAAGGTTCGTTGAGAACTTCTCCAAGATTGCCAAGCCGCTCTCATACTTGCTGCGGAAGAATGTCAAGTACAACTGGTCTCCGGATTGAGATGTGGCATTCAAAACACTCAAAGAAAAGCTCATCTCTGCTCCGGTTCTTACTCCTCCGGATGAGTCAAAGCCCTACGAAGTATTCTGTGATGCTTCTCTTCAAGGACTTGGTGGTGTTCTAATGCAAGACAAGAAAATTGTGGCATACACTTCTCGTCAATTGAAGCCAAATGAGAAGAACTAACTCACACATGATCTCGAGCTAGCAGCAGTGGTACACGCCTTGATCACGTGGAGACACCTTCTGTTGGGCAGAAAAGTGGACATCTTCACCGATCACAAGAGCTTGAAGTACATCTTCACACAGCCGAACCTGAACCTTCGCCAGACTCGTTGGGTTGAGATGATCCAAGAGTATGATCCAAGCATCGAATACACACCTGGCAAGTCCAATGTCATTGCAGATGCCGTGAGAAGAAAGGCATATTGCAACAGTCTCCTTATCAAGCCGTTCCAGCCTGAGCTTTGTGAATCATTCAGGAAACTCAACCTCCAAGTTGTTCTGCAAGGCTTTCTTGCAAATCTTCAAGTTGCTCCTACCTTGGAAGATCAGATCCGTGAGGCCCAGCTCAGTGATGCTATGGTGCAGAAAGTGAAACATGGTATTGCTAAGGGTACTCCCAAATACAAGTGCTATCGCGTTGATGAGAAAGACACCTTGTTCTTTGAGGACAGACTTGTGGTTCCCAAGGGTGATCTCAGGAAGCTCATAATGAACGAAGCACATGACTCCCTCCTCTCCATTCATCCCGGAAGTTCTAAGATGTACCAAGACCTCAAGCAATCTTACTGGTGGACTCGCATGAAAAGGGAGATTGCCCAATTCGTGAATGAATGTGATGTCTGCAAAAGAGTGAAGGCAGAACATCAACGTCCAGCCGATCTCCTCCAACCTCTTCCTATTCCCGAGTGGAAATTCGACCACATTGAAATGGATTTCGTCACTGGGTTTCCCAAGTCCAAGAAGGGGAATGATGCTATCTTTGTTGTGATTGACAAGCTAACCAAAGTAGCTCACTTCCTTCCAGTCAAAGAATCCATCAATGCAGCTCAGTTGGCAGAGTTGTACACTTCTAGAATTGTGTCGTTACATGGAATTCCTCAAGTTACCTCCTCATACCGTGGAAGTTTGTTCACATCCAAGTTCTAGGACTCCTTCCAGTCAGCCATGGGCACTAAGATCCGTTTCAGCACTACGTTTCACCCTCAGACTAGTGGTCAAGTCGAAAGAGTGAACCAGATCCTCGAAGACAAGCTCAGAGCTTGTGTCATCTCTTTTGGCATGAAGTGGGAAGATTGTCTCCGGTTTGTCGAGTTCTCTTACAACAACAGCTTCCAAGCAAGTGCCGGCAAAGCTCCGTTTGAAATCCTCTATGGCAGAAAGTGCCGTACTCCTCTCAACTGGTCCGAGACTGGTGAACGTCAACTCCTTGCCAATGACTTCATCTCAGAAGCCAAAGAAATGTGCAAAGTCAAACGTGAGAATCTCAAGGCCGCTCAGTCGCGTCAAAAGAGCTACTATGATGGCAAGCATCATGATTTAGCTTTTGACATTGGAGATCATGTCTATCTCCGTGTTTCTCCTATGAAAGGAACCCAAAGATTCGGTATCAAAGGAAAGCTTGCTCCTAGATACGTGGGCCCTTTCAAGATCCTTGGCAAAAGAGGCGATCTAGCCTATCAACTTGAGCTTCCATCCAACTTTGCAAATGTTCATGATGTGTTTCACGAGTCTCAACTCTGCAAGTGCTTCAAGACACCTGAACCCACCATTCCGTTCGAAGAGATTGATCTTCAACAAGACTTGTCTTACTGTGAGCACCCTATTGCTATTCTTGAAGAAACCGAGCGCAAGACCCGCAACAAGTCAATCAAATTCTTGAAAGTTAAGTGGTCACACCATACCGACCGAGAAGCTACGTGGGAACGAGAAGATCACCTTCGTTCCGAGTATCCTTCCTTCTTCCAGTCCTAGATCTCGGGATGAGATCTTTTCCTAGTAGAAGAGAGTTTGTAATGCCCCAGATGTAACACTTTCCAATTATGCCAATGTATGAAACTTTGACTTCATCAATTCCATTCTGGGCTCTTCTTTCATTTCGGGTTTCTTCGTTTTGTCGTGTGCGTGTGTGCATTTCATCCATGTCATGTTGTCATGTGCATTGCATTGCTTTCGTGTTGTCACTTGCACCCGGTTCCACTCGCCTCTTCCCGTTGTCCGTTTCGAGTTCCGACGCTCACACATGTGCCCGTGGCATCCCCGAGTCCTTATTTCGTGTGTGGCCGTGTAATGTTTCCGGAATTACGTGAGACTTGTCATGCGTTGTTGTTTTGGTACGTGTAGGCCGCCTGTCAAGTTTCGTCACGTTTGGAGTTCGTTTGGTACTCCAACGGTTAACCTAGTGGGCTAAAAGAACCTCTTCTTTAAGGCCCAAGACCCCCTCCACAACAGCCCACAAACCCAGCACAACCACTCCCATCATCTCGGTCGTCGAATCGTGATCGCGTGGCCAAAAACCGCTCCTCATTTGGAGTTTCCTAGCTCCCAGAAACTATAAAACAGTCCCCATCCCCAAAATCCCGGTGCAACCCTAATTTTCCTCTCCCTCCGCGCGCCGGACACGTCCGCGCAGCCGCCAGACACGTCCGACCCGCGGCCACCTCACTCCAACCAACCAGAGACCGCCATGTCACCTCCGCCGCCACATGGCGACCCCCGATTGGCTGGGCCACCTCATCCCACTTCCACCACCGCCACCTCACCCGCCGGCCACCGGACGCCACGCTGGACATCGCCGCCGCCTCGCCGGAATCCCGCCGCGCCACCGCCGCCACGCACCTCCGACGTTGCCGGACCACCCCGCCGCCGGCGCCGGGCTGCACCACCACCGCCAGCCTCACCTCCCCACGCACCGCCGCCGCCGGCCTTCTAACTCTGCCGCCGCCGCGCCCCCACGCGCCGCCGCCACAACCCAGTTTGGCCGCCACGGCCGCCGGGCGCGGGCGCGCCGCCGGCGCCAAGCGCGGGCGCCACCAACCGTCGGCGCCGCCGCGGCTCGCCCCGCCGCCGGCCTCCTCCGCCTCCGGCCGACCTCCGCCTCCGATCGCACCGCAGTCTTCGGTCATCTTCCCGGCCTCCGGCCAGCGTCTTCCTCATCTCCGGCGTCTTCTCCGGTGATCCCGATCCGGTTCGGGGTCGGGATGAGATCCACCACTCCCTCCATCCAAACACCGCCCCGCAGCCCGGATCACTCTATCCCGCACGGATCCATCCACGTTTGACTTTTGGAGGTATAAAAAAGCCACTAAGTCCCAGATCTGTAACATTTTGTTGCCTCCTTTGCATGCCTATAACTGTGTGCTCGTAGATCCGTTTTGTGCATATGATATATCAAAATGATCGTGGTGATGTGCTCTACATTTTGTTCCATTGTGGCATGCTTTTTTGTGATCATCTAGATGTCCTAATCTTCGTGACAAGAGTGCTACTTGTTATAAACTGTTGTAACTTGTTATTTTCATGCCATGTTGGAGATGTGATAACTTGGTGCATGTTTATCCAAATGAAGCAAATGATATGTCAAAATGTTCCTTGTGAAACGCTCTACATGATGTTTGTTGTAGCATTTATGTTAGGGTTCATATTGCCATGTTAATCTTGGTTGCAAAAGTGCATGTGGCTATTAAGTTATGAAACTTGTTATGAGATGATGATTTGAAATGCTCGTTGCTATTGATGTGTTTGTCTCCATGTCACATGTCAATATGTTTTAGAATCTCCATCATATGGTCTTTGTTGTGGTGCAAAGCACTTTCCATGAAATGCCTTGAGGTGACTTAAACATGCTTGTAAACATGCCATGCCAACATAATTGTTTTATACTTAGTGAAATTTCTGCTAAGTCTGGAATCTGTCATAACCTGATGCTATGTTTGCTTGATGCCCTAGTCAAATTCATGCATGTTTTGGAGTGGTCAATGAACATTCCTTGTTGTCCATGTTTTTGTCTATCCATCCATGCCCTCACTTGCTCATATGGCTTGATGTAGCTTATTTATTTCTTGCTTTCAAGTTGCTATAAATTATAACTGTCAGGTTTTTAACAACATGATCAATTTGGTGTAGCTTGTAGCTATTGATCCATGCCTCCTATGGAGTTGCTCTAATGGAGTTGTTTGCTGTAGGATATGTCTACTTCAAGTCCATGCTTATTGTAATCATGTTTGGGTGTTGTAGAGTATATATTTCTTGCTCCAAAGTTGCTATGCGGCTGTTAATTTCAGCTTTGCATTGTATCTTGTTTCGTGTGTATGTGTTGAACCGTTGCTCCGTTTAGAGCGTGCCCTATATGAAACTTGTGTGATTTTGCATGTAGAATCATAATATCATGTTGTTAACATGTTTGGAGTGTGTTTGCGTGATGTTTGGGTGCATCTTGCACCGTTACCATGCTTGTCTTATTTCGCGCATATCTTTTAGACCGTAGCTCCGAATTAAACAAACTTTATATGAAACTTGACTAGAATTTTGTGTAGATCATCATGGTGCATGTTAACTTGCTGTTTAATAAGTTTAACTTAAGGTTTTTTCAGATCTGGACCAATTTCAAAATATGCATATGAGGACTTACCGGTTTGGATATATGTTGATTCCGGCCTCATTTAAACTTGTTATTTTGTGTTGTTTTTGTGTGCTTGATCCCTTGACATGAAATGCATCATACTTGCATCATGTTGATTGTGCATTGCACCTTGGTTGATTTTGTGCCTTGTTGTGTTCTTGTGTTGAGTAGAGCCGGAAGCCGAGACCGAGTGCGAGGTTCCTGTCAAGGTTGAGTACGAGGAGCCATCTTACGATCCCATCGACGACTCGACAGGCAAGATGACCTGACCCAGATATCATTACTATCTTCGCCTATTGCTAGATGTCTCGCTCTTTAGCTTATTGCCTCGATGCCCATGTTTGTCTGTCAGCCTCCTATTGTAACCATGAATCTGTCTAACCACCCAACCTAGCAAGCCTTTGTTTGGCTACGTAAGCTTCGCTCAGCCCCTCTTATAGCATTGCTAGTTGCAGGAGAAGATTTGAAGATTCTTGCTTCATGTTGAAGTTATTGTTGGGATATCACACTATATAATCTGTTAAACTAAATCATTTATATATTGGTAATGGGTGGAAGGCTAAGCCTCTCGCTTGGTGATTTGTTCCACTCATGCCACCCTAGGAACCGTATAAACCGGTGTTATGTTCCTTGATTATGCGTTCCTAACACGGTTGGGGTTATGGGACCCCCTCGATAACCCGCTTAGCGCTAAAGCTTTTCCAGCGAGGCCCGACTTTGGTTCTACATTTGCCTAACAACTAAAACTTGCCGAGGGAGTAATTAACCCGAGGATTAATTAATCAACCCCCCTGGGCCAGTGCTCGATTGAGTGTTGGTCCAAACTAGAGTCGTGTGCGGTCCCCCCCTTGGCAACTTGGGTTTTGGTCATTGTACGTTGTGCTCATCCGGTCGTGGCCTCAGACTAGATACGCGCGGCTACTGTTAGGGTGTCATCACGCGAGGAGGTCTTGCTGGATTAGTTTTACCTTAGTCCGACTATCTTGAGCACGGGATTCCGAGAATACTCTGGCCTTCCCACCTTGGAGTTGCGACTCCGCAGATCATGAGCTTGTAATGGGCTAAGTTGGGACACCCCTGCAGGGTTTTGAACTTTCGAAAGCCGTGCCCGCTGTTATGTGGCAGATGGGAATTTGTTAATATCCGGTTGTAGAAAACTTGACACCATGTTCAGAACACACTACCAGCGTGAGTAACCGTGACGGTCATTTTTTGAAAAGGGTTCAGGAAGTGAACACGGTGGGGTTATGATTGACGTGCTTAGATAGGATCACTTCGTGATCACTTTGACGCTCGTGGCACTTCTCTTCTCGCTCTAAACACGTAAGCTAGTGCTAGTGCAGCTGCAACCTTTATTTTCTTCAGCCTTGTTCCACACCCAAGGCTTAGATAGTTTTGCTACCCGGGAATGGGATTGCTGAGTCCTCCGTGGCTCACAGATTCTACACAAAACCAGATGCATGTACTATGGTGAACTACACAGGTGACGGCACGGAGCTGTACTGGAAGTTTGATGAAGAACGTAGTAGATACTATGTGCACTATCCCGATGATCAATAGTGGCTTCTACTAGGGGTGATTCGGACCTTGTGGCTATATTTATTTGGTATCTTTCATTTGGATCTTCGTCTGTAGTCGGACTGTGATGTTATTTGGATGATGATTTGCTTATGTAATGTATTGTGTGACGTGGCGAGTGTAAGCCAACTATCCTTTTGCAATTTCATCCCTATTTTCACATGAGTCATGCAAAGATACCATACTTGAGATCATTCTAGTATGAGCTTATACCTTTAAGTCGTGCCTCGACACGTAGGAGGTATAATTTCATACTGGGCATTACATGTCCCTGCTCCCCTTCCTGACAAGGAACATAATATATGTTGTAATGTCCCGAATGTAATATTTTCCCTTTTTGGCAATATATAACTTTGGCTTCATCAGTTCCATTCCGGGTTCTTCGTCTTTTCGGTTTTTCGTCGTTTTGTCGTGTGCGTGTGTGCATTCATCCATGTCATGTTGTCATGTGCATTGCATTGCATTTGTGTTGTCGTTTGCATCCGGTCCCACTTGTTCCTTCCCGTTGTCCGTTTCGAGTTCCGACGCTCTCACACATGCCCGTAGCTTCCCCGAGTCCTTCTTTTGTGTTTGGCCGTGTAACGTTTTCGGTTTGTCGTGAGACTTGTCGTGCGATGTTGTTTTGATACGTGTAACCCGCCTGTCAAGTTGCGTCGCGTTTGGAGTTCGTTTGATGCTCCAACAGTTATCCTCGTGGGCTAAAAGTACCTCCTCTTTGAGGCCCAAGAAACCCCTCCAAGAGACCACCAACCCAGCTCAAACCCTTCCCTTCATCTAGGCCGTTCAATTGTGATCTCGTGGCCGAAAACCTCTCCTCATTTGGACTACCCTAGCTCCTTGTGCCTATATAAACGTCCACCCCATCCAATTTTGCGTCCGAAACCCTAGTGTTTCCACCTCTGTCGCGCCGTGCTTCCACCGTTGCCTAGCCGTGCTTCCTCCGCCGCCCAGCCGTGCTTCCGCCGCCGTGCTTCCGCCGCCGTGCTTCCACCCGCCGCCGCGCATATCTGGGCCGACCCCGCGCCGCCTTCGTATTCCTCCGCCCGAGGCCGCCAACCTCCTCGTCTCCGGCGACCCTTCGTCGTCCGGTCGCCCGCACCGCCGCCGGAGCAAGCGCCGCCACGCCGGCCCGAGCCCCCTTGCCGCCCCGCCGCCTCCTCGCCGCGGCCTCGCCGGCGACCGACCGCCGCCGCCTTCCCGAGGCCACCCGCGCCGGCCACCGTGGGCTCGAAGGGAGCCAGCCCGCCGGCTTCGCTCGCTCGAGGGCTCGAGGGAGCCTCGTCCCGGTCAGGATCCAGTGCGCCCGATCTGGGCGCCTCCAAACCCTAGCGGGCGCCGCCCGCCTGCCCGTGGACCCGTTGACTCCGCCCCGACCCGCAGCGCCCGCACTAGCTCCCGACCCGTTTGACCGCCCCTGAGGTTGACTTCGTTTATCTGCTAAGTCTTAGTTTTTCAGTTTCTGATGCATATTTGTGATGTTGATAACTTTTATTGTGCATGTCCGTTTTTGTGTGTATGATATGTCAAAATGATCATGGTGACATGTACTATGTTTTGTTCCATTGTGCCATGCATGTTTGAGTTCATCTAGATGTCTTAATCTTCATGAGAAGAGTGCTACTTGTTATAAACTGCTACTATTAGTTGTTTTCATGCCATGTTTGCAATGTGATAACTTGTTGCATGTTTATCCAAATGAAGCAAATGATATGTCCACATGTTCATCATGAGATGCTCTACATGTTGGTTGCTATAGGATGCATGATAGATTTCTTATTGCCATGTTTATCTCCTTTGCAAGAGTGCTTGTGGCTGTTAGGTTGTTAAACTTGTTACGAGATGCCTAGTTGAGGAGCTCGTTGCTATTGATGTGGTTGTCCCATTGTTGCATGCTTATATGTTTTGGACTCCCCATCATGTGAACTTTGCTGTGGTGCAAACCACTTACCTTGTTAAGCTTTGAGGTGACTTAAACTTGCTCACAAAGATGCCATGATATTACTGCTGTTTTAACACTTAATGAAATTTCACTAAGTCTGGAATCTGTAACATCCAGATGTCATGTTTGCTTGTTGTTCTAGGAAAATCCATGCTAGTTTTGGGGTGACTATTGATGATTCCTTGTTGTATATGTTGTTGGCTATCCATTCATGCTCTCACATGCTCATTTGGGTGGTTGTAGCATATTTAATTCTTGCTCCCAAGTTGCTATAAAATACTGTTGTCAGGATTTTGTTATCATTTTCAATATGTTGTAGCTTGTTGCTATTGATCCATGCCTCCTATGGAGATGCTCCAATGGAATTGTTTGCTGTAGGATATGTCTACTTTATGTCCATGCTTCTTGTCATGATGTTTGAGTGATGTAGACTATATATTTCTTGCTCTGAAGTTGCTATGTGGCTGTTAATTTCAGCTTTGCAATGCTTATTGTTTCGGGTGTATCTTTTAGCCCGTTGCTCCGTTTGAGCAAGTCCTATATGAAACTTGTGTGGTTTTGCATGTAGATTCATAATATCCTCTTGTTAGCATGTTTTGAAGTTTCTTGCTTGATGCACATTGTCATGTTCCTTGTGCTGTATCTCTGTGTTTCCTATGTTGTTTCTCTGTGCATCCTTAGTGTATCTGTAGTGCTTCCTTAGTGCATCAGCCATGCATCCTGTGGTTTGCGCATTGCATCTTATTGATTTCATGCCTCGTGTGTTTTGTGTTGAGTAGAGCCGGAAGCCGAGTACGAGTACGAGAACGAGGTTACTACTGAGGTTGATAACGAGGAGCCCGCTTACGATCCCATCGACGACTCTATAGGCAAGATGACCTGACCCAGATAACATTACTATCTTTGCCTATTGCTAGAAGTCTCGATCTTTAGCTTTTGCCTCGATGCCCATGTTTTCCTGTCAGCCTCCTATTGTAACCATGAATCTGTCTAACCACCCTACCTATGCAAACCTTTGATTGGCTAAGTAAGCTTCGCTCAGCCCCTCTTATAGCATTGCTAGTTGCAGGAGAAGATTTGAAGATTCTTCCTTCATGTTGAAGCTTGTTGGGATATCACACTATATTAATTCTAAAATGAAATCATCTATATATTAGTAATGGGTGAAAGGCTAAGCCTTTTGCTTGGTGATTTGTTCCACTCATGCCGCCCTAGGAACCGTATAAACCGGTGTTATGTTCCTTGATATTGCGTTCCTCACACGGTTGGGGTTATGGGACCCCCTCGATAAACCGCTAAGTGCTAATTCTTTTCCAGCAAGTCCCAACATTGGTACTATTTGCCTAAACGACTAAAAAACTTGCATAGGGAGTAATTAACCCTCTTCTTAATCAACAACCCGGGCCAGTGCTCCACATGAGTGTTGGTCCAAACTGGGGGTTACGCGGGGCCACCTCGAGGGAACTCAAGGTCTGGTAAAAACCTGTGGGATCACCCATCCAGTCGTGGCCTGAGACGAGATACGCGCGGCTACTATCAGGGTGTCGGCACGCCGGGAGGATTTTCTGGATTAGCCTTACCTTAGTCGGAGTATCTTGAGCACGGGATTTCGAGGATACTCGGGCCTTCCCACTTTGGAGTTGCGACTCCGCGGATCGTGGGCTTGTCATGGGCCAAGTTGGGACACCCCTGCAGGGTTTTGAACTTTCGAAAGCCGTGCCCGCGGTTATGTGGCAGATGGGAATTTGTTAATATCCGGTTGTAGAAAACTTGGCATCATGTTCAGAACACACTACCAGCGTGAGTACCGTGTGGGCTTATGTTTGACTTGCTTACTTAGGATCACTTCGTGATCACCTTTTCGTCCGAGGCACTTCTCTTCTCGCTCTCTTTTACGTAAGCTAGTGCTAGTGCTGCTGCAACCTCTTATTCTTTCTTCAGCCTTGTTCCACACCCAAGGATTGGATAGTTGTGTTACCCGGGAACGGGATTGCTGAGTCCTCTGTGGCTCACAGACTCTACACCACACCAGATGCAGGTACTCAAGCGATCTATTCAAGTGACGGCACCGAGCTGTACTGGGAGTACGACGAGGTCCGTAGCCCTTACTATGTGCACTATCCCGACGATCAGTAGAGGTTTCTACTAGGGGCGATTCAGACCTGTGGCGTTATGTATGTTTGGTATCTTTCATTTGGATCTTCACCCGTAGACGGGTTGTGATGTTTTGAATGATGTTTGGATATGTAATGAATTGTGTGACGTGGCGAGTGTAAGCCAACTATCTTTTCGCTTTCATCCCTATTTTTACATGAGATGTGCAAAGATACCAAACTTGAGATCATCCCAGAATGGGCTTATACCTTTAAGTCGTGCCTCGACACGTAGGAGGTATAGTCCCATCCTGGGCATTACATATGTACTAAATACAGAATAAAAAAAGAGGAACATGTTAAAGAACAGAAGAGGAAGCATATTCTTGAGGTTCCGCTTAATTGCATAGAATGTTGGTTGCCCACTCATGATGAATCACAGCGCCCAAAGAAATGCAATTCCATGTCGTCTCTCTATATGTAGCAATTTTGAACTAGAGTCATTAGGATCATATTCTGAACAAGAGTCAACAGGTGGGGAGCATATAAGTTTCACTGCATCCAGAATGGCGCTCAATGCCTTGGTGCCAATTTTGTAAGTCATTGTGGTGTTTAGCTTCAAGAGTGGACTGCTGCTAGTGCGACACAAAGCAGCTACACAGATCATAGTGTAGATATAACAGGAAAACTGTAAGCATCAGAGTAAAATCAGCAAAGTGGAACTTGCTGGAATATATGTGCTAGTATTGTCGGTACGACTAGAAAGGCTTCGGATACCAGCTCTCTTCAAATGAAGGTGCGGTACTGTTAATATGAGTGTAACTCTCAAAGGCGACACAGCTCCCCGCATTTCCTTGCTATTCTTATAGGATTCAAGTGGGCAGGTGTCAGGACCCCGATCCTAAGTCACACCGATCTAGCTGTAACACGTCATATCACTTTGCGGCCTCACGCACGGTAACCCCACGGGTGCCACCTTACCTGGCCCGGGACCGTTTGCGCATTTTGGCACACGTATATGACAGTGTCGCTAGCATCCATATGCCAGAGAACCCGGGCCGACATAGCTAGTTATAAACCAAAAGTGGCACTAAATTACAGAGACAGGCATCCATGACCCAGCAACGAACGTGTCGGTCATCAATGTATGAACCCAAGTCGTAGCAAGCTACATGGACTTAAAAGAACAACGCGTGACATTTCCCCTAAGGGACAGACACAGGAACGAAGAAGGACACATGCCGGCCAGCCTACGTGTTCCGAGCAGTAGCAAGCTACCAAGGCTCATTGGAATCACTAGGAGGCATTTCCCTGTAAGATAGGCTACCAAAGGAAAACAACTAGGTGTCGGATCCCACACATACCAAGCATTTCAATCATACACGCAATATGCTCAATATGTGCAAATACAACATTGCATCACAACAGAACTCTATGACTCAAAGTACTTTATTTAAAAGGCTCCAAGAGCCATACATAACATATTCATACAGGTAGGGGTCACATGACCCAACACTCAAGTCATACAGTCATACAAGCACAAGCGGAAGCTACATGTCTGAGTACAGACAACTTAGAAAATAAAACAGGCTTGGTGTAGCCTGACTATCAGCAGGGGCAGGGTTCTCCTCTGCAACAGTTATTAAGCAAACATGAGTACAAAGGTACTCAGCAAGTCTTACCACAGAACCTATCATACATGCAACATTATCAAAGGGGGTAGCGGAGTTTATAGCAGAATGCCAGCTTTGACCTTGGCTAACCTATACTACACTCTCAACGGATTGCAAGATGTTATTACGAACACGAGTCGTCTACTCACCACATCAATACGCTACCGAGGATCCTCTTCCGTCATCCTACGGAAGGGCCATCCACGACACTCACACTTATCTTGAGGCTTTTAGTAGTATCCATCAACTTGTCTATGAACTGTAAGAGCAACCAAGTAGTTCGTACCGCGAACAACGGCTATTCGAATAGATTGATAACCCTGCAGGGGTGTACCTCTTCACACACGCTTCCACCACTTATTGCCGTTTACTCGGCGTGTACTCGGCAACCTTCAAGCAGAAGCCCAGCGGGGGTGTCGGCCACGACCTGACTAACTACTCAAGTCTCTCGTCCAGGTTTATCGCCTATTTGGGTTCCATCCGTGGGGAGATCCGGCCGGGGTGTCGCTCACGGCCCCAAACGATGTGTACAGGCTTCCCGAGTCACCAAACGGGCAACCGGTACACCGTGCCACGTACCTGTCGCATCACAACCCACCCCGAGGGTCAGCGTTGTGCACGACCTCCAGTAAGCTATAAACACCAGAAACTAGTTGCAACTCTTGGACAGAGATCAAGGGTAATTAATAAGCCGAGAGGGTCAATTAAGGATCCCAATGCGTGGTAGTAGCTGTAACTTGAACCACACATACAGATCTCGGGTCCTATGGACGATTCCAATGAAACAACCCACCATGTACTCCTACATGGCCTTTCATCGATACCTTTACCAAGCGTATTCCACACTTCCTTCTATTTATCGGTAAGATCATTTCACTCTGATCCATCACCCAGATGAATCAGACCAGACACAACTCTAAGCATAGCAGGCAACATAAACAAATAGCATGGTGGATCACACATCACATGGCTCAATCAACTCCTACACATGCTAGTGGGTTTCAACTATTTACTGTGGCAATGACAGGTCATGCAAGGGAATAGGGTTCAACTACCGCAGCAAGTAGCAGTTCACACGCTGTTGCCTTAATGCAGTAAAAGAGAGCAGGAGCGAGAAGATTGGGTTTGTATCGGAATGATCAATGATTGCTTGCCTGACAAGGTAGTTGTCGGGTACTGCTCTTCAACTGGATACGCAGCAGTATCCTCGGGAGCAGGACCTAACACAGAGAATACCGGCGATACAATCATTAACAAACAAATGCAACAATATGATGCATGTTTATGACATGGCAAGATGCATGTGTGTTGGCTAATGCAACTAAAACCAGAAGGGTTTGAACCTATTTGAATCAAGGATTCAAATTGAAGTTCAAACTATTATTTTAATAAGTGCATTATCATGTTTTTGATGTATACAGCAAGTTAACTTGTTCAAACATGCATGAAACCAGTGCCATTGGAACGATTGGATTTTTCTGATCATTTTTCATATATAAATCTTTTCCATCTGAGCTATGGTTGATTTTATATGATTTTTTGAAGTTTTGGGTATTTTCTGGAATTTCTTGAATTATTTTTAAATCTAAAAATCCCAAAAAAAAACCTTTACTGCGTCAGCATGACATCATGCTGACGTCAGGCAGTCAACAGGGCCAGTCCAAGTCAAACCTGACCAGTGGGTCCCTCATGTCAGTGTCACAGCTAATTAACTGGGTTAATTAGAGTTAAACTAAAACTAATTAGCTGTCAGTGGGGCCAGGGCCCACGTGTCAGTGACTAAACTAATTAACTAATTAAAATTAAATTAACACCTAAACTAGGTTTGACTTGCGGGCAGGGCCCACATGTCATTGACCCAGGGGGTCAAACCCGTGGTCAAAACAGGTCCAACTCGTCGGCGTTTAGCCGCCGGCGAGGCCAAACGCGGCGGCGTGCTTCGGAAAACGCCTACGGTGCACGGCTCGAGCTGCGGTTGGGTGCGTTGGATAGCCCTTGCTGTTGCGCGTCGGATGGTGGTGGTCGCCGGACCTGGGGTGGCCGGAGACGACAGCAACGAGCTCGACGGCGGTGACCAGCGTCGGGAGTGTGTGGAGAAACGGCTGCAGGGGCCTAGGCGATGCGTGTAGCACCGTTCGCATCTACGTGCTGCGGTGAGTAAGTTGGACGGGTGCCAGTGACCAAATGGTCACCGGAGCATCACCGGCGGCGAGCACGGCGGCGTCGGCCATGGCGCGGGGAGAGCGAAGGAGAGGAACTGGGGGGAGGTGGAGGTGTCTGCGGGGTCGAGGAGGACGTGGACGACCAAACCATCCCTCCAGGACGACGAGGGGGTGAAGCAAGGCGGCGGGCAGCTGCGTGGCGCGCGGCGCGGTCGCCGTCGAGCACCTGCCGGCCTGCCTGGCCGAGCCAAGCAACTCGCTGGAGCGGCAGCTGGGCTGGGCCGGCAGGTGGGCCGGGTGGGGCGCCAGGTAAAATTTTCTCTCTCCCTTTTTTCTATTTCTTTTCTATTTCATTTCTTTTGCATGTTTGTTCATTTAATAAAAAATGCCTAAACATTTTTATAACTCATAACACTTGTCATACCTACTGTATATATTATGAACAGTAGGAAACATTATAGTTTATGATTATTTGAGCATTTAAAATATTTTGTAGCATTTAAATGCCCAAATTCAAATACCATATGATTTAATCCAAAGCCCTAGATTGTCCTAGAAAATTGTGCACCACTTTTGGCAGAGGTTTAAGACCAAGGCAGAAATGATGAACATTTTGAAGGGCATTTTGGGTACATTGGAAAATATTTTATCAAACCCTAGTTGTTCGGAGAGGGGTGCTGGGGTTTCTGTTAATCCCATTTCAAGTTTCTTTGAAAGTAAACATGATGCACACTCTAGCTAGCTCCTAATGCAAGTGCTAACTAGGGATGTGACAACTCACCCCCACTTAAAAGAATTGCGTCCCGAGATTCAGGTTCCTCCGGAAAGAGGGTGGGGTACTCAAGTCGAAGATGATCCTCCCTTTCCCAAGTAGCTTCACTCTCGGAATGATGTGACCATTGAACCTTGAGAAACTTGATATTGTGGCGTCGAGTGGTGCGCTCAGTTTGATCAAGAATACGAACGGGGTATTCTCGATATGTGAGATTGTCTTGGAGATCAAGCGTTTCGTGGTCCACTCCGCGGATAGGATCCGAGAAGCATCGCCTGAGTTGAGAAACGTGGAAAACATCATGAACTCTGGAGAGGTGCGGAGGTAGTTCCAATTGGTAGGCAACTTCTCCTCGTTTGGCAAGAATGCGAAAAGGACCGATGTAACGAGGGGCCAATTTGCCTTTGATACCGAAGCGATGGGTTCCTTTAAGAGGAGTAACCCGAAGGTAAGCCTTATCGCCGACTTCAAAAGTCACAGCCTTATGATGACTATCATATTGGCTCTTTTGGCGAGACTGGGCTGTTTTCAATCTCTCACGAACGATGCGAACTTGTTCCTCTGCTTCCTGGATCATATCCGGGCCAAAGAATTGTCTTTCCCCGGTCTCTGACCAGTTAAGAGGTGTTCGACACCTTCGTCCATATAGAACTTCGAAGGGAGCTTTGCCCAAGCTGGCTTGATAACTATTGTTATAAGCGAATTCGGCAAATGGAAGACACTTTTCCCATTCCATACCGAAAGAAATGACAGAGGCTTGAAGCATGTCTTCCAGAATTTGATTGACTCGTTCTACTTGACCACTTGACTGCGGATGGAAGGCAGTACTGAAAGAGAGATGAGTTCCCATAGCATTCTGGAAACTTTCCCAAAATCATGAAGTGAAAAGATTTCCACGGTCTGAGTTAATCTCCAACGGTACACCATGAAGTGATACTATTCGAGAGATATATAAGTCTGCTAGCTGGCTAGCGGTAATACTCTCCCGAACAGGCAGGAAATGAGCTACTTTAGAGAGGCGGTCGATAACGACGAAGATAGCATTATTCCCTTTCCTGGACCTGGGAAACCCGGTAATGAAGTCCATACCGACTTTATCCCATTTCCATTCAGGAATAGCTAAAGGCTGAAGGGTGCCAGCAGGCCGTTGATGCTCTGCTTTGACTCAACGACAAACGTCGCAGTTAGCAATGAATTGAGCGATTTCTCTCTTCATCCTAGTCCACCAGAATCTCTGACGTAGATCCTGATACATTTTAGTACTACCGGGATGAATCGTGAGAGGAGATTCATGAGCCTCCTTAAGAATCATTTGTCGTAGTTGTGGTTTCTTGGGTACCACCAAGCGGTTCTCGAAGTACACTACACCTTGATCATCCATAGAGAAGCTTCTAGCAACTCCGCTAGCAATGTTCTCCTTGATCCGAGATATGCCTTTATCATACCGCTGGGCAACTATGATTTGATCCATAAGGGTAGGTTTCGCCACCAAGGTGGAAAGGAATCCTCGAGGAACAATGTGAAGGTTAAGCTTACGAAATTCCTCGTGGAGAAGTGGTTGACCTTGTTGTAACATTAAATTGTTACAATATGACTTACGACTTAGTGCATCAGCCATGACATTGGCCTTTCCAGGAGTGTAAGTGATTCCTAAGTCGTAGTCTGTGAGCAACTCAACCCAACGTCTTTTCCTGAGATTTAGATCCGGTTGGGTGAAGATATACTTCAAGCTTTGGTGATCAGTGAAGATTTCACAGCGATTACCAAGGAGGTAATGTCGCCATGTTTTAAGTGCATGGACTACAGCTGCAAGCTCTAGATCATGAGTAGGATAGTTAACCTCATGTGGACGCAACTGTCGGGATGCGTATGCAATCACTTGACGATCTTGCATGAGAATGCAACCTAGTCCTTGTCGCGAGGCGTCGCAATAGATTATAAAATCCTTGGAAAAGTCTGGTGGTACCAGTACAGGTGCAGATGTCAGGCGTCTTTTCAGTTCCTGAAAACTGGACTCGCACTGTGGGGTCCACTCAAACTTTTTATCTTTCTTGAGGAGTTCGGTTAGAGGTTTAGCAACCTTGGAGAAATTCTCGACGAAACGTCGGCAATAGCTCGCTAAGCCAAGAAAACTCCTAACTTGCTTGACCGATTCAGGAGGAGTCCAATCAAGTACGGCTTGAACTCGCTCGGGATTGACAGCAATACCCTTGCCAGAGATCACATGACCTAGATAGGTTACTTCTGGCAACCAAAATTCACATTTAGAGAATTTGGCATAAAGGCGGTGCTCTCGAAGTTTCGTCAATACTAGCCTTAAATGCTCGGCATGATCTTCCTTGTTCTTGGAGAAAATGAGTATATCATCGAGGTATACCACGACGAATTTATCCAAATACTCCAGGAATATAGAATTCATTAACCGAGAAAAGGTAGCTGGGGCATTGGTTAATCCGAAGGACATGACGGTGTACTCATATTGGCCATAACTAGTAACGAAAGCCGTTTTAGGAATGTCCCCGTTCTTGATTTTGATTTGATGGTAGCCCAACCTCAAATCCATCTTAGAGAAGACTGAGGATCCAGCGAGCTGGTCATACAGGTCGTTGATCCTGGGAAGCGGATACTTATTCTTTATGGTGACCAGATTGACAGGTCGGTAATCTACAACCATCCACTCCGTTCCATCCTTCTTCTTAACGAAGAGGACGGGGCAAGCCCAAGGGGAAGAACTAGGACGGATGAAACCTTTTTGCAAAGACTCATCGAGTTGTTTCTGTAGCTCAGCTAATTCTAGTGGTGCCATCTTATAAGGTCTCCTAGAGATTGGGACAGTTCCAGGGATAAGATCTATCACGAACTCGACATCTCTGTCAGGTGGAACTCCTGGCAGTTCTTCTGGAAAAACATCCGGGAAGTCACGGACTACCGGGATATCTTCGAGTTCTGGTAGAGGGCTGGCATTAAGGGAGTAGAGCTGACATTCAGCCATTCGGGCCAAGACATTGACTATCTTGCCGGATGGATGTGTAAGTTGGACGGTCCTAGTAAAGCAATCAATCTTGGCATAATGAGTTGTCATCCAATCCATACCCAAGATGATATTTATGTCCGAGGACTTGAGAGTGATTAGAGATGCTAGGAAAACAAGTCTATCGACAAGGATTTCATTTCCATGGCTTACCCTAGACGTTTGCCACTTTGAACCAGGAGTTTGAATAACCATGGAAGTAGGCATGTCACAAAAAGTCATGTTGTGCAATCGAGCATAGCTCTCAGATATGAACGAATGGGATGCTCCAGTATCGAAAAGAACTGATGCCGGATGACAATTTACAAGAAGCATACCAAGGACGACGTTAGGATCCTCATAAGCTTCTTCGACAGAAACATAGTTGACATGACCACGTGCAGTGGGGATTGGCTTGACATAGTTCACCTTGCCGGTTGGCTTACCACGGCCAACGGGTTTTCCTGGCTGATTCTGGGGACAATCACGCATGTAGTGTCCCGGTTCTCCACACTTGAAACATGTCACAGTGGTGGTGCGTGGAGCAAAGTTGGAGGGTGGACCTCCATAGGTCTTAGCAGGTGCAAACTGTTGAGTTGGGTGAGGCGCCTCATAGGATGGCCTCGGTGTGTACTTGGGTGGTAGACCAGTGTTAGGAACCCACACACGGCGCTTGTGAGAGCCAGAGCCGGATGAGGAACCAAAGTCTCGAGTATGCTTGCGGGTGGCCTCGAAGTCGGTCTGGCCTGTCTCAGCACTGATAGCCTTGTTAACCAACTTCTGGAAGGAAGTGTACTCGTGCAGACGTAGATCTCGACGAAGTTCAGGGCTGAGTCCCTTGCGGAACCTCGCCTGTTTCTTGGCATCGGTGGATACTTCCTCAGGTGCATAGCGTGCCAGATTACCAAACTCAGGACTATAGCCATCCACAGTTAATCGGCCCTGGGTGAAATTGCAGAATTCCTCCCGCTTGCGATCCATGAGACCTTCCGGAATGTGGTGTTCACGGAATGCCTCACTGAACTCAACCCAGGTCGTGACTTGGCCAGCAGGACGCATAGCTTCAAAGTTTTCCCACCAAAGACTGGCAGGGCCCTCAAGATGGTAGGCGGCGTAGATAACCTTGTCAGCTTCGGCCACACGGGCAAAGTGTAGCTTGTGGGTGATACTACGTAGCCACTCATCAGCATCCAGAGGTTTAGTGGAGTGATGGAACTTTGGTGGACACATCTTGATAAAATCGTGGATTAACACCACGTCATTCCTCTGACGGAACCCAGTGTTCTGCTCTATGCGTTCCAGCAGACGGTTGGTCTCTCTCTTGTTCCGTTCTGCTTCAAGCATAACTTCCGCCAAAGAGGGTGGCTGGGGCAGATTTCCATCTCTAGCCCCACTAGCCTCACCCTGCTCCTGAGCAGTAGGAGTGTTGCGAGTGTTGACCATCCTAGGAAAACAAAACAACGGTTTAGACAAGGATAGCAAAAATTTGACATAGAAGTGCAGAATGTAATGGATGACACAGAATGCAGAGATGTTCATCCGTACGACATGGTCATATAGGAACTGCTATATATACACCAGTGGTCATACACACCATACGAAGTTTAGTACAAGCCAAGGCTAAAGTACAACTGCGGTGAAAGACGATACATCCCATCAGAGGCATTCCGAGCTCCTATACATTATTTAACTACACCTCCGGAACTCAGTACACACTAAGTCATATTCCACAAGACGCACAGGACTGTGGAAATACAACTACTACAATACTACTACTACCACGGACTAGCTCAGACATTCGCGTAGTAATCCACGTAAAGATTACCACCGTAGCCTGGAAGTGGTACAGACGGATCTTGGAACTCGCGAGCACTCAAAGGCTGTGGACCATAGGGGCATGGGTGTGGTCTCGGTCCCGATGCTGGTGGTAACCGACGCCCACGTGGAGGTGTAATACCCCCAACGTCACGCCAATCCATGCGATCAGGCAAACGAGTCCGCACTGGGTACAAATCCCGCATGTCCAGGTATCCGGCGTGCACAGCCGGTGCAAGCCGTGTCAAAGTAGTCCAGTGAGCGGCTCGAGTGTTATACAGCTCCATTCGGAGGGCACGAACCTCACGGTCCCTATCCTCCAACATCTGAACAGTAGTCTGAAGCAGTGGCTCTTCATGAGCAGCATCAGTATACAGACGAGTGTAGTAGCCTTCCTCTCCGGGGAGTGAGGCTGGCATGTAACAGAACTCGGTGTTCAGCAACAGGGCATGCCTAGCACGGAGAATGGTCATCATCGAATAAGCGGCATCCTGCACTGCCATCTCGATGGTAATCCCAAGTCCATAAGACCAATGGATGGGATCATTAGCTCCGGGATAAGAGGGGTATATCCGGACTGTGCAGAAGTACTGACTTTGATTGAAATCCTGGTACTGTTCCTCCACGGTGTATTCAGGATACCAGCGATAACCAGTCTCAGTCATCACACAGACTAGCATGGCCGTGTGACCGGGCACATTAATGCACCGAGTCAAACGAACCACTTGGTGAGGGATGCGGCCAGACATCTGAAACACGGAATAATGCAAAGGCATTAGTGTTTCTGGAAGAAATCGGGCAGCATAACAACTGTAAATGCTCAAGCAAAGATTTGAGACATCATACAAATGATAGCATAGCCACTCAACAATTCCATATCAAGGTTCCGGTTCAACAATCATCATACTAAAAGGATAGAAAATGAACTGAGGCTTGAAACCAACAATCCTAAGAGTCTACGAATTAGTAACACGTGAACCTAGTAAGGATAAGAGGCCTAGTCCTAGTTCCCGATCCTAAGTCACACCGATCTAGCTGTAACACGTCATATCACTTTGCGGCCTCACGCACGGTAACCCCACGGGTTCCACCTTACCTGGCCCGGGACCGTTTGCGCATTTTGGCACACGTATATGACAGTGTCGCTAGCATCCATATGCCAGAGAACCCGGGCCGACATGGCTAGTTATAAACCAAAAGTGGCACTAAATTACAGAGACAGTCATCCATGACCCAGCAACGAACGTGTCGGTCATCAACGTATGAACCCAAGTCGTAGCAAGCTACATGGACTTAAAAGAACAACGCGTGACATTTCCCCTAAGGGACAGACACAGGAACGAAGAAGGACACATGCCGGCCAGCCTACGTGTTCCGAGCAGTAGCAAGCTACCAAGGCTCATTGGAATCACTAGGAGGCATTTCCCTGTAAGATAGGCTACCAAAGGAAAACAACCAGGTGTCGGATCCCACACATACCAAGCATTTCAATCATACACGCAATATGCTCAATATGTGCAAATACAACATTGCATCACAACAGAACTCTATGACTCAAAGTACTTTATTTAAAAGGCTCCAAGAGCCATACATAACATATTCATACAGGTAGGGGTCACATGACCCAACACTCAAGTCATACAGTCATACAAGCATAAGCGGAAGCTACATGTCTGAGTACAGACAACTTAGAAAATAAAACAGGCTTGCTGTAGCCTGACTATCTACAAGGCCCTTCACAAGCTCCAGATCACCGTCTGGGTGTCAAGCTACTCGTCGACGTCAACGTCTATGTAGAACCCATCAGCAGGGGCAGGGTTCTCCTCTGCAACAGTTATTAAGCAAACATGAGTACAAAGCTACTCAGCAAGTCTTACCACAGAACCTATCATACATGCATCATTATCAAAGGGGGTAGTGGAGTTTATAGCAGAATGCCAGCTTTGACCTTGGCTAACGTATACTACACTCTCAACGGATTGCAAGATGTTATTACGAACACGAGTCCTCTACTCACCACATCAATACGCTACCGAGGATCCTCTTCCGTCATCCTACGGAAGGGCCATCCACGGCACTCACACTTATCTTGAGGCTTTTAGTAGTATCCATCAACTTGTCTATGAACTGTAAGAGCAACCAAGTAGTTCGTACCGCGAACAACGGCTATTCGAATAGATTGATAACCCTGCAGGGGTGTACCTCTTCACACACGCTTCCACCACTTATCGCCGTTTACTCGGCGTGTACTCGGCAACCTTCAAGCGGAAGCCCAGCGGGGGTGTCGGCCACGACCTGACTAACTACTCAAGTCTCTCGTCCAGGTTTATCGCCTATTTGGGTTCCATCCGTGGGGAGATCCGGCCGGGGTGTCGCTCACGGCCCCAAACGATGTGTACAGGGTTCCCGAGTCACCAAACGGGCAACCGGTACACTGTGCCACGTACCTGTCGCATCACAACCCACCCCGAGGGTCAGCGTTGTGCACGACCTCCAGTAAGCTATAAACACCAGAAACTAGTTGCAACTCCTGGACAGAGATCAAGGGTAATTAATAAGCCGAGAGGGTCAATTAAGGATCCCAATGCGTGGTAGTAGCTGTAACTTGAACCACACATACAGATCTCGGGTCCTATGGACGATTCCAATGAAACAACCCACCATGTACTCCTACATGGCCTTTCATCGATACCTTTACCAAGCGTATTCCACACTTCCTTCTCTTTATCGGTAAGATCATTTCACTCTGATCCATCACCCAGATGAAACAGACCAGACACAACTCTAAGCATAGCAGGCAACATAAACAAATAGCATGGTGGATCACACATCACATGGCTCAATCAACTCCTACACATGCTAGTGGGTTTCAACTATTTACTGTGGCAATGACAGGTCATGCAAGGGAATAGGGTTCAACTACCACAGCAAGTAGCAGTTCACGCGCTGTTGCCTTAATGCAGTAAAAGAGAGCAGGAGCGAGAAGATTGGGTTTGTATCGGAATGATCAATGATTGCTTGCCTGACAAGGTAGTTGTCGGGTACTGCTCTTCAACTGGATACGCAGCAGTATCCTCAGGAGCAGGACCTAACACAGAGAATACCGGCGATACAATCATTAACAAACAAATGCAACAATATGATGCATGTTTATGACATGGCAAGATGCATGTGTGTTGGCTAATGCAACTAAAACCAGAAGGGTTTGAACCTATTTGAATCAAGGATTCAAATTGAAGTTCAAACTATTATTTTAATAAGTGCATTATCATGTTTTTGATGTATACAGCAAGTTAACTTGTTCAAACATGCATGAAACCAGTGCCATTGGAACGATTTGATTTTTCTGATCATTTTTCATATATAAATCTTTTCCATCTGAGCTATGGTTGATCTTATATGATTTTTTGAAGTTTTGGGTATTTTCTGGAATTTCCTGAATTATTTTTAAATCTAAAAATCCCAGAAAAACCTTTACTGCGTCAGCATGACATCATGCTGACGTCAGGCAGTCAACAGGGCCAGTCCAAGTCAAACCTGACCAGTGGGTCCCTCATGTCAGTGTCACAGCTAATTAACTGGGTTAATTAGAGTTAAACTAAAACTAATTAGCTGTCAGTGGGGCCAGGGCCCACGTGTCAGTGACTAAACTAATTAACTAATTAAAATTAAATTAACACCTAAACTAGGTTTGACTTGCGGGCAGGGCCCACATGTCATTGACCAGGGGGTCAAACCCGTGGTCAAAACAGGTCCAACTCGCCGGCGTTTAGCCGCCGGCGAGGCCAAACGCGGCGGCGTGCTTCGGAAAACGCCTACGGTGCACGGCTCGAGCTGCGGTTGGGTGCGTTGGATAGCCCTTGCTGTTGCGCGTCGGATGGTGGTGTTCGCCGGACCTGGGGTGGCTGGAGACGATGGCAACGAGCTCGACGGCGGCGACCGGTTTCGAGCGTGTGTGGTGAAACGGCTGCAGGGGCCTAGGCGATGCGTGCAGCACCGTTCGCATCTACGTGCTGCGGTGAGTAAGTTGGACGGGTGCCAGTGACCAAATGGTCACCGGAGCATCACCGGCGGCGAGCACGGCGGCGTCGGCCATGGCGTGGGGAGAGCGAAGGAGAGGAACTGGGGGGAGGTGGAGGTGTCTGCGGGGTCGAGGAGGACGTGGACGACCGAACCATCCCTCCAGGACGGCGAGGGGGTGAAGCAAGGCGGCGGGCAGCTGCGTGGCGCGCGGCGCGGTCGCCGTCGAGCACCTGCCTGCCTGCCTGGCCGAGCCAAGCAACTCGCTGGAGCGGCAGCTGGGCTGGGCCGGCAGGTGGGCCGGGTGGGGCGCCAGGTAAAATTTTCTCTCTCCCTTTTTTTCTATTTCTTTTTTGTTTCATTTCTTTTGCAGCTTTGTTCATTTAATAAAAAATGCCTAAACATTTTTATAACTCATAACACTTGTCATACCTACTGTATATATTATGAACAGTAGGAAACATTATAGTTTATGATTATTTGAGCATTTAAAATATTTTGTAGCATTTAAATGCCCAAATTCAAATACCATATGATTTAATCCAAAGCCCTAGATTGTCCTAGAAAATTGTGCACCACTTTTGGCAGAGGTTTAAGACCAAGGCAGAAATGATGAACATTTTGAAGGGCATTTTGGGTACATTGGAAAATATTTTATCAAACCCTAGTTGTTAGGAGAGGGGTGCTGGGGTTTCTGTTAATCCCATTTCAAGTTTCTTTGAAAGTAAACATGATGCACACTCTAGGTCCTAATGCAAGTGCTAACTAGGGATGTGACAGCAGGCCACTACAAATCCTATTCCCATGTTTACAAAATCCTATGAATCAAAGAGGCCCGAAGAGTTCAAAGTGTCCATACCAAGCGACCGTATAGACCTCTACACTGCAAATGTCCCTGCTCATCTTCACTACAAGGAACATAATGTACTACTATCATACTCCCTCGTTCCAGAATAGAAGTCTTGGTAGAGATTTCCACTATGGATCACATACAGATGTATCCAGATACATTTTAGAGTGTAGATTCACTCATTTTGCTCCATATGTAGTCCATGGTGAAATCTATACAAAGACTTGTATTTAGGAACAGAGAGAGTACTTATTAAAGAAGAACGGAAGAGGAACATGCTAAAGAAGAGCAAGCAGATTTTGGATAACAAAATGTTCGTTGCGCAGTGCCCACACATGATGAACCAGAGCGCATTAAGAAAGCAACTCCATGCTGTCTCTCTATATGTGGTGCACGTGCTTTTTCGAAAGTAAAGTAGGAACATTAGCTGACCAATTAAATGTTATCTGTTTTAGTACTATCCGAATCATATCAGATTCATACTTGAGCAACAAGTTTGGAATTATGAGTGGCATGTTGTTTAGCTTGATGGATTAAGGAGCAGTGCTAAGCAGGTATGTTGATGGTACTGAATATAAAGGCATGTCTGCATGCAAGTCACGTGACTTTTGTCATTTGAGTCAGTCGACCATTTTAAGCGGTTGGATGAAGATCCTATGTCTCCTAACCCTTCTTCTTCCTAGTCTCTTATTCCTCCCATACAGAACACCGCACGGGCCGCCGGCCCCCGCCGCCTGTGTTCCTCCGCCACCCCCACCCCCACCCCCATCCGCGTCGAGTTTTCTTTGTTCGGCGAGGCCACACAACCGCCCCCCCCCCACAACCAAAGTCCCCACCCGAGCCCCTTCGTTCGCACCGGCAAACTCCGGCGAGCTCTGAAAAATCGACTGACCCAATTTTGAAATTTAGTCTACTGTGATTTAACTAGTGTGGAATATAAAAGGGGAAAACCATAAACATTGGGAGTATAGTGTTGAGCGTGCCATGGCGGATCTGAAGGTGCAAACCAGACAAAGGCAACTTCGCAACCAATGTTTGCTCTCAACTAGCAAGTAAGTGATGGACAAGAAATCAGAGTAAAGCAGTGGCAATCTATTTTCTTGCTGCGATAAATAAGTTGAGCAGATACGAAAGAGTACCGCCTCTGGTGCGGCGCCGTGTATGCATCTGCTGAGAACTTGACGGTGCTGCGGTAGCGATGGCTGTCGGCGGCGTGGAAGCAGATCTAGGAGGGTATACAGTGGTGGCGGGGCGCGGTGGACGAGGCGGTCATAGGAGCAACGTCGGCAAGGTGGACGACGGCGGGGATGAAGCGAGAGGACGGGATGCAAGGATCCCGGTCCGAAGCCGTGGATGAGAGAGGTCGATCTCTTGTAATGGACGGCGGCGTCGGGGTATCAGCTCCGGCATGGTGGAGGAGGAGGGCGGTGGATGGGGTGGCGGACGGAGGAGGCTGGGGTGGAGAGGGTGTTTTAGCACCCACGGAGTATGAATGGGGAAATGGAGGTGGAGAGGAAGGGGGGACCATGTCTGCAGGGCGCGCTTGTCTCAAATGCGAGGAAATTTACAAACTTAGCCCCTGTTTCAAATTTCCTACATCACAGCAATATTACTCGGTTGGGGATAGGACAGTAATCTCGCATACACCGAATATTTATCGACGAGAGTTTGTTTTTGGCGCCCACCGTGTATGAATTGGGGAGGGAGCCGATTTCGGCCGAGGACACACTGTGTTTTGGCGCCCACCGTGTATGAATCCGGGGTGAGATGCGGTTATGTCATGTTTGAGTTCAATTGCAAACCTACCCCTATCGAAACCTATAGAAATTGAGCAGATAGGCTTTGTGTGGAAGGGATAGGCACTAGTAATTTCCATCTCGCATATTTTGGTTTTGGGCGCGCTTCGTTCAAATTTTGCAGAGTGCACGTTTACCGTGCCAACTCAATTCGAATCATGTTTGTATTCTATTTTTTCGGGCGGGATCCATTTTCGATTGGAATAAAATTATATATACATCATTTTTATATATACTTTCAAAAGCACAACACCCTTTATACATAAATATGGTTTACAAATGGCATGATCTCAGATTCATAAGGTTGTATCCATCAATTTGGATTTTCAAATATTTGAAACCACTTTATGTTGAAATCCAATGTATGCATTCCTCGCTAACTGTCTCCAATTAATGTGTGTTTCATGAGGGTTTTTTTTACTTCTCAAACATGTATAATGTGTTTCACACACGCAACATATAGTGTAATCCCGTTTAGACATTAATTGCATACAAACCATGCATTGTTTCCAATTAAAGAATCTATGGATCACCAATATTGATAAACTATATAACATTACACGTGTCCAAAAATTCAAATGAATATGCATGTTTGATACACCAATTTGCGTTATGATATTATCGATGTCGTGATCTCCAGTTTAAATATTTGAATCCCATTACATCCAGATATTCGTCTCATATAACTATCACTCATGCTTATATAGGACTATCTCTCTAACCTATACGCGTTCATCGTCTCTCGGGTATCTCTCGTGCTACCTGTATGTCGACAATGATCTTTTATCTTCGTAACACACTGACGGTACTCTCTCCCTCGACCTTCATCACTCAATCTCTCTCTAAGTATATCTCGCTCCCTGCTATGTGATACGTTCCAACGTATCTACTTTTCCAAACACTTTTGCCCTTGTTTTGGACTCTAACTTGCATGATTTGAATGGAACTAACCCGGACTGACGCTGTTTTCAGCAGAACTGCCATGGTGTTGGTTTTGTCCAGAAATAAAAAGTTCTCGGAATCGCCTGAAAATCAACGGAGAATTATTTCAGAAAATATAAAAAATACCTACAAGAAGATCCACACCTGGGGGCCCACGGGCTGTCCTCGAGGGTGGGGGGCACGCCCCCCTTCCCAGGGCGCGCCCCCTTGCCTCGAGGGCACCCCGATGCCCCACCGACGTATCCCCAGGTCCTATATATTCTGTTTCGTGGAGAAAAAATAAGGGAGAAAGAATTATCGCGTTTTACGAGACGGAGCCGCCGCCAAGCCCTAATCTCTCTTGGGAGAGCTGATCTGGAGTCCGTTCGAGGCTCCGGGGAGTGGACATCGTCGCCATCGTCATCATCAACCTTCCTCCATCACCAATTACATGATGCGCACCGCCGTGTGTGAGTAATTCCATCGTAGGCTTGCTGGACGATGATGGGTTGGATGGGATCTATCATGTAATTGAGTTAGTTTTGTTAGGGTTTGATTCCTAGTATCCACTATGTTTTGAGATTGATGTTGCTATGACTTTGCTATGCTTAATGCTTGTCAGTAGGGCCCAAGTGCCATGATTTTAAATCTGAACCTATTATGTTTCCATGAATATATGTGTGTTCTTGATCCTATCTTGCAAGTCTATAGTCACCTACTATGTGTTATGATCCGGCGACCCCGAAGTGACAATAATCGGGACCACTCCTGGTGATGACCATAGTTTGAGGAGTTCATGTATTCACTATGTCTTAATGCTTTGGTCCGGTACTCTATTAAAAGGAGGCCTTAATATCCCTTAGTTTCCAATAGGACCCCGCTGCCACGGGAGGGTAGGACAAAAGATGTCATGCAAGTTCTTTTCCATAAGCATGTATGACTATATTCGGAATACATGCCTACATTGCATTGATGAACTGGAGCTAGTTCTGTGTCACCCTAGGTTATAACTTCTACATGATGAACTGCATCCGACGTAATTTCCCATCACCGATCCAATGCCTACGAGCTTTACCTGTATTGCTTGCCGCTTATTACTTTTCGTTGCTATTATCACAAAAATTACAAAAACACTACCGTTACTTTTATTGCTGCTACCACCACTATCATATTACTGTGCTACTAAACTATCTTGCTGCAGATACTAAGTGTCTAGGTGTGGTCGAATTGACAACTCAACTGCTAATACTTAAGAGTATTCTTTGGATCCCCTTGTGTCGAATCAACAAATTTGGGTTTAATACTTTACCCTCGAAAATTGTTGCGATCCCCTACACTTGTGGGTTATCAAGACTATTTTCTGGCGCCGTTGCCGGGGAGCATAGCTCTATTCTTTAAGTCACTTGGGATTTATATCTGTTTATCACTATGAAGAGTTTGAAGGACTCAAAAACCAAGATCTTACCCTCAACTACGAGGGGAGGGAAAGAACAGTGGAACAAGCTGAATTACTATTGAATAATATGCTGGCCAATGAAAATAGTTGGACACTTCCTGCACCAGCCCCTAAGCCAACTCCAAAGAAAAGAAGTGTTCTATTTCTCAGTCCTGAAGACATGTAAGAGGCAAAGAAATCTATGAAAGAAAAAGGTATTAAAGCTGAAGATGTTAAGAATTTACCACCTATTGAAGAAATACATGGTCTTGATAACCCGACACAGATAGTAAAGGTAAATTCTCTTTATAGATTTGATGAAAGTGATATTCCCCGTTATAAGTCTGCTAGCTAATGCTTAGATGAGTTTGACAATTTCATTGTGAAACAAGAAAACTTCAATGCTTATGTTGGTAGAGAATTACAACACAATGCTCATATGATTGAACGCTTGAGTGATTATCTGTCTAGTGCTAAAGATGAACTGAAACTTATTAGTATTCATGCTTCTATGGTCACCACTCAAGTAGAACAAGTACTTAAAGCTCGGAATGATTTGCTCAATGAACTAAATAGTAAGAATAATGATAATGCCATTAGAGTTGTGACTAGAGGTGGTAGAATGACTCATGAACCTCTGTATCCTGAAGGTCACCCTAAGAGAACTGAGCAAGATTCTCAGAGAGCTAATATAGATGCACCTAGTTATTCTAAGAAGAAAAAGAAAAATTATAGGACTTTGCATGCTTCTAGTGAACCTGTAGCTCACCCACCTGAGAATCCCAATGATATATCTTTTTCTGATGCTGAGACACAATCTGGTAATGAACATGGACCTAGTGATAATATTAATGATGATGTTCATGATGATGCTCAACCTAGCAATGATAATGATGTAGAGATTGAACCTGCTGTTGATCTTGATAACCCACAATCAAAGAATCAACGTTGCGATAAGAGAGACTTTGTTGCTAGGAAGCATGGTAGGGAAAGAGAATCATGGGTTTAGAAACCCATGCCTTTTCCTCCGAAACCATCCAAGAAAAAGGATGATGAAGATTTTGAGCGCTTCCCTGAAATGATTAGGCCTATCTTTTTGCGTATGCGTTTGACTGATGTGCTTAAAACAAATCCTTATGCCAAGTATATGAAAGACATTATTACCAACAAAAGAAAGATACCTGAAGTAGAAATATCCACCATGCTTGCCAATTACACTTTTGAGGGTGGAATGCCTAAGAAATTAGGAGATCCAGGAGTACCTACTATACCTTGCTCCATTAAGAGAAACAATGTTAAAACTGCCTTGTGTGATCTTGGAGCCGGTGTTAGTGTTATGCCTCTCTCTTTATATCGTAGACTTGACTTGAGTAAGCTGACACCTACTGAAATATCTTTGCAAATGGCCGATAAATCCACTGCTATACCTGTCGGTATTTGTGAGGATGTGCCTGTTGTAGTTGCAAATGTTACTATTCTAACGGACTTTGTTATACTTGATATTCCCGAGGATGATAGTATGTATATTATTCTTGGAAGACCTTTTTTGAATACTGTAAGGGCTGTTATTGATTGCAACAAAGGCAATCTCACTTTTCATGTCAATGGTAATGAGCATACGGTACACTTTCCGAGGAAACAACCTCAGGCTTATAGTATCAACTATATTGGAAAAACTTCAACTATTACTATTGGAGGTTTTGAGTTTCATATTCCTACTATCAACAAGGCATATGACATACTTATTGTTGGGGACATACATATCACCATTGAGGTAACATAGTGTTATTCGAAAATTCTCCGGTTTCATGTTACTCGGAAAGAGTTTATTAACAATACCTGATCAACCTTGTTAATGGATTCCTGTTGATGAACATGGGATAGGTGAATCTAGAAAAAGAAAAAGAGCATTATCTTTTGTACCCTCCGTTTACTTTCTGTTAATTAGGTTAAATAAAAGAAAAAGAGCATTATCTGTCTGTTTCCAGACTTATTCGTGCAATAAAAAAATATCCCGAAAATTAAAGTTCTCCAAATGCCATGAAAATGAAATATGATTTTTTCTAGAATATTTAAGAAAATATGGCACTAAACTAACAGCGAGGGGAGCCAGCACGTGGCCTCGAGGGCACAGGGCGCGCCCCCTGCCTCGAGGGTCCCACGTGGCCCCCCTCCACTTATCCTTTCACCCATGCTCTTCTTCTTCCTCCCAAAAAAATCCCCAACCAGCTCAAACCCGAGTTCTAGCTCATGTTGCTGCCATTTTCGATCTCCTTGCTCAAAGCACCATTCACCAAACTATATGGGGAGATTGTTCCTTGGTATGTGACTCCTCCATTGGTCCAATTAGTTTTTGTTCTAGTGCTTTATTTATTGCAAATTTGTGCTGCGGTGGTGACCTTGTTTGAGCTTGCATGTCAAATTTTCTTGGTCCCAAGTAGTTATAATGCATGATATAGTCTCTAGGCACTTATAGGAGTTGTTGCTATCGTTCTTGTTGAGTTTGGTTAACTTTTATTGTGAGTTACTAAAAATTTCAGAAATTTTCAGAAAAGGAAAATGTTAAAAAGAATATTGAGGGGCTCTTCCAGAAACAGCTCAGAGGAGAAGAAGAAAGAAGAAAACAAGAAGCCAAGTATCATCTTCCTCGCATGGCGAAAGTTCGACTGTGCGAATGGCCTTGTAATAATTTCATGATGTCCGCCGGTATTTACGAAGACTTTTATTGGATGGCGAATAATGCAGGCCTCACCGACTTCATCAACGACCAAAAAGAACAGTATCTCTTACTCACCAATATTTTCACGCAAAGCTTTCATTTTCATTCTAGGAAAACACCTCCTACGGTGGAGTTTCGCTTATATGATGTGGTTTAGGAGATATCACTATTAGACTTTTGTGAAATATGCAAAGTACCCTTTGAAGGTAGACTTGATGAACCACGTCATGAAGACGTCGAAGGGTTTATTGATATGATAGCCAAAGGTGAAACTAGACAAGTTGCAGGGGCAAGAATCACTAGTATACACTTCCCTGTTCTGCGCTACTTTGCTTTATTTGCTAGTAGGTGTTTAATTGGTCGCGGGAACCGTGGAAATCTAAGTACCCCTGATATTATCATTTTACGCCATGCTTTGTTTCGTGACACAACTTTTAGCTTGGGCGCCGTCGTTGCCAAACGATTGAGTCTGAACCGCTCAAAGGGGCCCGTCTTTGGAGGCATCTTTGCTTCTCGCCTTGCTTAACATTTTAATATACCCATCAGGCATCATGAGAAGGAAGAAAAATTGATTGCCCCTGTTTATCTAGACTACAAGAGCATGGTAGCTCATGACTTTATTGTTAAAGACAAAAATATGCAGCTACTTTATAAATTGAGGTTTGATGAAATATACTGTGAAATTGTTACCTTGCTGTACCATCTCTATTTGATCTGTCCATAGGCAAGTCCCTCATTACATCAGATGCCTTCTACTAGTACCAAGGCCAGGCACAAGCTTCAGATCCTGAGCCAGAACCACCATTTGACCCTTCTCGTCAATCTGTTTATGGGTGGGATCTGGACGAGCTCACCAACCAGTGGCATCCAGAGGACACATCTCAGTACACTGGAGGGAGTGGCTTCGATCCGTGGCCATATACCAACTTAGGCCAAAAGCCTAAGCTTGGGGGAGTACGTGTTTCTCACCGACTTACATTCATGTTCACATTTATTCTAGCTATCGATGCTCACACTCTTTCACTGTACCATCCATGCTTAGTTTCAATTTCTTTTTCTTAGTCTTTTTCTTGTGTCCTAGAAAAACCCAGAAAAACAAAAAAATAGTTGTAGCTTCCAGTTAGTTTACTCTCTTTGCATGTAGTAATAACTAAAAATGAAAACCCAAAGAGATTTCCCGTTCTTCTTTTGCTTGTTGGGAGCTTTCCCGTGTAAATAGTTTCTTTTCTTTTCTTTAGGGGTTAAGAGTAGAAGACCATGATTAAAATGCTTAGTGGCTATCATATGCTTTGTTGTTGATTTAACCTTGAGCCATATTACCTTGTCTTCTCTCTTGTATCAAAATGTGTGCATATTCCAGCTTAGTCCAATGCACGTGCACTATTATTATTTTCCACATCGTTCAGTCGTGCGAGTGAAAGGCAATAAGGATGATATATGATGAACTAATTGAAATGAGAAAAGCTGGTATGAACTCGACCTCTCTTGTCTTTGTAAATATGATTGCTCGTCGTTCTTGATTCAGCTTGTTATGAATGAAACATGCTTGCAATGACAATTAGAGATCATAGCTGCGTATGCCATGCTTAATTAGCTGAGAGTTTATAATGGTCTATCTTGCGTGCCAACATGATATTAAAATGGTTGTGATGTGGTATGATGGGTGGTATCCTCCTCTGAACGATCTGAGTGACTTGAATTGGCACATGTTCACGCATGTAGTTGAAACAAATCAACATAGCCTTCATGATATTTATGTTCATGGTGATTTATATCCTACTCATGCTTGCATTCATTGTTGATTAATTTTAATGCATGTTCATGACCGTTGTTGCTCTCTAGCTGGTCGCTTCCCAGTCTCGTTCTATCCTTCACCTGTACTAAGCGGGAATACTTCTTGTGCATCCACTTCCATAAACCCCAAAGTTATTCCATATGAGTCCACCATACCTTCCTATATGCGGTATTTACCTGCCATTCCAAGTAAATTTGTAAGTGCCAAACTCTAAACCTTCAAATGAAATTCTATTTTGTATGCTCGAACAGCTCATGTATCAACTAGGGTTGTCTATATCTTCCATGCTAGGTGGGTTATTCTCACGATGAGTGGGCTCCGCTCATCATTCACGGAAAAATGGCTGGTAACCGGGATTCCCAGTCCCATGCTCAAAATCATAATAATTAAACAAAACTCCCCCAGGGTTGTTGCTTGTTTGGACGGTAACCCGTGGATTCGGCTGGCCGTGGAGTGTGCTTGTTGGTGGTTGGGGGAGTATAAACTTTACCATTCTGTTTGGAAACTACCTATAATGTGCGTAGCATGGAAGATATCGAGATTCTTGGTTGTTATGTTGAAAATGAAAGTATACCACTCAAAATGTTATTCAATCTCTATTTAAAAATTGAGCTCTGGCACCTCTACAAATCCCTGCTTCCCTCTGTGAAGGGCCTATCTATTTACTTTTATACAGAGTCATCATCCTCTTATCAAAGAGCACCAGTAGGAGAGCACCTCTGTCGTTGCATGCATTATTATTAATTTGCATTGAGTATGATCATGACTGGATCTATTTTACCATGAATTACAATGTCTAGTCAGTCCTTAATCTTTAAAGGTGCTCTGCATTTATGTTTTGCGGTCTCGGAAAGAGCTAGCTAGATACCATCCTGTTATATCATATCATGATTGTTTTGAGAAGTGTTGTCATCCGAGGTTTATTATTATTGCTCGCTAGTTGATTATGCTATTGATCTGAGTAGTCTTGAGACCTGAAAGTTATTTTGAATGTGGTTAGTTCATGATCTTGTTGAAAACCTGAATGCTAGCTTACATATTTACAACAACAAGAGCAAACTGAGTTTGTTAAAGTTTTTCTTTATCACTTTCAGTTTATCAACTGAATTGCTTGAGGACAAGCAAAGGTTTAAGCTTGGGGGAGTTGATACGTCTCCAACGTATCTACTTTTCCAAACACTTTTGCCCTTGTTTTGGACTCTAACTTGCATGATTTGAATGGAACTAACCCGGACTGACGTTGTTTTCAGCAGAACTGCCATGGTGTTGTTTTTGTGCAGAAATAAAAAGTTCTCGGAATCGCCTGAAAATCAACGGAGAATTATTTCAGAAAATATAAAAAATGCCTGCAAGAAGATCCACACCTGGGGGCCCATGGGCTGTCCTCGAGGGTGGGGGCGCGCCCCCCTTCCTAGGGCGCGCCCCCCTGCCTCGAGGGCACCCCGATGCCCCACCAACGTATCCCCGGGTCCTATATATTCCGTTTCGTGGAGAAAAAAATAAGGGAGAAAGAATTATCGCGTTTTACGAGACGGAGCCGCCACCAAGCCCTAATCTCTCTCGAGAGGGCTGATCTGGAGTCCGTTCGGGGCTCCGGAGAGTGGAAATCGTCGCCATCGTCATCATCAACCTTCCTCCATCACCAATTCCATGATGCTCACTGCCGCGTGTGAGTAATTCCATCGTAGGCTTGCTGGACGATGACGGGTTGGATGGGATCTATCATGTAATCGAGTTAGTTTTGTTAGGGTTTGATCCCTAGTATCCATTATGTTCTGAGATTGATGTTGCTATGACTTTGCTATGCTTAATGCTTGTCACTATGGCCCGAGTGCCATGATTTCAGATCTGAGCCTATTATGTTTTCATGAATATATGTATGTTCTTGATCCTATCTTGCAAGTCTATAGTCACCTACTATGTGTTATGATCCGGCAACCCCGAAGTGACAATAATCGGGACCACTCCCGGTGATGACCATAGTTTGAGGAGTTCATGTATTCATTATGTCTTAATGCTTTGGTCTGGTACTATATTAAAAGGTGGCCTTAATATCGCTTAGTTTCCAATAGGACCCCACTGCCACGGGAGGGTAGGACAAAAGATGTCATGCAAGTTCTTTTTCATAAGCACGTATGACTATATTCGGAATACATGCTTACATTGCATTGATGAACTGGAGCTAGTTCTGTGTCACCCTAGGTTATAACTTCTACATGATGAATTGCATCCGACGTAATTTCCCATCACCGATCCAATGCCTACGAGCTTTACCTATATTGCTTGCCGCTTATTACTTTTCTGTTGCTATTATCTCAAAAACTACAAAAACACTACCGTTACTTTTATTGCTACTACCATCACTATCATATTACTGTGCTACTAAACTATCTTGTTGCAGATACTAAGTTTCCAGGTGTGGTTGAATAGAAAACTCAACTGCTAATACTTAAGAGTATTCTTTGGCTCCCCTTGTGTCGAATCAACAAATTTGGATTTAATACTTTACCCTCGAAAACTGTTGCGATCCCCTGCACTTGTGGGTTATCACTATGTGTCTCTAACTATGATTCTCCATGTGGAATCTCTTTCTCTCACACAAACACAAAACTTTGTCTTCCAGTGTCTCATTTCTCTCTACTATTCCCCTATGTGCCACTCGCACACCCCTCATACAGAGATGTCTTTCGCTCCTTAGGTATGAGAACCTACGACTCTTCCTCTTAAATATCTCTTTCTCACACACAAACACAAACTCTGTCTCCCAGGGTCCCATATTTCTCCACGGTTCTCATGTATGTCGCTCACACACACTCACTCTCCCTAGAGATATCTTGTGTTCCCTCATATGTTTCTCTAGCTATGACTCTCGTTTTGAAATATCTTTCTCTCTCGTAGACACAAAACTCTGTCTCTCGGGATCTCATTTCTCTCTGATATTTGTTTGTATGTGAGTCACATGCACCCTTTCTTCATCTCTCTCACACCCACCCCCATAACTCAGCCTTCTGATCCACTCGACTCCTATCTCTAACGCACACTAGCTAGCATCTTTATCTTTCTATTTATCTGTTTCTCCATCAACCTTCTTTCATTTATAGGTTGATCTCTTTTGCACAATCGTTGTGCCTCACTCCCTCTGCTCGCCATAGATGCATGCTCCAGCCCACGCCACTATCTCTTAAAGACAAAAACACATGCTCAATTGTCAGGCCTTCTTCCCTGCATTCTCACATGCATGCATATTGTCATACCGATCCGTCTCTCCCATGTCGTTGATCTTAGCTTATGACTTATGTCTTCTTTCTTTTATCTCGATCATGCGCGAGCACACACACACATCCCACGTATACATGTATACCTCTCACACATGCACGTTGAAGGTCTCTATGTCTCCATACGTAGTTAATTACCCTCAACCCTAACGCCACATCAAATTGTTCTCTTCTTGTGTGCACATAACTTCCGCCTGGATGGGTAAAACACACACTCACACTTAACAATCTCCTTGTAGCTACCCCCCCTCTCACTCTTCCCCTATATCCCCGAAACCAATAAGACCATCCCTTCGTTAAATTCCCGCCTACGTGCACCATCGATATATAGTAGTCTTCCTCGGTGTCTCTCGAACAAACACGTTGTGGGGACCCCGACTCATAAGTCGTGATCACCGAATGCACGTGTACAGTGATCCCAGAGATCAATGCTCACTGAACACACAGAAGCTGAATAACAAGAGTCTTACATCCTTACATACCGTGTTACACAAGTAGGACCATAATGGTCAAGTCTTGAGTATATCATCGCAACGGAAATCTTCAAAGACAACTGGGACCCATGCCATCTGTCGGTGTACTAAGGTAGGGGTACCTTAGTACCCCAACTTGTGCACGGGCAGTAGCAGCTTCCCGCGGCAGGGTCTACCACGCGCTTGCCGGAAACCTTTCCGGTCCTTATTAAGCCATTCAAAAACAAAGTATACAAGACAGAAGATCAAGACCACGGCAAGTGGAGCTTGCCGGGAAGGCCGTCCCGGGCTCAAAACTATCACATTAGCACAAGACCCTGGCAAGAGGAGCTTGCCAGGAAGACCAGAAGACTGCATCTCAGAAGACATGCCTCGGCGCACCCTGCGCCCCGGCAGGACCCGGGGAGCGACAAGCTTCCGGGCCCGGCAAGATCAAGATCCTGGCAAGGTGCTTGCCGGGGGAAGCCTGCGCTGTGTGCCCGCGCTCCAGCTCATCTGCCCACGCGTCGCCCTGGGGCCCTTCCAGGGACGCGTGGCGGATGGTTGTGCAGCCTGGGGGACACGGTGGCACGCCACGGTGACGAGGCTACCGCCGTGGCGAACGGAGACGCATGGACGGGTGCTTTTGGGGTCGACGGTGACGGGCATTTAATGCCCTTGTCCCCCACTGTCAAAGTTAGGTGATGACCACTGTTCATCCACTGTTCGCACACTATTCCCGCACTGTTACAACTACCACCAAAGTTACATTTTTACCCTCCTCTGCGTTGACACCTGTCGGTGACCCCTTTGAGCTATAAAAGGAGGCCCATGCACAACGTAGAGGGGGTTCGGAACCTAGACAGCTCTCTTGCTCGGTGTAGCTAGTTCTTCAAGCTCCCGAGCCCAAGGACTCAATACAATCTAAGCAGGAGTAGGGTTTTACGCGTCCGCGCGGCCCGAACCTGGGTAAACTGCCCGCATGCTCTCCTCGATCTGCTCTTCGTGCTCCCTCCGCTCCCTTACCGCAACGTAGAAGGGGCTCCGGTCCCATAGGTGCTCGTGGTGGACAGTTTCCCTTGACACCATCTGCCTTAACCCTACAGGCATTCTGACTGGGAAGCGTCCTAGCTCGCATGCTCGTCACCAAGAAATCTTCATCATAACCTGTTCTCTCATGCCTGGCCAATAAAATAACTAGTGGCAAGCCAATGAGTACATTGAATGTACTCGCAAGCAACCCAAGTGTGATAACAGAATAATTATGCAAGGCTCTACTGCTAGGTTGGCAGTTTTGCGGAAAAGCTAGTTTTTCTTATGCAAGTATGATCAACATATAACATGGGTATGCATGTGTCTGTAACAAGCATCAGGAGGTCACAGACATCATTATCAAGAAAGAGTTGTAATCAACTCATGCTCAAGCTCATTGTGACTTCCTCAAGAATCACATCATCAACATTACTGCACCACGTTGTTTCCTCAGACACGCACACCAGGTTTCTCGAACATTGGACATAGCCCAAGAGCGGTTACCCAACTGTCCATGACCGTGGACACGGCTATTCGAATAGTTTTACACTCTGCAGAGGTTGCACACTTTACCCACAAGATCCGGGGAACTTCCGTGTCATCCACGACCCGCGGTACCTCAAGTACCCGGGGTAAGCACCCGATCACTATCTTTCCCTAGGAGACACTAATATGGAGTCCACTCGATTGGTAACAGCCCCGTGCCAAACATTTCACATCTCAAGGTTTGTGGAGACTCGCTCCGTATTCATCACATACCACTGACACGGGGTACCAACGATGTGTCTGGTGCCCTGTGAAAACAGTCATGGCCGCCTATCCAAGCACGACCCCGTCCCAAGAGTGACCTCATGTCACTCCCGTCACTAGTAATGCGGGCACCATGCTAGTATTGACCTAGGTAATCAATAATGCCCTTTCCCATATAAGGGTAGAGTGGTTGCGCATGTAAGGTTGGAATAACGGTCGCAACTTAAACCAATCCGTTTTCAAAACAACACACACTTGCCTCGGTACACCACTTCGTCATCAAGTGGTTACCCATCTCACCATCATCTCCCTCGGGCATGAATGGCACCCGACGGGGTTTTCGAAAAGTCTTTTGAAAGTATCCTGCCTCCGTCACCATGCATATACCCGACCCATTTGCGTAGCCACTAGTAAAGCAACCTAACTACTCCCACCCACATAACCCTCATAGGAAGGTAGGGTCATGTTTGATGCAAGTATCAATAGTAAGCAACAAGGGTAGCAACCAAAGTGGTTTCCACCTCAACATGATTCCGATGCATTGAATACTAACGTGTTATGAGACATGCATAAAAAGGTTTCTTGAACATGGTCAAAGGACTGCTTGCCTTATTCTTCCGAGTCTTCAAATCTTCTGGTCCATCTCCGAATACTCCGTTTATTACGTCAACTAACGATGGAAACAATCATAATAAGCAACACAATCAAAGCAACAATAAAAGTGCTCTAAAAATAGGAGTTGGACTTTTCTGGGATACCTCTGGTCATATGAAAAATAACCAAGGTGGTTTCATAGGTGTTGGATCAATAGGTAGTTTGGAACATTTCATTATGATGGAATCAAGGGTTTTATGGATTTGGAAGAAGTATACAGAAATATTTCCTTGAATGATGAGCAAAGGTACCCATCATCAAGTCATGATTTTAGAAGCATTTAGGAGTTGGTTTCACTGGATTTGGATTTGAAATGAATTTCCTAGGATTTTGCAAAGCTGATAAATAGGAAGAAATGGCTCAATATTTGGTGGGGTACAGAAACTATTATTAAAAATGTTCCAAAACTAAGTTTGGACATGACAAGCATCTAGGAACTTGAATCACTGCATTTGGATCAAAACTGGGCTCTCTGTGATTTTCTAAAGTTCATCACAGAAAATGAAATATGTGTATTTGATAAATATTAGTGTAGGAAAAGTCTCTGGAATAATGTGCATGTAGCACCAACAGATAGAGCATGATTTATGGAGTCATAGGAAATTTGAATCATGCAATTTGGAGTTCATTTGAATTATCTAGGCATTTTTGAAGTTGGCAGAATAAAGAAAAAGGAAAAGAATAAGGGTTATACCCTTATGCTGCACCCTGGGCGGAGGATGGCCGCATAGAAACTGGGCCGGCCCATGGCTCGTCCGCGTGCACAGGGGGGAGCGGTGACGTCGGAGGCGCCCCCTTGGAGTGCGCCTTCGCGCTGGAAAAACGCCTCCCAGCCGCCCCGCCTCCACTTATCCAACGTGGCGGCAGGCGAGGTCACTGACCTGCGGGGCCCGGCCGCAGGTTGCTCGTCGCCCCGGGTCTTCTTCTCCGGCCCGACGCCGGGCGGGGGAAAGCTTCGGCCGCCGGCGTAGCCGTGACCTGGGGATGCGGGAGGGCCGGCCGAGGTGTCCAGGAGCTCCGGCTCCCTTCCCCGCACCCGAGGGTGGCTGCGAGCCCGCCCAAGGAGGGCCAAAGTCTCGCCTCCACAGGGAGGCCACGGCGGCCGCGGGGTCTCCGGCGGCACCACGCCAGGAAGGATTCCCAGGCCAAGGGGAGGACCGGCCCGTCCCTGGGGGTTCCTCGAAGAAGGCCCGGACCTCGAAACGAAGAAGGGGAAGGAGGGAGTGGCCGAGGCGCCCGATCCCGAGCGGCGAACGGCGGCGGCACTCCGGCTATGGAGGGAGCAGGAGCGCATGAGAGGAAGAGGGGAGATGTCTGGGAAGTGTACGGGAGAGAGGAGGGTCCAGAAGAGGCGAATGGAGCTCGGGGGGAGGCCTTTTATAGCTGCAGCCGCGGTGCACCGTGAGCGTCGTCCATGGACGCGCTCGGGCGTGCTTGTGGAGAGAGGAGGAGGGCCGGGGAGGATAAGACCGACAGCCCGGCAGGTTGCGGACGTCGAGGGGACCTCGGGAGACACGGTCGCTCTGCCCAAGGCCGCCTGGAAGCCTCGGGAGGGCCGAGCTACAGTGCCTTGGTGCACTGTAGCGTGCTCCAGAGCGCGTCTTTGGCCGGCATGCTCATGTCTTGCTTTCCAGGCCGTGTCCCCCAGTGCCCAGTAGTGTCCAGTAGTTCTAGGGAGTAGTAAACAATGGCGTGGAGGTCTTGGATGCTCTGGGGAACCACTGGGATGAGGAGGGAGGTGAGGAAGAGGGTGAAACCTGCTGTCCAGCAGTGTAAATTGGGGTTTTACCCCCTCCAATAATTGAGCTGAGGCCATGGGAATGTTACTGGGGGTAGATGATGATCAGAATAGAATGTGGTAAGAATTTGAGGTAAGGAGAAAAAGTAAAAGAGGTCCAAACACTGGTTTTGGTAAATGAACAGAAGGTGTTTGATCAGTGTTTGGTCAAGCAAATGACATCCACTTGACATGGGACTTAACAGGATCAAATGTCACATATAATTAGGCCCCTACACCAAATTTGAGCTCATTTGGGCAAAGTGGCCAATGTAACTTTGGTGAACCCTAGAAATCAACAGAAATGGTTTCACCATGTTTGAGTCAAGCAAATCACCTCCCCTTGATGCACCACTTGGTGTAGCATCATCATTTGGGGTTATGAACATGCCCACAAAGTTTGAGGCTCCAGATAAAAAGTTGACAATGTAAAGTTTTTCAAATTTGAATTTGAACAGAAGTGGTCTTGGGGTGATCTGATCAAGTTGCTCTATTCCACATCTTGTGCCATTTGGTCTAGATGCCTTATTAGGCCATTCTAGCATGTGCACCAAATTTGAGAGCATTTGGACAAGTTTGGCAATGTAGAGTTGCTCAAACTTCAAATATGGACAGAATGGTTTTGAAGGGGTTTGAGGATGTTTCCTTGATCTTCAAGGCATGAGGCTTTGCAAGATCATCAAATATGTCATATATGACATGATAGAATTTCCCTGGAATTTTTGGAGAATATTTCCTTTGTAAATATTTCAAAAGCTTGAAATATCCAAAAAGGGTTTTGGAAGGATTTGTCCAATATTTTGAACATGACCATGTGTTGAAACTCTTATATATGGACAATATATGTCCAATGAGTCTCCCTGAATTTTGGCAAATATTTTTGAAATGATTAAATAATTTTTCCCTATTTAAGACCATTTCTGGCCTTAAGAAAAAGCTTTTAAATAAAATATAAAAATAACTTTTTAAATCATACTTTTGTGGTTTCTGGGAGTCCTATACCTAATAGGATTCAAATATACTTTTTGAAAGATTTTTCACACCCTAAATAAGGTACTTGCAGTGCAAACCTCAATTCAGGGGTTTTTGGAAAGCTAATTTTAGAAAATACCATTTGTCCAAAATATTTTTATAAGAAAATTCTATACTGGTCTATACACATGGCATGATCATTGGGAAAAGGTTTTGGGTCAAGGAGATGAAGTATAAGAGTTGGAGGATTTATTTGATTTTTAGAGCACTAGCAAACAGCAGACAAAAGTCAAATCAAGCAAAGTCAAAAACACTCAAAAGTTTTTGCAAATCCACATTTTTAACATGAAAATTAGCTTAAGCAATGTGACATGAAAATCAGGGTGTGACAGACCTACCCCCCTTACAAGAATCTCGTCCCCGAGATTCCCTGACTATGCGTGGAAAGAAAGGCGGAGTCTTGGATACGGGGTAGTCTTCACTTCTCCTTGTTGGTTCTGCTTCCAAACGGTGCTCCTTAGAATCCTGAAGTGCTCGATGTATGGCTTCTTGCTTGATGCCATCCTTGATGGAGGTTGCTGAGGGGGTCTCTTGCATAGGTTAGGTTGGGTTAGCTGTCAAAGGCTCGGTGGTCGATGTCCTTGCGGGCATCGGGCTAACTAGGAGGTAAGAAGTATTTCCAGAGTGGGGGCTCGTGGAATATTTGGTGCACGGAGGGTATCTCAGGTGGTAGATCTAGCTGGGGAGCCGTCTACCACATGACTTGCAGTGATCTCAAAGGGTCCAATGAACCTTGGTGCGAGCTTCCCCTTGACGTGGAAACACTTGGTTTCCTTCAGAGGAGTTACCCGCAGGTACACGTGGTCCCCGATATGGAAACTCATGTTCCGACGGTGAGTGTCAGCATAGCTCTTTTGCCTTGACTTGGCTGCCTCCAAACATTCTCTGACTAGTTGGACTTGCTCTTCCGCTGCGCGGAGAATATCCGGTCCAAGGACTAGCCTTTCTCCAGTCTCTGATCAGTTGAGGGGTGTGCGACATATGCGTCCGTACAACACCTCAAATGGTGCCATCAGAAAGCTCGACTGGTAACTATTGTTATAGGAGAACTCGGCATAAAGGAGACAATCCTCCCACTTGGCTCCATATGCCAAGACACAGGCTCGGAGTCATGACTTCGAGAATCTGATTGACTCGTTCTGTCTGACCTCCGGTCTGTGGGTGGAAAGCCGTGCTGAAAGATACTTGGTTCCCAAGGCTTCTCGGAACTTCTTCCAGAACCTTGAGGTGAACTGGGTTCCTCGATCTGGCACAATCTCCTTGGGAAATGCCGTGAAGACTTACGATTCGGTCGATGTAGAGAGCTGCCAGCCGGTTGCCATCATAAGTGGTCTTGACAGGAATGAAATGGACCACTTTGGTCAAATGATCGACTATGACCTAAACAAAGTCATGTCCTCTATCCGACCTTGGTAAACCAGTGACGGAGTTCATTCCGTCTTTATCCCACTTCCACTCAGGAGCCTTGAGTGGTTGAAGCAATCCAGCGGGTCGCTGATATTCAGCTTGACCCTTTGGCACACATCACACTTTGCAACATAGGTTGCAATCTCTCTTTCATCCTGCGCCACCAGAATCGTGCCCTCAAGTCTTGATACAATCTTGGTGTGAGCGTTCCTTCGACACGGAAAAGCTCGGCTCCTCCGGGAGGAGTGGTTTGCAGATATGCCCGGTCTTCGACGCGGAAGTTTTCTTCTTGATGATAGTGGTCGGTGTAGATCTTCCTTCTTGAGAGGGCGGTCTTCAATTGTCTTCTATCCAGCTGTCCGTCTCTTCTTTGTCTTCGGGCAGACAAGTAGGCCATCAAATAATGATGTTACCCATCTTGTCCAATTACTCCATGAGGTCTAAGGGGTACGCAAGGTAAGCTAGGGTATTGGTGGTGGTCTCCGCTGAGTATTTGCAGAGGCCTTCCTGGCTTAGAGCCAAAGCCCGTGGTCGAAAATCTGATCAGGTTGTGGCTCGGTGGGGCTTAAGGGTTTCAAGGATTCTAGTGAGTGAGTGAACTTATATCATCTTATCCTTAAGCACAGTTTCTGAGATGCCAATAGCTCCATCTAGTACTCCAAACGGAAAAGCATCTTCTCGCATAGACCAACTTTAATCACCACTCATTGCCATACATATCCTCATGATTCTCAAGAGGCGGTCTAACAGAATTATACTTGTCTACGATCCCCAAATCCATATGTACGCCTACCTCTAAAATCCAAAGGTAGATCATACATGCTGCTAAGCTAAAATAAACTCCACAATCCAAGCACTCAACCTAATCTTGCAAGGCTCAAGATAATGCATCTCTAATCTAAGGAAACACGTCATATGCCACTCCAAGATTTTGTTTCCTTCCTATAGATCAACTCCAATAGCCCGGTAATCTCCATCAATCACCATATAATCCAACAAGTCTACAAATCCGGTGTCTACGGTGTTCCACAAGATCTCAAGTCCTTATGATATCCAAACACTGGGAAGGACTACGCATCACGATAGTATGTCCACCAAATTTCCGTCATCCGGGTCAAGTAAACTCCAAGATCACGACTAAATAGATCCCTAAATCAACTCCGACAAATAATCCAATCCCTTAGGTTATTGTCCACCGAGAAGCATGATATCATAATCAGGATCATAGGCCTAAATCCAATCTTACTCTGAATCATGCAGACACAACCCACATCTATACCAACCAGATTCACCTACATTAATCCAAATCTTATGTCCAACGGGTACTTCTACCGGCTCCCCCAAAGTCATGATCCCACCAACATGAAAACCTCACAATCCATCAAGGTCTCAGATAGTTCCTCGAAGTCACTGATATAAACCACCAAGTCATCTGTCCAATATCCTCGAACCGGTCTATCTATGGCATCGTCAGACCTCGTGCTATATCAGGATGAAAATGTGCTCACTCATCGTGTCCACTAGCTCCTTTACGAACCCAGTGTCGTGCAAGGTTACAAAGGCTTAACAGGTTCTCTCGCTTTACCATGGGTTAGGCACATGGTTAAGGATTCGTGCTGGAGTGTCTCGTGAAGTCTCAAAGGGTCTAGGAATGGGGTTACTGGTCTGGAGGGTTAAACACAATTCTACGGGGTTGCAATTGATCGCGGAGGTTGTAGCAGAAGTCTTCAGTGCCAGTTGGTGGCCGAGGTAGAATCCTTGGTGCATCTTGTCTTGCGGGTCTTCAGTTGGGGAGAGAGAATAGAGGGAAGAAACAGCGTAGAGGAGGGAAATGCCTAAAAGGGGGGGTTCTATAGTGCAGGTGCAACAAACAGGTGCAAAAAGGTCGAAACAAAAGAAACAAGGCAAGGAAGGTAATATAGCCGTGCACTGGTTGCCTGGGGCAAAAGCGTGACTTATATCAAAACACAAGCAAATAGAAGCAAGCAACACACAATCATGGTTCTATTCGAACCATCATATGGACTCGACTGCGCAAAGGGGGTACACGACTCATCCTACCCTAGGGGTTCTCGGACTCTGAGTCGTGACTTGTGCCTCGTGCAGTCTTCTGAGCTTCCTCGGATGTTGCTATGTCCCTTGTAGTTGCTTGATGGACGATCCAGGTTGAGCCTGAAGAATCTTCAACAACTTCTCGCCTGATGAGGTGAGGTGGTGAAGGTGCCTCCTTGTAGCTGGCGTTGACTTGGTCTTCTCTTGTCTATTTAACCATGGCGATCCCCTGTGCCTTCTGGGGCGTCGAGGGTACCAGGTAGGCAATCCATATGTAATGATAATAACAAGGTATAATAGAGGTCCAACATGTCGGTTTCGTTGATGAAAACATCGACACCAAGAGCGGGGGATGAAGGGAACCGTTTTCCTGCTCACTATAGTGAGGCGGACCAAATGGCAAGGTTCTCATCCACCGGTGGTTGTCGATACAACAACGGTAGTGACAGGATTACTCTATTAGCGATGCGTATCATGACTTTGCATAGCCTATACCCTGGTCATCATAGGCCAAAGTTGCACCATCTTGGGGGCTCCTGTCAAGGGTATCACCATCTTCTGGGTCTTCATGTCCTCATCCATCGAGGATGCAATTTCTGTAGGTACCGTCTAGTCGTGGTGTCACCAATCTTGCGTCCAGAAGAGGTGGGTGAGTGTTTGGCAAGGTGCACTCCACGAGGATCACAGAAAATCCAGTGGTCAGGGGCATAGGGGTTTTAGCGACCAAGGTTTTGAAGAGGAAGAGATTAAGTATAGCCTAGTTTTCGAAAAACTGAGAAGGGAAGAGAAGTATAGATAGTTTTGAAAACTACTAATAGTTTTGGAAATAGTTTTACCCTAACTAACGACCATGCTAACTAAGGCTTCCTACAGTCAGGATGGCTCTGATACCAGCTCTGTGGGGACCCCGACTCATAAGTCGTGATCACCGAATGCACGTGTACAGTGATCCCAGAGATCAATGCTCACTGAACACACAGAAGCTGAATAACAAGAGTCTTACATCCTTACATACCGTGTTACACAAGTAGGACCATAATGGTCAAGTCTTGAGTATATCATCGTAGCGGAAATCTTCAAAGACAACTGGGACCCATGCCATCTGCCTTAACCCTACAGGCATTCTGACTGGGAAGCGTCCTAGCTCGCATGCTCGTCACCAAGAAATCTTCATCATAACCTGTTCTCTCATGCCTGGCCAATAAAATAACCAGTGGCAAGCCAATGAGTACATTGAATGTACTCGCAAGCAACCCAAGTGTGATAACAGAATAATTATGCAAGGCTCTACTGCTAGGTTGGCAGTTTTGCGGAAAAGCTAGTTTTTCTTATGCAAGTATGATCAACATATAACATGGGTATGCATGTGTCTTTAACAAGCATCAGGAGGTCACAGACATCATTATCAAGAAAGAGTTGTAATCAACTCATGCTCAAGCTCATTGTGACTTCCTCAAGAATCACATCATCAACATTACTGCACCACGTTGTTTCCTCACACACGCACACCAGGTTTCGCAAACATTGGACGTAGCCCAAGAGCGGTTACCCAACTGTCCATGACCGTGGACACGGCTATTCGAATAGTTTTACACTCTGCAGAGGTTGCATGCTTTACCCACAAGATCCGAGGAACTTCCGTGTCATCCACGACCCGCGGTACCTCAAGTACCCGGGGTAAGCACCCGATCACTATCTTTCCCTAGGCGACACTAATATGGAGTCCACTCGATTGGTAACAGCCCCGTGCCAAACATTTCACATCTCAAGGTTTGTGGAGACTCGCTCCGTATTCATCACATACCACTGACACGGGGTACCAACGGTGTGTCCGGTGCCCTGTGAAAATAGTCATGGCCGCCTATCCAAGCACGACCCCGTCCCAAGGGTGACCTCATGTCACTCCTGTCACTAGTAATGCGGGCACCATGCTAGTATCGACCTAGGTAATCAATAATGCCCTTTCCCATATAAGGGTAGAGTGGTTGCGCATGTAAGGTTGGAATAACGGTCGCAACTTAAACCAATCCGTTTTCAAAACAACACACACTTGCCTCGGTACACCACTTCGTCATCAAGTGGTTACCCATCTCACCATCATCTCCCTCGGGCATGAATGGCACCCGACGGGGTTTTCGAAAAGTCTTTTGAAAGTATCCTGCCTCCGTCACCATGCATATACCCGACCCATTTGCGTAGACAGTAGTAAAGCAACCTAACTACTCCCACCCACATAACCCTCATAGGAAGGTAGGGTCATGTTTGATGCAAGTATCAATAGTAAGCAACAAGGGTAGCAACCAAAGTGGTTTCCACCTCAACATGATTCCGATGCATTGAATACTAAGGTGTTATGAGACATGCATAAAAAGGTTTCTTGAACATGGTCAAAGGGCTGCTTGCCTTATTCTTCCGAGTCTTCAAATCTTCTGGTCCATCTCCGAATACTCCGTTTATTACGTCAACTAACGATGGAAACAATCATAATAAGCAACACAATCAAAGCAACAATAAAAGTGCTCTAAAAATAGGAGTTGGACTTTTCTGGGATACCTCTGGTCATATGAAAAATAACCAAGGTGGTTTCATAGGTGTTGGATCAATAGGTAGTTTGGAACATTTCATTATGATGGAATCAAGGGTTTTATGGATTTGGAAGAAGTATACAGAAATATTTCCTTGAATGATGAGCAAAGGTACCCATCATCAAGTCATGATTTTAGAAGCATTTAGGAGTTGGTTTCACTGGATTTGGATTTGAAATGAATTTCCTAGGATTTTGCAAAGCTGATAAATAGGAAGAAATGGCTCAATATTTGGTGGGGTACAAAAACTATTATTAAAAATGTTCCAAAACTAAGTTTGGACATGACAAGCATCTAGGAACTTGAATCACTGCATTTGGATCAAAAATGGGCTCTCTGTGATTTTCTAAAGTTCATCACAGAAAATGAAATATGGGTATTTGATAAATATTAGTGTAGGAAAAGTCTCTGGAATAATGTGCATGTAGCACCAATAGATAGAGCATGATTTATGGAGTCATAGGAAATTTGAATCATGCAATTTGGAGTTCATTTGAATTATCTAGGCATTTTTGAAGTTGGCAGAATAAAGAAAAAGGAAAAGAATAAGGGTTATACCCTTATGCTGCACCCTGGGCGGAGGATGGCCGCATAGAAACTGGGCCGGCCCATGGCTCGTCCGCGTGCACAGGGGGGAGCGGTGACGTCGGAGGCGCCCCCTTGGAGTGTGCCTTCGCGCTGGAAAAACGCCTCCCAGCCGCCCCGCCTCCACTTATCCAACGTGGCGGCAGGCGAGGTCACTGACCTGCGGGGCCCGGCCGCAGGTTGCTCGTCGCCCCGGGTCTTCTTCTCCGGCCCGACGCCGGGCGGAGGAAAGCTTCGGCCGCCGGCGCAGCCGTGGCCTGGGGATGCGGGAGGGCCGGCCGAGGTGTCCAGGAGCTCCGGCTCCCTTCCCCGGACCCGAGGGTGGCTGCGAGCCCGCCCAAGGAGGGCCAAAGTCTCGCCTCCACAGGGAGGCCGCGGCGGCCGCGGGGTCTCCGGCGGCACCACGCCAGGAAGGATTCCCAGGCCAAGGGGAGGACCGGCCCGTCCCTGGGGGTTCCTCGAAGAAGGCCTGGACCTCGAAACGAAGAAGGGGAAGGAGGGAGTGGCCGAGGCGCCCGATCCCGAGCGGCGAACGGCGGCGGCACTCCGGCTATGGAGGGAGCAGGAGCGCATGAGAGGAAGAGGGGAGATGTCTGGGAGGTGTACGGGAGAGAGGAGGGTCCAGAAGAGGTGAATGGCGCTCGGGGGGAGGCCTTTTATAGCAACAGCCGCGGTGCACCGTGAGCATCGTCCATGGACGCGCTCGGGTGTGCTTGTGGAGAGAGGAGGAGGGCCGGGGAGGATAAGACCGACAGCCCGGCAGGTTGCGGACGTCGAGGGGACCTCGGGAGACACGGTCGCTCTGCCCAAGGCCGCCTGGAAGCCTCGTGAGGGCCGAGCTACAGTGCCTTGGTGCACTGTAGCGTGCTCCAGAGCGCGTCTTTGGCCGGCATGCTCATGTCTTGCTTTCCAAGCCGTGTCCCCCAGTGCCCAGTAGTGTCCAGTAGTTCTAGGGAGTAGTAAACAATGGCGTGGCGGTCTTGGATGCTCTGGGGAACCACTGGGATGAGGAGGGAGGTGAGGAAGAGGGTGAAACCTGCTGTCCAGCAGTGTAAATTGGGGTTTTACCCCCTCCAATAATTGAGCTGAGGCCATGAGAATGTTACTGGGGGTAGATGATGATCAGAATAGACTGTGGTAAGAATTTGAGGTAAGGAGAAAAAGTAAAAGAGGTCCAAACACTGGTTTTGGTAAATGAACAGAAGGTGTTTGATCAGTGTTTGGTCAAGCAAATGACATCCACTTGACATGGGACTTAACAGGATCAAATGTCACATATAATTAGGCCCCTACACCAAATTTGAGCTCATTTGGGCAAAGTGGCCAATGTAACTTTGGTGAACCCTAGAAATCAACAGAAATGGTTTCACCATGTTTGAGTCAAGAAAATCACCTCCCCTTGATGCACCACTTGGTGTAGCATCATCATTTGGGGTTATGAACATGCCCACAAAGTTTGAGGCTCCAGATAAAAAGTTGACAATGTAAAGTTGTTCAAATTTGAATTTGAACAGAAGTTGTTTTGGGGTGATCTGATCAAGTTGCTCTATTCCAAATCTTGTGCCATTTGGTCTAGATGCCTTATTAGGCCCTTCTAGCATGTGCACCAAATTTGAGAGCATTTGGACAAGTTTGGCAATGTAGAGTTGCTCAAACTTCAAATATGGACCGAATGGTTTTGAAGGGGTTTGAGGATGTTTCCTTGATCTTCAAGGCATGAGGCTTTGCAAGATCATCAAATATGTCATATATGACATGATAGAATTTCCCTGGAATTTTTGTAGAATATTTCCTTTGTAAATATTTCAAAAGCTTGAATTATCCAAAAAGGGTTTTGGAAGGATTTGTCCAATATTTTGAACATGACCATGTGTTGAAACTCTTATATATGGACAATATATGTCCTATGAGTCTCCCTGAATTTTGGCAAATATTTTTGAAATGATTAAATAATTTTTCCCTATTTAAGACCATTTCTGGCCTTAAGAAAAAGCTTTTAAATAAAATATAAAAATAACTTTTAAAATCATACTTTTGTGGTTTCTGGGAGTCCTATACCTAATAGGATTCAAATATACTTTTTGAAAGATTTTTCACACCCTAAATAAGGTACTTGCAGTGCAAACCTCAATTCAGGGGTTTTGGGAAAGCTAATTTTAGAAAATACCATTTGGCCAAAATATTTTTATAAGAAAATTCTATACTGGTCTATACACATGGCATGATCATTGGGAAAAGGTTTTGGGTCAAGGAGATGAAGTATAAGAGTTGGAGGATTTATTTGATTTGTAGAGCACTAGCAAACAGCAGACAAAAGTCAAATCAAGCAAAGTAAAAAACACTCAAAAGTTTTTGCAAATCCACATTTTTAACATGAAAATTAGCTTAAGCAATGTGACATGAAAATCAGGGTGTGACACACGTTCTCTCGATGTCGACTACTCTCACGCGCACACAACTTCTCTTCCCTCTCCACGGGCATTTTCTCTCTCGCACCCCATCGTTGGTGGCCTCTGCCATACACATCACCTCTCTATGATGAAGCCATGCACACTTAAATTACATCCGCCACCAAGGACCCCGCGACACACACACACACACACATGCACGCACCCACCCACCCACACACACAAACACGCACACACACAGTAAGACTCCATCACACACACACACTAAGACTACATCTCTCCCCCCCCCCACACACACACACACTGAGACTCCATCTCACACACACATGCTCCGGGCGGAGCATTTGTTCCTACCACCCTTCATCCACCCTTACCCGTATGAAACTTTAATTTACTTGTATACCATGGACAAATTCCACTTTAATTTAGTAGTTAGCAAACTTATCATATTTACCCTTATAAAAAACGAGTTGGCGATGATGGTGTGCCTGCCATGTTGTAATATAGACCGTCTGATCTATATCTGACAGACAAAAAGCAAACTATGATAATTTTACAAAAGATAGCCGCACCTCTCTCCACTTCCTTATCTAACACAGCTCATTGCTGAGCAACTAAAAAAGAAAGTCTCCAGAACAATCTAGCATGGTGGCCGCTGCCACCTGCCGGCGCCGTCCATCCCCATGCATCCGCCCATTCCGACCAGCAGTCACCACCACGCTCCACTCCTCGTCACCTTATCTCTCATCTTTCATTTTTTTCGATGAAATTCTCGAGATACCAGTTTTTCGATAAAATTATCGAAATATCATTAGTTTTTACACATGGAATTACTTCTGCATGGGTAAATCACAACATGTGTTTTGTAAAAAAAATGCATATTGATGTTCCATGCAATGCACGAGCATGTTGCTTGTAATTATATAATGCAAATCACAAGCAGGAAGTGACATTTGTTTTACACAACAACGTTAACATGGCCACATAAATCACTAGCTAAAGTAAATACCATTATACTTATATCTTGATGCAAAAGGTTGAGTACATGCCGAAGAGTAGAGTCGCACACACGCACTCTGTCTCTCAGAATCACACACACACACACACCAGTTACGTGACGCCCACTTAAGCAGACATGTATGTTACAATTTGTGCACCCGCGGCTACACGTGATGCTGCGCATTTATTTAAGCCGGACGGTGAACCCAAACAGTAGCTGCATTCATTCCCTCCCGCCGCCTCTTCTCTGGTCGCCGTCGCACGGAAGCCAAGAAATATGGTGATAGCGTGGGTTAGCCATGTACTAGTATGAAGTAACTACACAGGGCTATCGTGTTTCGTACTCTTCCAGTCCACTATGATTGGTTGATTTTATATCGCTGAATAATATAGAATATTATGAGTGCAGACGCTCCACCCCGAGGTTCCTTGCTCCTTCTCGGTGGTCGGGAATCTATGTGCTTGCACTCTATTTTTTACGTGAGCTTTGTTCATCCTTTTGCCAACACGCGACACATCTAGCATCATTGTGCATGTGTCATGCAAGGATCATTCCATCTATATGAAGAACACGTGGGACTGGAACTACGAGACGGACATGTACCCAGGAGTGGACGTGTGAACCTGTAGTGATGTCTACACACGCTTCTACTCTTGTAGACTATGTTGGGCCTCCAAGCGCAGAGGTTTGTAGGACAGGAGCAATTTTCCTCAAGTGGATGACCTAAGGTTTATCGAACTCAGGGAAGTAGAGGTTGAAGATGGTCTCTCTCAAGCAACCCTGCAACTAAGATACAAGAAGTCTCTTGTGTCCCCAACACACCTAATACACTTGTTAGATGTATAGGTGCACTAGTTCGGCGAAGAGAGGTTAAATGGCAAGTGATATGGATGGCAAAATAAGGTAATATAAATATGTAATAAAAAGTGCAGCAAGCAAACAAGTAGTAAACGTGAGCACAAACGGTATTGCAATGGTGGAAACAAGGCCTAAGGTTCATACTTTCACTAGTGGCAACTCCCAACAACATTAACATAATCGAATCACATGATATTTCCCATAAAACATGCAAAGGGGACACACTCGGAGATCATTCCTTCGTGGTCAAGAGAGGACGAGAATTATGTAGGGCTACAAAAGCACACCTCAAAGTTCGTAGTTCTCGATCTAAGGATTTCCCAATGTCACCGCGACCATCCAAAGAGAGTCCCACAATCACCATAACATATCTAAAGGATAGTCAAAGACAAGCACCAAGAGACTCTCAATCTTCAATCAACACACAAGAAAGGAAATCACTCATGAAAATATTGTTCTAATCCATGTCCAATAGACCGCTGTCACCTTGGTCTCGGGGATTATACTAGATAAAGACAAGTGAGTACATCAATCCAATACATAGAGGAAGGGGAAACACCCTAGATTAACATAGCCTATGATCACAATGAAGATCACATCATGGGAGAGAGAGTTGACCACATAGCTACTGGTAAGAACCTCAGCCCCGAGGAGGAACTACTCCCGCATCATGGAGGGAGGAAGCAACGTCGATGGAGATGAATCCGGGGGCACTTCCCCGTCCCGGCAGGGTGCCGGCGCAGGAATTCTGGTCCCCCGAAGCTTGATGGAGATGGCGGCGGAGATCGGAATCGCGTCTGGAGAAAACGGGTCCGGAATCAGGGTTTCCTCGACGGACCTTAAATATATGCCAAAGGGGGTCACCAGAGGGGGTCAGGGGTGCCCAGGCGCCCCCCGGCGCGGCCCAGGGGGGGCCGCGCCCACAGGCCGCCTGGAGCCCCTGTGGGTCCCCCCCCCCTCCGGCTGTACTTTGGCCGCACGGTAGCTCCTGGAACGCTGATTTTTTATATATTTTTTCTGGATTTTTCCTGGCAGTTCTCGTAATGTGAAAACCTGGAATACAAAAACAGCCGAAAACAGAAACTGGCACCGGAGTGCACTGGATTAGTAGGTTAGTCCAAATATGATCAAAAGTGTATGGAAGTGTATGAATATCATAGCAATATCACCCAAAAGTGGCATGGAGCAAGCAGAAATTATAGATACGTTTTGGACGTATCAAGTAGAGATGCACAAATAGTATGAACATGCGTGGCATATAGGCATTTGTTTCTTACTACCACTAAATGTTGTACATGCAATGCCCGGTGATGTTATGGAGTACGTGACTAAGTACTCTACTACTACCACATTAATTGGAGGCACATATTAGATTTTATATTTGTTTATGTGAATGCCCCAAGACCTTCCAACTAGACGTGTCTTTCTCTCCGGGTCGCACTTTGTATTGTTCATATCACTAGTACAGTAGTACTACTACGTGTGGTCTCGGACCCAGAAGTGGAGACGCTCTACCACGCTGTTCATGTCGCGCTCCTTTCGCTGACGTGTGCGACATCCGGCACGTGCCGTGTGTTTGGCACTCCTTCGTCGTAAGAGTTGAAATGCTAGCATTCATTAGAAATAAAAAATAAATATAAATCACCAGTGATGCTATACCACGAGGTTTCCTTGCTACTCGATATCGGAAAGAATATTTCCGCTCGCCGACATGTGGGACGTCGACCATCCTGGTCCACTTGCCATGCCCGCCGAACTCCAAGGGGGAGTCACCCCAGTCGTCGCGCCGCAGTAATTACTAATGAGCTGTCAAATCACAGGCCCAACCTTACCCACTTTGAAGTTGCTCGGACAAAGGAACCATCATGACTTCGTTGAATTCCAAGTCTTGAAGAAAACTACTGTACCAGCAGTACTGCTAGCCAAAGTAGTTACTCCAGCAGAGGCCTCCTTTGGTTCACATAGGATTGGAATTTTATAGGAATATGAAAATAATAGGAAGTGAGATGACATGCATCTCAAACTCAATTCCTATAGAGAAAGAGATGCCATTTGATGCATAGGATAGGAATTTTTCCATTGAGTCTAGGCTAATGTACTGGTAATTTGCTCTAAAACTACAGTAGTAACTAGTAGTACTGTTACATGCGTGTAATTAATTAAACAAACATACGGGCGACACAGACACACACACTAACTACTAGTACTACTACTTCTTGCATGCTGGCCAGATGCCGTCGTTCTCCTTCCCGGCTTTGTCGGCGACACCACACCGTGCTTGGATCTCCGCCGACCTCTCCGCAGCAGCGCGTGCGTCCTCTTCTTTCTTACGGCGGCGGGCCTCTCTTTGGCGGCCTCTTGCTCTACCACCCTTTCGGCCTTGGCAGCTTCAAATTCCGCGCACGTAGGTGTGAGGTCACGAGCAGCGATGAACTCGGCACGGCGGGATGCCACCGCTTGCCTACCATTCTGTGTGCGGTCGTGGGCAGTGAGGAACTCGGCGCGGCGGGATGCCATCGCTTCCTTACCGGTTAGTGTGTGGCGCGGTGGCATGAACGACGCTTGGTGACAGCTCTAGGGTGGAGTGGCCGGACAACCGTAAAGTGCATTGGTTTTTCAAGAGCTCAAGGACAGAAGACGAAGGAAATTTGGATTCCCCTTCAATCCTGGTCATTTATTACCGAGTAAAATGCATTGGCGGTCCTTGAACTTGTCTTGATAGCTCACTTTGATCATTGTATACGAGATATGGTGATTATACGGTCACTGGCTCAGCGTATAGCTCCGTATTTGTCTGGTTGACCAATCAAACAATCCGCATGCGCCTCATCAGCTCGTGTTCTTTATCTATCTATCTATGCGGGCCTACCTGTCAGTGGAGAAAGAAATAAAAACCAAAATTATGCGTATGTGACATTACTGTTTAGACGTTTGCTGGAGGCCTCTGCGAACACCGAGCATGTATTCACCTGGCTCAACACCAACAGTCATACTCGTGACTCGGCGCCTTGCTCATGTATATCGTCCATCACAACGGCAATCTATAAAACAGCCTAGCTAGATAGGGTACTATGGTGCGGAGTACTCCATGTACTATTGTGAGCAACCAATCATGGTGCCACTGCACACGAGTGTGTGTCTGATCGATTCGTCCGTTATTCGTAAGTTATGTATGGTTGTGTGGTGGTCGTCGAATGCTAGGTGGAGACAAGAGCGGTTGCATGGACGCCTGGTTGTCAATACGTGTTGCATACGCTTCAAAGGCTCGTCATCTATGAGTTCACATTTTCCCACCACGCCAGCGTCTGACCGCCCTGGCCTCTACCGAAACCCCTTCCATCGCTAGCGTGCGCTTCCCGCCTGAAACGATCACCGTCTCTCCAGAATGTCAATGCTGCATTCACCGGCCTTAACAGCAGGTGCAGTTGGTGTGTCACTCACATGCGGGCCTGATGCCCATTGGGCCCACATGTCAGTCAGACAACGCACCTGCGGTTAAGTCACTAAAGCAGCGTCCGCATTCACGCCCGACGCGACCTCTCACTGGCACCGGCATTGCAGCAGCGCGACAGCCGAGAGAGTGCCACCCACGTGGCATCCCGATGCAAGCGACTGCTCCGTGTTGATGACACCACGGCTGCCGACGAATGTACTCCGGTGCCAGCCGTCCATCTGTCTATCGCGGCTCATTGCCATTGTCCAGCTATATTAACTTGAGCCCCAGCTCCCAGCCATAGCCAAAGACCCACACTCATTCTCCTCCGGTCCCTTCCTTCTGTTGGCACCACTCCAACCATGGCCTCCGGACACTCAAAAGCTCTCTTGGACGTACTATCGCAGGAGCAGACGAAGGACATCGGTGGCTCCGCTCCGGGCGCGCTCCAAAGCTCTCATGGATGTACTCTCGCGGGAACAGACGAAGGAGATCGCCGGCTCCCCCCCCCCCCC